>CM077104.1:7329849-7341534 GCA_039619505.1 Cimex hemipterus
CTCTCTCTCTCTCTCTCTCTCTCTCTCTCTCTCTCTCTCTCTCTCTCTCCCTCTTCTTACCTACTTACCTACCTCTCCGTCTCTATTTCTTTATTCCTACCTATCTATGTATGTTTATAAATTCATCTTTCTATCGTTTTAACATCCGTTCGTCTACTTTCTCCATTATCTGCCTTCATTTATTATCTTTAAAAAACTGTTTCTTTTAAATGTTTAATGCACTGTCAGTATTATCTCTGTCTGTCTGTTTCTTTTAAGAATTAAGAGTTTTAAGGTTTTTCGTTGTACTTTCCTGTCGGTTATTGTGATCTGGAATTCGCTTTTTTCAAACCTATAGCGTTTTATATGGGATCTGTGTGTGTGTGTCAAGGGGTCTGTGCGTGCGTAAATATTTTGTTTCCGTTTAAACCCTGACCCATTCCCTTGTGCCCTAATCCCTAAAACGGGCCGATAGGGCACTGAGTCCGCAACTGGCTCCTGTCGTGATTTGTTCTCACGCGTCCTAGAGAAACGAAGGTCTTACATCCGTGCTTCTGTTTTCTTGCTTCCGTACAAGTGTTTTATTTAGTTTTAGCATTCCTTACTTAAAAGCTTGACAATTATTTTCAGTTTAGTTTTCTTTTTAATTCAAATCACGGGAGTGATATCCGCCGGCCGCCGATAGAAAAACTTCGGACGATCATATTATCCAGGGCCTTGGTTATGTTGAGGGTTTAGGTGCTGAATTGCTGGGTACCGGAAAAAAGATTGGCGAGGACTACACACCAGTCACCTCAGGTATTGGGGTTTAATTTTACTTGCATTTCATTTTATTTTTTGTCATTGGTTTCGTGACCACACCAGCGCGCGCCCTACATAATTATTGTGTCTAAATTTTTTTATTTTTTTTTATTAAAGATAAAATTCCTATTGTTATATTATCTAATATTAACATCACTTGGTTTAATTAATCGATTACAAGTACATTTTTTCATGTTCATCTTTTGAGTTTAGTTCAGTTTTCTTATCAAACTTGAAAAGAGAGCTTTACATTACCCCTTTGGGATCGAAGAAAATTTACATACATTGTTATTTTCATGAAAATAAGAATTTGTGTTCTTAATTGCCTTATTTGTATAAATAAACTGTATTAACACTAAATGTTTAAAAATATAAACGAAACATTAACATTTAACACTGATAAAAAAATTTAATCTTTGGGTTTTATGCTTCAGCTTAATAAACGGAAGGCAAAGCAACTATAAATTGAAGTTAAATTTGCATATCCAACTAATAACTTTTATTAACTAACTTTTTTGCTCTTTTTAGTGTTTCATATATAAACAATTTACTTATACCGCTTTTCGAGAAATTAACGGCTTGAAATTTTTTTAGATGGTTACATCCATTAATTTAAACAACAGAAAAAAGTAATAAAGCAAAACGAGCAAAAATGTAGTTTTATTAACTCGGTAATTCCTTCTACACGCCTGTTTTAGAGCGTGCAACTATCCTACCTTGGCGGAGTATACAGAACGTGTAGGCAGGCACGATATCGGACAAACATCGGACATAATGTGTGGTGTTTAGTGTCCGTTAGTCAATGATTATTCGGAAATCGTGAGATGTGGTCTGATGTGAGGTTTTTTTAATCTCAAATTTCTAGCATTGTATAAATGCATTTTTTTTTCACATCCTACATGTATTTGTTAAATCTAAACAATGTGTGTAAATCCCAGGCCCTGAAGATGATCTCAATAAAGATCGAAACGTTGGCACGACAAAGAAAATGTTATTCTAAAACCTACATCACACCAGATCGCATCTCACTATATCGAAATACTAATCGAACATAATCTCGGATTGAAGAAATTATCAATTTTTATTAGCGGTGTTTATGTTGTACATGGTCTTCTTGTTTATGAAGAATTTCAATTAATTAAAGTTTTAGTTGAAATAAAAAAACTCAGTGCCACGGGCGGGATTCGAACCCACGACCTTCGGCTAGAAAAGCCACTTGATACTCATCCAATCAGACACTCAACCCCACTTTTTGAATTTGAGGCGGGAAGTTAGTAGTTAATGTCCGACTGGATTGAAGTCACGATAGCGTAAGTGGTAGGGCAGTGGCGTATTTAGCCTAAGATCGAATCCCGCAAGTTGCACTGACTTTATTTCAATTAAAAACCTTAATTAATTGGTCAACGGGGCCATGAAAACTAATGAATTTATGAAGAATATTTTATTATTTATATTGGCTAAGTACTGCCGGTATGCAGCAACCTTACTTAACGTAACATATTAATAGTATGTGGGTACTGATATATGCATACCCGCAAGATTTCCACATTGAGCGATGTAATTGCAAAAAATTAAATGTAAAAAATCCTAATTTTTTGTAACCCAAATAGGGTTATAAAAGTACTACATACTAGTACTGTTTCCCCTCTCTGTTCGATTTATTTTTTCGACATTTTTATGTTGTGACGATTTTATATTTTTATCAAATTGGTCGGTTTTGTATTTTTTTTTTGCCTTACTATTTTACCAGTTGTATTCAAGACATTCTACGCTGTTTAAATATTTTAGATAGATTTTTAGTTTGTACACTTTTTTTTCAAATATATGTTCATTCAGTTTTCAATGTGTTACTCTTGTTTTTAGTTCGTATTGTTGTTTTTTTAACAGTGGTTCTGTTTTTTTTTAGTTTCTTTTTATCTGCCATGAATTTTACCGTTACCATATCTTGTATCTATGGTGTTTGTATGATTCTATCGATTGATACTAGTTTTCCGTATATATCGAATTGTAATTTATTCCTTTTGAGTTTTCTCAATAGAGAGCTTTTTACTTTTCAATTTACATGGACAGCTAAAATCGTGTTATGTTTCAAAGATTTTCTTCTTTTTTTGGATTTAAGTTAATTAAATTTTTAATTGTTAATTACACTACGTTACATTTCTACCAATAATAATAGAGTTTAGTAGGGGGCGTCGGTGGCCGCAACGGTTTGGCGTTTTGTCAATCGGACTCTAATGTATTTACATTTGTCGTTGTTTAATACTGTGATGGTAGAGGGGAAGGGTGTACGCCTGGTGGTTCTCGGTTCGGAACACAAGCCTTGGAATTGGATTCATAGTATCCTAACATGATAATGGAGGGGCATCAGTGGTCAGGTTTTGCGTTGACACGGCGCTCATCATTGTAAGGTAAAGGCCCCGGGTTCAATTCCAGCGGCCCTGCATTCGAACTCGACATACTTACAAATGGGCTTTTTTTTAAAAACACCAGCACCCCGATGGTTGATATAACCTCTGCAGTTGCGAACCCTCGTTAAAAAAAAATTAAACCAATTAAGTCTAAATTAGCAAATAAATTAAATGATTAAATATTATTCAGTACAAATTAAATATTAAATATAATAAACGTGTGGCAGTATTATTTAGCGGAAACAACAATCGGTTAAGGGCAAATCTGGCTTTGATGAATTAATTAATTATAATTTGAATGGACTGAAGTGGAAAGCCTTATATAATTTATTTTTGGTATGGCTTTATTTGATTTTATACTATTGATTATACCAAAAATATGAAAATGTGTTTATTTTTGTAATAATGTGTATTTCCGTGTTTTTAAATTTTTATGAACGTAATATCAAAAATAAAAAGTAATTATTAAGAAAGAGCAGAATTGGCTTTTAATCGCGAACCTGTTGATATTGATGGTATTGTCTACCACATTGTTGTTATGTTTCTTTTAAATATCTTTTTTTGATAGGGGCATCCAATAGCTTGGTCATTTCAGCCCCAAAGCACTAACAAAATACAGCTACACCTCGATATACAATCACACCAATGAATACATTCATGCATACATATATTGATCGTACTCATACTGTTTGGTAGTTGGAGTAATCACAGTCTAACTAATAAATACATTCACACCAATGTACACTAATGGCACTCATACTATTTGGTAGTTGGAGTACTCGATATTCCTCCGTCTACCTGTTCCCCTTTCATAAACTAATCTAAATTGGAGTCGATTGGGTATTTGTATAAAATTTCATGCCATCGGCCCACGTCATACATACTACCTGAGAAGCGGTGGAGAAGCTACTTCGCCATCAGCCACTCCCATTCACACCAATAAATATATTCACTCATGCAAAACAAAGAAACACTTTAACACATAACTTAACTTCTATATGCAGTAAAAAAATTCCGAATTCCCTTAAAAAGAGGAATAGGGGAAACAAAATCTCGCGTTGAGTCTGAGAAATCTGGAGGCATGCCTACTCGCGCCATGCACAGAGCCAAGGCACGACACGCTTCGACTAGGTGGGGCACGTCCAGCAACCTTTCTCTGCATAAGAGACACCTGCGGGGGGGGTTGGCCCACCAGCAAGTGAACATGTGTCTACCGCCTACTTAGTTTGGCAAAAATTTTTATTCTTTACTGCTCAGATCCTCGGGGGGCGAATGGCATGTTGTGCCCTTAACCCGAAGAATCCCCTCGGATGACCATGTCCACTGACGCTACCATTTATTCCTTATCATATATTTTACAGCGCGCTTAGCGTCAGTGGGCCTGCATTGTTGTTGTTATTATTTTAAAAAACTGCTTTAAATGCTATTTGCTTGCTGTTTAAAATGACGGTTAGTTAAAATCATTTTTAAATGACAACGTTAAATTCACTAATGTAAAAATTTGACAATATAGACAACTAAAGTGTACCATATGCAACTTCTGTCTTAATTAAATATATATATTATATACAATATATGTATATATGTGTATATATATACATATGTGTGTGTGTGTATATGCACTAAATGTACATACAAAAACTTTGCAATGAAAAATTCAGCCAAATAATTGAACATTTTAAAATAGATTAAGTTAGATTAAAATAAAAGATTAAGGCAGATTAAAATAAAATAAATTTTAAAATTAGACTAGAATCTCAAGACTTTCTTATTGAATACATTGTTTTTTCGTTTTGGCAGTATCAATATTTTATTATTTTAAAAATAAATCCAAAACAACTAAGTGTAGTTAGTACTTTTTTGGCGTAAGCATATTCTGACACCTATAAATTTTCTTTAATAGTCCAATTTCTGGTTTAACGCCAGCCAGAATTGCCTGAACATAAACGAGAGTTTACAACTAGTTTACAAAATTCTTGTTATGAGATTCAACTTGAACAATGGAGAGTGTGTTAGGTCGGGAACTAAGTTGGATAATGGCCATCGAAAACGAAAGACATGACATTGCTTATTACATAAAATTTATGGGTGCAAGTACTCTTTCTCCATCAAGCTCGGAGTGGAAAAAATTGTTAAGAAAGTTAGCCCTGGTCCCAATGGAACTTCTTGCTCGCTGTTGCACAACCTGTATCGAAAGTACGGTGTGCGATCTTTGTTGATATTTCCCATTCGAGGTTTTAACAATTGTGAATTAAAACACCAAAATGTTCAGTGTTTCTTACTAACTTTGGTTTGTTGAATTGACTTCAATATTACAATAACATAAGTTTTTTTACGAGGTGCCTACGTTTTTGAAAAAAAAAACATTTGTAAGTAAGTCGGGCTGAATAAAGGGCAGCTGGATTCGAACCCGGGCCCGTTACCTTACATCAGTGCCGTGTCAACGCCTAAACCGTTGCGGCCACCGCCGCCCATCAAGTAATACCTTACAGGTGGTCGATTTAAGGACATAATTTCATGGGTAAAGGATTCCCAAAAATTTTCAGAAAATCCAAGATTTTTGGTGAAATTCAGTTCATTATGTGATTAACATGGTTTACCTTTCACTATTCGCTCCTCGTCACTAATGTTGCATATAACCGATCGTTGTCATGGCACATTGAATGGTAAACAGAAAATTATTCTGAAATCTTGTGATGCGTTCTGGTGTGATGTAGGCTTCAGAAAAACAATTTCTTTATCGTGCCAAAGTTAATATCTTTATTGACGATATCTTCAGGACCTGATTGAATATAAACAAATACATTTTGCATTGTATAAATTCACTTTTTCCCACATCCTACATGTATTTGATAAATGTAAACAACGTTTGTAAATCGCAGGTCCTGAAGATGATCTCAATAAAGATCGAAACGTTGGCACGATACTGAAAATTTAAGATTCAATCAAACATTGTATAAATTCATTTATTTTTTTCTAATCTAAACTTTTCTAGCATTGTCTTAGTTACAAAATCTTTCAACCATTTTCATTATAGTTTTAAAATCTATAATTTTCTGGCATTGTATACATTCATTTTTTGACCTTAAATTTTGTAGCATTATATAAATTCATTTTTTATAGTAATTTTTCTAGCATTGTATAAATTCATTTTGTTATTATACATTTTCTAGCATTGTATAAGTTCATACTTTGAATCTAAAATGATGTAGCATTCTCTAAATTCATTTTTCAAATCTATAAATTTCTAGCATTGTATAAATTGATTTTTTCTTGCCTTAAACTTTCTAGCATTGTGTAAATTCTTTTATTAGGACCTGGGATTTATAAATGTTGTTTATATTTATCAAATACATGTAGGATGTGGAAAAAAGTGAATTTAGACAATGCAAAATGTATTTTTTATATTCAATCAGGTCCTGAAGATGATCTCAATAAAGGTCGAAACGTTGGCACGACACAGAAAATGTTTTTCTGAAACTTTCATCACACCAGACCGCATCTCACGATTTCTGAATAATTATCGATTAACGAACACTAATTACCACACATTTCTAAACAAAAAGATTTGTTTTGAGTAGAAGCAGAACTTTCTCTAAATTATCCAAAATTCTAGAACATTTTCTTATACGGAAAATTATAATATCATAATATTTTTTTTAACAAGATGCCGGTGTTTAAAAAAAAGCCCATTTGTAAGGATGTCGGGTTTGAAACAAGCACCACTGGATTCGAACCCTGGACCTTTACCTTACAGTGATCAGCGCCGGGTCAAATTCTAAACCGTTGCGGCCATCGACGCCCCCATACGTTTAACCATTACACAAAGTATTGCTTAAAGTTTGCACTTCAAGTGAATTTCGAAGCGTGTTTTTATTAATTTGTGAATGGTCGTCGGTTAATAACATCTATTGAGACGTTACAACCCGAACGTGCAATCGAGCTGCACGTGCCGAACCTGAACGACCGAAGAATCTGTAGAAGCAATGTATAATTATATTAGCCAACAGGGTCTAATGGTGGTTCGATGCGAACCGAGACTAATCGGATCAAAAGATCAAATATAAAAAGAGGAACTCCCTGAAAGTGTTCTGAAGTGTAAGATTTAATAAAAGTTTATAATTGTGGATTTTCTTATAAGAATTTTTCTAATACTTCTAGACGAGGTTTGCTCTTCTTTTCCTTTTTTTTTATAACAACACAGAAATTAGGACACGTTTTGAAGAAACATCCGTTGAAATTTGAGGCAAGCCGAGATAAGGAGATAAGGATCCGTGTTAACTTTACACAATCTCCCTCTGACAACATAAAAATCTTCCCAAAAACATTTGTTTTATTATGTAACATTATACCACATTAGGGTTGCTTAAATAAACTATGCTAGCGATGTTAAGGGTGTTAAATATAAAAATTTGTCTGTAATTCGGAACTAATAACTGAAGTTTAATTGATCGATTGCTTAACTGGTCCCTCTCTTCACGCTGGATTATTATGCAATTTATTAGTTAAGAAAGTAGAAAAGTAGTTTTTATATTGGTTACTTAATAACAAATAAATTAAACTGAAAAAATATGGGCCAAAAAGGCGGCAAAATTAAATTTTAATAAATCATTTCTTGCTTGACGCTTTTAACACACAATCTCGCAAGTTTGCCTTTTTACTCAGCTTTGGCATGTAAAAATATTATGCATTTGGCATTTTTAAAAGATTTAATTATTCGGTATTAATCACAGAAGCGCATCAACAAAATGTATTTTACAGCTGATGAATGAACGAAAATATTGTTAGCACATTCCGTGTATAAATTTTTTTAAAGATAGTTGACAATTTGTTCTGAAAATGCAATTCATAATAGCCCACTAATATAACAAACACGAACAACGGCTATAGAATGGTTCATGACAGCAGAGGTCATATAAACCCTCAGGGTGCCGGTGTTTTCGAAAAAAATCCCATTTGTATGTATGTCGGATTCGGATGCGGGTCCTCTGGATTCGAACCCGGAATCTTTACCATGCAGTGATTAGCACCTGTCAATACCTGAAACGTTGCGGTCACCGACGCCCCTTATAAATTTGTTATTAACTATTGAAATCGAAAAACTCAGTACCTACCATATAGGATCGAGAATAGAGGTCAACAAACCCATTTTTCTATAACTTTACCATGCCATTTATTTATTTTTTACTTTATTTTTTTACGTGGGTTTGCCACAGCAGAAGTCATATCAACCCTCGGGGTGCCGGTGTTGTTGAACAAAAGGCCATTCGTAAGCATGTCGGGTTCGAATGCAGGGCCGCTGGATTCGAACCCGGGGCCTTTACCTAACAATGATGAGCGTCGTGTCAACACCTAAACCGTTGTGGCCACCGATGCTCCTCCCTTACCATGTTAGGATATTATGAATCCAATTCCAAGTCCTGTGTTCCGAACCCAGAACCACCAGACGTACGCCCTTCCCCTTTACCACCACAGTATCACGTCAGCGACAAATATAAATCTACTAGAGTCCTACTTCTTTTAATTAATTAATATTTATGTAAAGTATTGGTTGAAATGAAAAAAGTCAGCGAAACGAGAGGGATTTGAACCCACGGCCTTGCGCTAGAAACGCCGCTACTCTACCACTTGAACAATTTTGACTTCGATCTCCTGGGACACCAACTTCTCATTTCAACCTATATTTCGAATTTTCCCTCCTTTTTGCCATTTTCAAATATCATTTCATCAGGATTAGATTCTCGCCGGCATACGAACTGCCCACGGGGAGCTGCTGGTGAAGCTATACTTCCTTTTACTTATCAAATCCATTATATATATATTTATTTACATAAAGACCCAACAGGTCAGGTACCCAAGCGTAGGATAGTCAATCAACACAACAAAACAACCTTTGCAATGTAAACTATTAAAAGAGGATATAAAAATAAAAATAACAGCAAAGAAGAGCCAACACTTTAAAAAAATCAATATTAAAAATAATATTAATAAATAGTATAACAAAATTAATAAATAAATTAAAACTCTTCACAATTTTTTAATGGTCCAAAATGTGGTTTATATTTAATAGTCTATTGGCCAATTCTTTGAGTCTTCTTTGAATTAATTAATCTTTGTATTTAAGATTTAGGTTGAAATTAAATTTCGAAGCCTTGTGGCACTGACATTTTTATTTCAACTAAAACCTTACGTAAGAAGATTGGCAGATATAAACTTCTTTTTTTTTTAAACAATTCAAGTAAAGCGGTACTGTTTACCAGAAAAATAAGGGAGCGATGATACCAATGCGTCTTTTGTCATCTTCCAAAAAGTTACATAATGATGAGTAATTATACTTCTCACGAGAATTCTTTTGCTACAGATCCAAACCTGTCTGCCATCAGGTAACTGCAGATACGAGAAAAGGTTTGATTGGTCGAACAGAAATGAAATAATTTCTCTAAATGACATTGCAATTCCTGGTTTGGTCGGTGAAAGGGACTTGGTGCAATTTGGCAGGGGCGCTACATCTCACAAAGACATATATGTACAAACAGCCGAATATGGTGCATTTGGAGAGTGGACCAAATTCAACACATTAATTGTACCAATGAGATGACATAACGGTTTCCATTTGTCGACCTATGACATTGCCATTTTAAAAGTGTACAGTGAAGTGCAAGAATTGGGCGGAATGGATACAAATCGTTATCTCATCCTACTAAGATGTAATATAAAAACCATAAACATATTTTAAAGTTTATTATATACAATTAAGCTTTCAAATAATGTACATTTTTAAGATATAAGGGAAAACTCCACTTAGAACAAAAAAAAATATATAAAGAAATCGATGAAAATAATTGCTACCTCACAGAAAAAGTTAAATAACTTTAAACATGCTTTCCACCGTATTGTTACTTTAAAACAAAAAAAAACACTATTTTCATAATTTAAAAAAAATTATATAATGTATCCATTTTGCTTACCTATCCCCCCCTGCTAGGTGAGTATCTGCATTTAGTCATCTTCAGTGTTCTTTTCTTTCTAATTTGCATAGTATATTGAATGATGTAAATGATGTTCATGTTGTGTAGTTGTAAAATTTTTAGTGACGTGGTTATAAGGTGTTGTATTTGTATATTTCTAAGTTTTCAATACGTTTATTTTTATTTGTTTTTTTACGTCGTGGTTTAGTTTCATCTTTACTGTACTTTCGAAGGTTCAACATTCGTCGCAGTTTTCTGTATTCTATTTGTGAACCCAATTTTGATTTATGTTTGTATACGCATTCTTCATTGCTAATTTGTTAATTAGATTCGTTAGTGTTTATTTTTCTTCCCTTATAATGTGCTCCATTTCGTGTCTGTTCTATGGGATCGTTTTATTTTTGCGTTTTGTTAATCTTTTTTTGGCCATGTTTGTATTGTAGCTGTATTATTTACTATAACTTTTATTGTTAGCTTTGGTATTTCTCTTTATTTAGTGGTAGCGATTTAAGCTTTTTTGTTTTCTATATTATCGGAATTGTAGTTTGTCGTCGGTTTTAGTGATACGTAAGTCCAAGGAATTTGTACTGTTATTGTTTTTCTTCAGACCTAAACTACACAATTAAGCACACATCTCTCTATGTATCACCATAAAATAACAATACAATATGAAACTCAGTTTATTTTTGTGGGGAAAAAATGAACAGACCCAGATTAGGGGGGCCGTCTGATGCTTTTTCTTAGGTCAACCTTGATTTCTTCGAATCTCAAGAATCTGTTAGCAATTCAAAAACCTATACTTTGTACATGAATGTATAGAGGTTTAAGAGAGATATCGAGGGTGGTTTCCTTGTTAAGGCCCGCAAGTCGAAAAATTCGCAGTTTGTTTTGTGTTTCCTTATGCAGTGTTTTTGGACATGGTAATTAGTGCTCGATAGGTGACCAGTGGCCTTACTTTGTGATTTATAACTAATACCACATCCAAGGGTCATAGTTTTATTTGCTCAATTTTTTTTAACAAGGATGTCTTTTGCTTCTTCGCCTTTCATAATCCCTTTTCTTGAAGTAAAATATGTACAAAGCGTGTGTGTTGTTTAGTGACCGTTACTTGATGATTATTTGGAGGCCCAGAGATGCGGTCCGGTTAGGTTTAAGCAAAAACATTTTCTTTATCGGGCCAACTTTGCCATCTATTGAGATCATCTTCATGGCCTGGGTTTAATAAACATTCTTTTAATTTTTCAAATACAACTAGGATGTCATAGAAATATGGATTGATACAATGCTAAAAAAATTTAGTTAAAAAAATAAATTTATTCAATACTAGGAAATTGTAGATTTAAAAAAATAAATGATTCATCCAATGCTAGATAACATAGGATTTAAAAAAAACGAATTTTCTAGCATTGTATAAATTCTTTCATTCAATCTAAGATTTTCTAGCATTGCATAAATTCATATATTTTTTTAAACTAAAATTTTCTAGCATTGTATGAATTAATTGTTTTAATTTATAATTTTATACAATT
>CM077104.1:7350302-7367130 GCA_039619505.1 Cimex hemipterus
ATATATATATATATATATATATATATATATATCTTTCTCTGTATATATATATATCTTTACCTATCATTCTCTCCCTATCACCTTCTCTTAATCTTTCTTCTATCTCCCTCTGACCTTCTCTCACAGTATCTCTACCTACCTATCTATCAATACCTCTCTCTCTCCGTCTTTCCCTTTCTCACTTCCACCCTCTCTCTTCCTCCTTTTCTCTGACAAAATATTTTTAAAATGTAAAGACATTTGTAAAAAAAAAATTATTTTAATTGAGCTCAAACATTCAACGTCTAACCGGGTGAAATGCCGACGGTAATGTAAACATTTCACTTTTGTTCGCTCCGAACAAGGATGAGCTTTCACCCGACCCCGGAGGATCCGTAGGCCGAGTCACGAGATGTACCGCGTGACAAAATCAAAACCGATAACTTCTTTTTTTCGGTTGGAGAAAGGTTCCTGTGATTGCTCAGCGTTCGGAACACACTTAAATCCGGGGTGAAGCACGGCAAGGAATTTTGAAAGGAAAACGTGTTACAACCTGTACGTCTTTTGCGCATGAAGAAGATAGCTAATTACTATAAATCTGTACTCTAAAGGCAATTTTAGAAAAAATATTTTTGACATGTGTGTGCGTGTCTAATTATTTATTTCAGTTTGGTTCCAGTTGGTCCAATCCTCGAGTACTCCTGTCGAGAGTGACCAATTCCTTAGCAAGAACGTAGTTAGGAATTTAATTTGCTAATACGGTAGCCTAATTCGATATGGTTCTGTTAGCCCTAATTAATCTAATAGCCATCAGTCAGGGGGTCTTCCTCTGACTCTGTTAATTTGTCTGGGTCTTATTCCCGATGTGCTGAACCGTACCACACATTCACTCCAAACATAAGAATAGAAGCATAGTAAAGACCCACAGAGCTTCCAATTCTATTCGCCAGGGTATTTTTTTTAACGAGGTTCGCAAAAGCAGAGGTCATATAAACCCTCTGGGTGCCGGTGTTTTTGAAAACAAAAAACCATTTGTAAGTATGTCGGGTTCAAATGCAGGGCCGCTGGATTCGAACCCGGGACCTTGATCTTACAGTGATGAGCGCTGGGTCATTTATTATATTTACGGATGGAACTGGTACTGTTTGCTATTAGATTTAATAAAATTTGTACGTTTGTTATGTCTGATAGATAACCGATGAATCATTGCATACTTCTGAATAAATCTAGAAATAAGCAATTCAAACACTATTTGTTGTTAGTGGTGATTAGTGATCGTTAATCGATAATTATTTAAAAATCGTGATGTGCGGCCTGGTGTGATGTAGGTTTCAGAAAAACATTTTCTTTATCGTGCCCTGAAGATGATCTCAATAAAGATCGAAACGTTGGCACGATAAAGAATTGTTTTTTTCTGAAACCTACATTCACTACCTACTGAAACCTATCACACCAGACTGCACCTCACGATTTCTAAATAATTATTTGTTACGTTATTAATTATTAAAATATGGCGATTACTTCTGATTGAAGTATTAAGAGTACAAAACTGAAGCACTTTTGTGGAAATTTTCCTTTATTTAAAGTATCCTCTCAAAGCTTCCATGTATATCTTAATATCTGCCAATAAAAAAGACAAATAATCAACTTATTTCTTTTTCACTTTTTATTTTACAAGATCATCAATTTCTTCTATCTATTTGCGCAAGTAAAAAAAAATCCTTTTATAACTGCCATCACTTTTGCAGTCCTGTCAAATGAAATCCAATAACGAATTTATTGTGACACTGAAATATTTTATAACGATAATAAAAGTTAACTATCGTTATATTAAATTTTGAAGGACTTTTTCAATTGATATAGGGGTAAAGTAGAAAAAAAAACTAACTCCGTTCCTTAGAGCATGAAATGTCAGGGCTGATATAGAAGCGTAAAAAAATAACTCGATACGAATTTTTCAAATCTTATCAATTCTTCAAATTTTAAATGCAGAATAATTTTTCATTTATTTTATTACTGTTCTTATATGTTGGTATGAGTTTAATAACAACCGTTTTACATTTTTAAACAAATTCTATCTGTATTAATACACTAGATTTTCCCCGGTAAATTTTAGCTCTATCACACGCAAACTTCAATTTTAATGTTCAATTGGTGAAAAACTGGTCAAATAAAATTTATACCGAACGTTTACATGTTTAAAAATAAATTATAATTTAAAAAAATCTATTTGAATAATAACATCGTATTTTAAAGTTCAGTTTGACTCTTTTTTGTAATGATGGAAATGGGTATTTTTGTGATTGTTCAGTTTATTAAAATTAAAATTTGTACATTTCATCTTAGAAAGTGTTAATTTTAAAAATCATTATTTATGAAATTCAGTCTTATAGGAAGGTTTAATGTCCAACTACCAATGATGAATCGCGAAAGGGGAACCGAACCACTTACAAACTTTTATCAAATAATCCTCAAGTAGCATTGTAACGGCTCTGACGAGCTTCGAACCCAGAACCGCTAGTGCCACGAGCACGATACGAACCCACGACCTCGGCTCAGTAGAAACGGAAAGATCGTTTTCGTCGACCAACTTCCCATCTCTTCAGGAGCCGAAGATCCTGAGTTCTAATCCCGCTTGTGGCATTAATTTTTTGTTTCACCCAAGATAAAAGAAATAATTCACACGGTCAATTATGACAAACAAATATGGAATAACTTATATCCTAAGTGAGTTTGTACGTTGTTTTCTTAGATTTACAAAAAAAAAGCATTAACTGAAACTTACGGGATATTTAATGTTCTGCTGATTTACAGTAAGATTAATATTTTAGGATGTACTAGTTTTTTGGGCAAATCTCGTGAAATATTGATGTAATATCTCCAACAAAATGATTAAATTCCTGAATTATTGAGATATGTTCACGCGTCACCCTGTATAATGAAACACGAATTACACGACATTTATTATTATTACCTCGAGTGTTCGAGTTAATTATTTTTAAAATAGGAAAAATTTATTGGTCTTAAGTTTAAGTATGTGTACAAAAACAGATAAATATTGAGTTAACATAAATAATTTGCTGAATTGCGCTTGAGAACGATAAAACACTAATTATTTTGGCATCCTGTTTTGATTTTGGCAGGGAAAAGGGTGGTTTCATTGAATATATCTCGTTTTGCGGTTCTTCCGTGAAAACTCAGAATCAATGTATAGTCTGAATACTCCATAGACTCTCTATTAAATAAGTTGAATAGAGGAAAATGCTAAATAAATAAATTCCCCCTTAGAAAACTGTATTAAATATTTTCCTCGTGCGTACCTCACACTGGCAACGGATTTTCATTTCTTTGTACGCGTTCGAGTTACTTGCGGTTTATTACTTAATGAACAAAAGTAAGTGCCAGATGGTAAACAGCTGGGTCCCTGTGTTGTGAGGCCGACTTTTTACTCTACACTGTTTTAATGTGTTAATAAAACTTTTATTGACAGACGTACTTTTACTAAGATAAAGTAGAAAGCTAAACTTTAAGTTAATTAAAGTTTTTAGTGGAGATAAAAAAGTCACTGCCACGAGCAGGATTCGAACCCATGATCTTCGGCTAGATACACCTCTGCTCTACCAATTGAGCTGTCGAGGACTCGATCCACTTGAACACTAACTTCCATCACAACCCCAGCTTTCCGCCATTGTTCAAATGTCGTTTAATCGGATTTGATTCTCGACGACAGTTGAAATAGTCACGGAGAGCTTTAGTGAAAGTATACTTCATTTAAACTAATTAAATGATTATATTCACTAGTTTTTGTGGTCCGCTTGACCAATTAATATATTTCAATTAATTACAGTTTTTAGTTGAGTTCAAACAGTCAGTGTCACGAGTTCGAACCCGCAATAGATTGCACGACATTTATAAAATGGCAAAAAGGAGGGAAAATTCAAAAGGTGGGATGGAAATGGGAAGTTAGTGTCACAGTGGATCGAGGTCACGATAGCTCAAGTGGTAGAGTAGCGGGGTATCTACCGAAGATCGTGAGTTCGTATCCCGATCGTGCCATTGACTTTTTTTATCTCAACTAAATACCTTAATTAATTGAAAGATATTTATTTGTCTCGGACCACGAAAACTAGTGAATTTAGTAAACTTTGAGCATAAATTAATGCTATTTTAATTGTAACACTATATCATTTAATTTAAAAATCTATGTATTCCCATAAATTGTGCTCTACGGGCTGAAATATGTATTGTAAATACAATTTTAAAAAAGGACTCTCTGAAGTATATATACAGACCACGAAGAAAGGATAGGGTTTTTGAAAGGTCGAATCTTTGATATTCTTCAATATTCGTTCAGACGTAAATCACGAATGTTAACTGCTGCACAGTCAATAGGTTTGCCTTTTGTCGCCGTTGCTCCACTTCACAAAGTATGAGTTATGATATATCGGCGAAAGTTCTCCCGCCCAATGCGATCTACTTGCCCATAAAACCACTCGGTCAGTAAACCTCGTATCTAGCAATATCTTATAAGGTCACCCATTTCAAAACTGCTGACAATATGGACAGTAGAGACCTTTTAATACGTGGAAACAATGCAGAAATCTTGAATCATAATTGATTTTGACTGTAATTGTAATTTAAAGTATTTTTTTTTTTTTTTTTAGAAACTTATCGTTGAGTTTTTACTGGTACGAAAAGATTAGGCTGTTTTTTAATTAAACTGATTTGGGTGGGTGTATGTACGTTTCCCCCCTGTACTGTCTTGCGTGCTTTGTTCAGCCTAAGTTACGCAATAATGGTATCAATGCGGCAGTTTTATCTTTATTTATTTCGATTTTGTTAAATTATATTCTGCCTGCTTTTGTCACATTAAATAAGGTAATGATATATGTGGTGTTTAGTAACCGTTCGTTAATTACCTGGATCTCGATTATCTGGAGATCGTGAGATGCGGTCGGGTTTAGAAAAACATTTTATTAGTCGTGCCAACGTTTCGATCTTCATTGAATCTATATTATTCGAACAATACAGAATCCCAAATTGATAAGTTTGCTGTTGTGTTAGCTAGGCCGGAGATTATATGGTCGGCAAAGCTAAACTGAGTAATTGCTGAATGTTTACTCACTAGTGCAACATTAATTTCCAGAGACAATATTGGTTTGATATGAACTATTGTTGTATATATGAATAATTGTAAACTAACGGACAAGCAATACATTTCGCAACGTGCAGTGCAAGTGATTATGAACATATATGTAATGTTGCATTTTTTCAACAGAAAAAGTCGTCTTGAACGCGCAAGATGCAAAGCATACCTGGTTTAAAGTTGCAGGGATGTAGAGTCAAGTGATTCCTGTCATGAGGTTGGAGGTCGTAAAACATCCCTCTGGGTGACACGGACGAGGGGTCAAACAATTTTTAAATACTTTTAACAAATAACTCGGTAAAAAAAATCCAGGGGCTATGCGAACATTCGAACCCTGACATCTTGCGAAGGAAAAAAGAATCGGGTGCCCCAAACATGCCCACAGCTGTCTGTCCTAGCGGAAGGTCGTGGGTTCGAATCCCACTCGTGGCACAAACTTTTTATCTCAACCAATACCTTACATAAAAATTAATTAATTGACAGATTTTATATATTTGTGAAATTTATTCTTGAATCTAATTCGATAAGTACCATTAGACATATAGACAAAATTGATTCAAGATTTTAATAAATCGAAATTAATTTGGCATTTAGTAAATATTGGTCATATTGATGGGAAAGTCGTAACTAAAATAAATTTCATCTGAGAAGTTAGAAATTATTCAATAAGATCCAATCAGAGGTAACTCCAGACAAAGACTGATGTCATTTTATTTCTCACGGCAGTTATGTTTCAATTCCGTCGGTACATCCGGTTTCTCTACTCTCTACGGGCTACCGACGAGACGAAAAAAAAGTTAAATGGAATTCATAAATTTACGAGACGTTTCATTACAAACATCGTACTTTCCCTCCGACACGAGGATTCGGTGGATTACAATAATGAACCGGGTATAATCAATTTTAATAGTAGCCTATTGATTACAACCATTTATTACCATTACATAATTATAAATGGTATGGATTTAAAATATTTTCCCTGGGGGTATTAAGGTGTGTTTTTTTTTTTTTGTTAAATAAAAAAGCTATCTGAAGCTATAAGAAAACATATCTATCAATGTTATCTGATAATGCAACTGCTTTTGGTGTAAAATTAAAATTTTGTGTCCATAAATCCCCTTGTTGATTTATTTCGTTCAATCAATAATAATTCATCTTCTGTAGTGAAATATTATTTATGGGACGTGAAAGGTGTACTAGACATCGCCGGCCAACTGCGCCTAAAACGGAAAATTTTGCGTTTTTGAAGCATCTCTCTCTCTCTCTCTCCTCTTACACCATCTCGTTGTTTCATTATGTTATCAAATTACTGTTAAAAGAACAAGTAGACATAAAAACACATAAAACGTAAGGATTTTCGATTACCCGCCTCCGGGCACTATTGGGTTAAGCTGATTTCATCAAATACGGATTGAAGGAAATAAATAGCCGAGCTTTATTATAAAAAGGGAGAAGAGGTCTCGTCCTTCTTAATGTACGAGGCGGGGCTGCTTTCTCCTTGATCTTGACCTTCCTTCAAAGCCCCAAGTCTGACCTTCCTTCATTTTTCTATTTATATAAGAAATCCTGTGATTCTTCTCGTCTTTTTTTTTAAACATATCCATTTTCTTTTAATATCCTGTAATGTTTTTATTGGTGGTTAAAAAATGTTCATTCCATCAGATAACCTTCGGAATAAAGACTTTAAAGGAGACAATTTTTAAAAAATATGTAATTCAAATTTTATTTTTTACAAAACCCATAATTTTAACTTATTTGGAAATAAAATTATTTTAAATCCAGGATGCTGGCTAACTTTTTAAAACTAAATATACCAATTTATTTCAGTTGCTAATGCATTTCAGCCACGTCCCTAGTCACTCATTAGAGCTAGCTATAAAGTAAATAAAAAATGTAATATATATAATAAAAAAATAAAATTTTTAATTTAAAAATAAATAAATAAAAATAAAATAAATTGGTGTTCAATTCACTAGTTTTAGTGGTAGGCTTGACCAATTAATATATTTTAATTAATTAAGGTTTTTAGTTTAGATAAAAATAGTAATTGGTAATTAATCGAAAGATATTAATTGGTCAAGCGGACTACGAAAACTAGTGACTTTAATAAGTTAATCGAAGATTATCTTCACTAAAGCTCTCCGTGGCCATTTCATTTGCCACCGAGAATCAAATAGAGTACACGACATTTGAAAATGGCAAAAAGGAGTGAAAATTCAAAAGTTGGGGGTTGAGATGGGAAATCAGTGTCGTGGATCGAGATCACGATAGCTCAAGTGGTAGAGCAGCGGCGTTTCTAGCCGAAGGTTCGAATCCCGCTCGTGCCATTGACTTTTTTTATCTCAACTTAAAACTTTATTGTTGGAACAAGTTGGTACGTTTAATTGAAAAGCTAACATTCCAGATTTAAAAGTAATATTAATATTGAAAATATTTATTGGCCAGACACTGTTTTTTAATGGCTCCACAAAAATTTTTAACTAAAACTATTTTAGTCTAGTTTCAAATTTTTATCTTTTTTTGAAGAAAAATAATACTTGGTACCTCAGGCACAGTTCAACTTCAAAATTTCAATTACGGCCCTGTACATCCTGACACATCATTTTACCGAATTTTTTAAGCTCAAACCAATCGTGCTATCGGATTATAAATTGGTCAAAAAAAGTCACAAAATTATGGTAAAAAGTTTGAAAACCCAGATATTTGGTTTGCTATTTATTAAACACATTTCGTATTGGCACTAGTTGCTTTGGTAAAGATTCAAAGATTTGCTGGTTTTTAGCACTCTTCACCGGTGCTCGGAGCCATAGATTCTTTGGATTGACAAGCATTTTCTATAGTTTGCCGCAGTTCTTCAACTTGTGCTTGGTTATGACTGGCGTAGACACTGTTTTTGAAATGGCCCACAGAAAATAGTCAAGTGGCGCAAAGAATTGTATCCGGGGCATCCATCAATCTGAAGACTCATTCTTAGTTGCAGAGGTCATCATCTAAAAGTGTTAGTAAAACACTTGAGGAACACCGTTTAAATCGTTTTCGAAATAAGGCCCAATTACTTATTTCCGAGAAGTCCACACCAAACGTTGATACTGTGAACCACCTAATGACGTAGTACGAAATTCTCGGATTTTCCTCTGCCCACATTCGAAAATTCCATCAGTTTAGTACCCCATTAGAGGTGAACATGCAATCGTCAGACCGTAGTAAATATGGAAGAACGTTTTCTTCAACCTTCCAAATCTTCATTTGTACAAAGAAAGTTAGACGCCTGCTATAATCGGAGACCCGATGGGTCTGGACAAGATGAGACCGATTCGGCTTAAAATTGTAAGTCCGGAGTGCATCTAATTTTATTTTTGAAAAACTTAAAACCCTCCAATATTTAGGAGAGGGGAATTCGAATTTTTGGTAGCATACAGTACAATATTCAGCTTCTCGTCGAAGTCATCCTGCCGGTTTCTTGGTGATGGAACATCATCTGATTCGTATCTCCTCATCGCGAGCAACACAAACCTTTCGTAGTTTATTCTGGGGTCGCTCAGGAAATTTCTGGAAGTACCCTCTACTGCACGACGCCAATACTATCAATAAAGCAGTCGTACGCGCAGTTTTTCGGAAAAATTGTGCTCTTCGGTTCATTTTGATTTGAATAATGAACTCACGAATAGGGATGTCAGGTGATTAGTGACCGTTAATCGATAATTATTTAGAAATCGTGAGATGCGGACTGGTGTGATCTAGCTTTCAGAAAAACATTTTCATCATCGTGCTACATTTCGATCTTTATTGAGATCATCTTCAGGGCCTGTGATTTACAAACATTATTTACATATTACATTTTGGATGTGGAAAAGTGAATTTATACAATGCAATATATATATAAAACATCCAAAATATAATTGTTATATGTAAATAATGTTTGTAAATCACAGGCCCTGAAGATGATCCCAATAAAGATCGAAACGTAGGCACGATAAAGAAAAGGTTTTTCTGAAACCTACATCACAGCAGATCGCATCTCACGATTTCTAAATAAGTAACGAATAGGTTCGATTGTAAACTTTACTTACTTCCAGGATTTAAGATTACCTCTCGTAATGGAAGTTTGACAAACAATAAAAGCAATTAATGTTTACTTTAGTGAAAAAGCAAATTACTGCAAGTAACAAACGAAACAAAAGGAATGCGTTTTTTAAATTTGATACCTTTTTAAAACCCGATTGCACCATTGTTTTCAATGACAAAAACTCTTCAATATGATCTGTCAGGATGCATAGGGTCATATTTCAAAATATGAATTTGAACTGTGAAATTTCTCCCCCACCCCCCAAAAAAAGGCTGATTTTCGCGCTGCAAAATTCTGAAAATGACCAGGTGGAAAATTTCAACAAACTTTCTTCAGCGAAAAACTGATTCTCAATGTAGTAATATATGAAAACTTCTTTTGACAAAAAAACCATTTTTATTTTTAAATTACAAGGCATTGAATTGTTTTTATTTCTTCCACAACGACAATACTTTTTTTTATTATTTTTTTTTCCGTGTGTCCCTGTGAACTGCTTAATACTAAAATGGATATGTGATTAGTCAACAATGTGGTTTTTATTAAAGCTTTTAATACAAATAACGAGTGATTTTGCAAAATTCTTCTATTTATACAGTAATTATGTGAAAAGAATAAAAATGACCAACTGACATCCACAATTTTATGCGTTATAATAAACGCTATTATTAATATATAAAAAATTATAACATAATTATTAATAAAAAACAAGATTTTTCTTAAAAATGTTATATGAGAATTTTGTAACATTTTTTTTTAATTTATCAAATGCATTAGATGAAGAGGCTTAGTTATTTCTTTTTTCATTGGTCAATGATTTTTTTTTTTTTTTTTTTTTGGTTCACTCATCATTCTGTGTGAAATTATTTAGCTTTGTTTTTTTGTATACCCTGGATCGACTAGCATATTTCCTGACATTTAATATTTTTCTTCCACAATGCACCAATACAATTTAAAAAAACTAAAGAAAAAACATCATATAAACTTTATAAACTTAATACAATATATCATATTACTAAATATTTTTGTATTTATAGAAACTGTCTTTTAAACCTATTAACTTACATATTAGTAACTTTAAAATGTATAACAAATACTGTTTTATATGTTATTCACAATAAGTGCTCTCTCTCTATATATATAATTTATAATAATTAATTATTATGTAATTTATATAAATACTGTACAAGCAAGTAGAAAAAAGAATATACAGTAGAATATACACATGAGGAAGATTTTTAAAAAGCGAGAAACTATACATTTAAAGAAATAAATACAGAAAATTTGTACAAAACAGTTATTTATATTTTAAAAACAAATATATGAAAGAAACATAAAGTTGAAATCATAATAAAATATACATACATAATAGTATCACAGAAAGTTTTATAATGACTAGACTTCGGTTGTGAAGTGGGGTTATAGAAGTTTGTGCACACGTTTAGTTCGACATGGGGCAAAGTATGAATCATGATTTCCAGACACGCAGTTTTCGTAAAGAAACACGTTTTAGCCTTGAAACGGCCGTTCTCATATCTGGTGTCAAGTCGTCATCAGAGAGGGTCTCCCCTTCTGAATGGACCTCTCGCTGTCTACGGCATGACCCTGTGTCCCTAACACTACGACTCAGCCCGCTGAGTGGAAATTTTGCTTTAGCAGTAGGATCACTAAGTGCTTCACCGACCGGCAGCTTGGCAAGACCCTTGCTTAATCTATCTAAAGTTGTCGTCCTCAAGTTTCCCCCTTGCCTTCTTATCTCTCTTTCTCGTAGTATGAATCTCCCGATCGTTTGCCAATGTGCTTGAGTTCGAAATATATTTTCATCATCGGGAAGAATACGTTGCTGATGTGTATTCCCCCATTTAAGTTCCTCCAGTAAGACAAACCTTGTAGGGTCCTCCATTCGTCTAGCTTTAACTAAAGCTTGTGCCAAAACATCTTGGGCACAGGCACTTAGAGGAACTTTTAATATTGCGTAAGGTATTTCAGGAGATACGTTATGTACGCAGACTAAAAAGTTGTCAGCTTCATCCCATGTTCTAGCTTGCTTTACTCTCGTTGATCTTATTGAGGATAACCAAGCTCTACTACTGGGATCATCCCCCATTCTTTTAAGTAGGAACTTTCCTTCACCTTGCCATTGGGCCTGGGCTTGTAATGGGCACTCTTGGGGGTCTAGTACTCTTTGAGTGGGTGGAGCTTCCCTGTCTTTTCTATCCCATCCACGAGACACTTCTTCGACTAGTACATAGTCGTGAACCCTTTCTGAACCTTGACCGGACTTCTGAAGAGCCTGCAGCACAACTTCCTGGGTGGTACTTTCTTGTGTAATTTTTAGTATTGTATACTGCTCTTCTGGTACAACCCCGTACACCATTAGGAAAAACATTCTTCTTTTTCCAGTAGGTCGAAGTTCTTGTTTCGCCGTATTCTTTTCGCTTCCTCTGTCTCCAGGTATCTCACTTTGGCTGACACTTTCCTCTTCCGTTCTGGAATAAACAAACAAGGTTGATAGTTGAAGTGGTTGGTTTTGTGGCGTACGCAGCCTAACATGTCTATAACCGGGCCGCAAGCACTTTAAAGGTAAAACTCTTTGGCAAACATGATGATTTGTATTCGAGTCCACGACAGTAAACCTCAAAAAGGCCAAATCGGAAAACATAACTTGAAAAAAGAATGGTTCATTCCAAATTGGGTTTAAGGCATTTCTTTGAACTACCTTTGTCTTTTGCTTATTGCAATCGACTGGTATACCTATGAGTTCCACTTCTACATAAACACTTGCTGTGAGGTTTGTCTGATTTACATACTGGCCAGAAATTACATTCAGTATCATTTGTGATGAATGAAGCCCATCAAATTCCTTCTCCCAAGGGTTAAATCTTCGGTACATCATATGAGATCTGTCTCTCATGACTGCAGGTTTAGGAACGTAGCCACACCTCCCATTCTGTTCGAACATTGCACTATTCAGATGAAGGGCTGCGTCTTCGGTTTGATAATTTAAAGCAACCATCTGAATGCCAAATGCCCAAAATATGACAGGATTGAAATTCGAAGAATCGATTCTCATCCCTGCAGGATACGTCCTCACAAGCTGTGTCTCTGTATGAGCTATGAGTGCGTGTGGTTGCTTCCGACACAATTTCTTGGCAGAGTTTTCGTTCAATGACGAACACTGATAACACGGATGGTATGTATTTGCTCTTCCTTTTGGGTACGAGTGTGAATCAGAAGGGCACGGACTGCTGAGGCCAACCGGTCCACCAGTCAATGACGCTCCGCTTCCTTTTTTCAAGATGACACTCGATGTTACAGCTGCAACGGCAGCCACCCTCTTGCACCTCACTGAGCTATTTGGACTGATTGTGTTTAATCCTCTAAATTTGATAGCCTAATAACAAAATAAAAAATTAATTTTCAATTAAACTGAACTAAAAGTTAAAAAAGAAATTAAATTTTAAAAAAATACCTGAACATATACAACAATGTCAGAGAGCTCTCGGGCAATTTGACTGCTTTGTTTTTTAGCTTTGTGGGCATTCTGGTCATCTTCAAGAAGAGCCCAATCTATATCTGCAGGCTGGCTAATTTTTCCAATTGATCTTGATGGTGTTTTCAATGCAGAATCATGACTTGACAGTGAATCCGTTCTTGGACATTCAGCTACAAGCAAAATGACATAGTTTTACTTTTAATCGAAACTAAGTCTTTTTAAACATTTTGTGCAACCAAAGAAACTACCAAGAATTGATTTTTATAGTAGTTTATTATTATTTTAAACACATTATTATTATTATTTCTAAGTAATCCTGCCAATGGACCCTTGGATAAAAAAAATTATTATTTTATAGAATTTTTTAAAATAAGTTTTTCTGAAGACTAAGCAGAATAAGATAGCAAATTGCAAATTCAATTAGGTTCGATATATAACCAGTAGCAGATACCAACACTAAAAAATTGTTAAAATAGGCACAAAATATTTGTGTTAAAAAATTTGAATTCATTTCAAGCTCCCTGTAAAACCGTTAAATACAAATTTTCACTGCTATCAAAAACATACATTTTTAAGCTGGATTCGGCAAGAGCTTTTTTTATTGCCAACGTTAGGTGATTTACTTAAATAAAATAATGGTTAAATAAAAATAACGATTGTAATAACTTCACTAGTTTCATGGTTTACTTGACCAATTAATATCTTTCAATTGATTAAGGCTTTTAGTTGAGTTAAAAAAGTCAGTATCACAATCGGGATTTGAACCCACAATCTTCGGCTTCAATCGCCACAGTTCTACTGCTTGAGCTATCGTGGCCTCCTAAAGAATTAACTTGACAGTTGACCACTAAAATGTAAATGGAATTGGAGTGGACACCAGCTTCCCATCTCAACCCACTGTTTTGTATTTTTCCTCCAACATGCCATTTTTAAAATGTCGTGTAATCTATTTGATTCTTGGCTACAAATGAAATGACAACGGAGAGCTTTAGTGAAGAAACACTTCATTTTAACCTACTAAATTCACTAGTTTTTTGGTTCACTTGAACAATTATTATCTTTCAATTAATCAAGGTTTTTAGTTAAGATTTAAAAAAAAAAAATTAAAAAAAGGCAAAAAGGAGGGAAAATTCAAAAGGATTGAGATGGGAAGTTAGTGTCAAAGTGGATTGATGTCATGATAGCTCAGGTGGTAGAGTAGAGGTGTATTTAGCCGAAGGTCGTGGGTTCGAATCCCTCTCGTGACACAAAATTTTTTCATTTCAACAAAAATTTACATAAAAATTTAAGTAATCGAAAGAAGTCAATAGACCACTAATTATAATGGATTAATATGTAAAACTGATGTTTTTATCTCAACTAAAAACCTTAATTAATCTGAAGGTTATAATAACATTGGATTTGGTTGAAAACCGGAGGCTTTAAGAATGGTCAAGTGGGATACCGGACATCAGTTGCAGAAAAAATGACCCTGGATATCCACCCAAAAAATATATATTTTTTGTTTGCATTCAAAACTCAAATTTTAACAGGTGCTTAAAGTGAATGTATTTTGCAAAAATAATTTTTTTCCTGAGGGCTTTTTAACTATGTATTTTTACTCTCTGAGTGTCAATATTTATGAAAGCACATTTGTAAGTATGTGGGGTTCGAAATTACATAATATATTTGTTTATATCTTAGCTGTTAAGGCCCATTGGCCACACTTATATTTTTTGACCTAGCATCACTAGAAACAGATTTATTAAAATTTGTGATACTACATGTGTAGCCTGACCTCTTGGGTGAGCGATATAATTTTTTACTTAAATTTAACACACTACCTTCAATATTTTCATCTTCATCTTCATCCTCATCATCGTCATCATCACTAAAATCGTCGTTAACTGAGCCACCACTTGTGTTTGAAATTATAGAGCTGGCTCGCCCAGATGGAGGTAGCTGGTGGCCTCGTGTCTTTCCTCCTCTCGTAATAGGAAAAGGCGGCGGAATTTCAGCGGTTAATTTCTTGTTTTTAATCAATATACGATATTTGAGCTGTCCAGGAGAAGGAAGGCAAGGCTCGTCGGAAAAGTCACTTTCAAATAAAAATTTGGTCACCAATTTCTCACCAAACACATTCTAAAAGACAAGAACACAGTGTCAATCTGTACAACATGGTTGAAGAATTTATTGTGGTACTTGAAATATGTGAGCCATTCTCGCTTGTTGTTGAAGTGAACAGTGATTTTCTATCGAAAGGATAACTGGGTACGGTGAGGTAACAAAGGCACTTCGGTTTATAGCTTCCACAACAGATCTAAAAGGTATCTTGGTTGTGAAAGTATGACCATGGTAAATAAGAGGTGAACCATCATCGCCATCCCAACAATCTAGCTCAACACATCTACATCCACTCAAAAGAACCTAAAAATAATTTTAAAAAATTAATAGATTTAAACAAACAAAAAAGAAAGAAAAATACCTGACTATAAAGATCGACAGATGATTCTCCCTTTAACTGATGACCAGTAAGGTAGGTATTATGTGATGAAGCTATGTAATAATGTGACAATGGATAATCCATTTCTCTTTCATCAGGGCTCACTTTTTCATTGACAAAGGCAAAGTTTTCCTTGTCCATTAAATATCTGGCGAAACCCTCAAAGGATAAGCAGTTATGTGACCTCAATGTTGGGTCTGGCTCATGGCGCTGAAAAAAAACCAAAGTGCGTTGATAAATTTGCA
The DNA here is from genome assembly GCA_039619505.1 of Cimex hemipterus. NCBI lineage: Eukaryota > Metazoa > Arthropoda > Insecta > Hemiptera > Cimicidae > Cimex > Cimex hemipterus. The sequence goes on from CM077104.1 coordinate 7,365,714, forward strand.
CCAAAATTCTAAAAACAAACTCAAACCTGTATTAAATCCTTGACTTCTTCTTCTGTATACTGTTCTAGCTGTTTCGTCTCGAGGAATTTAGCAAAACTGGTCAGCTGGATGACCTGGGACTTTGAGGAGTCCACGCTGGCGCGGTTTGATATTATGCTGGATGTTGCGATCGCGTCAAAGATTTTTTTCTTCTGCATTGCCGGGGTGTTTTTGTAATCTAGCAGGTCGGCTGAACTGTTTCTAGTTAGAAGGCCTATTAAAAAATATATAAATATTTTAAACTTTTGTGTACATCTAAGGAAAATTTTATTTAATTTTAAATCAAATGTAGAAATAAATACCAACAAACTAAGAACTTTATCTCAATTTACTTGACCCCAAACATTTGAATGTTTAGATGTATATAAAATTTTAAAATTTGTTTTGCTAAGTTCTATAAAGGTATGAAATTTTGTCATTGACTAAAAAATTGCCAATGTTGCTTGGCAGTTATTTTGCAAAGTATTTTGTTGACAATTAAACCATAAGGATAATATAAATAATAATAAAAATAAAAATATGCAATACGAAAAATGTATTATGGAAAGAACGAGCCATTCATTTTTTCTTGCCTATCGACTATCCAGATGGTTAAAAATATCCTATGGTTAAATTCTAATTAAATTTTTCTGTTAAATTCCTATCAATTGAGAACTATATCATTCCATTTTCTATTTTAATTTACAAACCTATTTTAGGTGCCCTTCCAGAGTGTTCTGGTGAACTCTTAAGACTACCATCATTAAGAGAGCTGTCTGACATGCTCCTACAAGACATTGCAAACTGGTCGAAAAGATCCTTAAGGTCTTTACGTGCACGTAAACTGTAAAAATAAATTGAAAGACGTAACAAAGAAGAAAAAAGCCTATTTCTAGTTATTTCCTATGTATTAAAAAAAAAATAATCAAATTCTAAATTAAAACTACCTGAATGAACGATAGAGGGTTACAAAGTCAACAAAGTCAAGTTGTGTTTCGTGTGTAATTGACCCATGTCGAAAATGACCGACAGGCCAAATTATCTCCTTTTTCACTCGGTCCCTGCCAAAATATATTTAATTTAAAGAAAAGGGGTGATTGAAATCTGTGAATGATTAACTTGCATTGCAGTTTGATCAGCTGCAATAATTTGGCTATTTTCCTTGGTTTTATCTGTCAGGTGAATTTAAGCAATTCACCAGCATAAAACGGGTATAACATAAAAATAACAATTATTCAAATATCGTGAGATGCGGTCTGGTGTGATGTAGGTATCAGAAAAAACATTTTCTTTATCGTGCCAACGTTTCGATCTTTTATTGAGATCATCTTCAGGGCCTGGGATTTACAAACAATTTACATTTAGAAAATACATATAGAATATGGAATTTATACAATGC
>CM077104.1:7369065-7379530 GCA_039619505.1 Cimex hemipterus
AAACGACCGTCATAAAAAGAAAAAATATCAATGTGATGAAGTTGTGCAACACTTTTTGCCGACACAGAAACAAACGTTTTCAGAATAGAATTGTTTCTTGTGTTGAAAAATGGATCTCTACGATAACAGCAGACGTTTGCCACCAACTCAACAAAATAAAGGTGTCGGTGATTCTCTGCTGGGCTGATATTCTACGGTTTTTTGAATCTTGGCGAAACATTCAATGCCGAAGTGTATTGCTCTCGAATTGAAGCAATACACCACAGATTGGCATTATTGAAGCTCGGACAATGACAATACGAAAATTGTAGAATCAGGGGTGTTCTGCCTCACCCTCCATATTCTCCAGACCGCCCGCCTACCTACTATTTTTTAACTTGGGGAAACATTTTACAACGTAAATAATTTATTGATCAAAACTCGTTAGAAAATACTTTCATACAATTTGTTAATGATAACAAAATTCTATTCCGTGTGCATAGAGTTGCCATCATTCTTGAAGAAGAGTAGTGAGAGTCAAAAAATGTTTATGTTATTTTATAACCATAAACCTGCATTATTTTCCGGACGACCCGATATTGCAGATCCGTTACCCTGATTGCATCCACTGCCAAAGGACCTGAACAGCTTTCTTCGTAGAAAAGTTGGAGGTATTGCTCTTTCAGCCAGAACATCCTTCGGTCACTCGATAGCAGATGTCTTTTCAGACCTCTAACCACACATGATAATCCGTTGTACCACAGCCTGAACAAACAAAATTAATTTATAATACGAGACAATATAAACAACTATTTGTTTTCAATTAGTTCATTAAATTGCTGAAAATAATTTAAAAGCCTTTAAAAACAAACCGCAGGTAAATTTATAATAAAAGTAACTTAATTTATTTCTTATCCATTTGCTGTTGAGACCAAAATGTAAAAACTTTACGACACTTTTTCATGTTATGATCAATTAGAAACGCATGAACTATGGCGGGATTCAAACCCAGAACAAGTAGAATGGCACATGGCCACCACAGTGCACGAAATTTATAATGCTCGAATTATAATATACAATTATCTTTATAAAACGTTAATCAAGAATAATATCTCACTTATGTACCATACTGGAAATACAGAAAATTTCAAGATCTGTGATCTTCTTTGCCATTTCATTAGTAGCTCAGTAGACAGGAATCGAGGAAAGTATTGTAATAGACCTTTAAAAATTGAAAAGCAACCATATCTTGTTTTTTTCTTTAATTATACGGATTTCACGCTTAAAGCTCATCATCAGTTTGAAGGAGGAGTGAACGAATTTTTGATTCCCTCAGTTTTGAAAGTACGAAAAACATGAACTACCGTCGACTCGTGATAATTCGAAACCACCAAAAAGTAATCCGTATTATCAAGATGTTCTAATTTTGTTTTTGCTGGGGCTTCCGACATCTAGGTCATTTCAGCCGCTTACTAAATCTATATTCTATACCAAACACTACATTCATACACTGTCCGGTTGATTGGTGGAGTACTTGATATTAAGCTAAACTAGATTGGGGCCGATGGGTACTTTTATAAATATTCCGCCAACGACCCCGAGCACATGCTCACTCGCTTTCATCGTTCGATGGGTACTAGTATACTATAGTTCACCCTCACCCCTCGAAATTCACGCTAATAAATACAAGCACTGACACAACACGTAAGACATATTATGTACAATAAAACATAACATGCGCGGGCTTTGGCCCAAGAGCAGGTGCCCATGTGTCAACCGTGTAAGGCCCAATCCTCGTCTCCTGCTCAGGTTCTCTGAGTTCGTTCTTTTGACTAGCAAAAGCCTCTCAAGATGTTCTCATTATCAAGATAAAAGAATACAAAATTGTTAAGAGCTGATATCCATTTTTCCAAGCTATTACTTAAAATGTACATATATAAAAACTAGTAAAAAAAAAGAAAAATAGTGGAAATACATCAACTATAAAATTGAACATTATTAAAAAATTGTGAACTGGGTTCTGTTTTAATGCGGCCTGGCGTCCTTTGTTTAAATGATTTTCCGAAGTGAACAGTGCTGGGAACACGTTGACAAAACAATGACACAGAACATACCAAACTAGAGAAAATTCGAACACACTTTAGGCTGTAAGGAAGTAAATAATACATGGAGATATGGATGTATTCGAGTAGGAGATAAGACACAGAAACACAAAACACACAACTTAACTTCTATAAACAATAAAAACTTCCCAATTCTCTTAAAAATGGAATAGGGGACCCAAAAACCCGCTGCTGTATTAAATCTGGTAGCTTATTTCGTTGAAAGTGTGTCACAATGTTGTATTTAAACTTAAAACTGAAATTGTGTTTCATTTAGATGGTCGGTAAATTCAGGAAATTTGTTCGATTTAGGCAAGTGCTCTACAGCTCTCATTTTAATTTCTACGCTCCTTTGTCCTATATATGTAATGTCGCACTTGTTGCAATTAAATGTAAACCCCGCCTTTTGTCAAGTTGACAACTTTGTCTTTAGGTATTGAGAGAATGTTTCTAAGGGAACACGCACTAAAAATTACACTAAAACCTTTTTCATTACGGATTTTATCTACATTTTCTTATAGTTCTCCAACGTGTGTATGGTAAGCATCGAAAACCTAATGATTTTTGGTGGCAGAGTCCAATTGTTCCTTCTTTTAAACTTATTTTTTTTAAATCTTTTTACTAGCGACCATTTATTTTAGCTAAGGTGCTAATTGTTATAACGGCGAATTGTTCGCCAAAACGCCAACTTCTGGGATATTCCCATCGTGCAATGCAAGTAGTGGAGGGGAAAAGAAGAGGTTCTGGGAAAGGAATGGGGAGTCTGGGGGAATGGGGACTTTTGATCTGCTAAAGGAAAGGAGTGAAAAAAAGGGATTTGCCGTGTGTGTCTGCGCAAACAAGAAAATAGTATAGTACAGTTATATTAATTTTTTTATATACTTCTATAATTAATAACTTCTAATCACATTGTATGGGCGCTGACTTTTGATCACAGGAACCTGATAGCCTCAATTCATTCCTTTATTTTTTATTTGATAAATAAACAAAAGTTTTTTTAATTAATTAAGTTATTTGACTTTATATACACAGAAGCTGTAAGAATGTATTTTACTTATATGTGTTAAAATGTTTTGTTAGTTTTAATTTTTTTTAATGTTTGATAAATGGTTATTAGTGGTATTTATTTTATTTAATTTTACCTTAACATAACAAATATGTCTTCTCGTCTGGGGAGACACATTCGGCAAATCCCTTTTTCATTTCTTTCCTTTAGCAGATCAAAAAGCCGACTCCCCACCCATTTATCCCAGAGCCTGTTCCACTTCCATCACTGAACGCATTGCACGATGGGAATATCTCAGAAGTAGGGGTTTTGGCGAACAATTCGATAATTCGCCGTTATAACAATTAGCACCTTGTTTGTAATTCTTTTTTTATAAACAGCAGGTGTTAATGTGAGTTCGGTTCTACGAGACTACGAGCCAAATGAAATCTGTAGTTTTTGGGTCCATGAGTGAGAAGTATATGGTGGCATTCATTTGATAAAACGACGTGAAAATTAATCACTAATTACAGTATTTATTAAGATAACAGAGTCGTGCTTGCAACTCCATCAACCTGATGCTGAGTTTTATGCTTGAAATTGAGATAGTTGTAAACAAAAAATTTTGTGTAGAACCATATTTTACCAAAAGTGAATCCACTCAATCCACCTTCATAATTTCTAACATATCTGATGAGATTGCAAAGCATTGACACGGAAACAGTAGAGCCACTATGAAAGGCAACACTGACGTCTAAGAAAATAAGCAATGTGTGGGTAGTACATTTTTCTATGTATATACAAAAGGAACAATTAAATAATAGATCTTTTAGGTAGTCGTGGTAGAAAGGGAGGGCGATTATATAAGGGCGATCGACACCAGTTACACGAGACGATTTTCCCCCGTTTAAATATTTCAATTGAAATTATAGTAATTTGTTTTCTTACCAAAACCTTATAAAAAAAAGTTGTAGGGGACCGTAGTAACCGAGTGGACAGGGTGTTAAGACTCTCAGCTTATAGACCCCAGGGTCGTGAGTTCAATTCCCACCGACGCCCCTGGCCTTTTTTCACGACCGCCTTCCTGAAGGCGACCGTCTTCCTTATATAAAAGTATATAACTCCTATATAAAAAATGAAATAAATAAAGGATGATATTCCACAACATTGTGCTCTTGGGGATATGCAAAGGCCTAGGGTGAGAATTATCCCTTTTCTCCAATTCAGAATCATCCAAGGCTTCCTCTTGACCACACAACGTGAGAGCTTCTCTGTGTGTGCTTTGATGCTACCCCTTGCTTGAATTTAATTTTTTTCTTGGAATTGTTAGAGTCAGAATAATCATGGTTGTCAGATCTGGGGGTTGGGATGTCTTGGCCTTAACCACTCTATACCCATGCAACCACCACTATTTTCTGAGATACCTCAGAGCAGAGTATTTTTTCAACAAGAGCTCGATGAGAGACTGATCAAAACCCCAATAGTCTCGAATAACCCAAAGTACGAGCATTCGTTATCATTCTGTCAAAACGGACACTTCCACAAAGTAGATTCACCTCCATCGTACAAGGAGCACTCATCCAAAGTTAAGTGTTTAAGTAAGAAGTGGTTGAATTTTTTGTTTTTAAAGGCTAAACAATTTTATAAGAATTAAACATTTTTTGCTAAGCCGAAATGACTAAATGAGTGAATTAGTATTATAATCAATAATTTTTCGTGGTCCGACTAACCAAATAACTTCCTTCATTTAATTTAAGTATTAACTTTATGTAAGGTATTGGTTAAGATAAAAAAAGTTAGTGTCATGAGCGGGATTCGAACCCATTTAAAAAATGACAAAATGGAGAGAAAATTTGAAAGATAGGTTGAGATGGCAGTTGGTGTCCAAATGGATCGAAGTCAATAGCTCAAGTGATTTGAGCAGGCGCGTATTGAACCGAAGGTCTTGGGTTCGAATCCCGCTCGTGACACTAACTTTTTTATCTTAACCAATACAAGTTATTTTTATAATCTTGGTTTACTGTACAAGATAATATACTTAAAATCCGTTACACAAACAATGTTACAGTACCTGCAAAGCGTAGGAGGTGACAGTAGAAACAAAACCCTGTTGTCACTTAGGTTCATTCCATATACCAGAGCTAGACAAACCTCGTTGACAGAATGTCCTTCCAGCCCATATCGTCTGAGAACATTACAAAGATCAGGGCTTTCCCTGTCCCGGGGTCCTAGGGCGATTTCTTTGACCAGCGAGAGTTCCAGGAACCCTTCTTCGAGGCCGGTCTCCGCGGCCGTCGAGCCGGTCCATTTGCCACAAACATTCTCCTCTGGGTTGGAACTGAGGTTGTAATCCTGCACCTGGAGTGATGCCGTTCTCAGCCCAGACCAAGCCGGCTTCGCCCAGGAGATCAGAGAACAGGACCTTTCCAGTCTCACGTAAACGAGGCAGGAACGACCGGCTTCTCCTTCCCAGTGAACAGCTGTACTCCCGTGGTGCAGCATCTTAAAAAAAGATAAGTGAAATTCTTGCCCATTTCCACGATCCCCATACGCATACTTGTAGGATATGGTGATTAAGGCCGGAATTTGGAGACGATATTGGGAAAAAACTAACTCCGTGGTCATTATGAAGTGGTTGCACAGGCCTGTATGAGTCCATTTCGTTATCTGCGTCTTCAGTCTCTTCGGTCATGTACGGCCTTTCTATACTCACTGTATGTATACTACTGCAAATACAGTTACAATTTATTATTTTATTTCTTTGCCTAGAAAGAACATTAAAATAAATAACTATTACCTAAATTGCTCCCGTAATATTTCGATATCCCTGACCCTTGCGTGGTAGTGTTGGTGGAAAGAGGCGATTTTATCCATCACAGCCTGAGTTTTGTAAATTTTGTCCAGGTTGATGAGACCACCTGGGCCGATCCTCGTGAAATAGTGGTCCTCACCGTTGTAGTCGGATATAAACTGAAATATTTTAATACGAAATACACTGTAGTTTGTAATTTGCATTTACCATTTATATTTTTCAAAATGGTTAAAAATCCATGTTATGGTTATTATGTACCAGACAATTCTACCCAGCATCTTTGGCCAAAGGTGGCCAACCTTTATTCATTCAGCAAACACACTGTCGGTACAGTATTTAAAAAATTTATAGGAAAAAATTATGAGAATTTTAGGCTAGATTACCGCGTTTTTATTATTAAATTTGTAAACTGTTTAGGAGAATCATTAAAAAAGTCAAATCGGTTGCGTAGTTTAAAACCTAACCGATGGAGTCTAGTGAAGGGTAAATGGTAAAGGCTGGTGTTAGTGAAGAAATAGCTACGATGCATGGTTGCATTTGTCGATGATTGTGGCTACCTAAGTTTATTTTTAATTTTCGACTGCCTAAGCTCATGTTGAGGTTTTTGTTTTTAGTTCTATGATTCTAGCTTAGTGTTTTATTAAAGTTAGTAGCTACGGATTATTTGGAATTATATCTTTTATACATTATATCCATTAAATTTCATGGTCCGATTGGCCAAATGAAAAAAGAAATGGCAAGAAACGAAAAATGGCACAAAGGAAGGAAAATTCGAAAGGTACGTTGAGACAGTTGGTATCCGAGAGGATCTAGTAGCTCAAGTGGTTAGAGGAACGGCGTATTGAACCGAAGGTCGTGGGTTCGAATCCTGTTCATGACACTTTTTCATTTCAACCAATACTTTACGTGAAGATTAATTAATTGAATGGACATACGTATTATATTGCTATTTCTTATATTTTGGTTGGGTTTGGGATTTCGGTTGCTGTAATAGCAGGATTTGTTTGTTTACTTAGGCGGATATTGAATGCTTGGTTGCTTATTCTTCTACGGCTCATATAAGTAAGTTATTTGTGGTTTATTTATTTTCAATTTGCGAGGTTTGTTAGGTCCTTTTCTTTTAATATTGGGTCACTGCTTGTTCTTCAGAGCTGTTCGTGTCTGAAGTAATGTTGTATATGAACAATCTCACAGAGGAAGATAATTTGTTAATACGTATCTTATTTCAATTATGCCTTCAGAAAATTTGCAAGAAAAAAGTCAATTTATACAATGATTTTTTTTTTTTTTTAATATTCAGTCAAAGTAATTCTACTCTTTCAAAATATTGGTTTTCTGCAATTGTGTCATACTTGCATGTCGTATTGAGAGTGCCAGTGAGATATTGCTGTTTTATGTTTATATACATTGGATTTTGGAGGGGTGGGGAAGGAAGTCGGTATAGAGCAGACATTTTTGTATAAGGTGTCGGCTTCTTTGAGGTGAAAACAGCCGATGATGGGGAAAAACATTCGTAATGGTTCCTTTCAGGATTACATAGACTGGTATGTTTTTGCATTGTATAAATTCACTTTTTTCCACATCCTACATGTATTTGTTAAATTTAAACAATGTTTAAAAATCCCAGGCACTGAAGATGATCTCAATAAAGAATCGAAACGTGAGCATGATAAAGAAAATGTTTTTCACCAGACCGCATTTCACGATTTCCGAATAACAATTAATAGTACTAAATTTTTATTTTATCAGCTTCTACTTAATTCTATAAATGCTCAATTATTTATTCACAATTTTTTGGTAATGAAAAATTTGTGTCACAGGCGGGATTCGAACCAACGACTTTCTACTAAATACGCCGTAAGACTTTTAAACAAGAAACAAATAGTCGCAACTGCCATTGAACACAGGAAGGTTTGAACTTCAGCTCTGGTGAACTTCACAACTCGAAATGTGACCAGCCGCTGCGTTGCTTGAAGAAAAGATCCTGCTGCAACTTGAAATCTCATTGAATTCTGTGTATTCCATTCACATGAGTGAATCGTGCGACTGAAAACCGCTAGTACGTAGCCGTCCGAACGTTACAGAAGTCAATTGCTCGACTTTCAAACCACTAAATATTTACCTATATCATCCCATCCTTAGGAAACGTATATTTTTGTTTTATAAGTAAAAATATGTATTAATTTTAAATATACATATTCAAGTGACACCCTATCCGCCAGACTTGATTTAATTAAAGTTTGAGTTGAGAGTTATCGAGATAGCTGAATAAATTTTTAAAGTTTTTTTGATTTACGGTTTTATTTTTATTTTGTATATTGTGTGTTGAACGTGTTGTGTAATGCGTATGTCTTGGATTGCAAGTAAGCCCAGTCTTTGTGCCGATCAGAGTGGTTTCGTATTTCGTTTGTAGTATATTTTTACTCAATTTCTTAGTATTTTCTTTGTATCTTGTTTAACCGGCACTAGGTCAAACGCGTTTCTATTTTGTGCCATCCCACGGTTCCTTGTACTCCAACGGTTTGTTGTCATTCACGTGTTTTCTTCTAAATTTGTAAAATATATCGATTAGTTTCTAGATATCTTAATCTGTGAATGTGATTTTACAGTCTGTTTTGACATTTTGGTTCTGTGTTGTTTTTTGTATATTAGTTGGAAGGTACCTCTAAATGGGTTCTGTCTCCTGCCGGGGCTAGTACTACGAGGCTCGGCGTTGTCGACAAAATGTCCCTTAGGTCCCTTAAAAAGGAGCCGAAGAAGGGCACCACCCTGCACTCCGGCATGGCCAGGGCCCTGTTCAGCGCCCTTTCGTACTCCACTGAAAGCAGAGCTGCTGAAAGAAAGTCTAAAGTAGGCACTGGTTCCTTCTCGGTAATAGAAAGCCAGAACGGCTTGAGCTTGTTCGACCTGAAAGCAGATTTGCACATACCCATTGTAAAATTCTAAAAATGTTTTTTTTATCAACAGATAAATTCAAAATACAAGAAAAAGTAGAGTCAACATTTTTCTTTATAAACTGCCCATTGTAGTGATTCATAATTTCGATAACAGTATTTATTTTATCTTTTTTTAAACTACTAAATCCGGATTTAATCCGAATTTAAGATAAGATTTGGAGCGTGGAATTATTAATTTACATCTTTAGTCAGCCAAGGTGTAGACAAAGGTTTTAAGATAATACAGTTTTTTCTTATAATAAAGTGTTGTAATTTATAGTAGATTTGTTGTATCTGTTGATAACAGGGTCTGAGGCAAGTAGTTTCCGCCGGCCTACAACTTTCCAATGCGGCTGGAGGCCGAAAGAAACCCCTGCCCCAAAGCCTTTTCCCCCGATGGACATTCTTCTTAAGTCTGAAATTAAAAAAACAAACAAAGCAGGAAGGGTCTTCGTTTTGACATACTTTAGTCCAGCTACAATTTCCATAGCACCGTTGAAGTTTCCGATGTTCCAACACGACAGGGCCACCCTGAGGATGCATGACAGCACGGATTTTCTGTCCTCGTGAGTAGGCTGTGAAATGATCAAATGCGTCACCCAAGAGCTGACCTAAAATCATACCAGAATGCAAATTTTAAACAAGTGCAATAAACTTTTAGTAAACTGAAGTTATTAATGTACCTGGACTTTTTAGTGTAAAAAATTTCCACCATCGATTCTCATTATTCTATTGCATTTATTTGGCTATCTTATATCTTAGAATTTTAGATCTTATAGAAAAAAATAATCACTCTACATACTTTTAAATGAAATATGAATGAAAATATGACGCGTCCATAGTGTCAGATTCCTATTAGCTAATGTCATCATTTTCATTATAAAACATCGTTTAATTAAATTTTGAATTAACAGGGCCTGAGGAACCCTGTATAATTTTTCTCCAAAAAATGTAACAATTTGAAACAGACTAAAAATATTACAAACTACCTTTACCTTAATGATCACACCTTGGAAATTTTGCTTTTTCTCACAAATAAAGTGATCACTTCAACATGTAAATATATTTTCAAAGATTCAAAAATCATCATTTAATGAAATATGTAGGAATACTCAATTAATTACGCAAAAGTTGATAAAATAATTTATAAAAATGTGGAGGGGTTAAAAAAATAGATCTCACCTCATTGAACCTTTTGATTAAAGATCTGACAGAGGCTCTCGTCGGGTCGTGGTGCGGCGGATGCTGCGGGGGCGGGTTGCCTCCGAGGTCGAGGGTCACTTGTCTCAGGTAGTCGATCGGGGGCACCTGGTAAAAGAGGGCGTCCTCCTCTTCGGCGAGCTTGAGGCTGACTTCCTCCGGGAAGTGGAGGAGCCGCTGGAGGCCCTCCAGCTCTTCAGAGTCGCCCACCTCCAGGCCGCGGCCCTTCAATACACCTGCCAAAAACCAGGAAGGGATTAATGCCGGCACGGACAAAACAAGCATCGTGGAATTGTCCTATACATGTTTTTTATTATTATTGCATTGAATACAAACTATTAAGTAAAGAAAACATAAAAACAGAAACAGACAGAAAGAGAAATATAGATAGATAGATAGATGTATATATACATATATATATATATATATATATATATATATATATATATAT
>CM077104.1:7394419-7409951 GCA_039619505.1 Cimex hemipterus
AGTCTGTATCCTTAACAATGAAACCTCCTCAATCATCACTCCACTTTTAATCCAATCATCATGGAGGAGTGGAGGATTTCTGTAGGGTTGGAAGTGATGACTGACGTAATAATTTTTTATTATTATTTTTTTGTTACGAGGGTTTGCAACAGAAGAGGCCAGAGCTTTAAAAAAATGCCCATCTGTAAGTATATCGGGTTCGAATGCAGGGCAGATAGATTCGAACCCGGGCTCTTTACCTTACATTGATGAGCGCCGTGTTGCGGCCACCGACGCCCCCATTCCGACGTTGAGATGAAATTTTTTATAGGAGGGTTTTCATGAGTACATGTACCAACGGGATAGATAGGTCGTTATGAATAGTCCAATTTGAAACTTAAAAAGTAGTATTTATAATTTGACAGAGAAGTTTAGATTGAATTGATTGGAGACTTTGGAAATTGGAATCCGTGGTTAAGCCACACAACACAACCGTACGCCCAAGGTTATCATTGTCATACAAATTAAAAGTTTGTTTCCAATGTATAATTTTGATCGTGAGTCAAGTACTATTTCGAAACATTCATAACGCCGGTTTGTTTACTGTATTCCAAGTCAGTTTGTTCATCCATGAGAATTCCTAGATAACGCACAAGGTCAGAGGTAGGCTACGAAGTTCCATTGCACGACACATAGTTTTACATAATGTAAAATAATCTGTACACTTTCCATTATCTTTATTTTCCGCTCTGTGAAACATACTGTTAATTCATTCAAGTGTAGTTGTAAGTGTTGAGTGCTACTTGTGCGGTCCGAATCAGGTGTATGATGTATGTGTTGAAATGTTCACATGGGTAGAAATAGATGCAGTGTATATTGAAAATATAAATAGGCTGAGTATGCTTCTCTGAAGAACACCCTTATGCCTATAAGGTGAGAATTCAGTTCCCTGACAGACTCGGCAAAATCGGTCCGTCGGATAAAATCTCGGGGGGCGTTCTTCAGTTTCCTAAACAAGCCTAAGAGCCAGACGATTGGATGCCTCTAAATCAAGAAAGTCACCCCTAGCAATTTAATATGTTCAGGAGATGAGGCAATATTGTTAACAACTCCATGCAGACAACTCTCGAATGAAATGAGCGGAATCCAAACTGGCGATCTGGAATTTTTTACAATTTTCTATTATAGGAAATAACCGTTCGTAATATTGCTTGTACAATTTTGGACGGTTAGGAGATTAATGGGTCGATAGGAACTAAGAAGATCGGAAGGTTTATTTGGGTTAAGAACCATATTAATTATTGAGAACTTCCATTGCATCCTGAGTACGATCAATTAAAATGATAAATAAATGAATTAATTCTTGATTGATGGAGTTAGGGAAGATTTCGTTTATCCGAGAAAAAGTTTTCAAAAATAGTTCCTGCAAGTAACAACGGTTGCAGAAAATTACGTTTGACAGTTGGATTTAGCTCAAAAAAATTTAAAAAAAGTAGATTCCTGTTAATTTAAGTAGCTAAGGCATTAACCTTATCCCGTTAGTTGAAAGTTAGATCAAAAATTTTGTGATTAGTGAGAGACTAGACAAAAAATAAAAGTGCGCGTGTATCGGTGTTTTTCCCCAAAACGCCTTATAATAAAAAAAAACAGTGGGAAAGTGAACCAACTCACCTTGTCAATCACCATTTAGGTGGATAAACATAGATATATAAAGAATTTTTAATCTGCATATACGAGTAGACCTAGGTGCCCAGCATGGCAAGTAGGCAGACTCACGGTGTCGCACGTATTGGAGGGGTGTCGCAGCATGGCCCTTTATAGGGACCGAAATGGTATACCACCGGGTTATAGAAGAATGCTCGAGCACGGCAGCGAATTCAATTCAAGGACAAACGTTTTAGTTTTTTAAGAGATATTGGGATTATGGGTTGTATATAGAGGGGTGTTTATTTTATAGGTTTAAGTTTAGATTTAGTTTCTGGTAGAATAGAATTATGCTGGGCGGCGGTGCAGCATATTACTCCCAGGCTCCATCGCTGCTCCGTTAAGCCAGGTCGGGGCGGAATACCGAGTACCCTCCGACCCGGATTCTAGACAGAGGATATGTATGTATGATTGGGTTTGAATATAGTAGTATGTATTTATTGTATGAGTGAATGCGAGAATGACAAGTTTTAGGGAACGTAAGGATGCGTAAGGTAAAGAAGTCGATGGTGCCACCAGACCCCAACTTCGGAGTCGCTTATGCACCAAGTTGGGTAACTCTCCCCGATCTGTCAGGGAGAGGCCATAGGCCTCCTAGGAGGTCTTGCAATTCTAATTCTAATTCTAATACAAAATAAATTCTTCCACACAATTGTTTCATACAAATACGTCATTAGGATAATCCTTTCCACAAAACTCGCAGATAGATACAAAACATGTATATATTTCAGTCTCTCAGTCAGTTTATTTTTAAAGAAAGAAGCCATACATTTTTAAAGTTAAATTAAATAAAAAAGAGTACCGGAATAATGCATTTTCCGGGTGGAGGAACAAAAATTACTCGGAACCATTAGTCAAATTGTAATTCGATATTCTGTAGGACTACTATATAAAAAGTGGTGTACTACTATTTCTACAAGTATAACAGATATTAGGTAAATAAATGGATGTTCTTAATATTTTGTGTTAAACCCTCGAATTGGAAATCATCTGTTTGAACCACACTGATATAGAACGATGTAATTAATTCTAGGAGATGTATTTTTTATACTGGCTTTTATGCTGCTGATTGCTCTAGATTATCTCACTGTTATTTCGCTTTGATCATGTTCGCGGAATGACAAAATGACGAATTTTTCATTGAAAAAACGATACTTTCGAAAAATAAAACGAATAAGCAAATCAAAGGGACAAATTAATAGTTCTAACAAAATTATAAATAGGAATATTACTCTTCAAGCTTGTAAAACTTCTCTTTCTTTTTTGTATTATATTGAAAAAATATTGAAGTTGACCCCGTTGTGAAAGTTTTATCAGCCTTTCCACCGTCGTACTCGGTTTATTTAATGTTTCTCTGTTTAAGGAAGCGCCGAGGAAGGTCCTTTTTCTACTTCGCGACTCCTCGCTATGAATGATCATCGATGCGCGACAGTAAACTAATCCGTACAAACGATTCTCCTTTTCCGACGGTGGATTTATTTGCAAAACTTCTCGGCGAAATCACTTCCAGCCGACGAATCAATAAGTCGATAAATCGAGATTGTAATAAATGTACATACACGACCGTACAATAAAAAACAACCTACATCTCCAAAAATATTATCTTCTTATAAGACGGCTAAGACATACTTAGTGATATATCTGACCTTTTTCTTTGTCTTTCCTCGAAGAAGCTCCTTGACTTGGTAGACCTTGCAGCCATAAGCTGGAAGGCGCCTACATGTCTGGATGTAGAGCTTTTTCAACTGAATCTCCGATTCGTATACAGAAGTGTGGAACAACTTCCGCTTTTGTTCCTGAAACAGACAAAAATCAGATATTAGTTCTAGCTCTTTAGAACGATAGTTACGATAATCTTCCAAATTCATTCTATAGTTTAATACGATAATGATAATAAATATCTACAAATCAGCTTATTTTCATTAACGCAAGGCCACCAATAAAGTATATTTTTTGTGAAATTTATTGTTATTACAAACATGATATTTCATTGGAGTGACTCCAATTTTCAGTTTTCGTTGTTTTTCTTCTTTCTTTTTTTCTCTCCCCCTCCCCTCTGCTCCTTACTGCAGATCTTGTATTTCATATACCTTTTTGTTTTCTCCCTCTCCTCATAAGTGACTCGGTATTTCTGGACTCTGGAAATCAATTCGTGTGTTTCCCTTTAACCGCCTCTCATCCTCTCTCTTTCTGTCGTCATTTATTCCTTTTCTTTCGCAACATGTTTTCGTTCTCCAACTTCTAACTTTATATACACTTTCTTACGGTTTATCCGTTTCTATTCCACATCTTCTAAAAATATTGAACTTTTATCAGTGGTAATTTTGTACTTTACGTGATTGTCTGTCTTAGTCAGTCTCTCTCTCTCTCTCTCTCTCTCTCTCTCTCTCTCTCTCACTCACTGTCGGTCTGTCTGTCTCCTATCACTCATTCTCTCGTGGTTCGCAACAGCAGATGTCATATAAACCCACAGGGTACCGGTGTTTTTGAAAAAAAGCCCATTTGTAAGTATGTCGGGTTCGCATGCAGGGCCGCTGGATTCGAACCCGGAACCTTTACCTTACAGTGATGAGCGCCGTGTCAAGGACGAAACCTTGCGGCCACCGACGCCCCCCTTTTTTTCTTTATATCTCTAGAATCAACATATCCGTCTATAAAATTATTTATTCATATCTTCCTCTATTTGTGTGTATTTATCTTATATATCTATTACAATCAATCACTGTGACACTTTCTATTTTTTTCTTACGCATATGCTCTATTTAATTGCATTATTTTTAAAAATTTTTCCCTTTTATCACTAACGTTGCCTCTCCCCTCACTCGCTCACTCACGCTCTCTCTCTCTCTCTCACTCTCTCTCTTTCTTTCTCTTTATATTTCTCTCCCTCTCTCCTTATCACTCTTTTTTGGCACCACATTTTCATTTTCTCTAACTTCTAACTGTACATATACTTCCTTACGTTTACCTCTTCCTATTCTGCATCTTTTCTCAAAATTCAACTTTTATCGGTGTCTTGGTAATTTTGTACTTTACGTGATTGTCCCTCTCTCTCTCTCTTTCTCTCTCTCTCTCGCTCTCTGTCTCTCTCTCTCTCTCTCTATCTATCTATCTATCTATCTATCTATGAATGTGCCAACTTCCTAACTTACTTTACATTTTTCCCTATACTTTTCTCTCTCTCTCTCTCTCTCTCTCTCTCTCTCTCTCTCTCCTTCCATCTGTGTATAAATCTGTCTTTACTGCGTACACACATATCAACATACATTTGTCTATATCTAATTTCTCATCAACATCTCTCCCTATCACACCCACCCCACATATTTTCTCCCTCCATGTAATATATATGTACATTAAACACATTTATGTATATACATATCGATGTTAATGTGAGTAAGAATAGTGTTGGCAGTCAGACGTTTTAAGCAGTCCCGAGCGCAGGTCATCGGCAAATCAATCTAAACTATTAATAACTGTTTCAATACTTGTTTGTTTTAATACGATTAAGTATCATTATAGCCCAGGTAATGCTCTGATGCCATTAATCGTACTGTAATAATTTGGCCAGCTTTATTTAACGATTGATTGAGCTTTGGCAAATCCGTACGTCTTTCTCTGGTTTACTGAGAAACAAGTTTGCCAACTTGTGTGATATATTTTTTGACTTCGAGATATTTTGATTGTTTCTTTCTGTCATTCGTGAGAAATAATACACGTGTGTTAATTATTTAACGAAGACATAATTTTCTAAATCAACAAACCTAATATATTTTTATGCCAAATAAATTAAGATATTTTTACACAAATTATTTGTTATTTATTAATTTTTATTAATTTACATAATAAGGACAAGTGACAAGCTCTAGTTAAAACAATAATTGAAAATATTCAGCCATTACTTTCATACAAACATACTAACAGAACAAACTAAAATACTCAGAAAAATTGCACGCATAATTAATATGTATTAATACTAAATCATTTGTAAACTTTGTCAGCACGTATTCATCAATTCTTTAAATGCAACAATTCTATAGTTTTGTCTAGAATATAGTTATAAACAAGAAGTGATAGGAGCGAAACGTTAAAACGGCCTTTTTCAACTGTAAAAGTCAGCCCAATTATCTGCTGTGATTGCTCTGAGACAAACAACTCGACAGGAAAGTTTTTTTCCCGGTCTAAATAGATTCCCCCTTCGGGGTGAAAATCCTTGTTTCTTACCAGGCCGACGGCGGTTAACTAAGATAAATTGTTTTCCCTCCTACGCGGCTTCTCTTCTCCGAGGACGCCCGTGCTCAAGAAAAGGGGGAGGTGGTTTCAGAGCGAGGAAATTGCTTTAATTGGAGAAGGGACGTTTCCCAAGGGGATCGGGTCAATGAAAAATTGACTTATCACATTATTAGACCTCCTATACGATTATGGCTTATTACATGTGCCGGTTTACGACGAACAAATTTAGTTAGGAACAATTGTTATGTTTAATGTTAATAATAATAATAATAATAAAACTTTTTTTACTTTTTCTTTTTCTCTATCTATCTATGGATTTTCTTTCTCTTTAACTTTATAACTACCTTCCTACTTTGACCTGCTTATTTTTAGGCACTTTCTACCATTTTCTTTCTCTCTTTCTCTGTAATTCGTATCTAATTTTGGAGGACTACATGATTCTCTGCGTTAATTTCAGTCATTTTCTATCTCACTTTCCCACCACCTTTCTAAGGTAAGAGTGGTGTGTCAATCCTTGCCAGTCATAGTCTCTCTCTCTCCCTTTCTCCCTCCCTCCCTCTCCCACTATCTCTCGCTATTTTTCTTTCTCTCACACAACGTCTCTAATGTAAGGGAGGTGTATCATTAGAAGTTTCAGGCGCGCTCTCTTTTTCTTGCCATTTCTCTCTCTCTCTCTCTCTCTCTCTCTCTCTCTTCCCCTCTCTCTCTAATGTTATGTAATGCTACTGCTAGCACAATCGCTGCGGCCGCCTAAACCGTGACAACGGAGATAGAGAGAGAGATCATCTCTCTGAAAAAAGAAAAAAGATAGGTCGGCACAAAAAACGACAAAAAGATAGACGAGGCGAGGGAGAAAAATAATGAAATTAAACCGTCAATATTTTGATTAATTAATTTAATAGCTATGGTTTTCAACAAACCTTTAAGCAATTTATTAAATGTTCCTTGCAGCAAATTATGCTGACATAAAATTAAGATTGGGAGGGAAATATCATTGTTTTTTGTTGTTTTTTTCAGATTATATTATCCTATAAGGAAGTGTAGGCATGTGGCACCAGGAAGTGAAATTTTTGCTCTATCCCGAATCATACTCTTTATCAACACCTCGAAAATAGAATTTCAATTAGATTCGCACCCTGGACAATAATCGTTTTATCAAATCTGTCCCATTGTACATGGAGAATATAAATATTTTAAATGGAATGTTGATCCAAATATTTAGAGATAATCCATTAGATTACACGGTGTGTCATTTGTCAGCTTGATAATCTCCAATCGTAATCGTCTCTTTTAAGATTATATTCCATTGCTACCTAGTTTTTTATAACTCTTTATTTACAACTTTGAATAAATCGAAGCTTTTTTATTATCGTGCTGATGATTTCATGCTAAGAAAAGCTAACCCAGTTGACTAAGTAAATCGTATTTCTCCAAATATTTTGTCTAAAAAGGAAGTTTTACCTGATTTTTGAAATTCTTAGACATTTCAGTTGCTATTTTATCTGATAATTCTCGGATAAGACAGCTGGGCAGTAGCTAGGGGGAGAATTCCACCCGATGTGAGTTTATTTTGTGATTAAGAACGGTAGCGAAACTTCGTGATTTACGTTCCAGTTCTTGGAGGAAACAGGAATGTTTTATTGCATTGTTTATACTACTATAAGTAGTAGGAAACTGAAGCGCGTTTTAGTAAAACAGAACAACCGCGAGTGTAGACAGGGTAATTGCCCAGGGCATCGTTAAGCCAGAAATACACCCGGTGCAACGCCACCCGACGCGAATTCTAAGCCCAATTTTCAATAAGATTATATTACCCCCCGGTGTAGATCTGCCCGATTCTACGCTACCCTAATCCACGCTCTGCGATCCCCACTGTCCAGATTTTCGTCGGGAGCGTCGAGCACAGTCAAAGACAAAAGAACCGGACACTCATAGATGTCATCATCACTCAAACTACATGTATTATTGTCGTAATATTAATTACAAGATATTTATTTTAATGTAAGTAACCAAATTAGCCGAGATTAAAAATTCATTAGTTTTTATTTAAAAATAATAATTGTAATGGTTTGGTAGAAAATTGATCAAAACACTTGAATTCCATTTTTGGATATAATGAATTGAACTAACAATTTATTTCATGGTTTTCCTCATAACATTCCACCAGTTTCGTCGAGTAGCTTCAGAACAGAGCACTCATATATTTTTTAAAATTTATTTCAAACTAAATACGTGTAATTTTGCCATTATATTAATTACAACATTTGTATTTTAATGGCAGGCGTGTGATTATTGTGATATACGCTGTGTGACGTGTGTGTTTCCGGCTTTAGCATGTGTTCACCACCACGAAACCCAAAAATTCGCTGTCGTACTCGAGCACAATTTTCTTATCGGATTGGCTCTCTATATTTAGCCAAGGAATGACACCATCAGATGTGACAAATCGAGCGAACTTTATCTGCACTTCGAACACATTAAGAGGCTCGGTTCAAAAATAATCGTCCACGTGGTATCCACGTATGGCCGATTATGAGTCGTCGTAGGGTGATCTTTCTTTTACAGCATAAACTCTCTGGGGTATCGACCGTCCTGTCGAAGCGGAAGAAGTTCTCGGACGCTGCCACCTTTTTTTTTACCAATTCTTTATTTCTCGTTTATCTTCGACAGAAATAAAAACTTATGAAATTAAACTAAATTTAAACTAAAGTAAATTAATAATCTTGTTTAACTGTTGTCTGCTTGATAATCATCTAAATCTTAACCCGTGATTTTTTTAAATGATAATTGTCAGTGTGGTTTTAGAGTAAAGTTCATATTTTTCTGAAAGTGAGTAATACAATGTCATATTTCTCATCAGCTCAACGATCATAAAAGGATTATTGCAATCGTAAATCTGAAATAATAATTAAAACCTACGGTAATAATTTGTCTTTAAATTCAATTATCATATATTACCCGAATGTACTTTTTAGTTTTTGATGTAAATGAAAGTCATACTAGAATTGTTTCTTAAGGTTTTTCAATTTTTAAAGAAGATAGGTTTAACTGGATAAGAAACATGTGACAGAGGCAGTTCCCGGTCTTTCTTTTTCTACCCAGCAACGTTGATCAGATTGTGCTTCCGCGTGAAACAGCGATATAATATTTACAAAATCAGCGAAAGAAAACCTACGACAACCGACAACCTTTTTTACTCCTTTACTCACACAACTCATCACAAACAGGCCGTTAAAGCCGTTAGAAAAGTGTGCCCATTCATAACGGCTAGTAGGAGGGGTCTCGTGTAAAAAAAAAGTAATTAATAAGGCATTTGCAAAACTGAAGAATGTCAGTGATGAAGTGAAGCCTAATGCCAAACCACCCCAACGGCCTTTCTAATCGCTCCTTCTCTTTTTACTCTACTTCCCTAATGGTGGCTATTAAAAATTCAATACGAGGGGGGTTAACAGCGGTTATAGTGTAAAAAGAATTTGCTAAACTACGTTCGACTCCATACCCCACCCACTTTGGTGGGTTTTTCCCCTGAATGTTTTTTTTTTTTTCTATTTTTAACTTTAATTTTATGCTGAATTTTTCAGAATAAACATTTTTTCCTTTCTCGAAGACATGACGATAAAAATTGAAAATGAGTTTGACATTTTGTATTTAGGTTTTGCATTTTCGTTAAGTAGTATTTTTTTTTATTTTTCTAGACTTAGTAATTAAATAATTAAGATGTACCACAGTAACTATTTCACTGTTTCAATCAGTAACAATATTTTTTTAGCTACAAGATTATCCTTTGGGTTGAGGCGCGGGTGTGCGTGGGCACTGAAAAGACTAGGAAGGACATCTCATTCAACGTGTGTAGTGTTTAGTGATCGTTAGTTAATGATTATTTGGAGATCGTGAGATGCGGTCTGTGTGACGTGTGTTTTTATAAAAACGTTTTCTTTATCGTGCCGACGCTTCGACCTTTAATCGGATCACCTTCAGGGCTGCGATTTATAAACACTTTGATTGAATCTAAAATTTTCTAACATTGTATAGATTCCTTTTTTTTAATCTAAAATTTTCTAGCATTGTATAAATTCATTTTTTTATATACATTTTTCTACTATTGTATAAATTCATTTTTTTAATCTAAAATTTTCTAGCATTGTATAAATTCATTTTTCTAATCTAACATTTTCTAACATTGTATAAGTACAACTTTGTTTATTCTAAAATTTTCTAGCATTGTATAAATTTATATTTTTTACATGCTACACATATTTGTAAAATGTAAACAATATTTATAAATCCCAGGCTTTAAAGATGATCTCAATAAAAATCCAAACATTGGCACGATAAAGAAAATGTTTTTCTAAAATCTACGTCAAACCAAACCGCATCTCACGACCTCCAATTAAAATTCATCGTTGTCGAAGGCAATTCTTTGTTAAAATTATAAATGGCAAGATCTCACTGATCAGTTAATTTTTCAAATTTATCGCTTATTTTAAAAAGTTTTTTTTACCTTTTTGGGGCAGGTCCCAATATTTCTTTTTGTTAATTAATTTGTCTGTTTTGTGGCACTGATGTATGTTCATACTCATAAGTGACACGAGTTGGCCTAAGTAAAGGGCATCCACGCGAAGATTGTAATACCTAAGTGTGAGGTTCTGTCATTTTCTTCTAATTGAACTCAAAAAATTTAATTTATCTTTGTACATTTCTTATTCATTTCTGTCTTTTTCTATACTCTTTGTGTCTAATTTCTGCGTTTCTCGTTCTGTTTGTCTGTGTATCTTTTTTCTAACTTTAATTCACGCTCTCTATCTTTTCCATCTATCCCTTTCTGTCTCCCTCTTCTTTTCTTATTTCTCCCTCACAACCTATACACGTCTTTCTTAATTTACTTTTCCACATTTATATTTTCCTCCTTTTCATCGGCGGTGCTTACCATTTTGTTTCAATTACTACGTTTCCTCTTGTAGTCTCAGTGTTGGTCTTTATTTTCCCTTTTCTTCTAAGCGCTGTTACATTGTTCAGTTATGCTAAACATCTCAAAATCCGTACTTCTACGGATTAAGGTCACGAGAGTCTGTTAATTTGAACATTATTGTCCCTTCTTCGTCTCGCAGTACCACGTTGATTTTTACCATTATACAATTGTAGTGTTTCTTAATCTCCGGAATATCCAACCGAACAGATTTGTCTTTTGAAAACTGAATTGATTAGTGGGGCACGTATTATTTGTTTGGTGCCATATTCTGCTCTCCCTGCATCTCCTTCACCCTAGAAGAAACAGTGCACCAAGAAATAATGTTTGCCTTGATCAAGGTTGTTCATTTTCCCCAATCCTTTTTGATATTTAAGACCTTGTCCTTCCAATTAACTTCCTTCGAAAACGGTTCTCTTTTCGTTGTTGATGTGAACAATAGTTTTCTGTGCTGTCCTCGTTATCGTTTGTGGAAGGGCGAGATATTTGTCTTGTGTACACAGTAAGTGTGGGAACAGGGACACAACTTGTAAATTTTAAAAGTAAGCCCCCTAAGACAATTACATCTCAGGAAACCACTTTGCACCGTGCACGTTTATTTATTTTTAATTTATTTCTACGGTATGGTAAGTAGGGGAAATAATAATAGAAATTATTATGGTTTACTAAGACTTGAAAAATTATTAAAATATATATAAGTAAATCCCAGGCCCTGAAGATGATCTCAATAAAAGATCGAAACGTTGGCACGATAAAGAAAATGTTTTTCTACATCACACCAGACGCATTTCACGATCTCTGAATGATTGTAAAGCAGGTGTTTATTTATTTGTCTATATGTATATACAAATACATAAGCTTAGGTGTTACCCTATAATAAAATGTATTGGGTTGTCCGGAAAATAATGCAGGATTTTGGTATTAAACAAAAAAAAAGAAACTAGTTACTTTAAAGCAATGTTCTTTAATCAAAATAATTTCCCATACTCTCAATACATTTCTCCCAACGTGTTGGTAACTTATTAATTCCGTCTGAGTAGAATTCAGAATTTTTAGAATTGATAAAGTCAATAAATGCATTTTCCAGTTCCGTTTGATTTTTGAATATTATGTGTTGTAAGTAGTGGTCCAGGTGTCTAAAAAAATGGTAGTCAGTAGGCGAGAGGTCCGGAGAGTAGGGTGGGTGAGGCAAAGTTTCATAGCCAAGCTCCAATAATTTTTGTGACGTTACACGTGACACATGTGGTCGAGCGTTGTCATGCAACAAAATGGGCCCTTTCCGATTTCACTTTTCCAATCGCCTTGAGGTGGTCAGCGACGGTCGTTTTACTGACTTTGAGTTGCTCTGCAAGTTCTCGAACAGTTGTTTTGGGGTTTTCTTCCACCACTGATCGCAGAACATCATCATTAAGAGAGGAAGGCCTTCCACGACCTTCTTCATCTTCAAGGCTGAAATCTCCCTCCCGAAATTTTTTAAACCACCTTTGCACAGTGCACTCATTAACACAACCCTCGCCCCAGACTTGGTTAATGTTTCTAGCCGTTTGGGCTCCGCTTCGGCCGAGTTTAAACTCGTAAAAGAAAATCGTAGGAAATTCTCGCTTTGACATTATAAGGATGACTGAATTATTTCCAAGTAGCGGAATGCTACAGAGGTAAACAAACAATATCATTTGGAAGAGGATTAATAAGTGTTGACATTCATACAAATGAGTAATCCTGTAAACGTAAACAGAATATTTTATATAGATTTTTTTTAATGAAAACTTAAAATCCTGCATTATTTTCCGGACAACCCAATATAATCATTATGGCAGCAGGTGAAAATAAAAAAATAAACTCTCTATAGAAAAATTCTTTAATAAAGTCCCTAGTTTTGTACTTATATACTTTATTGTAAGTTTAATAGGACTGAATTTAACGGGTTAACATTTGAAAATAACTTTCAAGATTTATTTAAGCCATTAATTGCACAAAAACCTTTTTAATTATCTTTTAGTTAGCTATTCCAACTTATAAGTTATTAATTATCTTAAGTCATAAAAGAAGTCTTGATAAAAGAAGTCAGTTACTCGAGCGGGATTCGAAATTACGTAAAAAGAATAATTAATTGAAAGAGAAACTTGGCCAATTTATCACTATAGCAAAAAAATGTTTGGGATAATATTTCCAGCGGTATTTTGGATAAATATTAGTTTGTATACATTTTTTATGCAAGATATACCGTACATTTTTCGGTATAAGTTAAAATTTGTCTCTAGTGATTGGTTTAGTTAACTTTAGAGTAATGGTTAGCAGTAATTAGCTAAAAAACAAATTTGATGAGACAGGTCTACAATTTTTTTTATGTTTGTCAAGAGTAATATGGTGGAAATGATTGTTGTAAAGTAAATAACATAAACTCTG
The DNA here is from genome assembly GCA_039619505.1 of Cimex hemipterus. Taxonomy (NCBI): domain Eukaryota; kingdom Metazoa; phylum Arthropoda; class Insecta; order Hemiptera; family Cimicidae; genus Cimex; species Cimex hemipterus. The sequence continues at coordinate 7,407,705 of CM077104.1, forward strand.
ATATTTCCAGTGATATTTTTTTAAAATAATCAGATAGTTGGTAAGATCAATGACATAGTGTAGAAGAACAAACCAGTCGTAGTGTGGGATCTTTTTTCCGTTCTCCCAACCCTCGGGCGGTGCAATTGCAAGGGGACATAAAAAATGTAGGGCTCCTCCTGACATATCGTCCCCCACGGCTCCTAAGTCTCTGTTGACAAATTACCCGCATTCTTGATACAATCCGGTCATCAGTAAAAATAAATCCTAAACCTTAAGGCAACAAGAGTGCCGCGATTTAAACCGAGACAAGTTAAATAAGGACGAAAAAACAAGATTGAAATAGATCTCAATCGTTCCACAAGAGTGTTTTCATAATTCGAACATATTATAATCCGTGATTGAAAATTTTTTGCATTTATGTTTTAATTAGAACCTAAAGCACAAAGTAATGAGCATAATTAATCAAATCCCTTGAACAGTTCATTCATACTGACCGAATTCAGAGGAAAAATTTGCAAGCGTAATACCTAAAATCGGAAAGATCATCGTAATAATAAATAAGCCATAAAAAATAATTGTCGCGTTAAGTAAATAATGAGAACCAATTACTTAATCTTCCCTCATCATGAAATCCTACTATTCTGGCTCATATAACAAAGCGGGTGTTTCGCAAGGCAACATCCTTTGTCCCATTCTGTATTCAGTACTAGGAGACATTTCTATCATTAACGATATACTACTCTTCAAATATGAAAGTATACCACCACAGCAAACCTCGATATACTACGTAGTGGCTTTCAGAAACCTCTAGGGCCATATTTTTTTTAGTTTAGGAAAATGTTTGAAGAAATGATGGATCAGATTCAAAGAAACATAATCTGATCAAACAAGAACTCATATTTCCTTCAGTTCCTCTCCCAGTGACCAATGTCTCCGCTAATTTTGTCTTTATTTCCAGAAAAGATCCCCTTGGAACCAACACTCTACATTCAAAACATTTTTCTAAAGAGGTTTTTGTTGAAATGAAAAGGCGCCTCGAGCGGGATTCGAACCAATAACCTTCGGCTCGATACGCCGCGCTGTTCTACCACTTGAGCTATCGATCCATTCGGATCACTAAATACAATAAATTTAATAAGCAAAACAAAGTATAATACCATTAGTGGCTCCTCGTGGCTAGTTCATATGTCGAGAATCGAACCCTCTTTACACGGCATTTGAAAAATGGCAAAAAAGAGATAAAATTCAAAAGTTTGAAGGTTGAGACGGCAGCGGCGTATTGAGCCGAAGGTCATGGGTTCGAATCCCGCTCTTGGCGCTTTTTCATTTCAAACAAAACCTTACATAAAACATTAATTAATTGAAAGTAATTTGGTCAACAGACCGCTAAATATAATGGATTATATTTTTTTAAAATTTGATAGCGACGATCTACGAACAATAAACGTCAACGGCAATGGATTCATTGGGAATAGTCTGCTTCCGAAAAATAGCCCTATAACGCACAATTACATCTTTCGGTTTAAGATTAATTGAACGCCAATTTTGGGCGTTGATGTAGCGATTTCAAAAAGGCATTGTGCCTCAAAGAATGAGCCGTGGTGATTAAGTCAGGTAATACAAGGCTGGAGCCGACCGATTGATTTTATTGACGCCTCGAACAAAGGGATCCGGGTTTTGAAAATTTGAAACGTGAGTCACTAACGTGGCAGCGTTATTATCACTGGGTAACGAGATAGATCATATTTCTAGTGAACAAGCTCTTACAGTACAGGAAAAATGGTTTTATCTCGTGATTAAAACGTATTATTGTCTCCTCTCGGACCATAAACTTTCAAACGAGATAATAATGGAATTCCTTTACTTAAAATGGATGGGCGTCAATAATCGTCCGGCGATTTCACAGTAAAACAGGAACTATTAGAGATAATTTTTTTAATTCATTTTTTTGTTAATTTATTTAACTAATTTACCCGTCTAAGACATTCCTATTTAACAAAGTGTAGTGTGTGAGCAAGAGAAGAAAGGGATTAGATTTTGAGGGAGGGAGGGAGAGAGAGAAAGTGAGAAAGAGAGAGTGAAAAATAGAGAGAGAGAGAGTGAGAAATAGAGAGAGAGTGAGAAATAGAGAGAGAAAGTGAGAAAGAGAGAGAGAGAAAGTGAGAAAGGGAGTGAGAAATAGAGAGAGAAAGTGAGAAAGAGGGAGTGAGAAACAGAGAGAGAAAGTGAGAAAGAGGGAGTGAGAAATAGAGAGAGAGTGAAAAA
>CM077104.1:7423742-7437362 GCA_039619505.1 Cimex hemipterus
CGCAAGAATGGCACAAGTACACAGAAGACAAACACTTTGAGCCCTGAAGATGATCTCAATAAAGAGCGAAACGTTGGAACGATAAAGAAAATGTTTTTCTGAAACCTAGGCCACACCTGACCGCATCTCAAGATAGCTGAATAATTAATATTACTATTTTCTGGTTATTAGGTTGGACAATTATTTTAAAATTAATTTTATTGATTTATACAAGTTTAGCGTCCTTCGTCTTTGGGTTCGAATCTCGCAGACACTAAGTTTATCGACTCAACCAAGATTTTAGATAACAAAAAGAATAATTAATTGAAATAATTAAAATGATCAATTGTGATCGCTAAACATATCTGTATTAATAAAATGAATAAAGCAGTCATCACACCACTAACAGCTCCCTGTGGAAACTTCATAAGTCGCTGCGTACCGAATCTCGATTATACAACATTTTAAAAATGACAAAAAATGGAAAATTCGAAAGGTTTAGGTCGAGATGGGGAATTGGTGTCCCTGTGGATCGAAGTGACGATGGCTTGAATAGTTAGCGGCGTATTTACCTGAGAGTTGTGGGTTCGAATCCCGCTCGTTACCCTAGCTTTTTCAACACAACCAAGACCTCGATAAAAAAGAATAATGAATTGAATTAATTTCATTTTTAAACATAACCCGCCAATGTGAAATTGGCGTTGTTTTAAGTCTTTTTTTTATTTTTTTTCACGTTGTATCTTGCATGGTTAGTATATCAAAGGTAGTTCGACATGATTGATGACATGGTATACAATACTTTTAGTCCGTATATCCTATAATCCATTAGTAATCCATTTATGACAAAAACGTCTTTAATCCTTAAAACGGTGCTTAATCTGGCGTTCCGTTTGAAATAAAACCGTGTTATAGCTTCGATTAGTATTTCCAACATTTCTTATATAACGGGAAATTTTTATTTCTGATTGTACCAAAAACAAAATTAGCCTTGTTAACTTGGTTAGTTTAGAAAAGGATGAACATTGACTCAATTTCAAGCATTCCTCTAAACAGAATCTGAACTTCATCGTCGGTGAAAATTATAATTAGTTGACTGGAATTTAGCTCGGCCTATTAACCGATTACGTCGTAATGATGTAATATGCAAAAATTGAATATATCCTGTGCCGGGGAGAATTTCTACCAGTAGAAAAACATAATTTTCAAAATAAGTTGCCTCAATAAAATACGCTGAGAGGCAAAAAAAAAAAAATTGCCAGCTTCCTTCCTTCAGTAAATACTTGCAATTGTAATCATTTTTTTGTTTACTGGATATTTTAAAAAAATAAGAGAGCTGTAGAAATAAATGAAATAGAAAGTTAAACAGATAAATGATAAAATAATTTTACCCAAAATGTTGCTATGGAAACAACGAAGAAAATATTCAACGGAGTATTTCCTCCTCTTGCGGTGATAACCGCATGCATTCGACGTGCATTGTGGTTTTGAATGTAGTTCTGTGGAATGTTTTCATACCCTCCAGCAGCGTAATTCTTAATTCATGCAAATTGTCTGGCATCGTTAGGCAATTTTTTTTATCGTCTCGTACAACTCCCAAAGGTGTCGGATAAGGTTTAAGTATACACTTCATGCTGACTATTCCAAATATTGAATTGATCCCCGTTCTAAAAAGTCACCAACTATCCTAGATGTGTGGGACTTGGGTTGTTAAGTATGCAAAAACTGTCACCAATTAGTGGTCGCATGCCGTTTTATAGGTGAAAATATGCCGAGAATATGTTCTTCTCCAAACCTTCCCTCCACCAACAAAAGGCCTCAAAAAATAAAAACTAACGCACGTCCAGTTTTACTCTAATCTTTTTGAGACCAATTTATGTGGTTTCTTGCGACACTTTGTTACGTATCAACAAGGTCAGTCGGCGCTGCCCTACTGGACCGGCAGGATCAAAAAGGAAACAGAAGAGGAAGGGAGTCCTATGCTGAATGCGATACCGTGAACATCGGCAAAATAATAAGGACACATTCTCTCGAAGTACTAGTTCGGAAGAAAAGGATTTTTTGTTCATTAACCGAGAAAATTAATTTTGATTTATTTATTTAAATTTGATTAATTTTTTGTTCGTAAGTAAAATCAATTTTTATTTCTTAATTAAAAGGTTATATTAAAAACAAGGAAATCTTTAATTTTAAAATTACTAAAACATAGAAGGTTATAAAAAGAAAATTATTTTAGAAAACCGAGTTATTCTGTGTAATATAAGATGTTCTGGACAAATGGCAGGCCTTCTTGCTCATAATCCAGTTTCTAAAAGTCTCCTTACGTTTCGTAACGTGACAATAACATTTTTACCTGCGTTGATGAAGTCAAGGTGGCCGCAACGGTTTAGGCTTTGACACGGCGCCCAAACCTGAAAAAAGTCCCGGGTTCGAATCTACCCTGGCCACACACGTTTAACTTCTTCCATCTTCCTATGATTCTAACCGGATATGAATCACTTAAAACCATCACTCAAACAAATTCGAAACTTAAAAATCCTACAAATAAAAAGAAAACATCAAACCACCGGAACGTTCAAAAGAAGCTTTACACAAAACCAACAAAGAAGAGAAAGATTATTCAAACATTTATTTACATAATCCAATTGTAAACACAAGTGCGAGATTTTATCTGTGCTCTATTTACCTCTAATCATTTAAAACGGACCAAATATTGCCGTAAGATCCATGGTGGATTGTCTAAGAGAAATTTAAAAATTTTAAGGTTAACCACTTATTTTGCCACTCAGGGTATGTAATGCATGATAAACGTAAATTGATTAATTCAATGTTCAAAACTAATTTGTTGTGTAAGTATTTATTGAACTAGTGATGAATCCTGAGATAAACCATAGTGCCAGTCATGCTGATTTAATACTATTTCTGATGAATTGTTATATTATAAATTCCAGAAAAAAGTAAGACTACATTATATAATAATGACGTCAGTATAAAAACACTGTCAACAACCATCTCGACATATTTTAAGATCCACTAGACTTAAATAAATTGCAGTTAGGTCTATTTTTTTACCTTGTTGACTTGAAACATCATTACGAGACTAATGCAGTCAAGATTCAGGACGGAGTAACACGGAGGCCGCATTCGTTTAAGATAGAAAAAAAATTCTGTCTTATCTTAAGACATGACGACGGGGACATTTTACCGATAACCGAAGATTTCATCAGGCTAATGGTTTTAGAATTTATACCCTGTTTAGCCTTAAAGTAAAGTAGCGTCTAAGGTTGTACCTCACCCGGGACGAAATTCCTCCACGGTATAAACATTCAAAAGAGAAAGTGTGAACTACCCTTTGAAATCGGGCGATTTTTGCTCTTTCTTGAAAAAAAGATTTAGAATGGAATACGAATAAATTAAAATGTAAAAAAGCAAACGGCTTCTCAAAGATCTTGAGGATGATTAATCACAAATGAATTCTCACTCTCTCGACATAGAAATGCGATTATGATATTTCTAGGGGGAAAAGTCAACAAAATTGTACATTTAAAAAATTCAAAATAAACCGATAAATAAAAATAAACGTAAACAAAATATCCCAACTTCATATTACCCTCTTTTAAAATTACCTAACACTGATTTTACAACCCTCCTAGTTACTATTATGTTACAATATAATCAAAAATGTCAACATCATTGATCTTTTTTATTCTAGTGGGAATATATCCACTCAGATAATTTTAATATTTGTGAATAACTACTCTTTGACAGTATTTTTTTAAATGTAAATATGTTGGATACAAACATTGAAACCTCGCTCTGAAATTATAATGACGAGTCTGTTGTGGTTGGACAAGTGAAATAATTTCCCATTAGAGTAATAGTATAAAACATTTTTTCAATTATTACCAAATATAGTCCCACTTTTGGTCATTTTGTAATAAAATCTAATCATTATTAATTCTTTGGTAGTTTTCGATTATTTTAGTTTGCTTATTCCCTCAAGATTAGTCGGTCAGACGTGCTGCTTACATATAATTAACTTATTATCGAAAGGGTCATGAAATTAAGCCATAACACACACATTTAAGGAAGAAAATAAATAAAAGATTACCTCTAATTATTAAAAATTATAACGTGTAGAGATTAGTTCCCGTTGATAGATAGTTATTCAAGTATCGTGAGATGCGGTCTGGTGTGATGTGGGTATCAGAAAAACATTTTCTTTATCGTGCCGACGTTTCGATCTTTTATTGAGAACATCTTCAGGGCCTTGTGTTGTTTACATTTCAGCGAAAAAGTCCTCTGATTGATGGCCGATGCGAGTTTCTTTTCATTGTTGGCGATGTCCTTCATAATACTTTTAGCTGTGTTTCCGTATGTAGATGAAATTTGTTCGTAGAATCCCATGTTCTTCGTTCTTCTCGTGTAGAAATGTGTAGTGATTAGTGACCGTTGATAGATAGTTATTCAAGTCAATGAAAGATCGAAACGTCGGCACGATAAAGAAAATGTTTTTCTGATATCTACATCACACCAGACCGCATCTCACGATACTTGAATAAAAATTATAACATCTAAAGAGAGATAATGTAAAAAAATCGTAACTGAGAAAAATATTAACATGAACATCAGCAGTAGAGGTACAAGTTATATACGAAAGTCTTCAAACACGATCAAAAAGAGATGCAACAAAGTAAAAGTGATGTTCAGATTTAATAATAAAATAGGCAACGAAATATTTACGACCAAGAACTTTGAAGATACAATAATTGAAAAATCAAGTATAGAATACAAAATAAAGTAAAATTTGTATCCGTTTTATTTCTATCATGGTCATGAAAAATACTTAAATTATGTTTTTAATGGTGAGAATATAAAAACGTAAATCGGTAACTTTAGTCATTTATTGTGATATTCTTAATTTATCTAAAAATGTTAGTATTCGGTTAGAAAAAATAATTATTATTATCTTAATTATTATCTTTTACCGATGATAGGAATGTTATTTCTTTCCATTTTCATTTATAGTAGTCTATTGACCAAATTATTTCTTTCAATTACAGTAATCCCTTAACATTCGCTGGTTTGACATTTGCGGTTTTCACTATTCGCGTATGAAAAAATGAGGTAAGATTTAAAATTCGCGGAAGGTCGGACTTGTGCATTCGCGGAAAAATAACACTTGAGTAAAAAAAAAAAAATTGAATCAACTGTTCTTCCTGTAAAGTCAAAAGAGACCTCTGGGACAGTGTAGCAGCTTTTTCTTCAGCGTCGGCGAAAAGAGTGTGCTCAATTCGAAACAAAGCGCTGGAAGAAGCTGAAAAAGCATTAGGACTATGGATAGAAAACACGGAGCAAAAAAGATTGCCCTTGAGCTCGGCATTGATAAGAGCTAAGGCAAAAAAAAAACATGATATGATTAATGAAAATTCTGATTCCAAGACCGATTTCCAACCCAGCAAAAGTGATTTGAGAATTTCAAAAAAGTCTCAATCTACACAACTTGAAATTAGTCGGAGAAGCAGCATCAGCAGATCATAAAGCAGCGGATCAAATTCCAGCGACACTCCGAAAAATCATAGAAGACAACGGATTCTCACCTCAGCAAGTTTTCAATGCTGACGAAACGGGCCTTTTCTGGAAGAAGATGCCGAATCGCACGTTCATTTCAAAAGCAGAAACAATAGCTCCAGGATTTAAGGCGGCCAAAGATCGTATCAGCTTATTACTTTGTGCAAATGCATCTGGTGATTGCAAGTTAAAGGCGACATTGATCTACAGATCCCAAAACCCAAGAGCTAGTAAGGGGAAAAGTAAAGATCAGCTCTCAGTTTTTAGGAGATCAAACACCAAAGCATGGGTGACTAAGTGCTTTATTCCAAGAATGGTTTCATTTATCTTTCATCATCGAAATAAAAAAAAAATTGATTTAAAATTTATCACATTTTTTTCAATCATGGAACGTAATCATCCTTGTAACATAGGAAAATAGACTCAACATTCGCGGATTCAACATTCACGGTAATTTTCAGGAACCAAACCCCCGCGGATGTTAAGGGATTACTATACATAATTTTTTTTATGTAAGGTTTTGGTTGAAATGGAAAAGTTTGTGTGACGAGCGGGTTTCGACCCACGACCTTCGGCTAAATACGCCGGTGCTCTACCACTTCGATCCACTCGGGCACCGACTTCCCATCTCAACCTCACCTCAAATATTTTCAAACGTCGTGTCATCTATTTGATTCTCGACGACAAATGAAATGGCGACCTAAAATATCATGTTCATAAAATTAACTCTCCATGCAGTAAGCGTACTTGTTAATTTATTAATTTAGAAAACCAATAAACGACGAAGAAAGTCGTCCGATCCGATACCCTCTTTTAATAATTTTGTTTTCTCATCAAATACATAAAATTCTGCAAAAAAAATTAACTATTAATATTAAAACTACTTTGGTAATGCACACGTTTTGAACAAGTAGGAAGCAGTTCACTCATTGAATTAGACTGTAAACAGTAAATAAAATCGGCCACTTTGCTGAACTAGCAAGGATGTAAATTGCCTTACGGACGGAGTACTCCTTCTGGAAAAATAACGGATCTTTACTTGAAAATATTTAAGAGGTTTGGCTGTTACATTAGAGAAAACGGGGAAACTAAACATGTTTAAGGTAACATTAATGGTCGCTAAATGCCATGTCAAACGTTGACAAAAGCCGTTCAATAAATCAACGAGAATTTCACCCATCGATTAGTCCAATAAAGTTTGGTTCTGGAATTTTTATTGATGCGTACTAATGTTACAAAATATAGCAAGAAAAAATAAGGTTGAAAACGACGGGAATAGCAATATCAAACGACAGCCCATTTTTATTAAGAAAGAATTAATGTATCCGAATGTTTTTAAGATGTTCTTCCAAAGAGCTGTAAATTAATCTTTACCATAATATATATACATATTGCATTGTATAAATTCACTTTTCCACATCCTAAATGTTTTTGTTAAATGTAAACAATGTTTGTAAATCCCAGGAACTGAAGATGATCTCAATAAAGATCGAAACGTCGGCACGATGAAGAAAATGTTTTTCTGAAACCTACATCACACCAGACCGGTGGGGTTCTAAAGAATACCCATTACATGTACTTATGTAATATAATTCCTCTAATAAAGGTCTGTACAGAATTTTATGAAAAAAATTCCTTTTTGATATAAAAACGTTTACTTTAATACATTGGATACTGCCAGGCGTCGATATTCTCACAAACAATGCTTCCACTAAAAAAAAAAAATATTTAAAAAACAGTGCCTCGTTCATGTACCTCCTACTTTTATTGTAAAGAAAAATAAACTGTATGTCTAATCATTATTTATTTGAATGATAATCTGGGAATAACTATATATTGTTAATATTTTTCAAGATGAGATATTAAGATTTACGGATGACATTGGACTGTGGACATAATTTTTGCATTTCTCTTCACTTCACATTTTTATATCCTCTCTCTCTCTCTCTCTCTCTCTCTCTCTCTCTCTCTCTCTCTCATTCTTCTCCTCTCTCTCTCTATCTCTCTCTCTCTCTCTCTCTCTCTCTCTCTCTCTCTCCCTCTCTTTTATGAAAAAAAAATCATAGTTTGATTGGCGAGAGTAAATTTAGTGATAAATCTGTTTACTTATTGACGGTAGTTGAACGATGAAATTTTCGAATGATTGCTACCCGAATAAATTATGCAGTATAACATCAGCATACAACGTTATACCAATGGGAATCACTAATTTTGATAATTACTCGCATGTTTGTTGAGAAATAATTTGTAATCTTGTTTTCATCTGTACGTCTGGTAGCTCCAATTTGGCTAATAACATATATATGTAATAATGTAGTAACAGCAACAGTGGTCATAATAGTGTTAAAATGTGTCCAATTACCGTTGTTATATAATGTAGGGAATATTATGATAATAATAATAAATGAATGAAATTAGGTAAATGGAAAAATTTAAAAATTTTATAAAACTGTGTAAAATTTAGGTTGTTTAAAATTTTTTTACCTAATGTAGTCTAATTTCACGAATTTATTATTATTCTATTATTCCACATTTATTATATATATGTATTGTAAGGTTTTGGTTGAAATGAAAAAGCCAGTACCACGAGCGGGATTCGAACCCACGACTCTCGGCTAAATACGCCGCTGCTCTAAACATTTGAACTATCGTGACTTCGATCCAGTCGGGCACCAACTTCCTACCTCAACCTTTCGAATTTCCCATCCTTTTTTCGTGCGTGTATATATATACATAATATAAGTAATGTCCCCTGTTGTGGGCTTCTCCCATCATGTTTAATTAACACGTTAGACAACGAATTATCGAACTTATTTATTGTAACGAAAGTTGTAGGTGTAACTAACAATAAATATTTCAGCCGTTTTGTTATAAAACGTTGGGGAAAAAACAAGAAAAAGGGATTCCGCTGTTTGAGGAAATGAAAACTGCAGGCTCAAGCGTACAACATTGTGAATCTAGAAGTATACAACCGATTTAATTATCGATATCCTGTTGAACGAAACGACAATATCCTGCTAACGAAAACAAATTAAGCCTTAAGATTCAAATTTTGAAGGAACGGGATAAAGGTGGAAGGGGGATTAAACAATGGGGCACGGGTCGGTGCCGTTTCCGATAAATCCAGTACCGACCGACATCCCTGTCGGAAGCCGATGAACCGGTTTCGAAGAAGGGTGAAAATTAATTACCCGGCGATTCGGTCAAAAGCAGAGGGCCTGCCTGCCTGTTACAAGGGACGGTACCGGTTGAAAAACGACCCAGCAATAAGTCTATCCGTGAGTAAAAAGAAGGCTGAAAGCGTTAGTAAACTGTGAGGGAGGAGCCGTTAGTGTAAACTGCTAGGATTTCCCAGGGCGTGTCGTACCCTCCGAGAATTCAAATAGAGACATACTACCCATGGGGTTAAAACCTATTTCTTCTTGTTTCCTACTCGATAAAATGGCTATGCTTTTCTTTTTAAAGCTTCAATTTTGTTTAAAACATGTATTGAAGATGTTGAAGACAAAATTTCAAAATAATGCTTCTGATCCACTTTGAAAAAGATGTATTACATTTGTGCAATTTACTGATGTTTTATAACGTTAAGTTTGTTGCAAAATCTAGTAGCCAACCTAACATAAATTGACCTTACAGCAGACCGTTGTTAGCCTATACAGCCTGATGTAAAACAAAATATTTGGTTTTGTATAACGATAAATAATTTTTTACCCACAAAACATTTTTATTATGTTATAAATTGAACAAAGACAAATGCACCTCAATGATTAATGTTAAAAAATCCAATAATACAATACGTTGACAAGAACTGAACAACAGACTTGGATAAATATGAAACCTTTCGGTTCAAAATCAGATCTGAACGTTATAAACAAAATAGCCTACAAAACAGTAATTTATTATTTATTTGTACATTAGAAGTCGCAATATGCCATGATGCAGAACTCTCACTTTCTGAATGAACTCTCTAAGCCTTCCTACTATCTTCCGTCCTCATTAGCCTTCATGTTTCCTTGAACGAAGTTGGCCGAGAGACCTACTCACGTGGTCAGTGATGTATCACTCGGAAGAAGTGATGTAACCGACAGAAAATCGGGAGAATAATTTCGTTACGTGTATGAACGTATATCGCTGGAGAAGCCCCACCACCCTGGGGACGTTCTCTTCCTAGGGACTGCGCGGGAGATCAAGCTGATGTATTTCGGCTTAGGCCTAGTACTAAAATAACACACACTTTAAAATGACTTTTTAATGCACTTCCGACTGGTTGGACAATTGAAAAAAGGGCAAGGGAAATTCCTGAGAGCGAGTTCCCCAGGCATTTTTTCAGGCACAGATGAATGTGAACTGAATCTTATTCTGATCATGGTTCTTTGTCGCGGAGCAGAGTCGGGGCTGCATCGCAACAATGAATCTACGCAGCGCCGTCTCTGCCCCGCAACACTAATCGATACAAAGAATCTCAGTGCGTACTGGGCTTTAGGTATCCCTTATCAGCGCGGCAAATGGTTCGAAGCATAATTCACATCCGACCAGTCAGAAAGGGCAAGCGGGAAGCGGGGTAGTCTCGGCCCGTCGGGGATGAGCGGCCTCTACACCAATTCTGCGGCAGTAATACCACTCTGTCCTATGCGGATATGCATCAGCTCTCATCATTAGAATCAAAACGTCTGATGAGGCCGAATAGGACTACGGGACGTTTAGGACTACGGGAAAGCATGTACGAATTTATGTACAGTATACAAAAATATTGTTTTATCGGATATATCATTACCTTGGTTACATTCAACGGATATCTCACAGTTCTTTGAATGCCAGACATTTATTGATACCCAAGAATGTAAAGAGGTTCATTTAAGAAAAACCTTTTGCATTAATGTATATAGTTTTATGCTCAGTATCAATAATTTTCTGGATAACGTTTATAACAAACTTATTTTATGCATAACGTATAAAATAGTTTTCCAATTATACATTTCAATCTTTGTTTCTCAATTATCAATGCGATTAGGATTGTAGAAATCATCAACGAGTAGAAGGCTAAGAAATAGATGGATAGATAGAGAAACAGATAGAGAAGTGAAAGAGAAGAAGAGATGACAGGGGGAGAAAAAGAGAAAGGGTGATGGGAAGAGGGAGAGGGAGGGGGAGAGAAAGGGTCAGAAGGGAAGTCGGAGGGAGAGGGAGAGGGGGGGAGAGAGAGAGAGAGAGAGAGAGGAGAAGAATGAGAGAAAGAGTGAGAGTGTGAGAGAGAGAAAGAGAAAGAGATAGAGAGTGAGAGTGAGAGAGAGGAGAAGAGTGAGAGTGAGGGCAAGAGTGAGAGAAAGAGATAGAGAGTGAGAGTGAGGGCAAGAGTGAGAGAGAGTAGAAGAGTGAGAGAGAGAGGAGAAGAGTGAGAGAGAGAGGAGAAGAGTAAGAGAGAGAGGAGAAGAGTAAGAGAGAGAGAAGAGTGAGAGAGAGAGTGGGTGTGTGTGAAGGTGTGTGAGATAAAGGGTGAATGGAAATGAGAGGGTGAGATTGGGTTTAAGCGACCAGACTCGATTAATATGTGGTTATGGGATAAATTCATAATAAATAATGGAATTTTAAAAAAATTAAATTAAATTTTTATGTGTTTATTTTGACTGTAGAGAGTTTTCTATGTAAACCAGAATATTATTATCGAGATGGTTGAACAAGGAGTACTCGAGTAAGAGAGATCTGGATATTGCGGTAAAAAAAGGTTCGCCGTCAACATGACGAGCCGGCGTTTATTTGAAGCAGTCATAAAAGAAAATGTTTTCCCTATATAAGTGCCCATTGCGTTTTTTCTTCTTATCACTTCAGCCCGGACTGTTAGGAATAAGGGGGTCGTTTTTAATTACTTGGATGTTGCAGGTACCGCTGCGGTGGCAAAAAGCTACCATTATCTCCTTTCAGGGTGTGTTGCCGAAACTTTTACCCGGCTTTTTATACACCACCGACCTGGTGTTGGAATTGTACAATGACGTCCCAGGCCTGTAAATCAACGGTTTAAAATGAAATGCTATCGATCCATGGAGGGCTTGTTCCATTTCTTAAATTGAGTTCCGGGGCGGTTTGTTTACTTTGGGATTTAATCGCTTAAGCTACCTTGATTCCATTTTATACCTACGACGGATAATAATTATGTTCCATAGCTATTCAAAATATATCCACTATCCCATCAGTAAAACATAAATGAATAAAAGATTAAAATAAATAAATAAATCTCTAATATTTAATTACTTTTGACTTATGTGCGAGGACAAATACGATTTTAAGGGTACAGAAAGGAAAATTCGAGAGGGTAAACAATACGTTTTAATAGGACATTCTACTTCTCTCACTATTTTCTCGTGTTAAACTTAAGTCATGAGCGGGATTCGAACCCACAACCTTCAGTTAAATCGACTCTGCTCTACCAGTTGAGCTATCTTGACTTTCATCCACTCGGATACAACTTCGCACCTCAACCCAGTTAGAATTAATTAAAATTATACTTAATTTAACAATTATTCTAAAAAAGACATTTGTGGGCTGGATTCGCCGGATTTTTTTCCTCCGATGACACTTAAAAATTCATAGCTCTTCTGGATTTTTCAAATGACCCCGGAATTATAATGGTCGAATGGCTGCAGTTCTCTTCTTTGAGCGGATATTAGGGAGCTTTGATTTTTTAATACATTTATTTGTGAAAAATAAAGATGAAATCAGCCAAAAAAGCCGAATGTTTTATTTTATCTCTTCAGTCATTTTTATACGAGGATCGGCAATGCGCCTCCTACGTGCAGGTCATAGGGTTCTAAATTCCTGAAGGCTCCTGCAGATCGGCGGAGTCGTTTAAAAGTTATCACCATTTAGGCGATATAAAAAAATCTGAGGCATTCATTTTTTTCTCAGTAAATTAGAGGAATTATATGAAAGACAGTCATTCCATTGTCGAGATTTTTATAAGTGCCTTGCATCAATTTAATTCCAAGGATTTAATATTTTACAAGGAAATAATAGTTACTTTTCACCTTTTACTATGACTAAAAATTTCAAGTAAATGCGGTCGGCAGTAGTTTAAATGGTAATTAATTTTCTTTCAAGTGGTGCTTTCCAGGGCCTGCAGGACGGAAGCCACTTAAATGTAAAATATGGTTAAAAGGGCTTTAGGGTAGAGGATCATTAAAATTCTCGGCAGATCACCAGTGACAAGAAGCCGCAATGCGTTCTTTCAAAAATCCTTTTCCCTCAAGCTGACTACAGTTTTATACAGGAAGAATTCAGAAATAAAAAAAATCAATTTTAGTCCAAACCACAATTTAAGTCATAAACCGAAAAATGATTGAGGTCAGACTCATTTGTGATTTTAAGTTACACCTTCCTGCTGGATTATGAACGCGGAAGTCTTGGTAAAATATACACGGGATAGTTTTTAATGACTTACACAAAAAAATGTATTTATTCACAACGATAAATCTCAGCTTCACTTTCTTTCGAGTCTTTCAATTTGTCTTTTCCCGTTTTTGTATCGGGCAATACCTCAAACCAGTATTGGAACCTCCCAAGTGCGACAACGGTGCATCATCAGTTTTAGTTTAATTAAAATTCCTCCACGAACGTGGTCCGTTTATTTGGACGGTAATCGCCTTTGCTAACGTGCGTCAATTATAGAAAGAGAGAGAATATACGATAAATGATTCGTAAAAGTCACACACACGTCAACAGGGGAGACTTGTAAAACTACTTACGAAACTGTGCGAACTTGTTCCACTTACCTGAAAAATAAAACATGCTAATTATAATTCGCTACAAAAAAGCTGCAAATTGGCTTAAGCAAGTAACACAGTAAATATTATAATTTATCAGAACAGTCTTTAATATATTAAATAAATAAATCTATATAGATAAAAAATAGTCGTGTTGGATTTTTTTATATCGTATTTTATTTTGTCACTGGAGGGAATTAGATAGATAGCTAGATAAATAAATTTGTATTGGTAGAGTGGTTCGGAGGTACGAGGTAAAATAAAATATGCACGAGAGAGAGAGAGAGAGAGAGAGAGAGAGAGAGAGAGAGAGAGAGAG
>CM077104.1:7454716-7474985 GCA_039619505.1 Cimex hemipterus
TCTCTCTCTCTCTCTCTCTCTCTCTCTCTCTCTCTCTCTCTCTCTCTCGCTCTTCCCCTCCCAAGTTATCTATTTATCTATGCCTTTCTCTCGCCAATTTGTTTGTTAAATAAACTTTTCACTTTTTTTACTTCATTTATTTATACATTTAAAATTACACTTTGAGTAAGTAGAGTTACTTTGATTGAATAGGAAAAATATTTTTTCCAGTGTATAAATTCACTTTTTTCCACACCCTAAATGTACTCGTTAAATTTAAACAATGTTTGTAATCCCAGGCCCTGAAGAT
The DNA here is from genome assembly GCA_039619505.1 of Cimex hemipterus. Classification (NCBI taxonomy): domain Eukaryota; kingdom Metazoa; phylum Arthropoda; class Insecta; order Hemiptera; family Cimicidae; genus Cimex; species Cimex hemipterus. Next base: position 7,455,006 of record CM077104.1, read on the forward strand.
GATCTTAACCAAGTTCGAAACGTTGGAACGATAAAGAATTTTTTTCTGAAACGTACATCTAACCATATCGCATCTCACGATTTCCGAATGATCATCGACTAACTGTCACTTGAACACACGTTAAATAAAATTCAAAGATAAAATACTAAAACGTCCTGCTGCTGACTATGTAACAATTATACAAACAACAGCTCAAATTATAAATATAATAATAAACTTTCTTTTTTTTGGAGCTTTATTACAAATAAGTAAAAAAAAAAAAAATAGCCATATTTTTATTTACCATACATAACCGTGGCCTTTCCTGGCCATCAGAGAAAATAATAACATATGTATTTGTAATAAAATCATATTTAATTTAACTAGAATAACTTAATTATAGCAGAATCGCAAAAAGAAAGATCACAATTAATTTTTTGCGCGTTAATAGCTGTAATTATGTAACAATTTTTATATGTATGTTTTAGCACGTAAATTCGGAAGATTCCTAATATAAAAGATATTTTACTAGAATACAATTTATACGGCGTATATTGACTGAAACCAACATAATGATATAAATAAATATTAGTAAACTCTTCAAACATGACCTTTTCTGGTTGTAAGGAAAGAGAATTCTTTTGATTCTCACCTTACAAACGAACCCGCAGAATGATCTCCTCTCGTTTTATTAAATTCCACAAATAAAGAACACTTTTACTTATTTGTTAAATATGTTTTTAAACAAATATTAAAAACTTTCTTGATTTATTTCCCCTCATTTAGAACCATGTTGTGTGTCGTTTTATACAATCAAATCACTGTTATTTTCGTGATAAAAGAAGGTTCTGAGATAACGCCAGTGTTAACGCGGTTCAGAACAATAGAAAGAATGGAGTAGTAAAGAATTGCACCAACGGTTTTACTACTCACTAGAAACCACACGTCATTCTGTTATGACCTATGGAACGTAAAAACGAGAAATGGTGGAGGGAGTGCGGTGTTGAATCCTTTTTAAAAAGATAATTCCTACTCAATACGTTGTTTCCCAGCGATCTTTCGAGATTTTCCCAGGATTTCGAACTCTTCGCGCATCATCAGGTTAAGCGAGTTCTACAACGACGCGTCTCGACATGATTTGGAAAAGTGTCTTTTGCTATAAACTCAAAAGCCGGTTCGTTGGAAAAATTTACAGTGAGTAGAAATTATATTTTTTAAAAAGGTTTCCTCAAGTTGTCAAGTTAAATTGGTCAACGTTTATAAAAATCACTCGGACACATGACAAAAATTCTTAATCACGCAAACAAATTCGTTAGTAATTGGGGTGTGTTTAATCCTGGGAATACCTCTGACATTATGGTCCTTAATTACTTCTCCCTTCAGTCGTCGATTATACTGAATTAGCTGAGTGGTTATGTCTAGAGAATAATCGCAACATTTCTCAATTAATCTTCGAATGCTATCGGATGTCGTCAAAGTGTTGTCAGTTGTTTCGTGTTTATAAAGGCTGCCGTACAGGAGCGCTCGACGACAGTGCAATATTTTTTTCTAAATTAAACTCGTACAATGTCCCAGGGCTACGACAGGATCCGAACCCAGAGCCTCGAGCGACGCAAATACGAGTCTCGGAATTAAATTCAAACTTTGTTTCTTGGTTTTTGCCTCCAAATCAAACAATTCGTTGGTTGTTATATGAAATTTGTAATCCTTAACAATTCAAGTGATATCAGTGAATGGAGTGAAAATCATGTTAACAAATTTCGGCAAACTTTTTTCCAAAACTTTTCACATTTTTTTTGTTGTTATCCATTTTGTAAATCAGGCATAGGAAAAGTAGTATGTACAATATACTATATACTTATATAGTATAATAGTATAAGTAAAAAAGTAGTTGAGACAAATGTAACACCTAGGAACGGATAAATGATATTTTAATGATGATATAAAGGGGGGGGTTGTCGGTGACCCCAAGGTTTAGCCTTTGACACGGCGCTTATCACTGTAAGGTAAAGGTCCCGGGTTCGAATCCAGCGGCCCTGCATTAGAACCCGGCATACTTAGAAATTGGCTTTTAAAAAAAAAAAAAAAAAAAAGAAAAAAAGATGATATATGATATTTTATTATAAAAAAAAGGTCATCACGAATTTTGTAATTTTCCAAAAAATAACGATCCGCTATTTAAAAAAGGACAAAACTGGGTACGAATTAGTTATTTTACAAAATAGACCAAATAGCGTTTGATAAAATTATTTGAAAGTGGCAACGTTTTTGAGTAACGATATGACGTTGAGAAATTTCTGAAATTGGGTAAACGTATGATGTTTGTTGCTTAACCAGAAACTACCTACTTAAAAAAGGAAAATATCAGAATGAAATACATTAAGTACAATGAGAGTAAATAAAAGTGTAAAAACAAACCAACCGTTCGTCCGAAAAACTGCCTCTACCCCTTTAAGTTTCTCAACCGAAAGATTTAGAAGGCATATTAATTATAAACGGCCGGCGTATTGTAGTGAATTTTAGAAATCCTTGGTGTTCCAGAGTCAATTTAGAGGAAATGAACCGAACATTCAATAACATGCCGTCACTTAACTAAGGCCGTGTTGTTAATTTAGTAATACTGGAGAAGAATCCGCGGCAAAAATATTTCTGTGACAATTTAAACTACATTTCAATCCATTAAACACGGTATCATGGAAAACTAAAGAAGAATAATATATAATAATAAGAATCGTTAGAAGGAGCTTCAAGGAAGGACCTGGCGGAACCGACCCGGCGGCAGAGGACGAGCCGGTGGAAAAAGCGTGCCGATATTTTTTTTAATGTAAATTCAATTTATACAATTACTTTTCCTACGGAGACGTGAATAAATCAAAAGGACCTCCTGGACGATGGGATATAGGCAACAAATAATTATTTCATTAACTATTTCAAATGGCAAGATACAAATATACATTTTTAAGTCATCTAACGCTAAATTCGACTGTGCAAACAGTTTTTTATATGGAAGCACGGTTCTCAAGTCTGAATCTTATCCACCTGTTTGAAACTAGAATCTATTTATTTATCATTCTAATTGATAGTAACTAATTTGTCAACCACAGAAAGAAAATTTTTGCAACAGTTTCTGCAGATATGCCTTTAAATAGGTCACTGTGGGTGTAGCTCATTATACGATTTGGTCCAGTGCGAATTTCATTTGGTGATGGTTTTTAGGATAAAATATTTTAATCTTTTTTGAGAATATTCAAAAGCCTCAATCATCAACATATCAATTTTTAATCACGTCCTGTTTGTTAAACATTAATTCCTTTTAGTTTGGCTGAATCGTGCTGGAACAGAAGTTGAACTAACCCTGCATACATATTAAATGACCTTTAATTTAACGCATATTAATGTGTGATATAAATTTGTGTGTGTGTATGTGTGTGACAAAAAATAAGTACTGATTGACCAACTAACTTCATTCAATTAATTAATATTTAATGTAAGTTATTGGTTGGAAAGAAAAAGTTAATGTCAGAGCGGGATTCGAACTCACAACCTGCGGCTCAATACGCCGCTGCTCTAACCACCCCTGTTAACGTGACTTCCATCCAATCGGAGAACAACTCCCCATTACAACCTTTCGAATTCTCTTCTTTTTCGCCATTTTTCAAATCTGGATCGAAGTCACGATAGTTCAAGTGGTTAGAACAGTGGCGTATTGCGCCGAAGGTCGTGAGTTCGAAGCCGGCCCGAGACACTAAGTTTTTCATTTCAACCAAAACCTTACGTAAAAAGAATAATGATTTGAAAAAATAAATGTATTAACGTTTCAAGAATAGTTCCTATTGTTACTATTGTCTCTAATCTGTATTTCATATTGTCTTGTTTTGCGTAAAATCGTAACATTGTAATGGCCACAAGCACGAAGATTAAGAGAGAGAGAGAGAGAGAGAGAGAGAGAGAGAGAGAGAGAGAGTGCTTCCAAGAGAGTTGAAATAAACAGATAAATATAAGGACAAAAAGTGACAGAAAAATAGGTAGATAATATATAGATCAGAGTAGAAAAAGACATAAGTATTGTGACAATAGATAACTCTACAGGGAAGAGAGACATAAACCGTAAAACCGTAAATGTAAGCGAGTTTTGATTAGTTTTTAAATACTTTTTCAATTTTCTACAGATTTTTGTAGGATTGCATATTTATTGAAGAACGAATACCTTTGCTTCAAAACGGGCCTTTCAAAAACAAAAAATATATACAATTATTTAACAATAGGTATTAGTTTTTATTTAAAAATAAAGATTGAAAATAACGACAATGTTTGAAGAAGTACGTACATACTTTGATTAAACCTAAAATTTCTATACTGTGATCAACATTGTGTACAAATTTACATTCACATCCTAAATGAATTTGTATAATTTAAACAATTAATTAAGTTTTTAGTTGAGATAAAATAGTAAGTGTCACGAGTGAGATTCGAACCCACAATCTTCTAGCCGAAGATGTGTTTTCCCACCTTTTTGCCGTTTTTCAAAAATCGTGTAATCGGATTAGATTCTCGGCGATAATAGAAATGGCCACAGAGAGCTTTATTGGACGTATTTCATTAATTAAATTCACTAATTTCCTGGTCCGCTTGACCAATTAATTGAGGTTTTTAGTTAAGATAAAAAGTCAGTGCCACGAGAGGGTTTCGAACCCACGACCTCCGGCTAAATACGCAGCTATTCTACCACTGTAGCTAACGTGACTTCGGTCCACTCGGACACTGGAAAGAAGGGAAAATTCAAAAGGTGGGGTTGAGATGGAAGTTTAGAGTGTTAGACCGAGAAGATCGAGGTCACGATAGCTCAAGTGGTAGAATAGCGACGTTTCTAGCCAAAGAGCGTGGGTTCGAATCCGGCTCGAGTCACTGATTTTTTTTTATCTCGACTATAAACCTCAATTAACTGAAATACATTAATTGCTCAAGCGGACTCCGAAAAGTAGTACATTTTATTAAGTAAAAATGAAGTATGTCTTTACTAAAGTTCTCCGTGGCCATTTCATTTGTCCCGAGGATATTTGAAAAGGAAATTTGAAAAATGGCAAAAAGGAGGGAAAATTCAAAATTTCGCCAAAAACGTGGCGTTGGGATGGGAAGGAATAAATTGAAGGAAATTCATTGGTCAAGCGGACCGGGAACACTAATGAATTTAAACAACGTTTATAAATCCCTGGCCCTGAAGATGATCTCAATAAAGATCGAAACGTTCTCACGATCTCCAAATAAAAATTCCTTAAGGATGAAAATATTCACTTCTTAGTCTGAACTGAGCTTTTATTGAATAATTATTAAAAGTAAATATATTTGTTTAATAGAAAGAAAAAGCTCTACCTGTGCTGAAGCGTCAACATACGGATCAGAAACATAATAATAGCATCTAGAAAATGCATCGTTGTTGTGAGATCGAAGAAACATTTCATTCATATTAGTAAACTACTAAATAATGTAGATTAAGAAATGCCTTTTAAACATTAAAGCGGCGACTGTTTCGGCCGGCATGGCATTTGAGCATAATCTGATAAGGGCCAAAGCTGCTTTATTCATAGTGCTTTAGAAAATAAATACCGCATCTGCCGAGCTCGTCGTGGAGCTAATTTTATAATGAACACATTGGAAAAGGCTTGGATGATTTGTCACCGTATCAATTCACATTCCTGTATTAAAGGAAATATGCCATGTTGCCGACATTCCCTTGTAAGTTTTTCCTTTTTATACCTCCGTAAGTTCACCTTAGTGAATTCCTTTATGGGATGTATAATCTGGTGTGGGCGCGGACCACGTTACTAATTAATTTAAGCTTGCTGGATTTGCTTTGGACTTTTATTTAAGCGGGATTCGTGGAAAAATTTAATTTCAGTAGAATTATTTCGTCGAGAACCGACATAGAGTTATCATTACACCTACACATTTTTATAGATGTAATTATAAATAAATAAATCACATACATTTAACTGTGAATCTATAGAATTGTTATTTATCGATCGTCTAGTTTTTCCTTCCATAAAAGTTGATTTACAGTAATGCATTTAAAACGATTTTAACTCAAAATGGTTTAAAATAGCTTTATATATAAATAAATCATCCTACTTTCAGGAATAAATGCAAATATGAAGATTTTTTTTGTGCAAAAAGTTTATGTTACATGTGTACAGTGCTTTTTACTAGTAACAAAAAACGTGATGCCCGATGCCATTATTTATTAATGCATTAACGTCCGTTTGTGTCAAATAAAGCCGAATTAATAACATATTTTTAAAAGGTTTTCACTAAAAGGGTGCAGTATTGAAAATGTGAGTTTAGCATATTAAAATCAATATATTCAAATCCATTTGTCTGTCGAAAAAATACGAATCACTTCGCAGTTAGTTAACTTTTTCTTGTATCTAATATGCTCTAAAATATATATTTTTATGGTGATTTGTCTGGAGTGTCATGCGGGTTTATTTACCGCTTCGTACTTAAGATTTTTTATTAAAGAATTTTTTTATGACGGTTCGCAACGGCAGAGGTCATACCAACCCTGGGGTGTTTTTGAAAAAAAAAAGCCCATTTGTAAGTATGTAGGGTTCGAATGCAGGGCCGCTGGATTCGAACCCGGGACCTTTACCGTACAGTGTCAAAAATGCCATGTCAAAGACTCAACCTTGCGGCCACCCCTTACCCCATTAACAATTATTATTTTTTAAATTTATTAATTTATATGTATTTTAAGATGTTGAAACATGTATGCATATTTTTTTTAGAAAAAATTAAACAAAAATCGAATGGAGAATTTAAGTAAATATTTTTTTTAAATTTAACGTATAGGATAAATCTTCACGTTTAGATGGAACGGAAATAATATACGCTATTGCTTTACTGTCGGCAAGTACCTTTAGTCATGCTCACTTCTTTTCCGTTCTGTTCTTTGGCTTCTCGTATTGAAGTCTTTCTTATTCTTCGTTCTGATCCTGCACACAAGTTTGAACAATCGATTTTACTCTGTGCGTTATCTCTTTCTTGCCAGCCTCAAGTTCTTGTCAGTTTATTAAAACAAATGATAAACTAACTGACTTCACACATATAACAAAATAGATCCGTTTAAAACAAGTCAATCTGGTAAGCTACACCGCCCAGGATATTAAATATTCCTTATGTTAATTGGGAAAGAAATTGTTCACGCTAATAATTACATTTACACCAGACTTCATTCACACTTCCCTGTTTACGTGATATTTCTCGAAGTAATTGGGAAAGGAACTGTTCACGCTAATAATTACATCTACACCAGACTTCATTCACACTGCTCAGCATTCGTCGTATTCCTTGAGTTAAATGGGGAACGGCTCCCTCCATACGGTAAATAAATTAGTTACACACACTGGATGGACCTCATTCACACTTGATATTCCTCGGGGTAATTGGCGAAGATTCACGCTAATAAATTCCATTCAGACACCAAACTTCATTCACACCGGCCCAATGTATTCGACTATCTCGAGGTCTCTACTTTCACGGTAAATTATGATATGACGGCTATGGGTCTGAGAGTCGATAAACTCATGCTGAACCGGCATAGCGTCGGGTTTATCGAATTATTCGAACGCATTTCGGCTTGAACTGAGTTCGGTGAGAAATTTCGTCATTTCGTCCGAGTACGTCATGCATGACGTTGGTCCGTCGGTTGTCGTTAGTTGTGCTTGTAGTATGGGGCGTATTTTTCCAGATGTTTTCTTTTAAATGTGTGGGTTTTTGTTGTTTTGTATTTTTAATGGTGTAGTTTGTTTGTACATAACCTGTTCATCTTAAAGAATTATTTGTTTGTAAATCCCTAAATTCTCCAGTATGTTTAGTTTTTATCATTTTTACGCGTTGTGTATTAAATTATTTTTATTTGATGTCGTTGATCGACCTGCATATAATCTTCATAGTGTTCCAATCTTTCTAGATTTCATTCAAATCTTTTGAGTGTAGTTTAGTTTTAAATATAAAACTTTTTTTCCATAGCCTTAAATCCAAAACAATTGTACAATAGTTTCTCATGTTAATCGTTTTCTTCATCCTTGGGATAGTACGTACATCATTTTATTACATTAATTATTAATTGCTAAGGTTTTATTGATTTGCGTTTGTAATAAGACAGCCTCTCATAATGGCACTATAAAGCGCCGAAACCTCGATAAAGCCAGCATTTAGTCTTTTTTTCAATCGTGACTTCTAGGAAGTTTAGAACTCTACATGCTTTGGTGAAGTATACTTCATTTTAGTTCATTAAATTCATTAATTTCGTTGTCAGCTTGACCAATTAATATCTTACAATTAATTATGGTTTACAGTCGAGATAGAAAAGGAAATGGCACGAGCGGGATTCGAACCCATGACCTTCGGCTTGATTTGCTCTACCACTTGAGCTATCATGACCTCTATCCACTCAGACACTTACCATCTCAACACCACGTTTTGAATATTCCCTCCTTTGTGCCATTTTTCAAATGTCGTGTAATCTATTTGTTATTCGGCGACAAATGAAATGGCCAGGGAAAGCTGTGAGTCGGGGTCCGGGTGGATCTAAGTCACAATAGATCAAGTCGAAGGTCGTGGGTTCGAATCCCGCTCGTGACACTGACTTTTTTTTACCTTAATTAATTTTCATCTATTCATAACCAAGTACTTGATATTTGTCAGGGTGGTGTTTTGAACAGAAATGAACTATCACAATATATAGAAAATTGTGTATGTTTGATTTTGTAAGCTTATTAATTCTTCTCCAAGAAATGTGTCAAAACGTCAATGTTTCGTAAATAGTCTAGTAACTAGTCTAGAGTCAATAAATAGAGATTTTTCGTAAGTCAAATTTCAAAATAATTTTTATGCAATCAAAAATTCGATATTAAATAGTTAACCAATATCATTCAAATGGATCTAAATCTAAATTTGGCATCGAAGGTACGCCATTTTAAACGCATAACACTCAGAGATCCTTTCCCAACAGTAATTAATTATCTTTCAACAAACAATTCTACACAGTAGAAACCCTTAAAAACCTCACAATACAACCACGTTTTATTAAAAGGAAAACTCGAAAATCTTGAACATATCCAGACCTTGGTCAGTTGTAATTTGCATTCATTTATTTATAGTGGTGATTTTTGCGGAAATTTTTATCACTTTAAGGTAAATATTTATGGATCCAATGGTTTTTGTATACTCATTAAATACTTCCAATAAGTTATGAAAGTGTATAACTTTATTGCATTTTTTTCTACAATGTTTTAATGCTTTTATTTTATACATATCTTTGTCAATTGACACAAATTGACAACGAAAATATTCGAAAGATGCGATTTTTCAAAATAATTAATCCAGTATCTAGTCGTTCAATTAATACTGTTAAATTTTAGTTACTGTATATGTTTATTAGGCAGTTAATATTAATTAATATTTTAATATAATATTGCCGTACGATGCTTTAAAAAATATCCATTGTAAATATTAAATTGTAGTAATTTCAAATATTATGATACGATTTGATTAAATGTTTAATGTGGTTGGGAGCCTCCTAACATGCAATATTATTTTACGTCTTATTGTCAGTCGCTGTATATATAGGTTTATGACTGTTATAACCTCGATCGCACCTCGATTTTCATAATAGAAAACATTATATAAGTATCAGGGTTAATTTTGTGGACGAATATAAAGTACTAATTTAATCAAAAACTCGGTCAAAATGATGCGTTCTACACTTCGCGTACATCGATTAAAAGCCTATTATGGATTAGCCTGATATGGCCTATTCGCAATCTAGAGAGAATCACGATTTCTTTTCTCCCAAGTTCCTCATTTGGCCATTTATGTACAACTGGCTTAATTTCTTTCATACTATCCCTATAGACGTTCCATCTTGCCGCCTACTTTCGTTTGATAACGTTTTTTAACATAAACGACTATATCATCTAGACGGAGAGGAAATTGATCTGTTTTTTGTGAATGGTTTGAAGGGTTTCTTGCTTTATTGATCAGCTTTTTCATTTCCAGAAATGCGGACATGACTAGGAACCCAAACAAATACCACATGCTTGTTGAGTCTTCTGATTTCATAGAGATATTTGTGAATTTCTAAGATGTAAGGGTCAACGGAGAAATTATTTTTGACTGCTTCGAGACCACTTTCCGAATCAGAGCAAATAATGGTATTAGAAATTCCTGGCGATTCCTTTACAATGCTCAATGATCTTCTGATTGCATGAGCTAGCCTCATTCGATAACCTACACCAATTTCATTTTTAGACTGCATCGGTATAAAAAAACTTTATAATTGGGATAGTTAGTTAAGAAGAATTCTGCTTTGATCACCAGAGGTGTTTCTCTTTTGTTCAATAAGGTCAGATCTTCGATAATTGTGGCAGTAGGTAATGCCCACGATGGGATATCTAGTCAATTTAAATCAATTTAAAACCCTCAACCGCCGGCAAGGTATTCCTGAGAAGAGAATCTTTAAAGAAAGGTGCAACTTACGATTTGAACTCTAGAATCTTGAACTGATCTTGATCCAAGGCGGCTGTAATTTACTTTTATTCATGAGGAATTTTTTTAGCACTCTGGTATTTTGTTTTAGGTAAATATTTATGGTTACAATTTTCTTGTTTTGCGTATCAAATACTAATATTAAGTAAACTAATAATATATCTAACAAAAATGAGTTTTTTATATCGATTTTACTAGTTTATTAATATTCATTTTTTAATCGAAAACCTTAAATGGTTTTTAATGTTTACAGCGAAATTTGAGCAACCTGACAGAGGTTTTGAAGTAACAATCATTTAGAATTTATGAGGAGTCGTGGGTGTGAATGAACTACAATATTTAATGGATAAGAGACTTCACAAAAGGAATATTATGTACGTTCTTAATAGACATATGTTTAAACATCGTCTGGTGGTTATTTGTATTAAAATCGCGATGAGGGGGTTTAACATATAAATTTTAAATAGGTTAATTTTACTTTTTTTTTATTCTACAGTTATGTACAGTTTGGGAACGAGTTTATGCGGATTTCTATAACTGTAAACTAAAGTTAAGCTGTAATCAATAACTAACATGTTTTAGAGCATATTTTGCAAGTAAAACTACATAGAGAGCTTTTAGAAATATTGATTTGAAATTTGTCATAAATACCTCAGGGGTTACGCATGTACTAAAAAGACAAACCTTATATTGCTTATAATATCCTAATTCAAAAGAAGTAAACATGTTTTTTGAAATTATAATTCACAATTCCAAGGTGGAGTTTAATTTACGAACTGTAGTTCATCCCGTAATAATGCGCATTTTACTTATAATTTGGATTAAAAAATTTTAAAATTGTAAGCGCGGTTTCAAAGTCCCAGTGATAATTAGCACACATTGGTGTGAAATTGTGTGAAAAGTGAGAGAGAGAGAGAGAGAGAGAGAGAGAGAGAGAGAGAGAATCGATTAATTAGTTTATCCATATACCTGAAAAAGTAAAACCATATTAATTTCTCATCTATACCACTACTACCACTGACAGCTACCAGTATGTCTACAATATCGATGTATTTTATCTATAAAATGATAACCAAATTGTGCAGGAGCATAAATTATTTTTCGGTTATTTGATATTTTCAAGATTTTATCGCCATCCCTTAAAATCACGTGTGAGTTCTGAGTTTTATTTTCATTGGAATTTTGATCATCAAACAGTTCTAGATTAATCATGAGTATCATCACATGGTCTTTACCTTTTCAAAAATGAATTTAAAGTTATATTAAGCCAGATAACCCACCTAAGTGCTTCATCACTTCTTGATTTAGATTTTAAGTTCATAAGTGGTTCTGATGTTACTGCAACCTTTTAACGATGGCATAATGCTACCAATATAATATTTCCTCTTTTATTGCAAAACATTATATATTATTAATTTTTTATTTGTCTAGGAGTTAATATCTTTAAAAAATATCCTACTGGGTTTAAAATCCGTTATTCCAGAGTCTGTGTGACAACTGCTCCTAAGCCTAAACTTGACTGTACTTCTATTACTGTATATCTTTTTCATAAAAACCAAAATTGGGGGTGAACAATACTGTTTAATTTCTTCAAAACACTTTTCACATTGTTCCGACTGAAGATGATCTCAATAAAGATCGAAACGTTGGCACGATAAAGAAAATATTTTTCTGAAACCTATTTCACAATAGACCGCAAATCACGATTATTCTGACTGTTTGAACTTTACAGTTTTCCGAAATAACGTGTGCAAATTGCGCTAACTTTGCGTACAGTGGTCAATAAATTTCTGATAGAAATTAATCTTCCCCAAATGTTGGCGAATCAATTTTCGTTATTTTTGACTTTTATATTTTAGGCATTGGTACAATGACATAATAATGGCTGAATAAATTTTACCATTTTTTATCCCATGACCTAAATAATGCTTATGCTCACAGAATGCTTATCAAACCACATTTCGTTCATTTCTACTTGAAGCCATCTCTCTTAACTGCTTCCAAAAATAATCTAATGTATTTCAAATGTTACTCAAATCATTTTGAAGAGAGATCTATATTATTGGCCAAATTCTAAAATCTTTTCAAATAGAAGAGGAGAATTTTAAATACTTTCCATTGCCAGTGACCTTTTTCTGTTAAGAAACTTTGATTCTAAGTGGAATAGGCCAAAAAAACAAAACGATTTGATGTCTAATGTTACGAATGGATTGAAATTGCTAACGTTTACAAGATATTCTATTCTGCGAAATGGTTGTGGTTCAGGTACCACTGTTCTGTTTAATTATCTGCAAATCCATTACATATTCCAAAACAACATTAACATAAATTGATCTAGTTAGGAGGTCACGTGATCCTTACAAATTACGTATATCTGTCTTCAGAAATTTTATAAAATCACGTTTTCATTTATAAACAAAATAATGAGAATGTATGGAGTTTAATGTTTGTTGTTTTACCCCTACTGTGGGGTAAATTGAAAGGCGCACAAATTGACTATTGGACATAATATTTTATGACACTAATATTTAATACTGATGGGTGTAATATGAATTCAAATCATGAAGACAGGATGTTTTATATAAAAAAATTAATTTCGTCGTATAGATAGTGTAATACTAATTAGTATCGTTTCTACTGTTGGAAGTTGGTTTTACATAAATTTATAACAAAAATCCCTATCGTGATTTCCTTCACAGCTATATATTATTATAATGTGAACAGCCCACGACTTCACTTAACGAATTCGAGATCAATATCGGCTTATTCTAACATCTAGTTGTGGTATACATACCGGAATCTAGCCCGGGTGTGAAGAGATGTTTCTCATGAGGAGCCGCTCAAGAGACTGATGGAAACGTCGGCCGTTCTTCAAAGGTTCGCCTCGGAGGGAACGCATGCGCCACCCTTCAGGAAGTTTATGCTCAGCGGACAGTAAGTAACCTTTTACACCCTATTTGAACCGAATCAACCCCCTAGCCGAGTCGGGCCACCCCTTCAACCCATTAACAAGCCTGCGCCGCGCCGGCAAGAGCGAGTTTGAGCGGAAATATAAAGTAGCAATTATATTTATAGCAATTGAATGGCAAATAGGATTTAAATTAGGATAATACGCACCATGGGATCCTAAGAGAAAAAAAAACCGTTAAAGCTTATTCCAGTTTGTTAAAATTCACACACAGACCTAAAAATAAATAAATAAAATGTATGCTTTTATAAAATCAAGCACAAATGGGACCCCACATTTCTGTACCATTTGAAAGTTTTCATTCTAATAACTGATTTATGATACAATAGTTCGGAACTAACGCTTATTTTTTTTGAAGTTTTACAACACCGCACGAACTCGAAATTCTAAAAAGAAATAGATTAGTCAAAAATTAATGATTTTTTCCTATAAGGTGTTTTACAAGACAAATTATCTTGAATTGTGTGATGTTATAATACGTAAGAATGGTAAAGACATGAGATGCCAAGCAAATCGGACTGCTGCTATCTTTTGGATTTGGTTTATAACAAATTAGGGTAAACTCATCCTTCAAGTATGATACATTGTAATGTTGATTAAAATTGAACTACAACCGGCTTGAGGAAAATTGATGTGAAACTAGTGCTCTCTCTCACTCTCTCTCTCTTTCTTTCTTCCCATCTCTCTCTCTCCCACCATCTATCTATCTATCTATCAACCTATCAATCTATCTATCAATATATCTATCTATCTACCTATCTCTAAATCTACCTACCTATCTATCTATCAGTCTATTTATACATCAATCTATCTATCAATCTATCTTTCAATCTCCATCTATCTCAAAAGTAAAAAAATATGTAAATAAAAAATTCTGTAAAATATATTTTTCATTTATTTTCCATTTTCAAAACAGTCGTTTTCCTAGACACAACTACGCGTTTGAGCATTGTTTTAAAAAATTAAAATTTTATTCACAGCTAAAAAACATTTCCGACCATTACATTTGACATTTTTCTACAAAAAAAAAGAAAAAAAAAAAAAAAAAGTTTTTGTCAAGTTAAGCTGAAAATTAACCGATATATGCCGCATAAATATTAAACATCTAATTGGCAGTCGAACAATCCTTTGAAATTTCATCAAACGCAATTCTCGGCAAAGCAATAAAATAGAATAAACATCTTGAGATTTCTTGGCGTAATCTGTGGGCTGATTAACCTGAAATTTGGCCGTTATCGATCATTGATGTATGAGACAGCAACTCAACAAGCATATTCAGCCCACAAAAAAACCTCAATCCTGATCCCAAATGATCAGAAAAACCAAATTACACGTTATCTACCCACAGACTGCGTAATCACACGATTTATTAGATCTCACAATCTAATATTATTAGATTGCATGTTTAACAACATGTTTCGTTTCATTATATGGTAAATTGGGTTATTCTTTAGAGAAATAAAATCTAAAACGTATAATATCCGGGTAATCGATTTAGGTTTATGTTTCGTATGATTTCAATAAGTCTTTGCCACCAAATTCTGCTTAATTAATGAAATTTTTTATACTGAGCAATACTGTCGCGCGTTTTAATTGGAAGCGGATATTTGTACGCCTTTCATGTCGGCCGAATGAGCATTTTTATTTTACGGATCAAACTTTCAATACACAATTCGCAAAATTCAACGAAAACTAATTCATAACATGCTTTAAATAGAAACAAAATTAAAAATTCGCGCTTTATAAATGTAATGTAAGATTTTCTACTTTTTACTTGTAGAAATAAATAAAACAAACTGGAAGTAACTTTGAACGTTGGGTCAGAACGACGGACCCATCCATGATGGCCAAGGCTTTACAGAAATGTTCCGAACGAATAACGATTGGATGGTCTAGGTAATAAAGCATATACTTTTATGTAGAGAACTGGCCTAATGATGAAGCCGACGTCGTCTTGGATCGTATCATTCCAGTGAGCACCAAAGGAAAAATTGGTTTTGTATTTGGCAATAAACTATTAGATATTTTATATGCATATGTTTTTCATTAGATAAAGTTTTCAGTTGAGATAAAAAAGATAATGTCACGAGCGGGATTCGAACCCAAGACCTTCGGCTAGATACGCCGCTATTATATCGCTTGAGCTATCCTGACTTCAATCCCATCCCAACCCTAACTTTTGAATTTTTTCTCCTTTCTTGTGTCCGAGTGGATCGAATTCACGATAGCTCAAGTGGTAGAGTAGCTGCGTATTTAGCCGTAGGTCGCGGGTTCGAATCCCCCTTGTGACACTGACTTTTTTGTCTCAACTAAAACTTTAATGAATTTAAAGATTTCAATTGGTCAAGAGGACCATGAAAACTAGTGGGTTTTTCATCAGCATTATTATTCTGGCTGGCATCTATTTTTTTACAATTTTAGCTTACTCAATTTAGAGTACTTTCCTTGTTATTGAGTTATAATGAAAAATTTATTGCATATAGTGTAAATATTTTTTTGTTTTAATTCTTCTAAATCTAAATCAAAATTTCCTTGTAATCTAAAAAAATTTATTTCTTTTTAAAGCGATAAATCTTGTTTCTCCTTGCATGTTTCATATACACAAAATTATTTTAACTACACCTTTATAACCATTTTCGGTTGTTGTGTAAAAATATGAATATTTTATAAATCCCAAGTGTGTTTCAATGTAATGTTATCTGTCGTAATCGTTTATCTGTGATGTCCGGCAGGACTACATGGTTTACCTTTTTCAAAAATCACCTGGCACGTTATCGAAATTATTATTATTTTTTTATGGCCTCATGAACTAAGCATATCTAGCCAGACTGCTGTATATATTTTATTCCGTTATTCGAAAAAAGGACGAGAGGCGTCGGCGGGAATCGAACCCGCGACGGCGGGGTCTACTAGCCGAGAGTCTCTCATTCTAACCACTCGACTACCGCGGCCCCCATCGAAATTATTGTAATATTAAATTGGCCATATGAATGATGCATTGAAATTGTTTTAAATCTTCTAGGTTTAAACAGACCACTGTAACGTTCCTTTCTCTCTCTCTCTCTCTCTCTCTCTCTCTCTCTCTCTCTATCTCTATCTATCTATCTATCTATCTATCTATCTAAATACTAAATTAAAAGTTGTCCTAAATTTATGTATAATATATGTAACCAACAATAATGAGTAATGTTTTCAATCAATGCATTTACATTTTCTAGTATTAAAAACTACTTTCTCATAAAAAGTTTTTTTTATTTTACATATTATCACGAAATATGAACAAACGCGCAACGTACAGAAATATCGGCATTAAATATTGAACAATCCTGACTTGTCCAATTTTAGTTAATTCCAATAGCACAACAATATCCTCAATCATGTCAAATCTGGCGCCCTACAAGGGTGCATTCTTAGATCTCTACTTTAGCCAATATACCTATGGTAAACCTCCAAGAATCATTTTTGTATCATCATCATACGCTCTCCGCATAAAAATCTGGTTCGATAACCACCGGAACCATGTTTAAAATAATGAAAATATATCGTTTATTCTCACATTTTGGGAGACCTAGTGTAAAAATATTAACTGATAAATGTTAATTGCAAAGCACTACGAAGCGAAATTAAAAAAAGATCGCAGTGAATAAAAAGCGAACATCTAAATCAGCGCCTGATAAAAATTTCTATTTAGTACATGACACCACCCCAAAGAGGACAAAAGTTGTGACATCATGACTCACCATCGCAACAGGTTTCGCTGTATTACTATATTTTACACATATCACTTCTCTATCTTTTTGTAAATTTACATTATTATCATATGTTGTATGTACACTTTTTTCTAATCAATTCTATTTTACTCTTTTTTTACTGTAAAATCCTATAAGAATTTAAGACATGGTAAGGAAAAAGCGCGTTGTTAGCGCTGTATAAAACTGTGACGTATTTTATAAAAAATACAATATAATTGTATAATGCAGTTATAAAATTTTATCATTAATTTGTAACATTGTAATCAAATTGAAATGATAATGCAATGTAGATGAATCAGTAATTAGTTGATTGCCTTTGTAAGTTAAAGAAAAAAATTTGACGACACTTTCATACTATATACTATTTTGGATATAATTTGTATTTTTTTACAATTAATCCACCACCATATACAGGTAACTAAGGAACTAATGGATTAATTCCCAATTTTTTTTTAAATTTTTTTTTCAAGTTTAAAAATTCATAGCTTTCATTACTATCATTGGTGGTTTAGTAGTGAGCCCTGCGGGAATTATTTCTCGATTTTAAGACAATTTTTTTTAAAGTATTTCCTCTTAAAAATGTCAAGGTTGCCATATATCCTTGCCAGAAGGAGGCTTTACTAAATGTTCAAAGGGTTCGAGTGTATTTTTGGAGGGAGGAAAGCGATAGTTAAGGGATGGAGATTATGAGCTGAACGCATCGAGATGTGAAGAGATGAAAAGATGTAAGGCTATGGTAAATCCGGCGTGGATAAACCAACGTGTAGGTAACCGACTGTACATAACGCCGCGTACCCATCCGCACGCTTCGTCTTCACACATCTCTGAACACTTTGGAGAATCCGTCACCTGTGAGATGTCCTCACCCTTCCTTACTTTCCCCGGTCCGTTCGATGTGCGCCCCGAATTTACCGGAGGGATTGGCACAGGATTTCCAATCCAACGCGGGAGCCTTCTTTGTCAGGCTAATCCCCGTTTTGACATGTTCCAATAGGACGTCGGAGAATGCCGATGATCCGGCGTTCTTATACGTATACAAATCATGACCCACCCGGGTTCAAATTGTTATTCCCAATTTAATCAGTTTGGACCGAAAAATAACGGTTTTGATTTATTCGTTTCCCCATTGGGGCTGCCCATCTATCCTCCCTATAATTGAACACGAAAGAAAACCTTTCAACAATTTATTCCAAAATTAGACAAATTACGTGTAATAAAAAAAATTGTTTGTTGTTAAAAATTTAAAATGTCGAAGAAAAGAATACTAGAATTTTATTCATTTTCGGCCAATTGCAACAGTAATGTAACATGAAAGGGAAAATGTGTCTGCTTTCGACCGCGACTACTTAAACTTGAATTATAGCTATTTATGACGTTTGTTTTTTAAAGGAAGCTACTGTCTGCCGGGTCTTAGGCGGTTGAGGACAACGGGCCGAAGGGGCTAACTGCATTACCCTACCCATGTCGCCTCCATAACTCGATCTGGGAACGCAAAATGCCCAACATAAACTGAATCAGAACCGTCTCGTGTGACAAGGGAAGCTTTCGTTAAAAGCCTTGCCCCTCATACCACACCGCCGCCAACCCTAACGGCATCCCATCCCCTGCGTACAACAACTTTACCTTTCAATTACCTTTCAATAAAGGAACGGTCGACAGAATGACGTCGACTTGTATGGAAGAGGGCCTAAAACAAACGTTTAACAACGTATTGGAACCTCATTAAAAGGTAGGCTTCCTTGCTAAAAGCATTATAACTATTTTAGACTCGGCTCCGTATCAACGTCAATATTGGCCGAGATGTGAGTTGAGAAATTTTCGGCCCTTTTGTTTTATTTTTAAGTGAAATATTACGAAAGGAAAACAATACATATCACAAAGTTGACTTCAATTCATAAATAAGCCATTAACTCTCCGAGTGTGCGCTTGCGAATACAGAGAGAAAGTGCATGAAAAAGCTAACGAGATAAATAGACAGAGTGTGTAAGAAACTATGATTAAACGTATATAGAAAAAGAAGGAGAGAAAGAAAAAAGAAAAGTTTATTATGTCCTGGGAACAAGTTCCCTTCACGACAAAAACAACAAGCAATCCAAATATAAAAACACTCCCTGAGCGATAGAACAATAACTGAAAATGAATAGGTATAACTAGTAACTAAAAAAATTAAAGTATATAAAACAAAACGTAAACAATGTACCCGATATATATCAGCTATTTAAACAAATATTCACTATCGAATACAATATACATTACGTCCAAGAGCCGGAATAATGAATTTAAAGTGGAACAATATATTACAAAATGAAATAAAAATGTTCTCATGAGTGAGAAAAAGAGAGAGAAAGAGAGAGAGAGAGAGAGAGGGGGGGGGGAGAGAAACCGTGAAAGAAACATGGTGTCCATTTATTTGTTTAAAAATCCATTTCCCTCAAATTAATAATTTGTGTGATAATTAATATTTTAATACATTAAATAATTTATATGATAACTAACGGAATGGTAAAGTCTGGAGTCCCTGGATGCAAAGCAGCCATGATTAGGAACGGGGACTCAGTATAATTTTTTTTTTTTTTTTTTTTTATGGCCTCATGAACTAAGCATATCTACCCAGACTGCTGTATATATTTATTCCGTAATTCGATTTTTGGGGGAAGGGTATCGTGAAAAAAGGGAATCGAACCCGCGACCGCGGGGTCCACTAGTCGAGTCTCTCACGCTAACCACTCGGCTACC
>CM077104.1:7475085-7485087 GCA_039619505.1 Cimex hemipterus
GATTTAGAATATATTTGAAAAGTAACCGTTATCAACGAATTTTGCAAGGAGCTGATAGAACGGATGAAGTTTTGTTGATGCATCGAATGATCCAGTTGAAATTTTTTTTTTCTATCACAACGTAAATCTCATAAATAAATATGTATAATTTTAAAATACTTTATAATGATGTAATAAAGGTCTAATCGTCAGAAATTAATAGTTTAGACCTAGGCTGCACTTCACAAAGAAAAGTCCAATGTCTATCTGTATTGGAAAATAGTGCTACATTTAACGCCAAATGTTGTAACATTAAAATTTTTACTGAAATTCTATAGCATCTAACCGGCTAGTCTCAATTAGAAAAATACATGCTACGCTGATGCGTTAATAAACGAGAGAGTAAATATCTCCACCTGAAGCGCAGTGTGCTCTTTTTACAATCAAATAGTAAAAACTAGATTCACCCAAAACCATAATTCAACGTTAGTGCTTGGTGTTAGGGGCGTCGGTGGCCGCAACGGTTTGGACGGTTACATGGCGCATCTGTAAGGTAAAGGTATTGGATTTTTAGTCTTCAGAAACACCGGCACCCTTAGGAATTATATGACCTCTGCTGTTGCGACTCCTCGAATGCGCATGTTAGGTAGGCTGAGCTGAAAAGGTGTTTTATCGTAGTCGGTGTTTAGTGTGTAACTACGCGGTGGTTAGCAATTAGCACTTAAAACAAATGGACAAATGGGTGGATCCGGTAGTGTCTACACTAGGGAAGCCCCTAGTGGGGGTAGAGTCGCTTTGTCTATCTAAGGAGTGCGCGGGAGAGCGAGCTGATGTATTTCGGCTGAGGTAGGTAGTCCTTTGTGCACGGCATACGGTCTGATGCTCAATGCCGACCCGAACACTCGGAATGGGCAAGTGGGGAACGAGGTTCGGGGAACATCACTGCTGCGGCAGTACCACTCTTCTTTCGTATGCGGAGGTGCACCGGTTCTCATCTTGCAAATGAAAACGTTTTTTTGAATAAATAAATAACGTTAGTGCCACGTAAAGCGGGCATTGGGCTAAAACTAGTAAATACACATAGCGAAACGTGAACAATCCTCAATCAAAATCCATGTGGAATCCAACCGTATGGAACATAAAATAACATCTCAACAATCCTGGAATGAATGTAGATGTCATGATACCAAAACCAAACTATATATTGAAAAACTCTTCCAACTTCAGAAAAATACGGCAGATCACACATTACATCAGAACAGTTTACTTACATGAAACCAACCAAATAGGTTCGCTTACACAACATCCATCAGCATTTATTATCAATAAATCACTATCATCCTTTAATTTTGGTGGGGAGTTTAAAGCAAAAACCCAACCTTTGTACCTTGTAACGAAAACCTGCGAGGTAAACTATTGTACTGTTCCCCAGGTGTTCAGGATTTTCCACCTGACCACAAGCCTGTTAATATTTACACTTACGAGACACCACCAATCACAAACCGGATGATAAGAGACAAAAATGACGATTGAATTATTTACAAAATCTCCCTCATTCATTTAGGTAAATTGAATTAACATCTGATTATTTAAGGATGACAATTATATCAGATGATGCTGGTTAGTCTGGCGGCGCTGGTGAACTCATTCTGATACGGCAATAGGTCATTTATTGGATATGTCTTCGGCCACTAGTTTGTTGACTCCAACGCGTAGCGCCATCTTCAGTAAGGAACTGTCCATAATGTGGTATATCATTCAACGCGGAACTGTTTTGGGCCATACTTTGCTGATGTATGAATATAATATCCCTGATGACGTTAGAATTGAACTTGCTGAATTTCATGACGGGCCCGTCATAGTTTCCAATCTTCCAACCCGTATTCGCTGTGTCAATCCTTAACACTTCTTCCGTGCAACTCTCGCCCTTAAATCCCATTCTCGTTTTTATTGATTTTATAAACAAGTTTATATCACACGGAGTATATTTCAAAAATGATTAGGACTTATTTAATTCTGTCATTTCATTATCTTCATCAAATTGTTTGCCTTTTTTTCATGATGTCATTTCATGTTCCTAATGTTAACATGGTCTAATTACATTTTTCAACAATATTACGCTATTACACTCGCAACGGACACGCAGACTTTCCCAGATTTCATGGCTTTTCATGACATCCTGTTTTCTATTATGTACCTAAAAATTAATTTAGCTAACTAAAAGGTAGTGGAGATGGAACTTTTTTTTAAGTTTTGTTTTTGGTATATTTTTTTATTTTACCTTTTGCATCAAAGAAGGTCAGTATAGAATGTTTTCTGTGTGCATTTAAGCTTCTTCTTTTTTACCGTGCCATCTAGTGTAGATGATAATCTGTTATTTAATTCATCATTTTTTTTTCTTTAATATATTTTTTTTTCATTTTTCTATATATTAATTTTTATGCAAGACAGGTTGAGATGACGAGCGAGAGAGAAACTCCCGAAATACAAGCAATATTGTGTTATCCTCGAGGTTAGGTACCCAAACACCAACCTTCTTCTCGACCTATAAATATTTAAATGGCTCTCTTTTTCCAACAGTTTTCGAATATTGGCTAGTATAACATAGAATATGGTGCGGCGATATTCGAACATTTGCGAAAAAAGAGGGAATTATAACAATGGAATGACATGAGGAGTTGAGGCCTCGGATGATCGAACATCGTGATCAGTGTTGAAGCGGCAGAGTATCTGTCTGCATCTTCTGCTTTTAACAAAAACTCGACAGTGGTATAAATGCTATATTTCAAGTTGAAAGGCACAATTTTTCCCTATACAAGTTAAAATAACTAACATGTGATCACTTTTTCATGTGAAATTGTTTTATTGAGTATTTATAGTAGTTATTTGTGATGTTGATGTTTTATACGAAAAGGAAACCAAATTATTTGTAATTATTGAGATTTCGTAAAATAGTTCCAAAGATGGTAGAGTGTGGAAGGACAACATTGTATATTATTAGGTTAATACTTCTAACAGTTAACCTCGTGTGCGTAGTTTTTGGATTGAATTTATTAATAATCGGCGTCATTTCCTCGGTGTACGGAGGAGAAATAAGAGGTGTGATCCATAGTCAACTATTGGTTATTTCCTGCTGTGTTGTCATCGGGGCATTCATTATGGTGGCAGTCGGTACCTTCGGGGCAGCCGGAATTATAAAGAAAAACAAGTCGTACCTTCAGACATACATCACCCTTATTATATGTCTGGCGATTTTGAAAATCATTCTAGGTATTCTGACGTTTGTCATGTACCCTGTGGTAGAAAAGGAAATGAAGGATCGATTGGGTATGTGGTATAACGCAAGTGATAAATATGAAAAAGACATCGACGAAGTGCAAGAGATGTTCGAATGCTGCAGCGCATTTGGTTTGGCGGATTGGAATGCTCAAAAACTCCCCGACACTTGTTGCCCAGTCAGCCCACAAGACTGCAATAAGGAAACAGCATATCAAACACCCTGCTATAACGCCATAGTGAAACAGGTAAAAAAGAAATTCAAGGTCATCGGGGGGCTCTGCTTGACTATACTATCTTTAGAGATTGTGTGTTGCCTCCTTGCTGCAATTGTAATCTATAACTTTGCACGCCAGGTAAATGTCCCTGAGTCAACAACGCTCGAAGCCCCTCTAACTGCCACAACTTAGAAACGCTAGTTAACACAAAATGTAATAAAATTATTTCTTTATCTTACTTGCTTTATTTTTGAAATATATATATTTTAGCTCTCGCCCACTCCCAACAAGTAATGGAATACTTCACTTCCCCTCCATCACCCTCCGAAACCTTTGCATCCTTCTGAAGAAAAATACCGTATTCACAAATCTCCACGCAGAAAATACTCAGGTCATGGTCTAATCACCTCGTGTCCTGCGAAATCTCCCACACAAGACCGTCTAATTTTTAACCGCAATATATAATACAATCCTACGAACCACTCACTTCCCTATTCCGTCATTTTCTCATCTCTAAAGCTCATAAACCCCAACCAGATTTCATCCTATTAGCCTGCTTCTCGCAGTGTACCAAATCCTAGAAAGACTCCTTTTAAAACGCTTAATACCGTTTCTTGACACCTCTTATAAAATAATTCATCATCACACAAATTCGGTTTCCGTACTCAACATTACCCTATCCAACAGTGTTTTAGAGTAGTCCATACCACCTCATAGGCCCTGAGGGGGGAGATATTTCCTGGAGACGTTCGTAGATCTAGCCACAGACATTCGACAGGGGTCTGACACCCAGGAATACTTTTTAACCCTACTCTTTTTGTCTTCTCATTACTATCTTTTATTGAAATCCTAACTGGTCGCTGTTTCAGAGTGCGGTGCAGCAATGAATTCTCGGAAGACAAACAGTAACATGCGCGTGTACCGCAAGATAATATCCTTGATCCTATCCTACATATGATGTATTTATGTTACTGCTGACCTCCCACTACATCCTCATACTATTATCACCACCTGTGCGGACGACACCGCAATCCTCTCCTCTAACTCGAATCCTGTCCAAGCTACCTTCAGCATCCAGGAACTCCTTGAGCTAAGACTGACGCAAAAAAAATGGAAGACAAGACTGAACGAAGAAAAATGCACTCGGTGTACTTTTACGCCTTGCGCTCCATTGTACACTAACAACAAAGAGATACCAGTTTCCACTCAAGTCAAGTATCTGGGATTGTATCTCGACAGCAGACTGACGTGGAATCCCCACTTAAAGACTTAAAAACAATACACTACGAAGACTTCGAAAATCGAAATCGACTTTGACAATTAAGACAAAGCTAACACAAGACATTACTAAGACCAATATGAACACACGGCGTGGTGGTGTAAGGTACTGCTCAGCCTACCAATATCCATCGCATCCAGTCATTCCGATTATCAAATCACCTCATTATCTCACTAACCTCACTATTCTCAAAGACCTCAACATTCATTTTATCAGCGAACTGATCCAAATTTGAAACCTTCCACATCGACCTTTGAAACATTCTAACCATACCGCTTGAGCTCACTCCACTCATTCCCATTCTAACAACCGCCAAGTCGCCTCAAGCGGGACCTCCTTTACATCCAATCATCAGCATTGAGGGCAAGTAATGGGGGGGAACACAAAGCATGTGTTCTACCGGTGCTGGGATTAGTGCTAGTGTTGTGCTATGTGATTTAATTAAATAAAATCTTTATCCATATTTGGAAAGATATTTTACAAACTCTTCGCTTTTTTTTTTTTATTAGAGAAAATTTCCATATAAATTAGCGGGGCATCATATTTTACGATATATTGCTTTCATTTTTATCTGATATTGGTCTAACCATTACTTTTTTCGTGAATCATTATTAAAACTAGCGATGCGAATTCTTAATTAATAATGTCTGTACTGTTTTCTAGCCAACAATGGTCTTAACTTGATTGGCAGGGCTGAAAAATCGACAGATATTACCATTTTCGAGAAAGATTAAACGAATCAATTTCAAGAAATTAAAACATGAATTCACTAAGTTCAATCGTTGTTACTATATAATACTATAGTATATAATTTATAAAATTATAATTGGCTGTGGTATTCGGGAAGGCTATATTACATTTCCGGTGAATGTCATCATGCAATGTACGCCAATAAAAATGAGCTACCAACTTTCCCTAACCATCCCTAACCATCCCTAACCATCCCTCATATCAGGTAGTTAAAACTAAATCTAGGCAGTAAACTGTGTGAGCTCCACACAAGACAGGACGCAACGAAAGGCTTGGACATACGTGAAGGCTTTTAGGAGCGAAATCTGTTTTGACCGTAAAACAATTCCTGCAACCATCTCTGTTTGTGGCCCCCAGCTTTCGACAGGTTATGCCTTTCTTAATAAACGGAAAACCTCCCTGTCCTCATTATCTCCGGAATCATAATTAACTGACCGATGCTTCAAAACGGGGTGCGTTTACGAGGGCTCAGTTAACAGATCGATAGAACCCGACGTACCACAAGGAGGCATTCTTGGTACCATCCTGTATCCCGTTTATACTTTTAATTTTCTTATGCATATAAACACCACCATTACATCTAATCCTATCAAAGCAATCTCCAATACTACTCTCCAGGAACACCATGAACTTATCAAGACTTGCACACAATGATAGACGATTCTAACTGACCACAAAATGTACAAATTATAACATGGCATACGACATCCAATCCAAAAATTCCAAATTGGCCAAGCTCCTTCCTATTCAACTTAACCTATTATCCATATTAACCTTCCTTTGGTCTCAATTGATTCGTTCCAGCAACAAAAACAATCTTACGAATTCTTATCCTATCCTGACCATACTTCTCAAGCCGAGTCAACACTTTTCCCTCCCTAGACTCCGCCTCGTTACCACCGACGGTGATAGAACCTCAAGTTCTACTCACCTCTTAATCTCTCATTTGAGTCTCGCGTTGACTGTTTCCTCTAATATGTGCCGTCCGAAACCATGATTTACATAATTATAAAAAAGTACGAACTTATTTCATTGCAGGATTGCAAGATTTAACGACGAACTGCTAATAACTCTGGAGTTTTTATACTTCTTAAAAAATGTGTTTTTGTTTTAATTTTATTACTTGAAAGTAACATTAGTGCAGGGGTGGTCAAACGGTCGATCGCGAACGACCAGTCGATCGTGAGTGCTTTTTGAGTAGATCTCGAGAAGAAAAATTTTTTTAATAAGTAGGTAGGTAACTAAACTACAAAAATGTATTATGTAATAAAATTCCTAGAAAGGTTTCAAGAATTATTGCCCGAAATAACAACTTTTCTTGGCACTTGGAGCTTCAAGGTAAAGGAAAAACTATTATTGAGATGATTAGCGCAGTAAACGCATTCAAAAGTAAATTGCAACTTATGATAGATCAACTGAAAAGAAAGGATCTGAAACATTTTCCGTCTTTGAAAGGAAGGATTTTCTTCAGTTGAATTATGATACGTATGAGGCTGAATTATCAAATATTTTGGGACAACTCCAAATGCGTTTTTATGATTGCAGTAAATTGGAAAATATAGCATCATTTATGAGTCATCCTTTTTCATGTAAAAACATTGAGGAATTAGATACTGAAATAGCAAGTCAGTTTAATATGAACTCATGTTCTGTTGAAAAAGAGTTGGTGCAGATTATATCAGATATACATCTCAAAGCTACAACATCTGATACAAATTTCTGGTGTTTTATATCTGAAGATAAATATCCGAATGTAAGGCAAATCGCCCTTCAACTGACGGCATTTTTTGGGTCAACTTACTTGTGCGAGTCTGCATTTTATTAAATAAATGAAGATTATTAAGTCAAAATATCGCAATCGACTGACTATCATATGTCATCATGCTTGCGATTAGCACTCAGTGGTTACGTACCATCTTATGATAAGTATGCTGAGGTCATGCAGTGCCACGCTTCAACATCAGGAGCCACTCCTTAGTTAAGTTTAACACCATATGTAACTCTTTTGTTTTGTAACAACCAATAAACTCGCAATTTTGAATAACTATGAGTTTTTTCATTGATATTGTAGAGAAGAATCTAACTAAATCTAACCCAAACTTTGATTAAAATAATGTACCTATATGTATTCTGCAGAAAGCTACTATCTATATATGCTACGGTATCGTGTATGTACGACAACCCTGCATCACACACACTTGCAGCCTCTCAGAGTCGATCGTAAGTAGTCTAAAAATAGTGAGGTAGATAGCCAGCAGTTCAAGTTTGAGCACCCCTGCATTAGTGTATTTATAAAATATTTACAAAACTTGAATGGAAGAAAAAAGAATTACGTGAGCCTGTACCCATTTTGAGACTCTTGCAAATCTGACTCCATTAGGATAACTATTATTGGCTATACAAGTCTATGGGTAATATTTAAATTATGGAACAAAAATTGGAAATTCTAGTTAAAGATCAGAAAAAATGGGTGTTTTTCATGCATTTGGCCTTCCAAATTAACTATTTTAAAACGGATCGATTAAAGCTTTGGATGCAATTGATTAGTTTAAGAGTGAATGCTTTAAGTCAGAGCGTTCTAGCATTTAGAAGGAATTCAGCTAATCTAAGATAGACGGTTTAAATGTTAGGGCGTGAATTGACCGACGTTAGCCGTTAAAAATTAATAATAATAATAAGTAAAATATTCATTTGCGTGTAAATTTGGGCTTTGTCAATTGTAGAACGGCCCAGTTCTTTTTCAACCGAAGCGTTTCAATCTAACAAAAAGCTTTCAAACACATAATCATGTCATCTCATCTTAACTAATGTTAACATGGCCTAATTACATTTTTCAACAAGATTACACTGTTACACTCGCATGAGGTCGACACGCAGACTTTCCTCACTTTCATGGATTTTTCCATGACATCCTCTTTACTACATTTAATATGCCGAAAAGTAATATTTGAACTATTTAAAATATTGCCTAGGCGGAATTTATTTTTATTTTTATTTTTTTGGTTCTATGTTTTCATTTGACCTATCATGTCCTTGGTCAATAAGCAAAAGAAAATTTTTTCTATGAGCATTTAATTTTCTTCTTGTTTTATTGTACCATCCTGCATATGCCTGATAACAGGTGCAGATTGGAATTCTATTTTGGCAATTCGCTAGAGTACTCTTCTCCCTCGAGACTAATCATTTCTGTTGTTTCTGATACATATTTTTACATTCGAACATACAAATATGTTTTTCATACAAATTTTTTGCGTCGTATATGTACAAATATTGTTTAAATATAACAAACGTAGGATGTGGAAAAAGGCTAATGCAATTCCCTTTCTGCCTTCTGTGGGTAAACACCTATTTTGGTAAAAAAAACCAAAACTGGGTGTGCACTCTATTCATGTGAGTTAACTTTTCACTAATTTGACGTCAAAACAAAAATAATAAAGTAAATATATTTTTATAAAGAACAATAGAAGGAATAATATTTATTGTAAAAATTGTGTTCAAAGTTTAATTCTATTTTTTATTTGATGGTCAAAAATTTAAAAATAATAATAATTTCTTTACAAAACTATGAAACAAGAATTAAATTCCATTTTAAAATTAAGATTTGTAGATTTGAGATAAGCTTGTCCTATGATAAAAGGATTCTTTAAATTAAAAACAATAATTAATAAAGAATAGGTCATATCAGGTTAATATATAATAGACTTTTAATAGGCAACAACCTTCCAACTTGTCCTCGATGTACGCGAAGTGGAGAAAGCACCATTTTGACGGTAAAACATATTTTGGTCGACTGCCCGACTTTACAACCCTTTAAGCAAAGGCTCAACCTTTCGAGAGATTTACAGGAGTTACTGGGTCCCCAGTGTTTCTTTCGAAGAGCGCTTTTCAGTTTTCTCAAGTTTATTGGAATTTACAATGAAATTTAGGCCTTTTCCCAAATTATTTTCCAATTGAATGCCTGCTAATGTCTGAATATGAGTTGTGCGTGCATGATTTCTTTTTTCAGAGGTTTTTGAGGCTGCCGGAGCGGAAAAATAAAATGGAAGACAATAAAAATTGCGGAGTAATGCACTACAATGCCTAATATCGCAATTTAAATAGGAAAAAAGCTCCTACAAAAAAAAATGTTACTGTGTTTTGTTTCTTATTGTTATGGAGAATTAGTTATTATACTTGAATGGAAGAATAAAAGGATAAAAATGAGCCTATAATCAAGCTGAGACTGTTGCTATTAATTTTTAAGGGCGTTTTAACGGCTAAGGTTATTATTATTATTATCAGCCATACAAGCCTATAGGGAAATTTTAAATTATGGAAAAACCTTGAAAAACTTTTAGTTAAAAAAAAGAAACAGAATTAAATTTTATAATTTTATTAAATTTAATGTAACTGGGCCTTCCGAATTAAGAATTTGAAAAAGAAAATCAAAGCATGGATGGCAATAGGATAAATTAGATTAGGAGTGAATGTTTGGATGTTAGGTCGTGAAATGACCTTAGC
>CM077104.1:7490105-7512842 GCA_039619505.1 Cimex hemipterus
GAGAGAGAGAGAGAGAGAGAGAGAGAGAGAGAGAGAGAGAGAGAGAGAGAATGTCCGCGGGCTTATTTATGTTGTAATACCCTGCATTTATTCATCATGTCAGTTTGATTGACGAAAATCAGTTGAAATGAGTTCACAAAAAAATAATACGCTAAATCAGACATAGAAAAAATTAAGTAAAAACTTAGGTTTGATTAGCTTTTTATTTTAACCCTAAACCATCTGTTCCTCACTGAAGATGGCGCAATGCAAAAACGCGTTGGAATAACTTAAAAACCGCGAGTGGGGACAGTATGTGACCCTGTGCCGATTCAATGACTATAAATCCTTAGAATTTTAAAAAATTTAAGTTAATTACGAAAAATTTAGATATAAAAAAATTAAATAACGTTAGCCGTAATAAATGATCAGAGGTTTTTCCTTAATTTGCAAAGCAGTAATGGTATAGTAATAAATTAAATGAGGACTGTATGTCGGAGTGATTAAGTGTGTATGGGACACGGTCTGTCGGGGAACATCGAATACCCACAGGCCTGTCGAACCAAGCTATAGCTTAGGATGATGGATGCATGATTTTTTGTGTGAATGTATTTATTACAGTGAATGCAGTGAATGCAGGGCGGGCGTTACAGAATATGAGAACTCTCGAAAACAAACCAAAGGGTTTTTTCTTACTTCATTTATTTTTATCTGCAACTGTACATTTATTATATACAACCAGCAGATTCGATTTCAATTTATGATTGTGGATTTACGGGCGTTATAAAGCTACCGCTCTGGATTAATAAAAATATATTAATCATTTAAGAGTTCTCTTATCGTTTTTCAGTGTTAGTGTGGTTTTGATGATGAAAAACTGTCGTCATACGAATATCTCTGTGAAGTGTGTAGAGATTAGTGACCCCGTTAATCGATAATTATGCAGATATCGTGACATGCCGTCAGGTGTGATGCATATTTCAGAAAAACATTTTCTTTATCGTGACAACGTTTCGATCTTTTATTGAGATCATCTTCAGGGCTCAATAAAAGATCGAAACTTTGGCACGACAAGGAAAATGTTTTTCTGAAACCTATATCACACCAGGCCGCATCTCAGGATATCTGAATAATTCCGCAAAGTGTGTTATTGTTTACGTAAAAAGGAGCAGAAACAATTCATCTTGAAATTTTGGATTGAAAACTTTGTTATCTCTGAATATTTGACCGATCTTGGCAATATAAAATCCAAATAGCTTTGTGTAGGTATGTGTAATTCGAAAGTTTGATTTGAATGGTAATTTGATTGTTGGTAGAGCATGTAATTCAGCATTTTAAATCCTTTATTGGGTGTCTGCTTTTTATTTGTAAGCGTGGATTCCAAGTTAGTCTATCGAATGTAAGTCTTAATTAGTAAATTGAGGAACAGGGCCGTTGTATAAAGCATTTACTATGACAAATTTCACGACGGTGCGTAAGGTGATATGTTGAGCCTGAGGTGTTAAACTTTATTTTCCAAACATTGTTCCATTTTTCAACTGTTGATATGTGGCTTTATAATGTAACTAAAGCTTGTATAGAAGAGGTATGTTTTTTTAAAGTAGGGTTCGCCACAGCAGAAGTTATATTAGCCCTCGCGGAAGCGCGCTTTTTGAAAAAGTGTGTAAGTATGTCGGGTTTGAATGCAGGGCCGCTGGATTCGAACCCGGGACCTTTACCTTACAGTGATGAGCGCCGTGTCAACCACTAAACCTTGCGGCCACTGACGCCTCTTTTTGACTGATGCTTGTTGCACATCGGAAAGTACTTCGCTCTCAGAAGTCTCCGATCTCTGGTTTATTTCGGAAAATCTCTCCTTAAGAACACCAAATCTCCTGACATGTACCGGGAGACAATGGCCAAATCATGGGGTAATCATTGCCTTAATCATTCAAACCATATCTGACAGTTAATATTAGGTTAGCGCAGAGCGCGTTCTCTTTATTCTACTTTATAATCACGTTACCAATTTTGTCTATTGTAAGCCTCCAAACACTTCATAATCAGGTTGAAGGACTGGAAAACATGTTTCTCATACCGTAATAAATTTATGAGTTTAGTTTTGAAGAGTGGACGAGATCTTTCACCAGAAGCCAGAATTTCCAGTGTTAGAAGTAATGGTTTGTTCTGCTGAAGGGGGTCTTATCTTCGAAAGCTTGACGAAGAAAATTCGTGTTTTTTTTGTTTGTTTTTTTTTCAAATTAGCCTTATCCCTGATATTTTATATAACAAGTGGAGTTTATGATACAAAATCAGGAGGGACACAGAAATTCGACACCCTGTATATCCCGCATGTGGCGCTTTTGTCAATTCCGCCCATATATTTCCATCTTCCTCTTCCAACTGGTGTAAAACCTGCGCCATATATTCAGAATGGTCGACAGTTGCTGAATTAAAAAAAAAAAAACCGACGGGCGACCGGGAATACAGACAATTGTTCCCTTTACTGGGAACATACTGATATAAGAACATCGATTAGTGAGTTATATCAAACTGGAGAGAAAGAGAGCAAGTAGGCAAGGCCTTGAGTGCCGATGTATAAAACACTTTACATAGGTGCCTTAATTATTTAATGGGGCGAAAAAAGTCAATACTTTAGCGATTAAATGAAATGTAATACTTAGTTACATTACCTATTAAGAACGTTAATTTTGTATTCGATCATTATTATTTTTATATTATTTCATTAATTCACATAAAAATGGATTGAATAGTTTACTGCATTGATAAAAAAAATTAATGACAAATTGTAAAATATATATAAACGATCTTTTAAAATTAATGATTTATCTACGATATTCGGCCAAAGAGAAACAGGAAATTCAAATTGTTACGTTTTACTAAAAGTAATAATAGGAATGGATCATGGGCCATTTGTGTTAGATATTTAACCCATATGATTAATTAAATCTTAGAGTAAGTTTATTTTTAGTAGAAATTATTTTTTGCACAAATTTCTTACAAAAATTTTCGTAAAATTGTTAGTGTATGTTTTAAATTTTGTGAATAGACGACAAGATGCAGTGCGGAAGACCACTATTTTTCCTAATTAGGTTAACACTCTTAACAATTAACCTTTTGTGCGCAGTGTTCGGCATGAATTTGTTATTGATCGGAATAATTTATCTAGTCTACGGCGAAAATCTAATTAATCTGATCAAATCTTATCTAATGATTATAAGCGCCTTTGTCATCATAGGAGCATTGATTATTGTTACAGTCGCCACCTTCGGCGCCGCTGGGATTATTATGAAAAGAAAAAAATATCTCCAGATTTATATCACCCTCCTTGTTTTAATGGTGCTCCTGAAAATTATTTTAGGAGCGTTGGCGTTCGCCCTGTACCCGCTGGTTGCACCAGAACTGAAGAAGCGATTGGAAATTTGGTATAGCGACATCGACAAGTACAACAAAAGTATAACATTTATTCAAGATATGTTCGAGTGCTGCAGTGCTTTTGGAATTGATAAGTGGAAAGTTGACCACTTACCACCGTCTTGTTGTAATATTTATTTAAACGACTGTAATAATGCGACAGCGTACGAGGTTGCTTGCTACGATGCTATACTGGAAAGCGCACGCAGAAAATACGACGTTCTTGGCGGACTTTGCTTTACGATGATTTTCTTGGAAATAGTGTGCATAATTTTGGCTACGTTTGTGATTTTCAGTTTTGTTCGCTATCACTATGACCGAAAATCTACAATACTCGTCACTGATTCTCAAGCCGCTCCACCGACGACTACTTGAATACAACAGCTTCTTCTTTGACCTAGTGTATTGTCTTTTTGCTTTTTACCATACAAAAACATTTCCGCTGTTTATTTTGTAGCATATTTTTAGATGGTTAACATTGTCCAAAACGTCGGACCTGAACAACCAATAAATCCAGGCAAAGATAAAAACTAGACAAAGAAAGAATATATGCAGCATATAATTGATAAATATGGTTATTCAAAAAATAGTAAAATCTGTTTTAGCCTCAAGCATGGAGTCAGATAACAAAAAAAAAAAAAGAAAAGCAAAACAATTCAAAGTATTGCACACATACGTTTTTATATATGTAATAATTTTGTAAAGGGAACAAAGCCCATTTACCGGAATTTCTTTTTTAAATTTCATCAGCTGATTACTGATTAATGATACATTTACGCTTAAATCTGCACATGCACGTATACACACTCGCACATATGCTGAATTGTGCCCATAACTTATTTCTCATAGACCCCGGCAATACCAATTTTTTTGATTTACAATAAATTACCGATCGGCCTTGAGAATCTCCTCGAGTGTTGGCGAGGTCAGACCTATCCTTGCATCCACGGAGGTTCAGCTCCAGGGCGTGTCAATAGCTAGATTATCTCGGCCTCCAACGCAGTTTCATTCAAGCTCGTATTCGTTCTTCCTATTTGCATGCCTAAGTACTTGACATTCCTCCGTCTTTGAATCAATGGATGTATGGAAGATTTATGGACATATAACCTGGAAATCTCACTGTTTGTATACCAGCTGGTCATTTTATTTTCTTGTATTTTTTATAGGATAAAATTTGCAATCATAGTTCGATCAGTCATAAAATTCTATCAGTCACGGGTGAGATGATACCATACAGAAACTTAGAATTGCCTTTATTACAAATATATCAGATGTCTAAAATCACTTGGAAGGGCCAGTCAAAGTTGGCTTTTCATTTTGTTCTCATATTTCACAGGAACACTGCAATTGGTCAACTCTCACTAAAATTGGCGAACTCACTTCTGCAATTGGCGACAGTGAATGCAGTTCCTGGGGAGTACAAACCCGGCTTCATCGTATGCATCATCATCATAAGTCCTTTGATGTAATGTATAACCAATACCCATGGGTGCCATTCGTGGGTTCTTTTTTATTACCTTCCCACTCCAACCGCTTTTAGATTTCTTTGATAAAGCACTAAATTCATACTAGCATTAGACGGGTGATCTTCTTTCACAAGGCTTAGACTTGATAAACGTTAGGAACAACAATGTACAAAATGACCTTCTTATCTTATCAAAAAGTCTATTAGGTCATCATTAAGTTAAAGCAAGGTTCAGCCTAAACAAAAGTAAATTAATATTTATGAAAGATATTGGTCGAAATAAAAAAGTGTCACTAGCAGGATTCGAACGCACGAATTTTGGCTAGACACGCTGCTGCTCTACCAAATGTGCTATCGTGACAACCTCCCCTCAACCTCACCTATCGAATTTTCCCACCATTTTGTCATTTTTCATTGGTCAATCGGAAATAGAGGAATGAATGGACAGTTTATTTAGAATAGCAACATAAATCATTTGTGGGTTGCTTAATGTCAAGTGGCTTGCTAGACCATGGTTAAGAACAAGTAGGGAAAACGATAGGAAGTTGATGTCCGAGGCGATCGAGGTCACGATAACTCATGTGGTAGAGCAGCTGCGTATCTAGCCGAAGATCGTGGGTTCGAATCCCGCTCGTGCCATTGACTTTTTATCCCAACTAAAAACCTTAATTGTTGAACAAAGTTGTATAAGTAGGATAAAAATATTGAACGTTATAGGAAAAAATGTCTAACGTAGCAAGGTGCTGACTTACTATAACATTTTCCGATCTGAATATTCGGAGGCTGTGAATGCGGTCTGCTGTGATTTAGGTTTTAGAGAAATATTTTCCTTATTGTGTCAACGTTTCGATCTTTATTGACATCATCCTCATGGTTCAAAATGTTTGTTTTCCGTGTAGATGGGTCATTCTTGTCTGTCGTGTTGACTAAACACTACACATTTTCCGTTGTTAAACGTATTAAAAGGGCAGTGTTTTAAAATACTCGATGATTTCCGAAAATATTTTAAAAAAAAACAACATATTTTGCATTGTATAAATTCACTTTTTTCCACATCCTACGTGTATTTGTTAAATGTAAACAATGTTTGTAAATCCCCGGCCCTGAAGATGATTTTTATAAAGATTGAAACGTTTTTTTTCAATATCAGAAGAATTATTTCTTAACGGTCACTAATCACCCCACACGTTTCATATTTAGTTCACTAAAGAGAGGTGGCCGCGGTAGCCGAGTGGTTAAGGCGTCAGACTCTCGGCTAGTAGACCCCGCGGTTGTGGGTTCGATCCCCACCATCGTTTCTGGAATTTTTCTGACGCCTAAGGGAACCGGTGGCCGCAATTAAAAGAAATTGACACGGCACTCATCAATGGAAGGGGCGGGACCGGATCTCAGCGACCCTGAACCTGGTCCCAACCCCCTTCAAAAATGAGTTTCTTCGATGGAAGAACACTGGTACAACGGGGGCTAAAATTCACTTTGTGTTGTGAGCCCTCCCTCAAAAATGGAGCCAGGGTATAGTACAATAAGCTGTACAGCTGCAGTGCTCAGTCCTTGGTATCCACCCATCCACATCCATCACTAAAGAGATACGACACCGTGATAATGATCAGAGATTCAATTATAATAATGGCAGAGATTTTTTAAGATTAAACTTATTTATTAAAACTGGTCTTAAATGCCGATATATTGAACCTATTAAATGGACAGTAGGCGGATTCTCGATTTCATAAGATACTCCTGTAAACTAAACTAGAGAAATATCCATTATGATCGTGAACGCTCTCATCTTTTTTTTAGTGGCGATTGTTAGAACAAAAATAAATTTATAATAGTCCTTGAAGGCTTGTATTTGTTTATTTCGGTTTTCTTTTGGGGTCAATTGTAAGATGCAAGAAGTTAAGAAAAAAAGGAAAATTAGTTAACTCTTTCATTCAAAATGGTTTTCATAGACTCAAAAAGCACTAACAAATGACACGCAGCAATCCGTGCCGACATATCTAACTTGTATCCTAACATCTAATAGCCTACAATTTCATAGGATAGGGGAAATAATTATAAATGAGATTATAAGAGGCGGCCAAAAATTAGCAAAAGAAATATATATTTGTCTGATTTAATTAATGAATATTTAAGGTTAAAAATACGTGTAAACAAAAAACAGCTGTTACATTCATGGTAGCCATGTTGATTACCTACGCCCTAACGTATAGCAATGTGACTGCATTTCGATCTAACATTTAACGTTGCCTCTGGTCTTTTAGATCAAGCATCATTGGTGACTAGCCGATTCTTACAAGTATACATCATCATTTTTCTCGATCTACCAGGACGAAGAGAGTTAAGAGGGTTAACATAAAGATCGTTAATACCACTAGTATTTTCGATCATTTGCGAAAGAACTACAAAAATCGCAAAGGGTGCATAATAATGGCTTTGAAGGGGGGAGCGTTTTTCGGTAAATATTTCGTACAACTTTTTTGTAACACCTTGGTCCAATATATGTGCACATTAAGACCGAAAAGTTCCATATTTAGAAAGGCGATGCCGTTTACTCCTTCACGCCTCCTTTGATGATACACCCCCGGCTCATGGCAGGGTGATTATGCGTGTATAACGCTCCATCGATTACTGCCTATGGCGGATTACGTCCCTTGACCAGCCATTTGCCTAAAACATAGCAGCCCTTCTTCATCAAAGATAGAGTTCACACCCGGCTCGCCTTTCATGCGACAGCTCTTCATGCTGGAACGGTCAAAGTGTAATAGACGCCTTTTCGCTCAATCCTCATTTTACAAAAAAGTTTCATATAAAGGAATTATGGGTTATCGGTTTTGGGATTTAAAACAATTTTTAGGTGTAAGTAGTACAAAATGGCAGGAGAATTTCTAAAAAGGCACTATCAAATACGACTTATTAATAATACTGTTTTTGAGAAAAAATATTACAAACAACTTTAACGTCGTTTCACTCTACACCAGTGCCGTGACCGGCATTTTGTTACACCAGCGTGTTTGAAGATATTCTTTTTGGAAACTGAATAACTTTCTTCAAACTCGTCCGGCGCGTTGTTGCAGCTATTTAATATATTTAATTTTTAATTTAAGTTTTCACGGGTGTAGATGTAGATGTAGATAGATGGATACCAGGGACTGAGCACTGCAGCTGTACAGCTTATTGTACTATACCCTGGCTCCATTTTTGGGGGAGGGCTCACAACACAAAGTGAACTTGAGCCCCCGTTGTACCAGTGTTCTTCCATCGAAGAAACTCATTTTTGATTTCACGGGTGTACAACATGAATGAATATAGTTGATCCGAAATAATCCTGTCTTGTTTTATCAGGCAAATTAAAAATATGGACTTGGCCTCAGATTTCAAGAATAATCTCAGAAGGATAATAGGAGTAGAAATGAAAACAGATTTTGAGTAAAGTACGTGTACAATTCAGTAGTATTGACATTATGAGCAGAGTATAGTAAATTATGAACTACGATTAGAACTTGTTTTGGTTGGTGATATGATAACCACGGGAGAGATCCATCATCAGAATTGAAATAATCAACTAATATTTTTGCAATGCATCTGTCGTTGCGCTCCCTCCCTGTAAATATACGTTTTGTAGTGTTCGACTTTCCTCGACTCCTCAAATACATTTCGGAAGTACGTCATTAATTGTACGAGCATACATCGTATTCCTTGATTTATTGAGTTGTTCAAGTCTTAAGTTATGCAGCAAGCAAACCTTTGCTCCATCGTCCACTAATTCTTTGTAAATTGCAGCAAATATCCCCTCCTGTCTCACACCTGTTCCATGCTTGATGTACCTACTTCCGTTTTCTCGCTTGTGGCTCCTCTCCTTCATCCAAAATGAGTGCGATAATCGAAAGTTCATCATCTGAAAACATAACCATTTTGGCCACTCAAGTCTACCGCAAGCAAAAGATGAAGCACTGAACCGAAGGAATAGAGATCCCTGACTGATCACAGTGGCCGTTACTAAAGCCGGGAACACACTTATCCAATCAACCCGACGGAAATGCAAGTCCATTTTCCGTAATATTGTATCACCCCCGTGCACACATCAGCATCTTCCAAGCTGAGCTTTACGCAATTGAAAGATGCACCCAATTCAATCTATGTAAAGGATATAAGAGCTATCATGTCAGATAGCCATGCAGCCATCAAAGCACTAAGCTCACGTATCATTAGTTCAAGGATGGTCAGCCTCTGCTGGGTCCCAGGACACAATGGAGTAAAAGAACGAGAAAGCGGACACCCTTGCAAGGAAAGGGGCTGCCACACCGCTGATAGGCCCGAACCCTTCTCTGGCATAGGAATCCACACTATTAACGACTACCTCAGACAGAAGGACGAAAAGAAAATGAAGGAACCACGGAATTCACTCATTGGACATAGACAATCCAAGAATCTTCTAATCAATTTGGTCTTTCCCAACATCTTTCCCCGTGCAAATCTGCCCGATTCACGCTAAGCGGCCCTACTGTATGCTCTGCGATGTCCACTGTCCGATCATCGTCGAGTAGCATGTAGTACAGTCATTTTTTGCACAGTTTTTAAATTAATTTTAATGGTTTGGTAAGAAATTCATTTTTTTCACATCCAGTGTATATTTGTAAAATCCAAATAACGTTAATAAATCCCAGGCCCTGAAGATGATCTCAATATAGATCGAAACTTGGTGCGATAACGAAAACGTTTTTTGTCTAGATGCACAAACCTCAATGGTTCCTGCTGTATATTGGAAGTTTTGAAACTGGAATTGTAGGATTCGAGTAAGAGGACAAAACTGTCACAAATATCTACCGGCAACGCTTCCCGAGGATAGAACCCTAAGCGACCATCTCGATTTCTGTTAATTAGAAAGAATAAATTTCTCGAGCCATTAATTTGAATGATTTCCGCCCTATTTCAAGCCTGATAAGATGATTAGGAGTTTTCTTATCCCCGAAATTTCGGAGGCGCACAAGGCAATCGCTTCTATTATGGATTTAAATAGTTTCAATTACGTTGACAACGCATAGCTATGACCTATGTAGGTAGTGATGATGGAATTATAAACAAATTTAAAAGATTTATTTAAAAACTTTCAACTCACGCATTTTACCCACATCTGCGATAAAACTAATTGTTAGATTCAATATCAAAGAGTTAATTTTTTAACTGTATACATTTCATGATTTAGTCGCTTGCATTAAGTCAGACTTACGTCTGTGCTAAATTTATCAAATAAAAATATAGAGTTACAAGAGAATATAGTGAAATAAGTGTTTTAAAAAGTGGGACAACTACAGCTTTATTAAATATCAATGCTCCAGAAATTTTACTTCACTCTTCTAGGGTGCAGATGATTAAACAGGCAAATATGGTGCACGCCAATTCAAAGCATAACAGTGTAAAACAAACAGAACCTAGCAAGACATATTGTTCATTTACGGTATTCATTACTTTTGTATGGCAAGATGTTTTGTAAGCTGACGCAGCATCACACGTTGCAACCTTTTTCTCGCAGCAAGAATTCGGCAATTTTTCGATCTTCCAGGCACTTACACCGTACGGACTGCAGCACTTGAACCATTCTTGGATGGAGTCTATATCTTTGGCGTATTTCACAGGATCCCCAAAATACTTGTCTAGCTGATTTCTCACTATGTTATCCGCCTCAGAGAACTTGAAGAACACCGCAATTCCTAAACCTAGTTTTATAGCACACATGACGGTGAAGGCTGTGACATAATAATAGAAGTACGATCTTTTGCCTTTAACAACTCCTAGAACGCCGATCAAACATATTGTGCTTATGATGATGTGTGCAACTAAATTAATGGTAGCGATGACCATCAAATAATTCTCGATCACATTTTTTTGTTTATTACCGTTGTATATATAAATCCCGCTAACCACGACGTCAATTATTCCACCAATTAGGGTCGAAACGTTAAGTATTAGAAAAATACATTTGATTGGCAATATCAAACAATTTGAGCATCCACCCATGTTGAAAAGATTAAAAATTTAAACTGAAGTGTGAAGGTACAGAGATATTACCGGCTGTTCAATTTGGATGCAAGTAACTTCGAATGCAGATAATTCGGCTACCTTGTAATCTAATATCTAACACTGTTAATTTTTGGTTACTAATAAAAACCAACTCTAAAATCAGATGTGCCCAAACATGTGATATGTTTTACTAGAATGGAAGCAGAAAATGAAACCGAGAATGCATACTAACTGAAGCAATACAAAGAAATTCCTTCATAAAACTCAGAACGTTATAAGGGACATTATGTTTAATACTGTTATTTTAGGCGATTTAATTTTTAACAGGTTTTCTAGTCAATAAAAATTTAACTTATTGTAAGCTCCCGTTATGTCAGGAAATAGTGCTAATGTGGATTTACCCTCTGAAAACATCGATACCTGTTACCAGTTAAGTGAAATTAAGGTTTTTAGTTGAGATAAAAGTCAGTGTGATGACCGAGATTCGATAGCACGAATTTCGCCCAGATACGCCGCTGGTCTACCACTTCGATCCACTGATCCACTCGGACATCAACTTACCATCTCAACTCCATGTTTTGAATTTTCCCCCCTTTTTGCGAATGTCGTGTAATCTATTTGATTCTCGGCAACAAATGAATTGGGGATTGTGATCACAATCTTACTTTCACTGGTTCACTGGTTTTCGTGATCCGCTTCAGCAATTAATATCTTTCAATTAATTAGGTTTTTAGTTGAGATAAACAAACCGAACGTTCCTTTTTTAAATCTGCGTTTAAATCGAAACGTATTGATATTTTAAACTTCCGTTTAACATTTTTTCGAACAATTCGCGAATTGAAAGTATTTTATGAATTTAGATAACGAATATTATTCCTCGACGCCTTTGCTCCGGCCTCGTTCCAGTCATGCCTGGAGCGGATTAGACCGTCGAAACACCATTTATTACTACCGATCTTATCTTCGGCCGTGGAAGTCAATGCTGCCTCTTATTCTGGGAAATAACAATCTTACCTAGATATGAATTATTAATAAGCCATCCGTTAATGGAGGGTGATTTTTTATTACCAGTTTGATGTAAGTTTATCAAGTTAATGGTTGTCTTTTTTTTTTAAATTGAAACCAACAAAAACGTGCAGTCTTAAAATAAAATTAATGCAGTTTTAAAAAATAAGCCTACAATCTGGCTTTTTAATTGCAAGATAGATTGAAAAGAAATAAAAGAGTGACAGAGGTGTGATAGCCCTTGAGCGGGAAATTAGCCGATGTGGTGTGCGACGCTACCCGATGCTACCCGACGACTTGTCACTGTTCGTCACGTGTGCACATCTGTGCTACCCCAAGCGCACGCCACTTAGTCTCGCAGAGTGTATCACAATAATCACTATCACAATCGCAACGCCTCTTTTGTTCGTAAAGCATTATTTTGAGAAAAAAACACATAAGTTGTTTGTTAAATTTAATTGTTTTAAATAAAGATATTGCAGTGTTTTGATAAATTTTCTTTCTAATAATCTTAATGAAATAAAGTTTATAAAAACTTCCGAATTTTTTATCTTGTTTGCTTGCTTAGTTTACATTAAAATAGGACTATTGTAATTAATATAACCACAAAATTATATACACTTAGTTTGAAATAAAGTACAAAAAATATTAGTGTCCTGTTGTGAAGCTAGTTGACAAAAATGTGTAATTTTATGGGCAAAACCATAAAATAAATTGGTAGTTAAATTTTATAAGCAAAACCGTGTAATAAATTGTTTGTTAAATTCATTATATCGAAAAACGGTATTCCGGTGTTAGATCAATTTTCTCCCAAACCATCAACATTAATTTTAAAAGCTGTCCAAAAAAACTATACTCCATGCTACCCGACGATGATCGTACTGGGCATCGCAGTGCGTAGAGTAGGGTCCATTGCATGAATCGGGCAGATTTGCACGGGGGTCGATGTAGATGCACATGTAATTTTTAGGGGTATGGTATACTGCGCTTTTTAAGAACTATTATATTAATAGGCCTGGTTTCAGTGGTTGAAGGTAACATTATATGTATCAAAACATTTCATCCTGCGGGCTAATATAGCTCCGCAGGTTGTTAGAAAATGTGTTGCTGTCTCTTCTGCCTCCTTCCAAAATTTACATGTGCCATCTTAGGTTGTTCCAATTTTCTTAAAGTGCCATTTAATTTGCAAAGTGCTCCTAGGAATCCTGTTAGGATTCTCAGTCTGTTCCTGCTTCCTTTGACTCTATGGTCTAACAAATCTAATTGGGTTCCCGGAACTATTCATGGCATCGTAAAGATGAATTTTCCTCAAACATTATAAGTCACATTGTAAAGGGAGAATCAGTTCCAGAGTATAAAATTAATGCACGGAATGGACTTTCATATTTCAAAACACGCACTATACGATAGAAGATAGAGAAATAAGTGTTTCAAACATTGTGACAATTACAGCTTTATTAAATATCAATGTTCCGGAAATTTTACGATTTCATTCATCAAGGGTGCAGATGATTAAACAGGCAAATACGATGCACCCCACTTCAATGCATAATATTACAAAACCAACATAACCGAACACGAGATATTGCACAGTTACGACTTCATGTATTCTTATACTGCAAGATGTACGGTAAGCTGACGCTGCGTCACACGTTGCAACTTTTTTCTCGCAGCAAGAGTTGGGCAGTTTTTCAATCTTCCAGTCCTTTAAACCGTGGGGACTGCAGCACTGGAAATATTCTTGGATGGAGTCTATATCTTTCGCGTACTTCACAGGATCGTCATAATACTTGTCTAACAGATGTCTCACTACTCCATCCACCTCAGAGTACTTGACGAATGCCGTAATTCCTAAACCTAGTTTTACAGTACAAAGGATAACTAAGGCTGTGACATAAAAATATAAGTACGATTTTTCGCCCTTAAGAACTCCTATGACGCCGATGAAGCATACTGTGGTTATGATGATGTGTACAACTAAATTAAGGGTAGCCATGATCATCAAATAATTCTCTATCACATTTTTTTGTTTATTACCGTTATGTATATAAATCGCGCTAACCACGATGTCACCTATTCCACCAATTACGGCCGAAGCGTTAAATAATAGAAAAATAACTTTGACTGGGAATATCAAACAATCTGTGCATCCACCCATGTTGAAAAGATTAACAATTTAAACTGACGTATGAAGGTAGAGAGATATTACCGGCTGTGCAATTTGGTTACAAGTAACTTCCAATGCAAATAGTTAGGCTGTCGTGTAATCTAAAAACTAAAACTGTTAATTTTTGTGTACTAATATAACACCCATAAAAACCAACTCTAAAGCCAGATGTGTCCAAACATATGATATATTTCACTTGGCCCATACGACACTTAGCCGATAAGGGTAGGTTCTTGATAATCAGGTAATCAACTTTGTCCACACCTGGGCTGGTGTTAGCAGATTTTTCGATAGCTGCATCT
Organism: Cimex hemipterus; assembly: GCA_039619505.1. Classification (NCBI taxonomy): domain Eukaryota; kingdom Metazoa; phylum Arthropoda; class Insecta; order Hemiptera; family Cimicidae; genus Cimex; species Cimex hemipterus. Next base: position 7,504,456 of record CM077104.1, read on the forward strand.
AATTCATCGTTGGTGAAAGTTTTTATCGTGTCATATTCATCGTCATCCTATTCTCTGGTTTTCCATTTTTCTATATGATTCATTGCTAAATCAGGTATTCTATTCCCCTGAGTCCAATGGTGGAATATTCTCACATGGTCTGTTTTTAAGTATTTCACTCTCTCGCCAAATGTGTTTGATTGGTACGGTTTTATTGAGTTTTCCACAAAAGACTTTCTTCCATTCATGCCTTGCCATTTGCAGGCATTTTTGTATAGTTTTATTCGCTTTTTCGTAAATAAAGAAGTTTTCATTATCTGGTTTTCTTTTGTAATCTGAAGAAGCTTGTAGTCTCCTATATCTTGCTCTTAAGCAGGTTTTGTTCCACCAATTGTTTATTCTCTTTTTAATGTAAGAAATCTTTAGCATGGACATTTCACATGGGATTTCAATGTCTTTGATTAACTATTCGTAATCGTATATCCTTTTAGCAGCATACCTTGTCCATATTAGTAGAAAACTTATTCCAGTCAACTTTGTTCGTATGCCAGCGTCGATTGATAACAAATTTTGTAGGCTTGATACGGTATAGTATTGTGATTTTATCATTATTGGCAAATGAATAGAACCATTGGGTATTTTCCAGGAAAATTGTGTGACGGTGCTGACCGAACTAAATGTAATATCATGGCCAATTGTGAATGTTGATTGATGCATTAATGTTGACGATCCATCATTAAGGAACACAAGATTATTCTAATGTGTGGTTTGAAAAGATTTTCCGCTTTCTTGTCCGAATAGCTACATCCTTCAGCGGAACTGTGAGAGTTGAAATCCACCTTTACGAAAGCTGGTGACTGCCAGCTATCGAAAAATCGTTTCCGTTGGCCTTTATTTAATTTATTGAGTGGGAGATTGTATAAAGATTCAATAGAAACTGTTTTTCCTCCTCCACCTGTACGCTAAAGAGAACTTCGAAAGTCACCTTTTTAAGGAGTTCCTGCACTTGTCTTTAGAATAATAGCTGCACATGACTTACCATCCTGCCTATCATCCCTATAAACATTATATCCCATGAATCCATAAAATATACTTGGTATGAACATAGTCTCTGTAATGGCAGCAATAGAACTATTTATGTCAACCATGGGGTTTTTTGGTTGACGAAAGATCGAGCATTCCATTGAATTATATTCATTAATTTCATCTTTCTAATTATATTATACTCTAAGTTTTATAGACGAGATCATCCACCCAACTTAACTTATAGGTATGTGCATTTACCCATTCACGAGTTTTACATTAATTTTTTAATCCTATTACTTCCTTCAGCACATTATTACCCTTTTTTTTGTACTTTTATTTTTAACTTAATTTTGCAGCTTTTTAACAAACGGGAATGTCGTGATTTTTTCTTTGATCTAGATGAGGGTTGCTTTTAATTGATCTCCCAATTTCATTTTTGGAGTTGTCTTTCTGTACAAATTGTGTGGATCAATCTGCTTTTGAATATCTCTTGCCTAGGCGGCGATAGAAATCTGCTCCTTTTCGAGGTCCTTTTTTTTACGAGCTTGTAGAGACACTGTCGGCCTGGCATATCCATTTTTCTGTCGGGGAGAATTCGGTTTTTTTTTAACTCGTTATATGTTATATTTTGTTGTCCCATCAGCTATTTAATTTTTTTCTTTTTTAAAATGTTAACGTCTTTGAAAATCGTTAGCTTTGTGCTTTATATTCTAATGTAAGCATCTTATTTTTTGTAGAGTTGCAATTACTGGGATGGTCCGATTGCCCACTTTTTTTGCACCTTACCACTCCTTTACATTAGTCTGCAAAGTGGCCATATCTGAAACTCTTTTAGCATTGGATTACTCTCAGGATATAAGGATCGATATTACAACGAACATAATCATGAAATTAGGCAAATAGTGACGGCGAACAGTAATTAAAACTGATTGGATGTGGCAAACAGTCCTTACCTGTTTCGTCTTTTCATTTTCTATTGAGCCTTTGAAAATCAATTATATTCAAATCTTTGTCATATGCCATTTAATAAAATCTCTTAATTCTGAATCTGGTATATCTACACAAATATTTCTAACAGCCCGTTTTCATCAAAAGATGTCTTGGAATATACGTGTTGAGCTTTTTCTTTGACTGGTCGAGCGCCGAGAAATTGATTTGCCAAAGTAGCGTTGTTAATTTCTACTTTAATTCTGTTTTTGCTAATTTTTGTTCGTATTACTGAGCTTTCGGCCTAACCTATTTCCCCATGAGACAGGCGAGTGCCACCATGCCCAAACGACGCCCGAGGATGACCGCCCCGGCCCAGCGACCCCCATACAATCTCAGATGCTATTTTTTCTCTTCTTAAAATGTCCAGATGGTTGCTGGTCAGAATATTGTATACGGCATCTACAACATCCACATCGCCTAATCTCAGAACTTGTATCATGCTAGTGCTTTTCGAAATTAAAGTGGCATAAATATTACATTATTACCAATTTCTGTACATCGGATGTAATATCGCAATTCCGTTCCCTTTGTCGTTAATTCCACATTTTCGTATTATTCCATTTTAGAAAGTTGGCTTTCAAAATCAACCTGATTTTCCTCTTCAACCATATTTATGTTGGGATGGGATTGTTAGCTTTCCTCCACTATCTTCCTCCATTTCCAAAAAAGGAAAAACATTTTTCCTCTTTCCTTCTTCGAAAATTGGTAAAATAAAACATAAGTAATATATAAAATAATTCAAAATTTCAGTTTTCTCCACTTATTATTGCTTGTTAAATCCTCTGGCTAGAGAGATACGCGCCCGCCTCGAACGAAGGCCAACGAACCACTGTACACTTATTTTGGAAATGACATTATTGGGCGGTGTAAACGTTGTAAATTATGCGCAGATTATAAAACTGGTAATTGAACAAAATATGAATTTATGAAGTCCCAAATAGAAACTCAGCCCATGGAGAAAATCTATAGACTTGTGCAATTTAACCAAAGCCATAAACGAAAATTATTATTTGTTCGTGGCAGTTTTTCCAAATTTTTTTGCGTAATTCCGACCACAGATCAAAAAACAGAAACCGTTTGGATAGTTTTGCGGAATTATATTTTTGCTCAGATGGAATCCCTCGTCTTTCTGTATAAACCAATGCCAGGTCTGCCCTTCCGTGCTCTAAATGGTATTCTCACGATCGAAACTTACTATTTCGACGATCAGACGAGATATCATTCTAAATCATCGCAAGCATTTAGTTTATGTGGCAGGTAGAGTAAGAGAACAAAATTGCGGGATCCGTCCTCAAAGGTTGTGATGATGGCACTAAAAGTATAAAGAAATTAAAGAGCTTTATTTAAAAACTGGTTTTTAATTAACCCACGCATTTTGCCCAAAACCGTGTTGACGTAATAAAACAAATTTTTAGATTCAATATTAAAGGTAATACGTCAGGCTTATGTGGGTGCTAAACTTATCAAAACAAGAATATAGAGTTAGAATATAATATAGAAAAATAAGTGTTTCAAAAACTGAGACATGTACAACTTTATTAAATATCAACGCTCTGGAAATTGTACGACTTCATTTCTCAAGAGAACACATGATTAAAGAGGAAAATATGCTACAAGCCACTTCAAAGCATATCAATCCAACACAAAAAACAACAAGCACGAGATATTGTTGGTTTACGGTAATGGTTATTTGCTTATAGCATGAGTCGTATGCGTTTGAAGCATCACACGTTTTAACTCCATCCTTGCAGCATGACTTCGGCAGTTTTTCAATCTTCCACTCAGTTACATTGTACGCACTGCAGCACTTGAACCAATCTTGGATGTTGTCTATATCTTGCGAGTACTTTGTAGGATCGGCATAATACTTGTCCAGGTTGCTTTTCACTAGTTCATCCTTGTAATGCAACTTGACGAACGTCGTAATTCCTAAACCGACTTGTATCAAAGCCATGACCACGAAGCATGTGTTATATACACACAAGTACGATTTTTTGCCCTTAACAACTCCTATTATGCCGATTATACATACTATGGACATGATTATACGCATAACCAATGATAAAGTAGAGGCGTTGAACAAAAAATTCTCGATCACATTTTTTTCTGCATAGCCGCTAACCATATTACTTATGCAAAATCCAATATCAAGAAGTCCACCAATTAGGCACACGATGTTAAGTATTACAAAAATAACTTTAATGGGAAATGCCATCATATCTCCGCAGGTCCCCATGTTGAAAAATTTAAATTTACGTGTGAAGCTAGAGCGATATTACCTGTCTGTTAAATTTGGTTGGGAGTAACTTCGTATAAAAATTGTTCGGCTATTTTGGATCTAAACAATTGCACCTAAACTGACACTGTAAAATTTTGTGTACTAATTAATACAAAAATAATAAATTACATCAGATGTATCTACTAAACATATGATATATTTCTTCTAGAATGAAACCTGCTGAAAATTAAAAAAAAAAGTTAACAAATATTGCTTAAAAATTTAAGCAATACAAAGAAAACTGAAAACTATTTAAAAAAAATGAGAATGGTCATTCATGTCAGTTTTCGTATCAAAGGTTACCAATTTTCAGTAAACAAACATTTATACAACTTCGTAGTCACAAATTGATATTTAATTATGCTTCCTTTCCTTACACATGTATTATTAAACATGAAAAAATTACCCAATAAATAATATTTATTCACGTTGGATTTCTTTTTGACATTTTGTCAAATGCATACGTTCCAAGAATTGTAAACACTTAATTATATTTAAAATTTACAAGTAATTAATATTGAACCGTTCACCACAAAATAAGCTTGTTACTTAACAATTCAATATAGTTGAATTAATTCCGTGGAAAAATACAATCCTCACTGAAGCAGTTGCTCTATGAGCAGCATATTTTGGTCTAAACAGTTAACAGGACCTTGGAAAGGAGAACACGTCGGACAGACATTCATGGTCAAATGGATAATACATCTCGTCAGAAGTATCCCTGTACTAATCATGGATTGTGGAGTGTAGAAAATAACGGGAAGGTGAAAAAGAGCAGTAGATGTTCTTACAGTGTATGCTCTCTAATTAATATTTCTTTTATTCGCCCCATTGTTTGCATTCTTTTTTTTTTTTAGTAGTGCAGTCTGCAGCCAAACCGAAGTGGCCATGGTCAACTGCACTTACTCATGGACAAAGTTTGAAAAAATTAATCAAACGAAGAAGGAATTTGTCACGAGTTGTTTCCTAAATGAATATTTATGAACTTTGAACTTAACTCCGAACGGGTAAACACCATGTACGACAGTGTTACCCAACATTTTGGTTCACCAGAAAGTAATTCTGAGATATAACGTTCATCCATACACTGGCCATCGGAATAAGGACATGTATAATGCAGCCAAGACATTCAGATTATTCTTATTTCACTCCAAGGTCTACTTGCGTAATGGAGTACAAAGTCATATTGCGGTTTCAGAAGCAGGATGTATCGTTCTCGATAGGGAAATTTAGGGGGAAAAACACCGTGGGACACCTTGAGAAGGAGAGTGGTGGAGGGGCCCGGCGGTAAAACAGAACCAATCAGACCCCATGTTTTTAAATTTGGGAGGAAAAACACCGTAAGGCACCATGGGAAGGAAAGTGCTGGTGGTATCCCTTATACTACTGGGGGAAAAAAGAAATTATGGTGTATGAGGTAGTACGATGTACTGCCATTCCAAAGTCCATCCAGGCGACTACTATATTTTCAAAATTAATTTTAACCTTTGTGAAGTATCATCTTTTTACTCATTTCACTTACTTATTTTTGAGGGATAAACTATAATTTTACACTCTGTATTGGTTGGTACAACACGGCATTACAATAAATATTAACGAATGACGTAATGGACTGGAGTATTTTCCTGTCCTCACTGACATTTGTTATGGCATTATTTTTTCAATCGCCAAATTATTGGAAGAGGAATGAGTATATTTTTTGTATTATTGCCTTTGCTTTTCTAGAATTTGTTCGAGTGAACAACTCACCATCTATGCTTCATTGGTTAAATAACGTTAAATTAAAAGCAAAGTATTGGCCCAACAAAAAGAGAGTCTCTCCAGGATACACAGAACTAGGAATTGTTCGTATTGTTTTGAGCCATTCAATCCTGTTGACGCGCAAGAAGCTTTCATTTTTTGTTGTTTTCGGCTGAGCAAGGTTCGCCCCGGGAGGGCTATTTAACTCGCTGAGGTCCCATTGTTTCTATTTTGGCAAGCAATAACGCCGGTGTCTTCGGCCTTTCCACGGGAGTAAATTAGTCCCTCGCTTGCCTGGGCCAGCACAAGACGCACGTTTACCGCGTTGATTATCGACCCTAATATCGATTTTCTCGTCACATCACCGACCATACAAACTACGAAAACTGTATTGTCATCCGGCTCTACAGGCGCCTTCGTCGGCGTTGAACCCAGCAGGAACCTCCAGCTCAACACCGCTTATTTCTATTGCTTGGAGAAGCGAGTCGTCATCTGACCAAATAAATACCTTTTCATTTGTTTCTTTCGGTATTCTTAAAACCCTGGCTAGTAGGTTTGATTATGAATTATTTTGTATAATTAAGGAAATTTCTTTTACTTTTGTCTTAGTGTAAATTAATAGTAAATATTCAGTTTTTATTTTACAGTATCCCTCTTAAGTATAATATTTGCCACATATTTAAAAGAAAGAAAAAAACACAACAAAATTTAATTGTACCTCTTGAAATGCTTACGGAAATTAACAAGAGGCAATTAAGATCCGCTCTTCCCCCCCCCGCAACACGATCCTAAATATTTGAGTTAGTTTATTGGGTACAAAATTTATAATGCATTCCATAAGTTTGCTCTACAAGAAAATATATAAAAGAGATTAAGATTAAGATTCTGATCAATAAAACGGCTTCTTCGCATAATTTTTTCATCAGGCAGTGAAAATTATTTAAGAAATTTGGCACGATAAAGTAAAGTGTTGTTGTCTCTTCTGCCTCGTTCCAAAATTTACATGTGCCATCTTGGGTTGTTCCAATTTTCTTAAAGTGCCATTTAATCTGCAATGTCCTCTTAGGATTCTCAGTCTGTTCCTGATTCCTTTGACTATATGGTCTAACAAATCTAATTGGGTTCCCGGAACTATTCAGGGCATCATAAAGATGGATTTTCCTCAAACGTTATAAGTCACATTGAAAAGGGAGAATCAGTCCCACAGTATAAAATTAATGCACGGAATGGACTTTTATATTTCAAAACACGCACTATACGATAGAAGATAGAGAAATAAGTATTTCAAACAGTGTGACAATTACAGCTTTATTAAATATCAATGTTCCGGAAATTTTACGACTTCATTCATCAAGGGTGCAGATGATTAAATAGGCAAATACGATGCACGCAACTTCAAAGCATAACAGTATAAAACAAACAGAACCGAGCATGGAATATTGTTCATTTACAGTATCCATTATTGTTGTATGGCAAGATAGATGGTAAGCTGACGCAGCATCACACGTTGCAACTTTTTTCTCGCAGCAAGAGTTGGGCAATTTTTCAATCTTCCAGTCCTTTAAACCGTACGGACTACAGCACTGGAAATATTCTTGGATGGAGTCTATATCTTTCGCGTACTTCACAGGATCCCCAAAATACTTGTCTAGCTGATGTCTCACTATTTTGTCCGCCTCAGAGAATTTGACAAACACCGCAATTCCTAAACCTAGTTTTATAACACACATGATGGTGAAGGCTATGATGTAAAAAAAGAAGCAAGATTTATCGCCCTTAAGAACTGCTATGACGCCGATGAAACATATTGCGCTTATGATGATGTGTGCAGCTAAATTAATGGTAGCGATGACCATCAAATAATTCTCGATCACATTTTTTTGTTTATTACCGTTATATATATAAATCGCGCTAACCACGATGTCAATTATTCCACCAATTAGGGTCGAACCGTTAAGTATTAGAAAAATAAGTTTGACTGGGAATATCAAACAATCTGCGCATGCACCCATGATGAAAAGATGAACAATTTAAACTGAAGTGTGAAGGTAGAGAGATATTACCGGCTGTTCAATTTGGATGGAAGTAACTTCGAATGCAGATAATTCGGCTACCTTGTAATCTAATATCTAACACTGTTAATTTTTGTGTACTAATAAAAACCAACTCTAAAATCAGATGTGCCCAAACATATGATATGTTTTTCTAGAAAATAAAAAACACCGTGAATGTATACTAACTGAAGGAATACAAACAATAAAATGAAATTAGGTCATAAAACTCAGAACATTATGTGATTTTATTGTTTTCAATGTTGGGTTTATTGTTTGGGTTCAATTGTTGTATATTATCAATTATATATATATATATATAT
>CM077104.1:7513242-7527309 GCA_039619505.1 Cimex hemipterus
ATATATATATATATATATATATATAAGATATCTGATGGCCACGTTAATTCCGAAAGACAACAATTGAACCCAAAAGAACAACGTAACCAAGATTAAAAATTGTATATAGTTTCAACTTGTTTATATATAATATTCATTGTCTTAACTTATTTGCATGCTAAGCTAATTAATCTTAGATATAAATAATTAAAAAAACATTAATTTACTGCAAACCTTTGTAATATTAATTAGATATGTTAGACAAGCCACCACCTTAGAAATGCAACGAACTCCACCACCAAAAAAGAGGCCAAAGACGACCATAAAGGGGAAACCAGCAAACAGCAAAATACAAAGGAATACAATGAAATACAATGAAACCCCGGCAGAAGACTGCAGAAAAAACAAAAACAAAGCTAGATTTGACCTATGATATCAACGCAATGGATCTAGACGATGTATCCTCTCTCATCGAGTAAAACTTGGAAAAAAAAAACGAATCAAGAGAAAATTTTCAAACCCCAGTACGCACTAATCGAACTTGCTTCAGAACTGAAATGCAAGTATATAGTAGATACACAAATGTACAACCGAATTCAAGCGGCAGTTATGGAACCAATAAATTAATTAAATAATAGGGTGATTGAGAACTCGGCTCTGAAAGGTGAAGTTAAATTCGTAAAAAGTATGATCGATAAAAATAAAAAAGGCTCAACCCTGAAAACAGTTGAAAAGGACAAATTGACACCTAAATTACGCCGAAATCCTTAAAAGGAATGCCGAATCCCTGCATGAAAAAAAAACCATCAGGAAACGTAGTTTTGCACTACCCAAAGCTCCCGAGTCAGGCACTTCTTTCGACAAGGCAAAAGGTGAAATATCTAAACTCGTAGTTGAAATGCAAGAACCCGTTAAAATTCAAAACAGGAAAATAAGGACTAATGGAAATTTTGACGCGAAAGAGCCGACGTGTCCCAACTGTGCACAAAAACATGACTCCAAATAAAGAAAGTGGAAAGCCAAAGTGTGCCAATTGCGAGAAGGCAAAGATAAGTAGCGACCATAGCATAATTAAGAGTGCCCGGTATATCAAAAATGAAAACATAATAAATCGAGCTTATTATGGAAAAGAACAACTACAAGTAATAACCAACGCACCGCCAATAGACCTAGTCCTTAAAGAGAGGGTAAAAATACCTCAGGGGCAAGTAAAACTAACTTATTGGGCCTAAGCTTTAAGGAAGGAATTTTAAATTTTATTTATCCACGCTTAGGGGACAGATATAAGGAGCAATCCAAGGAGAAATAGACTGGTTCCGAAGGACAACGGGGAAGGAGGCAAAAGAGGACTTAGGAAAAATGACAAGGGCATCATGGCAAGAAAGATGGACCAGGAATCAATATTCTGTTGGTCTTATTTTGTTTCTTTTTGTAGTTTTTTTATTTATTATTTATTTTATTTTGTTCTGTTTGTATTAACATATATAATTTCTTACACTCCGAACTCTGGCTGACGGTTTTAACACCATGCCATAATAATACTGTTTTTATTTTTTAACTCTACAATTTTTTTTTCATTTTGTAAATAAAGTATATCTATCTATCTATCTATGTATCTATCTAACTCTTCAGCTGTATCAAATTCAATGAAGAAAGAGAACGTTTGCGAAAGATCAGCTCAGCAGAATGGCCGTCTAATCTCCAAAAGCTAGTCTGTGATATCAAATCATTTGGAGAACTAAAAGACTTTGCCTCAAATACGCTTAAATGAACAAGTCCCAATTTATTCTAATTATTAAGTCCTAAATATTGCTATTATTGTTATAGTTTTATTACCGTTATATATTTATTGCATAATTAACCATAGGTTTAGGTTTAGGGTTCCGGGTTGTTTACCTCTTTTTAGTATGGAAATTTTAGATAATATAAATAGATAAAAAATAAAGCCAAGTAAATGTAAATGTGCAAAGGGAAACCAGCAAGGAAAGACCTTTTGTTTTAGGTTATATGTAATATGAAAAAATTGGTCCCCTTCAAAAACCGACCACCGGTCTCGCCTGAAGGAAAGATCATTGGGAGGTATTTTTATCCCATTTATTTGAAATCCCTTACTTATACAAATTCGATTAAGCTAAAGCGTTTGTTGCATTCATGGGGGTCTTCCTCAGATAGGGCGGGGGGTGGACAGGGAAAAAGAACAGAACATTCCATGAAAGGGTTATTTTATTAATTGTACACATTTCTTGTTTTAGAAGCTTGCAATAAGTCAGGCTTATGCGTGCTAAACGTATCAAAGTAAAATATAAATAAATAAGCGTTTCAAAAAGTGAGACAATTACAACTTTATTAAATATCAGCGCTCGAGAAATTTTACAGCTTCACGTCTCAAGAGAATAGACGGTTAAACAGGCGAAAATGCAGCCTGCCAATTCAAAGCATAACATTAGAAAGCAAAAAGAACCGAGCATGAGATACTGGTCATTTAAGGTTTCCATTATTTTTGTATAGCAAGGTATGTGGTAAGCTAGCTTTGCAATACACTTCGAAACGTATTTCGGGCAGCATGATCTCGGAAGTTTTTCAATCTTCCAGGCACTTATATTGTACGCACTGCAGCACATGAACCATTCTTGGATGGAGTCTATATCTTTCGCGTACTTCACAGGATCAGCATAATATTTGTCCAGGTGACGTCTCACTACTTTATCTGCCCCAGAGAACCTGATGAACGACGTAATTCCTAAACCGAGTTTTCCAGAACCCAGGACGAAGAAGGCCGCGAGATAAACATAGTAGTACAATTTTTTGCCTTTAGAAAATGCTAGGACACCGACTACACATACGGTGATTATGAAGAGGTGTAAAATTAAATTAGTGGTAGCAAGGATGATCAAGTAATTCTCCGTCACATTTTTTTGTTTATTACCGTTAGTTATATAAATCCCGCTATACACGATGTCAATTATTGCACCAATTAGAGACATGAGGTTAAATACTAGAAACATCACTTTAACTGGCTCTGCCAATACACCCATGTTGAAAAGCGAGCAATTTAAAGTGACCTGTGAAGCTAGATAGAGATTACCCGCTGTTCAATTTTGTTACAAATAACTTAGTATGGAAACAGTTCGGCTATCTTGTTATCTAAAAAGTAACACTGTTAATTTTTGTGTACTAACATAACTCCAAATGCACCAACTCTAAAACCAGATGTGTCTAAACATATGATATGTTTTTCCAGAACGGATTGGCAGAATTCGGTTCAGTAAACTCAGAACTATTTAAAAAAATGAGAATGGTAATTCTTGCCTGTTTTGATATTGAAGATGACCAAATGTCAGTACATAAAAATTTATACAACTAGGGAATAAATTGTTGTTTAATTATGATTTTACTCAATAAATAATAATTTATCGACTTAGGATTTCTTTTTGAAAGAAAACTTACAAAAATGGTAAATACGTAATTATATTTCAAATTTACCAGTAATTAATAATGAACAGCACACCAGAAAATAAAATTGTTCCTTAACAAATGAGTTTGGTTCAATTAATCCCGTAGAAACATACAAACCTTATCTTTATGTATCACAAAAGTCTAAGAGTGAAGTATAAGAATATTTTTCTTCATTTATTTGTATCTACAAACCCTACATGTAATACATGCAACCGGCAGAATGGATAATTTATTCTTAGCGTCATGATGACCGTTAAAGAGAAAGCCTTTCTGGATTAACAAAATGAGATTAATCATTTAAGCTGTCTCTTATCCATATTCTTTTCAGACTTTATGTGGTGAATGTGGGGAATGAAGTAATGGTATTTTTGTGTTAGTGTGATTTTGTAATTGTTGTCTATAATGAAACGAATTGTTATGATTCAATATGGAAGGGCTATTTTAATGATTGTATAGATTTTTGGTTTTAATCGCTTTCAGTAAGTCAGCCTTATGCATGTGCTAAACTCATTAAAATAAGGATAAAGAGTTACAATAGAATATTGTGAAATAAGTGTTTCAAAAAGTGAGAAAATAGGCAGCTTTATTAATTATCAACGCTTTAGGAATCGGACGACCTACGTATTGGAAAGCGGGTGAATTGTATTGTCGAACGTCGAAATTCTCTATCTCCAACGGTACAGATGATTAAACAGGCGAAAATGCTGCACGCCAATTCAAAGCATATCAGCGCAAAACAAAAACTACCGAGCACGAGAAGTTGTAGGTTTATGGTAGCGATTATTTGATTATAGCAAGATACTTGGAATGCCATCGTAGTATCACAATTTGGAATGTTACTCTCGCAGCAAGAATCCGGTAGTTTTTCAGTCTTCCAACTACTTAAATTGTACGCCCCGCAGCACTGGAAATATTCTTGGATGATGTCTATATTTTGCTCGTACTTTACAGGATCCCCGTAATACCTGTTCAGGAAGATTTTCAATTGTTCATCCGCCATAGAGTACATGATGAACGCTGTAATTCCCGTACCGACTTTTAAAAAGACCAGGAAGGAGAGGATTGTGACATATATATACAAGTAGGTTTTGGTTCTCCTAAGGACTCCTAAGACGCCGATTGAAGATACTGTGATTATAAACAGAGATGTAACTATAGTAATGGCAGCGAGTATCATCACATAATGCTCGAGCACATCTTCTAATTGTCCACCACTGATTAAATAACTCACACTACACACGAGTAAGACTATTCCAGCGAGAAGACACACGACGTTTAATATTAGAAGAGCAAGTTTAAATGGAACTACTATCACACTCCCGCATTTACCCATCTTGAAAAAAAATTGTTAATTTCAACTGATGCGTAAGGCTAGAGAGACAGCTGGATTTCCTTGCAAGTCGTATGTCGTTTATAAACAGTTCGGCTATCTTGAAATTACAATCGCATCAAAATTAACACTATAAATTTTTGTGTACTAACAAAACACCATAAAACAAAAAAAAATCTCTAAACAAGATGTATCCCCATATGGTTTGTTTTTGCTAGAATTAAATTGAATGAAAATTAAAAAATCCGTAAATGCAACTTAAGCAATAAGAAATTCGGTTCAGAAAACTCAGAACCACTTTTAAAAAAGAGAATAGTCGTTCATGCCATCTTTTTGATATTGAAAATTAACAAATTTTAATTTTTAAAAAATTATACAAAAACGTGATAAAATAGCTATTTCATTATGCATCTTTTACTTATGCATGTTTATTCGACGAGAAATTTCTTTTACCCAATAAATAATATTTATCAACGTTGGATTTCTTTTTGACTGCTCATTTCTTTGTAGTGTATTTAGTTTCCGATAAGATCATTGCAGTTTTGAGTTGATCACGTGGTCTGTATCTAGTGGTAAAAGATGGAATTAGCTCTGACTCCAAATATTCTCTCATAAACGCTTTAATTCATTTTACCAAAATACTTAATTTGAAGGCCAAAAGCATGCAAAAATCCTATTTTAAATTATAGATTTTTCCTTTCTTTAAGTAGAACTTAAATTTTTGTATCATAATTTAGACATTTCCCGTAAGCCGGGAAAATACTTGCACGATGCAACGTCATGCGACGCTACCCGACGCCTTTCACGTTTTCGTAGGGTGTTCACATCTATGCGACGTCAAGCGGACGCCACTTTCGATCACAAAGCATTTATCACAATAATCAGTATCACAATCGGATCGATGCTTTTGTTCTAATACACTATTTTAGCAAAGCCTAGTAATAAATTGTTGGTAAAAGTTAATGGCTTTAAATAAAGTTCTTCAGGTGTCACGACCTTCTGCTAAATACGCCACCACTCTACCACTTGAGCTATCGTGACTTCGATCTACTCTAACCAGATTTTTATGCGGAGAGCGTATGATGATGATACAAAAATGATTCTTGGAGGTTTACCATAGGTATATTGGCTAAAGTAGAGATCTAAGAATGCACCCTTGTAGGGCGCCAGATTTGACATGATTGAGGATAGTGTTGTGCTATTGGAATTAACTAAAATTGGACAAGTCACGATAGTTCAATATTTAATGCCGATATTTCTGTACGTTGCGCGTTTGTTCATATTTCGTGATAATATGGAAATTAAAAAAAAAAACACTTTTTATGAGAAAGTAGTTTTTAATACTAGAAAATGTAAATGCATTGATTGAAAACATTACTCATTATTGTTGCTTACATATATTATACATGAATTTAGGACAACTTTTAATTTAGTATTTTGAGAGAGAGAGAGAGAGAGAGAGAGAGAGAGAGAGAGAGAGAGAGAAAGGAACGTTACAGTGGTCTGTTTAAACCTAGAAGATTTAAAAAAATTTCAATGCATCATTCATATGGCCAATTTAATATTGTAATAATTTCGATGGGGGCCGCGGTAGTCGAGTGGTTAGAATGAGAGACTCTCGGCTAGTAGACCCCGCGGTCGCGGGTTCGATTCCCGCCGTCGCCTCTGGCCTTTTTTTCACGATACCACTCCCCCACAAAACAAACAAGCAATTTAATAATTATAGAGGTCTGGCTAGATATGCAATGTTCATGAGGCCATTAAATTAAAAAAAAATGTTGTAAAATTAGGATTCTATTCTCAGCGAATTTCGAAGAAGGCCACTGGGAGATGTTAGTTAGGTGGTACTTTTTTACTTATTAAATATCAATTTATTTATGTTTTAGTGGTGAATAAATGAAAATGAATAATGTTTAATGTCGAACGATATGACATTTACTGAACGGCTTTTACTGATATTCATCAGAAGTGGAAATATAAAGCGTGTACGTATTATTGCTCACTTTTCTTTTATCCCCCTGCGGGAAAAGATCGAGGAACCAGTACCAAAAGGGCGCACCCACACAACCCCCCCCGCATGCTCAGCCCCTTGGTTATTACTCAGCCACAAAAAATCCCCTGTTAACATTGCTCGTTTATATTTTGTTCAGTAGCTTAGCTTCATTTTAAAAGTGAAACACCTTTGTAAGTGTATCTTGATCATCAGTGTGTTTTGTAAAGCGTACTTATTTCTGATATTTCGGTCTTATAAGCATATGCCCGATTGCATAAATGACAGATCGGTTGTGGCTGACGAGCCATAAAGTATCACTTGGTGGTTCTACAGCGCGATTCTCAGACTAGTTAGGATCGCTTCTTCTTTTCTTCTAAGTCTAAATGAACAAGGCCACATTCGAACAGTGGATTTTATTTCCCGAAGCTTGTTATCTGTGACATCTGACCAAACCATTTGCCACTGTATCCATACTTCAATTTCTAAAGCTTAATTTAAATCATTCCTTTACGCTTCTTCACTTTTCACTCTAAACTCGCCCTCCATCCTAACCCATTAGCCCTAACTCTTTCCTCAACATCTTACCCTTACAATCCTCCACGCCGTTTAAAACGACGACGGCCTCATGACCATCTAACTATCTAACCCACTGAAATAACTTCTACCCCCACCCAAATTAAATAAAGTTAGTATCTCTCCCCGCTGCCTCCTGGTCTCACAGGTCTACCAGATTTAACTAACTATTTGCTCAATGTATGTTATGTACGGATAGCAATAAATAAAATACATATTTTGAAATTGTTCTTCTTTTTTTCTTTGTTAACGAGGGTTCGCAACAGGAGAGGTCATATAAACCCTCAGGGTGCCGGTGTTTTTGAAAAAATGTAACGAGTATCTACACTGCATGCAGATACATCTGTACATGGATATGACTTATGATGGCTATTTAAACACACTCGCAAATTATCAGAAAACGCTTATTTATTAATTTGAAGATCATTTTTATTTGGAAGCCCAAGTCACATGCGTCAATCGCGTCGCGTCACAGGCGTGATAAGCATCAATCGCGTCGGGTCATAAGTATCAATCACGCCGCGTCAGCGTCAATCGCGTCGCGACACAGGCGTCAATTGCGACGCGTCATAAGAATCAATCACGTCGCGTCATAAGCGCCGCATCACAGGCGTCATGAGCGTCACGTCACAGGCGTCAATCGCGTCGCGTCAGCATCAATCGCGTTGCGTCATAAGCGCCGCATCACAGGCGTCAAGTCACACGTGTCAAAAGCGTCGCGTCATAACAATCAATCGCGTCGCGACTTTAAAAACACTTGCCAGTTCGTTCTCGCATATCCTTGGTAAACAGTGCACCGACGCATGGTCGTGATAACAATTTCCGTGTTAAACTTTCGGACCCCCAACCGTAAGACATATCCATGTCAAAAAAAATCATTCCTTGCGATCTCGCTTATTTTTCTGCCATTTACTGCAGCATCTTTGGCTGCTCTGCCCGGTAGCTTGTTGCCTAAAATATTCATATTCCCAGGGATACAAACAAAAATGATACTCTTCCCTCGCTGTGAAAAGCTCTTCAGAGAATAAAGGGCATCCTGGACCATGGGGTGGAGAACGGGTGGTGAGGGCTGTTGAGCGGGTATCGAATCAGTGGATACGACCAGTGTATTGTTCGAGCAATCAACATTCAGCGATTTGATTATTGCCGTCATTTCAGCCGTATAGTTAGTCGGTATTGAGTTTAAGGTGAATAAATATTTTCTATCTCCAGCAACACAAGCTGCTCCCACCCCATGGGGGCCTTTAGAACGATCTGAATATACGTATGTTGCTGAGGGTAGCTTACTCTTGGTAGTTAAGAATTCTTGTTTATATGTATAGCTAGGAGGTCATTTTTATTATGCATATTCATAGACAAGACTACTTTTGGTTTTCGTAGTAGCCAGGGAGGTATGACTGAGTTTCATTTTGCAATAGTGGCAACATGAACATAGAGTATTCTAGCAGAGAAAGAAGTCGACTTGATTGTGTGTTGACTATTATGTCGAGGGTCACCTCCAGGACAAAAATAGTTAAGTGGGTGTGCAGGATAGGAAATAATTTTGGAAAATATTTTAGATCTAACAAGTTTCGTCGGAATTTCAAAGAAAGCTCTCCAGCATCCACATGGAAACTGTTAATGGGACTCGACCCGAAAGCTCCTGTAATTATTCTAAGTTGTCAAAAATGCTTAATTACATTATTTATAAAGCCGTAACGATATCAACTGTTTTATATTGCCATATGTTAGTAGAATTACTACCGATGTTACACATGTTATTTTAGTGCGTTTTCTTGCAGAATTACATTAGAGAAAAAGGTTATTTTTACTTCAGTTATTTTTCCAAATTGTACGAACTTTCAAGTGCAATGGATCTGTGCACTATCTCCAATTAACCAGCCAGCATTCAATCTTCGGAATATCACGCTATTTTGATACCGTCGCCGAACAATTCTGAAAGGTTTTCACGATGGTGGAAGCAGCGACGGTGATAGTATACCCTATTAAATTAGTCCTACTGACCTTCAACATTCTATGTATGTTGTTCGGAACTATTTTGTTCGTATTTAGCGTCATATATTTAATTTACGGCAATCAATTGACTAACCTGATAAGTAATTATTTGACGATAATATGTATATTTTGCATGATCGGATCGATGATAATATTTATAATAGCCTCAGTCGGCGTCGTCGGGGTTCTGAAGAAAAGCAAAGCTCATCTGCACATATACACTACTCTTCTTGTTTGCATGGCAATTCTTAAAATCATTTTAGGAATTACTTCATTCCTTCTGTACCCTGTAGCCGATAAACAATTGAGTAAAGAACTGGCACGTTGGTACAACGACACCCCGACGTACAAGGAGAGCATCAAGTACATTCAAGAAGCGTTCGACTGCTGCGGCTCGTTCAAACTGGAAGAATGGTCGATTCAAAAACTTCCTAAATCGTGCTGTCCCCCCAAAACTGATGTCTGTAACCGTACTTCGGCCTATCCGACCCCATGCTATGAGGGCATTGTTAAAACAGTGAATAACTATTTCACCGTAATTGGTGCTTTATGTTTTTTAGTGCTGGCCGTCGAAGGACTTTGCACTGTTTTCGCATGTTTAATAATCTGTAGCTTCAAGGATGAAGATTATCGACGTTCTACTATACACATAGTTCGTGATCACGCACCGCCACCACAGCAGGCTGCTTAGATGGAGATATATTTTGTTATTAAACTGTTATTTCTCACTACATTTAAAAGCGTTTTTGTTACGTATAAATTGCAATTGGTAGAGTAAACATTTGTTAATGTGCGTTCACTATTTTTTCACTATATACAGGACTTCAAATCTTCCTACATTTAAATGATTAACGAGTACCCCAATAATATTCTATTGTTCGGTAAAAATTATTACTATTACCGTATACTATTTGAAAGGAAATGATCAAGGATCTTGTCAATATGTGACGATTTGCAAACACAGTATTTCACAATTTATATTCCTTTTACACATTCCCTTCTAAAAAATTGCCTTAATACCGGGGATTCAAAGGAAGAAAAGAGCAATCAAATGTGACGATTCTATATTAGAGACCCACCACCCTCTTCGGATCGGCTTTCAAAAGGAAGATTTATTTGTTGGTGGGTTTTTTTAAACTGGTATCAGTAAACTCTTCACGCACAGATTGAAAACAGTTTCAAACGTGGAGCGGGAGCTATGATGAATCTTTTGTTTATACTTGAGAAGAGAACCAGAGAGTAGCCTCAATGGCCATAACATCGTTGAAATCCTTTATGCTTGAATGTAGCAAGAAGAAAAGCATAAAGATAGATAAAACTTAGATAAGATAGATAGATAGAAAGAGAGAGAGAGAGAGAGAGAGAGAGAGAGAGAGAGAGAGAGAGAGTGGAAGGGGAGAGAAAGTGAGAGCACTATTTTCACTTCAATTTTACTCAAACCGGTTGTAGGTAATTTTTAACCAATATTACAATGAATCGTATTTTAGGGATGTGTTTACACTAAATTAGAGAGAGATAGACCGACAAACAGAATATTTATAGGCAATATACAGGGTGAATTGCTACTCGTGCTACAAACTTCTCCAGTAGATTCTTCACCCTAAAATGAACAAAAAAGTTCATATTGTCCATGGTCCGATTCTCAACCATTTCAGAGTAATTTCGCTTTTTATCGATTTTGAAAGATATCACGTCCTGGGGTCGGAAAATCGTGATATCTTTTAATCTAAACATTTCTCTGAAAATCTAATAGCACCGTTGAAATTCCCGTTAATTTTTCAATAAGAAGATGACGGTGGCAAAATGTTTGGGCTAATTTTTTGTGTTTTATTTCAGCCAGAACTACAAAAAGAGTGGAAAATTGTGTAAATCGGAAAGTGTATTTAATAACGCTTCTAACGCACTCGTCATTTTTTTATTTGGTGGTTTTGAGACCAAGATGTTGATGACAAAAAGAGAAAAAATGGTGGTTCAAGGATTGCTAATGTTTGAGAGTTCAACTTTTTAGATTGGAAAAAACATATACATAATAACTCCCGCCCAAACAATGATTGGCTTTATTGATTTCAGTGCGTAATGTTAGGAAAATTTTCTGTATAATTAAATGGTAGCTTGGATTTCAACAGGACAGGGAAAGGAGAGAGATAGATATACAGGCAGGAATCGATAGAAAGATGTTCATATGGGTTTTCTTTTTATACAGTTTGTCCGTTATAATCCTGATATGCCGATTCATCAATGAGGCAAACTATGACCGATGATGATCATCGAAATTAGTACAGGTTAATAGCATTGATTTAAAAATACCTTAAGTTGCTTTAAATGTGTTAAGTCATATTTTTCATATTATTATTTATAGTCTGTTTTCTCCTTGTGACATGACCGCAGCACGTCCTTACATTGTGAAAGTCGCACAATCAATTACCACGTGATTCCAGTATTATGTAACCCGGACAGGCATATCTTCGTTACCCAGTGTTTTTTTTTCAAATCGATCAATGTTCCTGAGGTTTTCACCCTCTTAAGGAATTCCTGATCTAATAATCGCTAGAAGAATATATTTGCTTCTGATGACGACACAGCAAGAAACAACTTCATTACTGCAATTCTTCACTTGCAGATGCTACCTAATTGTAGTAATCGAACAGTTTAAGACTTTCAAAAGCACCGGTTAAAATCTAACAAATTGGATCATAAATTAATACTTCATTTAATTCATAACAATCATAAGATGAATTCAATATCTCTAAATATCCTCCTTTTTAAAGGGTATATGTTATTATTATTATTATTATTAATTTGTAAGGGTGTTTTAACGGCTAAGGCCCTAACATCCCAACCTTCCATTTTAGGTTAGCTATATCTCTTCTGAGTGCTATAAAGCTATGACTCCAAACATTCACTCGTAATCTAATTTATCCTATTGCCAGCCAAGCTTTAATTTTTCCTTTTCAAATTCTTCATTGGCAAGGCATGATATGATAAATTCCCATTTTACATTGCATAAAGTATATTAAAATTATAAAATTATTTGTTTCTTTTTTTAATTAGAATTGTGAGTGTTTTCCATAATTTAAAAATTTCCTATAGGCTTGTATGGCTAATAATTATAATGGAATCAGACTAGCAACAGTCTCAGCAAGAGTATAGGCTTATCCTCATCCTTTTATTCTTCCATTCAAATATTATACATAATAAGAAACAAAACAGAATAACATATTTATTTTTTTAAATATTTTATGTTTTTAAGGGAGCTTTTTTGCTTATTTAAATTGTGATTTTGGGCATTGCAGTTTATTACCCAGCAATTTGTATTTTCTTCCATTTCATTTTTCCGCCCCGGCAGCCTCAAAAACATCTAACAAAGAAATCTTGCACGTACAACTCTTATTCAAACATTAGGAGGCTTTCAATAGTATAACAATTTGGAAAAAGGTCTAAATCTCATTATAAATTCAAATAAATTTGAGAAAGCTGGAAAGTGCTCCTCGAAAGAAACACCGGGGGCCCAGTAACTCCTGCAAATCACTTGAAAGGTTGAGCCTTTGTCTAAAGGGTTATAAAGCGGGACAGTCACCAAAATATGTGTTACTGTCAAAATGATGCGTTCTCCACTTCGCGTACATCGAGGAAGGTTGTTGCCTATTAAAAGCCTATTAAGGATCACCCTGATATGACCTATTCGCAAACTAGAAAGAATTACAGATTCTTTTCTCTCAAGTTCCTCCGTTGGCCATGGATATATGTTAATTTTACTTTTATTATAATTCTTATAAGCATAGTTTTCATTAGGATTATTATTATTTTATACCACATATTGTTATGGTGGCCCCAAAGAACTGTCATATTAATAATTGCAAATTACAGTTCGCAATAGTGTTACTATTGAGGTCTTTCAACATATGTAGATTGCATAATAAACTCTAAGGAGCGCTGCGAAGGCATACTACTAATACATTCAATAAACGTATTAATATATTTATTAAACTTTTTTTAAAGATAACTATGTGCTCTTTGCAGACGAATGTACACATTACAAATCGGGTTTTATGTTATATACACCAGGACCTCGGCCACAGCACCAGCACTCCCCCTGGTTGACCATATTATAAATATTCAACTGGCACTCAATCCATTGTAATAGTTAATAGGGCGAATAGTTCTTTGGGAAAGATTAGAATGGATCTTGAAGAAGCAGGAACAGATCAATTATTTACCGTAGAGAAGGTTTAGTAAACTGTGGTAAGAAACGTATTAAGCCGGGAACTCACCCGATGTGGTTGTGGCATGCGAGGCTACCCGATGCTACATTTGTGCTACCCCAAGCGCACGCCGCTTAGTCTCGCAGAGTGTATCACAATAATCACTATCACAATAGCAACGCGTGTTTTGTTCGTAAGGTATTATTTTGAAGAAAACCATGTAAAAATTGGTACTTATATTTTATGAACACAACCATGTTATAAATTGTTAGTTAAATTTTGTGAGCACGACCATGTAATAAATCGTTAGTTAAATTTTGTGAGCACGACTATGTAATAAATCGTTAGTTAAATTTTATGAGCACAACTATGTAATAAATCGTTAGTTAAATTTTATTAGCACAACTATGTAATAAATCGTTAGTTAAATTTTATGAGTACAACTATGAAATAAATTGTTAGTTAAATTTTGTGAGCACAGCCATGTAATAAATCGTTAGTTAAATTTTATGAGTACAACCATGAAATAAATTGTTAGT
>CM077104.1:7535507-7562193 GCA_039619505.1 Cimex hemipterus
GAGAGAGAGAGAGAGAGAGAGAGAGAGAGAGAGAGAGAGAGAGAGAGAGAGAAATAGAGGGCGAGAGTGGGACTAGAGCTACAGAGAGAAAATTATATGATAGAAAAGGAAATGGGTTAATATAAACAATAGACAAAAACAAAATATAATTATATTTCCTTATCCTTACAAAATTATTCAGATTTTTCAACATGCTTAATTATTTTCAGGAGCACTACTTTATAATATGTGTGTGTGTGTGTGTGTGTGTGTGTGCGTTCAAGCTTTTACTTTTGACGCCGACTGTATTATTGTTTTTTGGCAAATTTTTACCAATGTACAAATATTTCCTTATCTTCTTCATATAAGGTCCACGTTATATTCTGTTGTAATATCACATTGCTTCAGTAATTTTTTTTTTAAATACGGTTATATCGTCTTGTCGGAGATGGAAGTCAGAGAATAACGAAAATGATTTCTGAATCAAGGACGGGCGACTTTTAAAGTTTATTTATTTAGTAATGTCTCAAATCCTTTCAATGAATGCGATCGTTCTGAAATATAAGGACGGGATATTCGCCTTTCGTTCAACTGAATATGTCTTTCTACGTTTTATATTAGGTTTTTGATTGGTAAGCTACACTTCAAACGTCAATCCTTAATTTTTATATTCGATAATTCCTACAACCATTCGTCATGTGTGAAGCACTTCAATGTTCAACACAAAAAACTAGTTTCTAGTCTATACTATTATTATAACGGTAACTATAAACGTAATTATATATACACAAAGTGCGGCCTAATACATCAAGATAAATAGTATTGTGTTGTATATTTGTATATATTTAGTATAGTATTTCAAATTTTTAACATACTACTTTGTTTAGTTGGATATAAAAGTATATTTTAACTAGTAGAACAAGAAAATAAACCCATAAACTAAGTAAATAACATCATTGTTTATAGGCCCAAGTCGTGCGTTCGAATCCCGCTCGTGACATAAAAAGACACGTGACAGACATAGAAAGATCAAATAATTGTTTATATGGTTAGGGTGAGAAACAATGTGTTTTGGTTACTAGTATAAACTTTTTTCTTTATAAAATAGGTAGACTTTCTTCTTGAGTTTGGTACGTTGAACCTGTTCGTTCGTTTCCGAAAAACTTGGCAATCAAAGCAGTTTTGTTCTGTTAGACGCGTTTCGGCTTTTCACCATCTTCAGTGGTGAGATTGTCTCTTTTAGTAATAACCAAGACGGACCAAACAAAAATGTGACGCTGAAGGTCACAAGAAGTTTAGAGGCGTATGACAGAAAAAACTGGCAGGATAGTCGTACAATAAAGTTAGCAAATAGTTAGGTTCAATAGCCTTAAGACCTCAAAGAAAATCTCTTTTAAATACATTGTATATAGTTTTTAGTTGAGCCAAGGGGGATTAGAGAACCCACGACCTTCAGCTAAACACGCCGCTGCTCTACCACTTGAGCCGTCGAGACTTCGATCCATTCGGACACCAACTTCCCATCTCAACTCCATGTTTTGAATTTTCCCCCCTTTTTGCGAATGTCATGTAACCTATTTGATTCTCGGCGACAAATGTAATAGCCACGGAGAGCTTTAGTGAAGATGGGAAAATTCAAAGGTGAGTTTGAGATGGAACGTTGGTACCTAGGAGATAGAAGTCACGATAGTTCAAGTGGTAAGAGCAGCGGCGTATCTAGACGTGGGTTCGAATCCGGCTTGCGACACTGTCTTTTTTATCAGGTTTTATAAGATCACAAAAAACCTTAATTAATTAAAATATATGAAGGGGACCTAGAAAACTAGTGGATTGTATTAAATGATATTATCTTTTTTTTTGTTCGTCATGCTCCTGGGAAGAGGGAATACGGGCGGAAAATTCCAGGAGCGATGGTGGGAATTGAACCCACTACA
Organism: Cimex hemipterus; assembly: GCA_039619505.1. Lineage (NCBI taxonomy): Eukaryota > Metazoa > Arthropoda > Insecta > Hemiptera > Cimicidae > Cimex > Cimex hemipterus. The sequence continues at coordinate 7,537,421 of CM077104.1, forward strand.
GTGGGGTCGACTAGCCACATTTAACTCTGTAATCATGCAAAGAAATAAATAATACTTTCTTTATATTTTTAAAGTAATATAATATATTGTCTTTCTTTTATATTTATTGGGTTAATCTAATGTACTATTAACTGTTATTATTAAATTATTGGATTGATGTACGTTTTAATAGGCAATATCTCACACAACTTCGTATTATAACCTAAAAGGTTTATTTCTTTACCTTAAAAAATATCGTATACTCCTCTGACTGTTATTAAGCATTTTTCAAAGAAATATTACTATAACCTGTAACTTTACTAGAAGAAACGGACATTCCTATGTTGAAAATCTTTCACAAAACTGCCGAGTCACCGACCTAAAATAAGATTCAGTGTTTTATATTATTTTATTGCTTCAACTCCATTTTTACTCGGGTCAAATGTTTCTCTCCTTACGTAATCTCGACCGATCTGTGCTTACGTGGATAATTGAAATTTCAGCACAGTTCTTTTACGGTACAGTTATAGACCTGCAGGGGAAAACGAATCATTGGTTAACTGAGTCTCGATTCTACAAAGATCTATGGAGTGCCGATTGATTACGTCAAAAAAAAAATTCTCTACCCACCTAAAAAATAGAATGTGAAAAATGATACATGGTCTCGGGTTCGAATCCAGCATGCATCACCGACGCCCTTAGGGTTGACACGACATGCTGTTGTGAATTCTCGTAAAATTAAACTAGTAAATTTAAATACTCAGATTTTTAAATATTTTTTAGTAAGATTGATTGTTTGAAGATCGCGACATGCCGTCCGGTGTGCAGTAGGTTTATAAAAACATTTTCTTTATCGTGTAGAAATGTGTAGAGATTAGTGACCGTTAACGGATAATTATTCAAATATCGTGAGATGCGGTCTGGTGTGATGTAGGTATCAGAAAAACATTTTCTTTATCGTGCCAACGTTTCGATCTTTTATTGAGATCATCTTCAGGGCCTGGGATTTACAAACATAATTTACATTTAGAAAATACATATAAAATATGGAATTTATACAATGCAAAAATTATATTTTATATTCTATCAAAGTATTTCTACTCACTCAAAGTGTTTGTCTTCTGTGTAATTGTGCCATGTCGTGTTGAGAGTGCCAGTGAAATTTTACTGTTTCATGTTTACATATGTTTGATTTTGAAGTGGTGGGGAAGGAAGTGGGTATAGAAAAGACAATTTTGTATAGGTCGTCGGCTTCTTTGAGGTGAAAAGAGCCGACAAAGGGAAACAATGTGTTGGTAATGTTTCAGCCACTTTATTCTTTCAGGATTATGTAGAAAGGAATAAATGGGAAAAGGAAAATTAGATTGTTGGACAATTAGACTATGCGAAAATTATTTGATGTGTGGAATGTAACGTGATGATATATGTATGTTATCTGTATTGAATTTGATTAATGATATTGGCGTAGCTGCGACTGAGTTTGCATGTATCTGTTCTGTAATTGATACTGTGTTTATCCTTGTTGATGTAAACCATTTCTAAAAAATTACGTTTAAATTTGTTTTGTTCTGTATGTAGTATTTTTGGATTGTTGAAGTCCCAGGCCCTGAAAATGATCTCAATAAAAGATCGAAACGTTGGCACGATAAAGAAAATGTTTTTCTGATACCTACATCACACCAGACCGCATCTCACGATATTTGAATAATTTTCTTTATCGTGCCACCACAGACCTCCAAAAATCATAAATTAACGGTCAATAACCACACATACTTTAATAAGAATGATGCCATTTCAAAGAACAATGCATAATAAATAATAAGAAATATTTATCAATTTAAAAAAAGATTGTCATGGGTTTTGGGTTTTTTAAGACGAGTGTTTTAAAAAATATCTATCAATCGATTTTTCTAATTCTAGTTTTTGCTTATATAGATATAAATTAATCATGGTTAGGATTGTTACGGATGAATTCTAACCGGGTCAAACTGTTGATAATGTTTTCACAAATACTGACAATAAAGCTTACTGAAAGTTTATGATAAATTTTAGTTTTTACAAATAGAAATAACTTCAAATACTGGATTTGATTATATTTTGTAATGAAATTGTCATGAAATAAAGTGTTATTTAATAATAAATGCAATCTTTTTACACTTGATTGAAATATAATGTGGCTTTACACTGTTCCTCACAAGAGAATCGATTTTCAGATAGAAATTTTGATTGTTTACCTTATTGTTGTTATCTATATCAGCGATGATATTCGAAAATGATTTCAGACGAACGCGCTTGTAATAAACAATTGAAAATCCATGTCCGAGGTTTTTCTTGTACACGGGCCCTCCGGGACTGTTGGTTTTCATTCTTATGTTCGGATTGAACTTCCCCTGCAGATGGACTCCCGAAAATCCGACAGAATCGGGAGACGGAGAGACTAGGATCTGTAACGCCGTGTTTCCCAAACAGCCGACGACTTGCGATACAGAATGCGATCTTTTGGCCGGCGTAGGCGATTTTTTCGAGTTCAAGAGAGGAGTCGAAGAAGACTCAGGGCTCTTGAAAAGGGCGACGAAGAAACTCCTCTTCGACTTCTTCCTCAACTCGTAGATGGAGCTGAGGGTGGCGTACTTATCCTTGTCCCAGGTCCACATATCTCTCATTCTAGGGAAGATCGCCGGCATTCACTACCGCCACGGATACATGACTGAGTCGGAAAAGAAATCGGACAAGTATCCGACTTGGCCAAGCGAGGCTAGCCGAAGCCCGGCGGAACGGCACGAATACGCCGCTCGCTTTACGACTGTTTAAAAAACAAAAATAATATTTAAAAAAACCATAACGAACTTATGTTATCTTAATCCCGCAATCAATCATTGATGAATGATATGCTCTCTCGTAATATTCGCCTCAAAAACTCATCAAGACTCGAAGGGCACAAAGTCGTTGATGCCCCTCACAAGAGGTCTTTCGCTACGTCCATATCCCAGTAATTTGGGCTAGATTGCATAAGTATTTGGTATACTTCTCGGTAAACTTCTCTTCCAATCTATATATCATATACTCAAGCAAATATTTTGAAGAATTTTTTAATTGAAAACAAGTTCCCATGGTTGACATCGTCTTCTTTCGTAATTTTCTGTTATAATTTTAATTACAAATAAATCTGGCCGTTGATTTTTTTTTTAAATAGAGTTTCAATTTTTTTAAGATTCCTATCTTAACTTAAGGCACCATGATTTGCTTAATAGTTAAATTAACTTAATTTTAACTACGAATCTTCTTTTTCATCATTTTCTTTCAATCTTTCTTTCTTTTTCTATATTACTCTCTCAAACACCTTCTCCCTCATTTTTATTCTTTCTTTCTTCTGTTTTCTTCACTATCTCGTTCGCCCATTATCTCATTCACTCTTTCTACCACCCTCTCTCTCTCACTCACTCATTCACTCACTCACTCACTCACTCAACATTCTTAAGTAGATCTGCTATTTGATGTACCTTATTGTGTCACTTTCAGTATATCTACATTCTAGGACCCTTTGTCACTTTCAGATCCGATGTTCTGATCATTGTCGATATCTATTTCTCCCTCGTTCTCCACGTCCAAAAGAAAAAAGAAAAAAATGAGATTATTTTGGAATACATCCTCTTTTCGGTCTGTTTTGTAACTGCGTTAATAGCTCTACATAGCCTGTCGTCGGATCCACGCTCTAAACAAAAGGCAATGTGGCGAAAACAGACTCCTCTTTAAGATCAAACAGTAAAGATTGTATCAAGGTTATTTACGGATATTTACCCGAAAAACATTATTTTTCCGGATAAAATTCGCTCTTATTTTCTTCGCTTTTCCTTGTTTATTAAAAAAAACATCTACACTGTAATAATGTTTGCCCGGGCTTATGACATCCGAGGTCGATGCGAGACGGCTGTTAAATAAAGAGGTGGCATTATCCTGGCATTTTTATAGCCCACGGAAGGCTCGCCCAGATGACTGTTAAGATTCAACTGGCCTAGTTGCTGCCTTACACATTAATTTTGGACGTGTAATATGTAATGACCTTTCACAATAGAAAATTGGGCCGATTAATATGAGGATATCATCATTTTTCGTTACATATATTATTTATTTTATATTGAATCCAAGTGAATATATAAATTAACAACTTTCAGCTAATGTATGGAGAAATAACTTTTTGTATAATAATTTGTTGATTTTGACAAAAATAATAATTGACTGTTCTTAATTCCAATCAATGCAGCTTGCATGAATAAATGCCATTACATCGTCTTGAATGTTAAGCTATGAATAATGTTAACGTTGTTCTAAAATGTGTAGAGTTTAGTGACTGTTAATGGATAATTATTCAGATATCGTGAGATGCGGTCTGGTGTGATGTAGGGTTCTGAAAAACATTTTCTTTGTCGGGCCAACGTTTCAATCTTTATTGAGATCATCTTCAGGGCCTGGGAATTACAAACGTTGTTTACATTTAACAATTACATTTAGGATGTGGAAAAGTGAAATTATACAATGCAAAATATATTTTATATTCAATGAAAGTATTTCTACTCACTCAAAGTGTTTGTTACGCAATTACGCAGAACAGTTTGAGTGAGTACTTGGAGTATAATTTGAATGAATATAAAAAATATTTTTTGCATTGTATAAATCGCAGGCCCTGAAAATGATCTCAGTAAAGATCGAAACGTTGGCACGATAAAGAAAATGTTTTTCAGAACCCTACATCACACCAGACCGCATCTCACGATATCTGAATAAGTTGTTCTAAAAATGCTAAAATAAAATTAATGATATGGCATTTTTGCATAAATATTATGAATTTTAATTCATTTATTTCTTAAATACACTTATTTATTGGCAAGGTTCGTTGGCCTTATTTCTAAAGAACAAACTATACTGTGGAAAATAGGTTTTTTTTTTTTTACATCAGTCTGTTAATTTTTGTATATATAAAATGTTTGATATTTGTATATAAAATATCCACGCGTTGGTGGTAGACATTGTTCTAAAATATGCTGTATAAAATTTTTTGTTTCAATGTTGTTTTCTTAGAGTCTATAATTCTAAGGATATTGGATATCAAAAAATCAGAAGAATAGCCCACCTTTTGAATTTCATCTTAAAAAGTAGTTCCATTTATGTTTTCTAACAGTATAAATGAATCAGGACCCAAATATACGACAATAAAGTGCGTTGGACTGTAAAACGTTAGCAAAAACGGTAAGGTTTTAGTTCAATTTCTACTTTCACAGCCTGTTATTTTATTTTTATTTTATCCACGACCCTTGCTCCTTAAATAAATATTCTCCACAAACATTTTTCACGACACTGCTCTTTGAGGAAAAACGAGACCAGATCCGGATATAAAACAGATCCGATTGTGGTTTACTCTCTACAAATAGCGAGAACTGTAAAAACAATCTTGGCCAAGTGTAAACAGGAATGAGAAATCAAAATGTAGCCGTGGCCAAGTGGAGGTAATTTAAATAGTTTCCTTGCCGGAAACATTAGTTGAAAGTTGTGCTGCCAATTTGTCCAAACGTGTAATACTTCATTTATTGTGTTCGCTTTTCCAGTTAGCAATATTTAAAAAAAATTGATTAAAAGTATGATATTTTCTCGTCACATCGTATATACTGTTTACAAAATAACTTGTAAAGTTTAAGAGCGTTAATCGTTTTAGGAATAAACCCTTCGGTAAATAAACTCCTTGCTTTCCGACCTAAACTATCTTGACATGGAAAATATTTTCAAAATGGGGTGACGTCAAACTGGAAAATTGTTGTATTTCCTGCAACTCTTTTAAGAACGGAGGAGAAAACGTGATATATGACATAATATCAAATTGTATGGAATATTTGAAAACTGAGGTGACTGGAAGTAACTTTTAAGGACATTTTGAAATGCCTTTTTCTATTGGCAAACAATGTTAGTGTGCCTCTCAACGGATTTGAAAAGGAAAATTCTATTGATAATTTAGTAGTTCGTGTATGATAGTTTGACATATTTGGAATTCTATTGGAAGAGCAATATCTCATTTCAAAGTATCTGTCCTTTTGACTACCAACTGTTTGTGATTTTTCTTTGAAAAATATCAAGGCGTTTCTAAGGTGTAATATTTATACTGATGATTTCACACATCGACGTTCAGTCGTACAATAAAAGGATTAAATAAATTCAGATCTTGCATTATGCAGGTGTTTTGTTTGGATTTTGATTGATCAGCACAAAAATCTATCCAAATAAACTGGTAGACCGTACTCAATATCAGAGGAACAGGAAATGCTGTTAGGAGATTAATATAGTGCATTAAATCGATTCGGTTTCCTGGTCCGATTGACCAAATGAAATCTTTTCAATTAATTAATTTTTTAAGTAAGGCATTGTTTGATATGAAAAGTTAGAGTAATGAGCAGGACCTTTGGCTAAGTACCCGCTATACCACTTGAGCTATGGTAAGATGGGAGGTTTGTGCCCGAGTGGATTTGGAGCAGAACGTGGGTTCGAATCCAGCTCGTGACAATGATTTTTTTTTTATCTTAACCAATACCGAAAGATTAATTAATTGAACAGTGCATTAAATTAAGCTGGCTTTCAAGAAGTCATGCGGATGACTCACGGACACTTACTCTGGGCCAAAGCAAGCATATATATTCGGCATGTTGATAAAGTTCGCAAAATATAACATAATTGAATCGAGTCTTTGGCTCCTTATAGAGAGCGTTTAGGAGTGTCACCGGACCCGGTATGAGAATAATGCTTAAGAACAGAAGCGGGTATTGGTTTTTGGAGAGCCGTACATAGTAATGACATCTCATTTTCTTTTTTTTTCCTGTAGTATTGGTAGTAAAAAGGCCTATGGTTTATTACTCAGTACATAATCGACCCAAAGTTATATTGGTTTTTGTATAATGTCTGTAAAGGGTTTTTAAGAAATATTAAGTACACCAACACCCTAAGTGTGAGAGTGTAAGTAATTTAAGAATGAGTGTAAGTGTGCGTTTGTGTTTGTAAATAATTTTGTAATTTGTTCCAAAAATGGAATACATTGTTTTAGTCGGAAGTTTTGGAAAATACGGATATAACACGCGAGGTAATTTGTTTCTTTAAAAACTTCGTTTCTTAACTTTATTTAAAACTTTTCTTTTTTTTTACTTTTGAAGATTGCAGGTAATTAAACAAATCGGTCATATTTATAATTACCTAATTATTCAGATATCGTGAGATGCGGTCTGATGTGATATAGGTTTCAGAAAGACATTTTCTTTATCGTGCCAATATTTGAGATCTTTCGATTGGGATCATCTTCGGAGCTCATAGTGTTTATTAGACGTATCTAACAAACAACTTGTGTGTCGGGTTGAGTGGGCACAAGAATGACAATTACGCAAAAAGCAAACCTTTTGAGCACTGAAGATGATCGTAATAAAGATCGAAACATTGGTACGATAAATAAAATGTTTTTCTAACACCAACGTCACACCAGTACGCATCTCACGATATCTGAATAATTATCGATTATCGGTCACTAATCCCTACACATTTATAATTACCTATCAGTTGAACCAGGATCAGAGTGAGATCCTTCCTTTCCAATTGACCTAATGTTTTTTATTATAACAGCCTAATCGTAATCAATAAATAACTGTATCGCATATTATGGCAAGACTATATTTTGAATGCACATATCTTAAATATGTTTTATTTTAAACTTACCTGGCAATATTCTTTGTCTGTCTCATCTAGATCGTCTCCGGCTTCTAAATCCGGATCTTTATTCTGAAAATATTATTGAAACAGTAAGTAGATTATAGAAATTAAGTGAGAAAAAAGCAATTTCGTATTTACCAAAACTGGGAATTCTTGTCTAAATTCGGCACACCATTGTTGATACGGTGTACCTAAGGGCGACACCTTGCCCATCAGGTCACGAAGTTCTTTGCACAAGGAAGGGTTCCTATCCAACTCCAACCTCGAAACCCTGAGCCATTCCTGTCGAAATGAAAATAACATTATTATTACAAAATAAATTATTAATTATTATTTCAGGTCGTAATCGTTCCAAGACGCACTTCTATCAAATTGAGTATTGCCCTGTGCCATGGAGGAATTTCCAGTTGGATGCAGGCAGGGCTGTCTCGTCTTCGGTTGGTCCTGTCGGACGGAGAGAGAGAAGATCTTCGTGAATTTCCACCGACGACGGACATATTCCCACCTTGAATCGTCCCACTGGACACCCTCCTTTCTTCCACTGGAGTCGAAACTGGCGAAGGGGCCTGCAGGACATAAAAAACAGTCATGAATTGACCCTGTAAACACGTTTTCACTGAAATTTTGATCAATAATTTAAAAAAATCATTGGTTATACAAAAGAGGATAAAATTGATTAAATTTACGCTACGGTAGCGAATCAGTTCAAACAACTGTCTAAATAGGTAAATTCGACAAATAATACTAATTTTACTATAAGTACCTACTTTTCACGAAAACAAGGAATTTCATCAAACATGGATAAAATAAATTGTTTCACCAATTCGTTTAATATATATTTTTGTGGTCGATTTCAGGGCTGTGGATTATTATGTATATTTTTTTCTTATTTTGAAATTATGGATAATCCAAGAACACGTGGGTTCTATAAAAGTTAAGTTATTTCACTTTTTTCTTTCTGTGTTTCGGGCTATTTTTTCTGCCTATCATCAGAAAACTCTAACAAGTTGTACTGTACAATTATAGCATTGTTGTATACATTATTATATATATTATTTTTAAATTAAAGATAGTCCAAGAACACATGGATTTAATAAATTGTAATTTACTGAAATTTTTCTTCTCGTTTCGGGCTATTTATCTGCCCATCATCAGACAACCTTAATAAAATGTACTGTCCAATACATGTACTGTACATTATTGTATACTTTATTATATTATTTGTATATATTTATTTTTAAATTAGAGATAGTCCAAGAACACGTGGATTTAATAAATTGTAATTTACTGAACTTTTTTCTTTCGCGTTTCGGGCTATTTGTCTGCCCATCATCAGACAACCTTAATAAAATGTACTTTCCAATACATGCACTGTACATTATTATATTATTTCTATATATTTATTTTTTAATTAGAGATAGTCCAAGAACACGAGGTTTCAATGAAGTGTAATTTACTTCATTTTTTCTCTCCATGTTTCGAGCTATTTTTCTGCCATCATCAGAAACCCTAACAAGTTGTATTGCCGATTTAGTACACTTAATTAATATTATTTACTTTTTTAATTTTTATTTATTAAATTAAATTGAAAATTATATTAATAATTTATGATATGATTTGACAATTCATCTTGTTAGGGTTTTCTGACGATGGGCAGAAAAAATAGCCTGAAACGCAGTAAGAAAAGTGAAGTAAATTAAACTTTATCAAAACCATGTATTCTTGGGCTAACCATAATTTAAATATAAATAAATTACTTTAAATATATTTTATGGTGAAATAATTTTTAAGTGCTGTTTTTATTAGTGTAAATTTAGAAGATATCATTTAGGGAAAATAATATAATAATTACGCAAATACAGCGATTATTTGCAAGTAAACGATCTAATTACTGGAAATTTGTGGCACAGCAATTGAACGAAAAAATTAAAAACATTAATAATAAATGTAGCCAGCTGGTTGGTACCAAATTATGAACAAATAATTCAGCAGACATGCAAAAATAAGATAATATGAAAACGTATGAAACACTAATTTCTGGATAGTTTAATACCATGTTTTGAGGCTGGTGATGGTCCACTTGGAATCCCAATGTTCCGGCCGACCTCCCCCTCGGCAGCTTTGACCACGTGACTTCCGGAAGTGTCAGAAACCTGGAACCTTCGTAAGTCACTCTGGGCATGGATCGCGACCGAGGGCGAAGATGAGGCTTTTCCATGGCATCGCTCGATACACCTTGACTGGTACCGCCTTCTGGCGAATCGAAATCAGGTAGGTTTTGCAGCTGCTTCTGGAACGCGATGATCTCCTGTTCTGGCGTGTCTCTCCGACAGCCGGTTTCAACCTGGTGGAGTACCTGAAACGCAGTCAAATTTGTCATTATACAAACTCGATTCATAAACATGATATAATTTATAAAATACGTAACTGCTATATGAAAAAAAAAGTGTCGTCGCAAAATTAATATTATCGGAACAAAAACATCGCTTACGGAGTTATTTTTTTAATCCTGTGTAATGATTTTGTTGTATTTTAAGGAAAGAAATTGGTAATTTTGTCCATCAGTCGTAAATAATGTCTAACCCGTTGATGAGAATATAAAAGCGCCAAGTTGTATTTACGCCGGTTCGTTATTCATTCGACTCTGGCATTTGTTGATGCAAAACATCTTAAGACTAACGCGAACATAGAAGTCTTAGAAATCACATTTGGTACTGAAAGACCTTCGTCCCCAGTTTATTTTTAGCCGGTTCATCTACTCCACTACCATATTAATAAAACGTTGTGTCGTAAATATCCCATTATCAGTTTGCAATTTTGTTTGGTCCTCCAAAAAACCTATTCAACAATTTTCCCCTATTTGGATGGAAATCATTACGTTGAAGATCGTTTGTTGAACTTGAATCAGAGGTTGCGGTACGATTTCACCATTCAAATCATAGTTGCACAATCCTAGGTTTTAAAAAAAATTCAACTACTATTTCGTATTTCGTCATTTATCCTTTTATACCCAAAGAAACTACGCATTGGATCTGAATTCTTTTGATTTTTTCAACTACTAGTACCAGTAATGGTTTTATAATTTCATTATATTTAGTGTTTTATACACCAAATTACTTCTTTAAATCAATTAATCTTTTTATATAAGGTTTTGGTTGAAATAAAAAAAGCCGAAGTCCTGGATTCGAATCCCGCTTGTGATATTAACTTTTTCATTTCAACCAAAACCTTATATACAAATTTTTACAATTTGTTTATCTATTTAGTTTTTATGGCCAGACAATTTTTTCCAAGAATAATAGCTATAACTGAATAATCAAATAGAATAAAAATTTACAGAATCAAGTAAAAGACTCCTTAGTTTTACTAAAATCTGTTTAAAACTTTCTATACCTTTTCTTTTTCTTTTTAAATATTACAAAAACATGATTGATCAAAATATCAAAACAAAATTAAATCGTAACCGCGTTGATAAGTTAAAAAGATATATAAAACTGTAAACACTTTTAAAATGCAAGTTTGTTTTGTATGTGTAGGGATTAGTCGATAATTATTCAGATATCGTGAGATGCGGTCTGGTGAGATGTAGATTTCAGAAAAACATTTTTTTTATCGTGCCAACGTTTCGACTTTTATTGAGACCATCTTCAGGGCCTAGGATTTACCAACATTGTTCATTACATTTATAAACATACAACAGCAAAATCTCACTGTCACTCTCAAAACGAGACACAAGAATGGCACGAGTACACAGAAGGCAAAAACTTTTAGTGAATAAAAATACTTTGACTGAATATAACATATATTTTGCAACGTTTAAATTCACTTTTCCGCATTCAAAATGTATTTATTAAATGTAAACAATGTTTATAATCCCTGAAATCTGAAGATGATTTCAATAAAGATCGAAACGTTGGCACGATCAAGGGAATGTTTTTCAGAACCCCACATCACACCAGTCGTAATCTCACGATATCTCTGAATAATTATTTGTTTATTATACATATATATGTGTGTGTGTGTGTGCGCGCGCGCGTGTGTGTGTGTGTGTGTGTGTGTGTGTGTTTTACATCGTATTTCGATATACAATCACACGTTTCATAAAACATAATTATGTTATTAGTCAAGATTCACGGCTGTTTTTGTGGGAAAAATGTTTCGCAATGTTTATCTATATTTTTGGTATGGTGAATTTATTTTGGGGGGATGGAAATGGATAGTGATAATTAGTTAATTAATAAAGATAATTATAACTACTAAATAAATATATGGATTTATAATTACTTTAGTGATGTTCGCATGTGATTTTGATCTCTGTTTGTTGCTATGTCTAAGGCTAGAGAATCGAAAAGACGAACGAGTTTTCTGGTGGTGATTAAGATTAAAGGCAGCCAATGGTCGAAAATCTGCACAAACAAGGACAAAATATAATATAGGTTGTTCAATTAAACAATTTTCAGTTATGACTATTAATAAATACCTGATGGACTTAGACGTCCGTCGGAGCTTTCCCCCGAGTGGATACTCTCTTTAGATCTGGTCCTTAAAATATGAGAAAAGGCAAATATGGCTTGCATTGCGGGCTCGAGACCCGATGCGCTTCCTATGCTGTCTCTAGGAACCAAGGAAGCGCCTCTATCAAGGCACCTGTGGCTTCGCACACTTTCGACAACGTGATCCGACCCCCAGCCCGAACAGTCCACAGTCAAGTTAACCTTTAAACAAGCCAATTTATTCACCACAATTTATTAATTTCACTTGGTGCAATTACTTTTCTTCGGTTACGGAGAGTGCTGGGCTCGGTGTCGGTAGAGCTCGCCCTGCTTCGCGGGCTCCTGGGAGCATCGTGGGCGGCCGATGCGAAAGAAGATCTCGACGTGCACGACTTCCACCTCTGAAGATGTGCAGCCGTGGTAAGCAGTCGGTGAAGAAGAAGTCGAACCAAAATAACGGGTGATAAGACGCAGGGGTAGCAGGACAAAAAGCTTTGGACGAAAATTGGAGAAACAGGCTCTACTGGAACCTTTCTTTCCTGGTGTTGTACTGAACAACAAAATATTATTATTTTGAGGCTCCTCCGTTTGTTGATTGTTAGTCAAGCCAAAGAAGAAAAGATATCAATTTTTTGTTTTTACCAATATAAATGTGCTATTATAAAAAGATCTATTTTCTTTCCCGGCCGTTTCATCGACTAACAGTCAACACAAACGTAATATTATTTTTAATGTTATTTAAACTGAGCTTTCTTACAGAAATTTAGCGTGTGGCTGTAGTAAGAATGGCCGCTCAGGACCCATTGCAGGCTAGTGCTTTCCGTGGGGATTCCTTGTGTCAATGAGCTCTGTAAAAGATTTTAGTCGATTGAACAAGTCAGAAAATAAACTTTTTCGTTTTTTTTACCTCGATAGCTTTCAGCACGCTGATAACGGCATATTCAACTGACACACCAAGAAGCGCTTTCGTGTCGCCGCAAGAAACCGAACTCGGCGGAGCTGATGTGTTGATTATATAATTATCTTCTACAGATTCAAGCAACGGAGTCGGCGGAGGAGCGTCTTCTGAAAGCGAAAACAAAATTTTCCTGGGCATGTTCGAAACTCCAGTCGCGAAACATAATTCGTGGAAATGTCGAGGCGTCACGTCAGACTACCAATATTTCAAACCCAACGGGATAATTTACAAAATATACACCCCTGCCCGACGTTCAACGTTCAGTTATTAAAACTTTGTTGATGTTTGAAATTTTCATTCGAAGTACCTGTGGTCGAGTTCAAACTGAACATCAATATTTACAGGCAACAGTTACAAAACAAATTGATTGCTCAGAATGACAGTTCACAGTTTTAAAAAAATGAATGAATTCATGATACCCATAAAATAATGCTAAAATAAGGTTTTAACGTATATATTTATTATATGTTCATAATGTCTTATTGATTTGCACCTCTTCTATCCCTAATATATTTCTTATCTAATCCGTATTTCTCTAAATATAAATAAACATGCTCAATTTTATTTTTAATAGTTTGCCAATTAGTAATATGAATATTGTGATTGTATAATATATGTTTTACCTTGTTATATAATATATTACACCTTACGTTTTTATTGGTTAGATGGTTGTATAATTATAATTATAGATGAGATGATGTATCGACCTGCTGTTGAACAACATGGAGAAAACGATCTTCGATCTTAACAAACCGGATCTTAAAATTTTTGCCGAGCTTTGGACAATAATATCGTCATCATCAGAGCTTCAACTCGATGATATTGAAAAATAAATTTCAAATAATGAAGGTTTTTAGTTGAGATAAAAAATCCAGTGTCACGAGCGATATTCGAACGCACGAACTTCGGCTTGATACGCCGCTGCTCTAACCACTTGAGCTAGCGTGACAACGATCCTCTCGGACACTAACTTCCCATCTCACCCGACCTTTTGAATCACCCCCCCCCCCCACTTTGCTGTTTTTCAAGTTTTCCTCTATCCCGATTCTTTATCAACAGCACGAAAATAGAAGTTCAATTTGATTTACATACAGGGCTAAAATTGTTTTATTAAATCTGCGCCATTGTCCCATTGTACCTGCAGAATATAAATATTTTAAATGGAATGGTGATGTTGATCCAAATGTTTAGAGATAATCCATTATTGATTACGTCATGTGTTATTTATCAGTTTCATAATCTTCGACCCTATCGTCTCTTTTAAGATTTCATTGCACTGCTACCTAATTTTTTATAGCTCTTATTTACAACTGAATAAATCGATGCTTTTTTTTATCGTGCTGATGATTTCACGCTAAAAGAAGCTTTACTGAAAGTTTACTTCATTTTTATTTATTAAATTCACTAGTTTTGGTAGTCCGATTGAACAATTAACATATTTTTAAGGTTTTTAGTTGAGATAAAAAATCCAAGTGGATCGAGATCACGATAGCTCAAGTGACAGAGGAGCGGCGTATATAACCGAAGATAGTTGGTTCGAATACCGCTCGTGACACTGACTCATCTCAATCAAAACCTAAATTAACTGAAAAAAAATGATTTTGTCAAGGTGCCCACGAAACTTAATCATATAATAAATGAAATTCATTACATTCAACAGTGGATTTCTCATCTGTAAAGAAAACAATTTAAAAAATAACTATTTCACAGAAGGTACAGAAAAAATTATGTCGTAGGAAATTTATTATTATCATTAATTTTTATTTCTGGGAGATATGTATTTCTTTAGTTGAGATATCTGAGCTATTTTTCCTCATTTTGTTTTTTTTTCCGGCCGGCTAGCTGCCTCGGCTATTGCCGACACCCCACATTTCTTCCATCTCACGTTTTAAGTTTTAACAATTTCGACACTTTTCCCCCGCCTTTTTACCCCTCCCACACGTCGTGAAAGGGTTCTGACACTAACTCATTCATTAACATTCAAACCCAGCCCAGCCTATGCGCGGGTTTCAGAGTACTCGATATTCCTCTGAAGACCCGCCCTCGTTCACGCTAATAAATACATCCATACAATTAAAATTACAATTAATCTAACATTATCCTAGGTGGTGGGTTTATGGGGTACTTGATATTCCACCATAGACCCACCCACGCATACTCTACTATCACACTAATAAATACATTCACTCAAGCAGTAACCAATCATTCTGTATTTACAAATTGAAAAAATGCGGAGCCACTGGCGCATTTGATATTACAACAGTGCCCATTTACTCTAAAAGATATTATAGCCTAATACTAGCATAAATTGGTGGGTCTGTGGAGTACTCGATATTCCTGCACAACGCCCACCTAAACACACTCACTTTCGCGCCAATAAATACATTCGTTCTACCCAAAACACCCAAAAAGATATCTGTCCTACAATAGTTTGGTGGGTCTGTGGGGTACTCGATATTCCGACCACTACCCACCCATACACTCACACATCCTCGCCAATAAAAACACTCACTTCAGGAAGGGAAAAACGAAACCACGTGTGGAGAAGCATTAAAGGCGACCATATGCATTTATTTGCTTGAAATATTTGATTTCGTTTTTGCTGTTATCATTGCTGTGTTGTATGACCTCTTTCAAACTCGAGGAAAGGCCACACTTTGTTCTGTGCAGCGCCAATAGTTCGCATTCGATTAGTAAATGCTTTACAGTTATTTGTGCGCCGCACAATGGGCATCTCCGTGGACTTTTCCTCGCTAAGAGTGTGGCCTATTCGCAGTCGGGTCAGAATTATTCTCTCTTTTTTGCTCATATTATCCATGGCCCACTGTTTGACCGACTCTTTTAGTTCTTTTAGTTTGTCGGTCATTTTGTCCCAGCGGTTCTTCCAATTTTTCCAGCAAAGATTCTTCATATATTTTTTGACGTCCGCTGGGCTCACGGGAGTTTCCGGGTTGTTATTCAACCGAAGTGTGTAAGACACGTTGCTGTATCGTCTGATTACGGTATAGGGTCTGTATACGTAAAACTTTTTAATTGTCGCATTACATTTATTTGGCAATATGTAGGTTTTATAAAAAACTTTATTTCCAATTTTATATTCTACAAATTTATGTTTTTTTTTATTTTAGTGTATCATGAGCTTGTCTAAAGTTGCTTAAATCAGAACACTTACAAAAAAATCAGAGTGGATCGAGGACCCGATAGCAGCAGCATATCTCGCCGAAGATCGTGGGTTCGAATACCGCTCGTGACACTGACTTTTTATCTCAATTAAAAACTTTAATTAATTGAAACATATTAATTGGTCAAGCGGACCACTAAAACTAGTGAATTGAAATATAATGAAATCTCGTCGTAATATTAATCGTCGAAATCAAGGCAAAAACTGAAAGAATTGTCCGTTGTGAATTGAAGATCCTTTTTTCCAAGTAATTACAATTATACATTAATTAACTCTTTATTATTCATATAAATAGTTAATAAAAAAGAAATGTAAAAAACATAATTATTCAATTATTTATACACAGTTAAATAATTACGATTATAAAATAAAGTAATTAATAATTAGATATTGGGATTTGATTATATATTATTATGTTGTTATCGTACAATCAATTAAATTTACGGGTCCTATAATTATTGATTGTTTATTATT
Organism: Cimex hemipterus; assembly: GCA_039619505.1. Lineage (NCBI taxonomy): Eukaryota > Metazoa > Arthropoda > Insecta > Hemiptera > Cimicidae > Cimex > Cimex hemipterus. The sequence continues at coordinate 7,554,240 of CM077104.1, forward strand.
AGAATGATTATATATTTGTGTAATTAATGTAATAACGCTCTACTCTGCGAGTAAATCGATACTCGAAGGAACATAAAACAAATTTATTAATTTTATTTGTATTTATTTATGGTTAAATTATTATGAATTGTATTGGAAAATTTACTATTAGAAACATAGTAACAATAGTATATGAACGCCTGCGGATAGTCCACCCACGTGTGACTCACGGATACCTGTTGGTTGGCACGAGTCGACCTAGGTGCCCGGCATGCCAAGCAGAGAGGCTCACCGTGCCGCACGTGTTGGAGGGTTGCCGCAGCTTGGCGCAGTATAGAGACCATAGTGGAATGCCGCCTGGTTGTACGAGAGTGCTCGAGCATGGCAGCGAACTCAAGGACAAACTTTTTAAGTTTCTTAGAGACATCGGGATTATGGGTTGTACGTAGAGGGGTATTTAGATTATAGGTTACGATTTGTAGTTGGTTTCGGTAGAATAGAAGTATGTCGGCGGCGGTGCAGCATACTATTTCAAAGCTCCACCGCTGCTCCCTTAAACCGGGTCGGGGCGGAATATCGAGTACCCTCCGACATGGACTCTAGATAAAGGATAAGCATGTTTGATTGGATTTGTAAATAGTGGCATGTAAGTATTTATTCTATGAGTGAGTGTGTGAATGACTAGTCTTAGGGAACGTAAGGGCGCCGAAATGACCAAAGAAGTCGATGGCGCCCGACCAGAGCCCAACCAAGAAGTCGCTTATGCATCAAGGTGGATGACTCCCCCTGACCTATCAGGGAGAGGTCAGAGACCTCGTAGGAGGTCTCGCAATTCTATTCTATTCAATAGTATATGAAACCAACCTTGGTATGTATAAAAAATTATTGGATGTATATGAACAGATAAAAAAATGCAAATGTTACATAAATTAGACCCCTGTATATTGTTATTTAAAAAAATACAGTATGTTTTGATTGATTAATGATTTTACTAGTTTGCGAGAAATTTATTTGCTCGTAGGATAAACGTAAATAATATATTTTCTATGTAAGTTCTCGGTTGAGAAAAAAAGCAACGTCACGAGAAGGATTCGAACCCACGACCTTTAGCTAAATACGCGGCTGCTCTAACCACTTGAGCTATCGTGACAACGATCCTCTCGGACACCAACTCCCCATCTGAACCTACAACTGTTCATATTTGTCCCCATTTTTGACGTGATGCTTGTTTGATTTATTAAATATTAATCTATTTACATTTCAGGGATCAATTGACCAAGTAACTTTTTCCCATTAATTATTTAAAGACCTTACCTTAGAAAGAATAATCAATGGAAGTAACTTGATCAATTGACCACTAAAACGTAAATGGAATCATGTTTATTAAAAAATATGGTTTTTATAATGTAAGAAAATTATTTTTTGTAAATTCGATCATTTCGGTGTTTGAACACGGTCTTAAACCCAGTTGAGTAAGAAAACCGGACTCGGCACCATCTGCCCGAACGCTGAAAAGCTACCAATCAACGAAAGTGATAGTCTCAATTTGCTGAAAGTATGATTCGTTTAATCCATTAGTCATTCTTGAAACCTGCGCAGAGTTATTGCCGTGAGTTTTATTTTTTTTTTGCCGTTGAAACTCGGGCAAATGGTAATCCATAACTCTACGGTAACCGTTCTTATGGGGATGCAGCAGGAGGGAATAAAATTGCGTGTGTATTATATTATCCGGAGTCTCTTTGCGTGGAAGTAAAAACCAAAAAAAAAACCATCCTAGGTGCAACTTGCGTTGAAAGTTTGGACACTCGCCTGACTCGCTTTTCGCTTTATACATTTTTTAATTGACACTAGAGAGACGGATGAGTGCAACTTTTGCAAACATGATGGAAGAGGGTGCATTCAAGTCGGGGTTTTCATGATTATCGATCACGTTCGAGTAGGCCGATAGGCCATCCCAGGGAAAAGTTTTATCAGCTATAAACAAGTTTGAGAATAAGAGAAGTTGCAAAAAAAACCTAGGATAACTTTTCATACAGTCTCTCACCACAACATATGCATTATCACCACGTTTTCAAGCGGAACACAAAACATGAGTTTTGGACCAAGAAGTTTAGAAACACATCAATTTAGAAACACATACTGTCAAAATTTTTAATACCCTAACGTATAAAAACAGCATTGATTCAAATTATAATTAACTCTAAATCTTTGGACGTTGCATTTTGTGTCAATCGTCTGCAATAAATATGAAATTATGAATTATAAGTTACACGTAAAAAAACATTACCAGAAAACTGATCATAATATTTCAACTACCTACATACATCTTTGTTTCAAATGCCTGTGAAAGTTTTGCATTTATGTTCGACCAAACAATCATATTGATGTGAAAACGTTTCTGCATATTAAGATATAAATTTAAAAAATTTCAAAAGTTTGCCAAATTTTTATACACGGCGGTTCGCAATAATATGAAAAAAATTTGGTAAAAGGGGAACGTTAATGGAGTAGAATAGTGGCCCATGGAGTAGGAAATTTTTTCTTATTCCGTGTGGGACATGATATTTTTCCAAATATTTTTCGGAATGCGAAAAAAGGGATTTCATAAAAAAGCATGTTTTTCCTTTACCTATGAATTTTTTCGTCAAAATTGAGAACATTTAAAAAAATTTTCAATTTTATAAATAATGAGCCGCCGACTTTAACCTTTTCAGTCCAACAGAAATCGCTTTTGCTGATATAAATCTAAAAAACACAACGAAAACCTTAACTGTGAAAAATGTACACTATTCTGTGGCAAACCGTTTAAAGAACGGTAAATTTAACAATTATTAAGTGTAAAGATTAGTGACTTTTAATCGATAATTATTCGGATATATTCTTGGCACTATAAAGAAAATGTTTTTCTGAAACCTACATCACACCAGACCGCATCTCACGATATTTGAATAATTATTACTACATTTAGTAAGGTTGTAACGATGAAAATAAATTATTGACCTGCTGAATACAAGAAGTTCTTTTCAGAGGATCTTCGGAAGAGGTCAAAATCCTCTGAAAAGAACTTCTTATTTACTATGGTCTCGAATTGTACCCTTGGTCAGATTCTTTAATCAAGGATTATGATAGAAGAAAAAAACCTTGAAAAAGCTTGGAAAATTTAGATTTCATGCAAGTACTGTAAGCAAATCACCCTGTGTAACCTTTTTATAAAAGTGTTTGGTATTAGTGACCGTTCATCGATATTTATTTAGAAATCGTGAGATGCGGTCTGGTGTGACGTAGTTTTGAGAAAAATATTTTCTTTATCGTACCAACGTTTCGATCTTTATTGAGATCATCTTCAGGGCCTGGGATTTACAAACAAACATATAACAATTACATTTTGGATGTGGACAAGTTAATTTATACAACGCTATGTATATACGTATCATTTTTTATTTTTATTCAACCTCACTGGCACTCTTGAGACGACACGCATGGCACAATTACCCAGAAGACAAACACTTTGAATGAGTAGAAATACTAAAGATCACATTTTTCAAAAAGCTGCTTTATTTCTTATACGTTTAAATGGTATTACTGGTAGGATTGGTACTTTTTTTTATGTATTTTCTAAAAATTGTTAAGGAAAATAAACGAAATTCAAAAATTGAAATTTTGCAGTCATAGGCTTAATTTTAGGAGTTTTGAAAAGCATTATATTATTTGTTGACATTTTCGCTTTAAAATACTACCAACAGTTTTGAAATTTTTCGATGCTGTCTGCTCAAGGATCTGTAATTTGGTTGCTCGGGCTAGAACAGACAGACCCAAAACGATCGGTGACGACTAAATTTATCTACCAATAGTTCTAAATAAAAATTCAGGTTTATAGTAGTTGAGCAATGAAGCAACAAATTTATAAGTAATGTAACAAAGTTCGGGCCAATACGCTTGTAAACAACTTTTGGTCCAAAAGTGACACATTTACGTATGAGTCATATAAATCATTCATAGTAATTGAAGATCAAACCTATGATCAGTGATGATGTCACGCTATCCGCATAATACAGGCTAATAACCGCATCCCAGAGTAAGTAGCAATTTAACAGTATGAATCGATTAATCTTATGAAAACATAACTCTTTCAGTTCACTGGTGAAACTGTATTCAGCCACTAAACATTGACAACTTCATATTTCGTCGAATGATTTAAGTACTTTTACTATCAGTCCAAAACTTATCTTATTTTGAAAGTTTATTGTTTTTTTATGTTTTTCACTTAATGCTGTTTTCTTTTTACATAGGTCTTACTAATTTTTTATTTTTATCGACCTACAGCAAACATATAATTAAGATGATTATTTAAAAGAAGTATAAGAAAGACGAAGAAGTATTATATAAGTAAATATACAATCCCCAGGGATGACAATATGCCCACCAATATGTCGCACTCTTGGCGAGAACTTAAATGTGTTGAGCGTGCTATGTTTCTTCATGTTCATCATTTTATTATAAATAATATTTAATTTTTTATTACTTTTGGGAATGATTTTCTCGTACCTTGCAGAATATCATACACGGAGAATCTGAGGTTGACTCTATGTTGGAACCCCAGGTAGACAAGTATGCGTGCTACGTGGTGCTTCACGAACCTGGCGTACTTTGTGGAATGGTTGGTGTAGTACCACTCGTCAGAAGGGAGAAGAAGCTGAGAAAGCACGTCTGGAAGCCCTTGGTCTGCTAGAGCCCTGTGATTGGCCGGGTCTAGCGCCAGCGTCGCCACGATTTGAAGTACGAGAACTAGCAGTTGCTTGAAGCGAAACAAAATTAAAAATGTGAAAAAAGGAAATTGTCAGTATTTTTCGAGGTATTTACAGGATCGTGGGTCGAATCTAACGCTGCAGCGAGGATCCGAAGCTGAGGTTCCTGGGCAAGCTGGGCCTGCACAGTCTTGCCTTCAACCATGAAGAGAAGCGACCTGGCGGCTAGGAGCTGAAGACAATGATAACTACAATGACGCCATCTGGAGCAAACACAACTTATTTTAAAATTCCTCCAAAACAACATTTCATTTCGAAACAACCTAATACAAAATCGTTTTTTTCATAATGTGTGTGAAAACTAATCATGGCATTTATCATAAATGTGCAAGTTAGATTTTCCTTAAGTGATCACATAAAATCAAATCTGTGCCAAATCAAAATCATATCTAGTATATTCTGTTAAAAATTTTTCGAAAACCTAATAACTTACCTTGAAAAAATACAACGAACATTCGTATAAGACGTCCAGTACACTTAAAACAGTATGAGCCTGGATAACATAAAATTTTGAACCTAAGGGTACAGTGTTCGAGTCCATGCTTGGGCGCAAAATTTTTCTTACGTTTAGTGTAGGAAAAGACCTAGCGTTGCGTGGTTAAATAACACGAACAATCAATCAACTTTTTTAATCTAAAATTTATGCTGATTGTGTTGGAACATAGCATTTCAAACTTACAAGTTTAAGGTCAACACTCGAACTAGCGTATTAAAAATACAAACAAAACTAAAAAATGAAAACCAACAATAAATAATAATACATAAATAAATTATAAAACCGAACAGAGATGAGGTGAATAGAACATAAAACACCTAGTTCCACTGTCGGGTTTTCTATGAATACTGACTTCAACAGGATTTTGAAACTTTAATTAAAAATATAAAATAGGAAAAAAATTAAAGCCGTTAAACCTGTGGTTTCATGTGCAATAAAAGTAAATATTGATAACGTTATAAGTCCAGATCAAATATTTCTCAAAGGTGCAGCATAAACCACACTTTGAGATAATCAGGCATTTCTAAAGGCGCTTCAAGATTACAGCGTTACCTAGAAAACTGTCTGAAACTGGCTTCGTACCATACAAAATATATCCTCAAATTGCCTAACACTGCAGCTGGTCCCAGGTCATCAGGGTATTTTATGTAATGGGGCAGCACATATACGTGCTAAAAAAGCCCTACCTCCATGGGTACAAGTCGGTATTGTGGAATAAACTACACCCATAGTAAAAGGGTACAACAATCTTGGGTAACTAAACAATACAACAAAAGCAGAGACCAGGCATGAGTCAAGGAAAAACGACACTAACAGGCATATTTCGATATTTTGATAAGATAGGACGATCAATAAGTGACATATGTCGATTATGCCTTGAAGAGAGAAACGACGGAAGATATCGTATACAACTGCCTTGTCATAGCTCGTTTATGAAAAACCTGTTCTTGAACCATAAAATTTCTGGAACCATGCCCCTGAGTAGAGTATTAGTATAAGATATCCAGGAAATCTATCAGCAGAGATTGGCACGGGAAAACCCTTTAAAATTAATAGTATAGTTTAAAAGTCTTGATGAGGGGGATATATTCCCCAAATGATTTTTAAAAAGAACAGAGTGTTTTCTTCTATAATTCGTCTCATGAATGATTGTTATAATATACCAATAATAAAACGAACAGCTGAATCGAATAAATTCCTCAGTTAGGTTATAAATACTTATTCAGATTTCGTGAGATGCGTTCTGGTGTGATGTAGGTTTCAGAAAAATATTTATTTTACCGTGCCAATGTTTCGATCTTTTAATGAGATCCTTTTCGGGGCCTGGGATTTACAAACATAGTTTACATTTAGATTTTAAACTGTAAATTTTCCATATAAGATTTTTTTTCAATATGTTTTCCTTGTATCCTTGAAAAAATCATCAAAATTACTCAGAGTATAAATTTTTCACGCTTCTAAAATTCTTGTCTAATTTATTTTATTAGTTCCGGACAAATTACTGATAGAAAAGTTGCCCCTACGGCATAACTGAAAAAAATATTTACAAATGGCACCATGTTTAAAAGGCCAGTATATGTATAAAATTACATTAATTTTTTTCTAAAGGGTCTTTTTTTCCTTTGTAGTACTTTCATTAACGTGTGTGGTGATTAGTGACCGTTAATACATGATTATTCGGCAAAAAATATATCTTTCTGTTGAAAAATGTATTTTTTAAAATATATATTCTACGTTCTTTGATTCAATATACAAAAATATAAATTTTTAAATTGTATACATTCACTTTTTTCCACATCCTACATGTATTTGTTAAATTCAAACATTTTTTTTAATCGTCGGCCCTGAAGACGATGTCAATAAAGATCGAAACGTTGGCACGGTAAAATAAAAAATTTAAATAAAATCTACATCATACCCGACCCCATTCGCGATTTCTGAATAATCATCGACTAACGGTCACCAATCACCACACATTTATTTGTAAATGTAGATCAGCTTTAAAAAAACCATTCATAATTGAGCTATTATTTCAATGTTTATGAATGTGGATGGTTATATTTATGTATGTATAGCAGGAAAACGCGTTCAAAGGGATTTTATACATTGTTAAATAAACATTCCTTAATTTAAAACGAACCAAACCATAAAAATTGTTACAAACGGGATGTAAAAAGTAAAATAAATGTAATGTAATAACTGTAATAAAATGTCATAGTGTAAGGTAATACGAGTATAAAAAAAGGGGTACTAAAAAAGAACAACATAAAACTACAACTCTACATATAGTACAGAAAAGCCCAAGTTTAGGTTTTTATAAATGTTCTCTCTTTCTAATAATATCTGAAAGAAATAGTAAAAGTTATGCTAGGATATAAAAGTTATGCTAACATCACAAATCAAACTCAATATCGATAACATATCATCATCATCACACAAAATATATAACTATAAAAAAAACTATCGTCATATTCCACACATCAAACATTTCTACATAATCTAACTTTTCAACAATTAGGCTTTCCTTTCCGTAAATATTCCCATCTATATAATCCTGAAAGGATAATCAAGTCGAATCATAGCCCATTTTTTCGAATTGGCGCCTTCTTTCGCCTCAAAGGAGCCGATTCCTCATAGAGAAAAAGGATTTTGTATCACTACATCCTTCTCCACT
>CM077104.1:7573074-7613074 GCA_039619505.1 Cimex hemipterus
TTATTATTGGCGGCGGTGCAGCATATTATTTCAAAGCTCCGCCGCTGCTCCGGTAAGCCGGTCGGGGCGGAATATCGAGTACCCCCCGACCTGGACTCTAGATAAAGGATAAGCATGTGTGATTGGATTTGTATATAGTAGTATGCATTTATTGTATGAGTGAATGAGAGAATGACTAGTTTTAGGGAACGTAAGAGCGCCGAAATGACCAAAGAAGTCGATGGCGCCCGACCAGAGCCCAACCTCGGAGTAGCTTATGCAGCAAGGTGGGTGACTACCCCTGATCTAGGCCAAAGACCTCCTAGGAGGTCTCGCAATTCTAATTCTAATTCTAATAATAATTATTTTAAAAAACAGAAAAAACAACTATTATATAATAAGCTCATATTTTCACTCTGTCTGTTTCCCTCTGATTCAAAATACTTAAAGACAATGACGGAAAATCAAATGCGGCTCATATCTCACAAAACCATCAAGTATCCCCAACAATCAGACAAGCATAAAACTGCTACTTAACGTACAAAAAATATAAACAATTAACATACTCCAAATCTTTGTATAAACAAAGAAATTCAATAGTAAAACACTAATAAATACACAAATTAACAACAGCGCATAAACATCGTGTACTCCATTCAAAACTTTATAATAATTTAAAAGGAAAAGACCAAAAATCATACAGACTTAATCCAACAAAGGCACCTATAACCAGGGAAAAGCAACACAACAAAGCACCCTAGCTAACAAAGCACTAAATTTTAAAATAAAACTGATGGTGTCATGCCGAAACGCTTCTTCTAACCAACTCAGTGAGGGGATATGAAGACTAAAATGATTGCTAACGATCAAATTCCAAGAATAAAAACAATGTTTCATTAATTTTTTTTTGTAATTGGTACGAAAATTACAGCTCTAAAAAGTTAATAAAGGTTTTACCTTTGTCTGGTACAAACCTCAACGCGGTCAAATAAAAATCTCCAAGTAAACAGCTTAATTTTGAAGCATGTCACTGTGGGGTATAGCATATATTATAGAATTAACATTTGCGGCACATCCCTCGTTCCGATTTCCCCCGTAGTACAAAGGCAGGATCAATATTATAATTATGTGAATTCAACCCTGCCGGCAGATGATCAGAGCAAATATAACCAAGAAATATTGCCATAATTTTATAAAATTCTTGAAGTTCGTATAGGGAAATTTTATTCAGGATCCGTGTTTAATATACAAGTTGTTAATGGAGAAAACAAAAACGGAATATAGCATCAAATAAGGTTGATAGTCGAAATTTAACAAAACTTCGCCTCTAATGTCTTGTTAAACTTTGGGCCTCGTTAACAGATATTTGTTTACAACCACTTGTATTTGAAGAGGATCTATCTCAAACTAACCAAGTTTAGTGTATCACTTCAAGTCAAAAGAGGTTTTTTTTAACAGTTCTTATTTCCTATTGTTGCCATTGATCGAACTTCTTTTCCTCGTTTATTTCTTGTATTTTTTATATAGTTATTCAGATATTGTGAGATGCGGTCTGGTGTGTTGTAGGTATCAGAAAAACATTTTCTTTATCTTTTTTTCTGATACCTACATCACACCAGACCGCATCTCACGATATCTGAATAATTATCTATTAACGGTCACTAATCTCTACACTTTTTTTGTATAGGTTATTTCCTTTTTGTAAAAATTTGAATTCAACAAATTAAAAGGTTTCATGGTTAAAATAGATTTTTTTACGTTTTCAATTGTTAAAGTAAATATTTTTAATTTAAAAAGAATATTTCTAAAACGGTGGATAATGAATTTTGGTTATTATGCCCGTCAGAATCAGATATTTAATCAGCAATTTTTTCTTCTGATTTTATGAAAGGGAATTTTTCCAGTTGACCTACTGTACTTATTGTTTATTCCTGGAGTCAATATCATTTGAGCCCATTACACTAATACATTTATTAGGATTATCTTCCAACAATTTCCTAGATGTAGGAAAGTACCTTTCACTATCTACTAACGTACACGCTGTCATTTGACCTGCCGATAAAACGGTTATCCTCCACTCACATAAAAAAATTAATTTCTAGTCATTTTCATTTAGTCTATTTTTAAAATAGCCATTAATTTTTAACACAACATAAATTTGTGCAATATTTACAAAAGTAGAGTGTACATTTATCGCAGGTTTCGAAAAGCAGTATTTCTAAAAACGACCCAAAAATAAATGTTTACATTTGTTTAGTTAAATTTATGTCCTCATTTACAAAATTTATCGGCCATTTAATTGTGTAAAATTAAAATTATTGATCCATAGAATGTTTCCATTTACGACTTATTGTACATCCTCTTCAACGATCTGTCCAAATTCACTAGTTTTCGGGGTCCGCTTGACCAATTAATAACTTTCAATTGATAGGGTTTTTAGTTGAGATAAAAAGTCAGAGTAGGGATTCGAACCCACTATCTTCGGCTAAATACGCCGCTGCTCTATCACTTGACCTATCGTGACCTCGACCCACTCAAAAACAAACTTCCCATCTCAACCCCACATTTTAAATTTTCCCTATCTTTTGTTATCTTTCATGATGGCAGCATCATCTTTTCAGAAACTTCAATTTCGTATCTAGCCAAAGATCGTGGGTTCGAGTCCCGCTCGTGACACTGACTTTTTATCTCAACTAAAAACTTCAATTAATTGAAAGATTTGCTCAAATTGAGATTCTTGGAGAATAGACACAGAAAACGGTGGATATCCATTTTCCATTTGTCAGAATCTGAGCAGAGAGTTCGGGACATATGCTGCCTGATTCCACTTGGTAAAAAAATTTTGTCTTTTATATGTTCTTTAATTATTGCAAAAATAAAGCGACAAATATTCTAGAGATAAAATCAACAGTTTTTTTTTTGTTTGCGATATTTAAGAAAAAATTTGGTGGAGCGCGTAGCTTTAGTCATCATCAAGCATGTAGCGATTTCGAGCAAGTGTTCCATCTCGAGGAGTCAACGTGACCTTTCTATATGAAGCTACGCAGCGATTCTCTCCCTCTCGACAAATAAACTCTATGATGCTCAACGTCTGCTTTCCATTCTTAATCTTGTGCTTGAGCATTTGAGTCCCTTCTTTCGGTTCGTGGAGGAAACGGGGTTGTTCCATTCTATATAGCAATAATTATTGTGCATACATCATTTGTACTGAGAATGAACGTATTTATTAGCGTGAATGTGCGATGGGATCGGATCTATGGCGGAATATTGACCCTCAATTCGGTCAGTCATATATGTTAAAAGGTAATGGAGGATTGTCGGATACTTTAACACCCTAATTGAATAAGTGGTATATAAACAGGCGAGGATACATATTCAAAAATAAATTGTTGGGCCTGGCTGTTGACAGCACCCTTCCTAACCTCGGTGGCTGTATGGATAAGACTGAGGTCTGACCCCGGACTGCCAACACCAGGAGTGGATGATTTTCTGCAGGGTGTTCTGTAGGGTGGACTACGAGAAGCGAATAGGCTCAACTCGTCGCATGCCGATCAATGGGAAGAACAAATAATTTTTAACAAAAGAAAATGAAAACAAACTTAAATATCCACTAGCGCGAATAATTTTTGTATAATTATAAAGTTGAGAGCAGATGAATAATCTAGAATTAGATCAAAGATTATTCCATAACGGCAAATTGGAATGTTTCCATATATTTCAAATCGCCGTGTTTAACGAGTTAAAGTGAATATTCAAGATTTCCCTTCGGTGTCATAACTTCGACCCACAGAAATGTTACCCAACAATGAACGGTTGATAGGTTTGTTTTCTTACCCTTGGAATCGTTCCAAGCCGGGGAGCCAGAAACGGCCAATCTCAAAGCGATGACCACTTACATGTTTGCCAAATCCCCTGTCCCGTAAACGCCTTTTGTCCCGGACCTTCCTTTTACAGCGAATTATCTGTTTTCGCTGTCAGACTTTACGATTAGTTTTCACAGAATGTTCGTAATGAGCCGCCAATTTTGAGAATCCGTAGTTTTACTTCCGAAATTTGTCAAAGCAAAATAACCTACATTTCGAGAATATAAATAACAGTACAATTGTACTATAGGTAAATTAAATTAAAGTAATTCCTGTAATATAGGAGGATTCAACGTTCAACAACAATTGGCTTTATTGAATGGGAGGTCAGATTATATTCAATTAACAATACCTTTTCCCTATTAATTTTTACACAAAATTCCAAAGCTAATGGCTGATTTTGAACAGAATCACTACCGTGACAAATTCTAGGGTCGCGCATACTAATTAACAGTTTTGAAGAAGTTTCACCTTTCGACCAGATAGCGGGGTTGAGTTCCTGAGCAATAAAAACGAACAGTCGAGGACAAACTTGTAGGTAATACAAATAAATTAAAATGTCATTATCGTAAAAAAAAGCAATTGGGTTTTATAACAGGCAGTTCATTCTCTTCGTAACAACTTAACGACAGGCCATACCAGTAAACAAAATGTGTCATAACATTCCTTGTAAAATTGTGAAAAAAAATCAATAGTTGGTCCATTTTAGATCAGATGACGTGCTGCCAAATAAGGTTTTGTAGCAGGCAAATAATCGAACTGATTTGTTGTCGATAGTAAATATGATAGGTGTCAATTGTGGAAAAAATTGTGCGGTAGACTCACAGTAAAAACATTTCTCCAGGGATTACTGCCAGATATCAAGAGTTAGATCAAGATGAAGTAGTAATTATTTCAGTTCTGTAAGTTTATATAAAATTCGTAAGATTATTATTGCTCAGTAGTAATTGTGATGATTTTTCTGTGTTATAAAATTCTAACTTTTGGACTCTCTGTTGTTTATACCACCAAAATGATAAAATATTGTTCGTAGAATAATATTATTATACTTACTAAAAATCAATGTAGAGCATACGCTAATAGTGCCTTTCCAATTCCAACGATTGCAATTTCCAGTTAAAATTCATTTTGCCGTAATGATAAACAAACCACAAGGTCAATCATTGCTAGTATGTGGATTGAATTTCGAGACTACATGGATATGTATATCCAATAGCAATGAATTTAACGCTGAATATAGCAGTAATTACAATTTAAAAGAATATAATCCAAAGCAAAAATAATATTGCATATGTAAATTTCTAATAGAATGATTAAATATTGACATCAAATATTCAATTGTGTAAATAAATTCACCAGTTTTCGTGGTCCGCTTGACTAGGTAATATCTTTCAATTAATTAAATTTTTTAGTTGAGTTAAAAAAATCAGTGTCATGAGCGGGATTCGAACCCAGGACCTTCGACTAGATACGCCGCTACTCTTTCCATCTCAGACACACATTTTGAATTTTCCCTCTTTTTTTTGCTATCTTTCATGATGGCATCATATTTCTTTTGCCAAAGTTGGCAAAAAGGAGGGAAAATTCAATTTCGTATCTAGCCGAAGATCGTGGGTTCGAATCCCGCTCGTGACACTGACTTTTTATCTCAACTAAAAACCCTAATTAAATGCAAGATATATAAAACCTTTTATTATCGCCATGCACCGCAAAGTGATAAAGCTAGCATTTAATTAATTAGTTTCGAATAGGAAGTTGGTGTTCGAGTAGATCGAAGTCACGATAGCTCAAGGGGTCGAGCAGCGGCGTAACCAGCCGAAGGTCGTGGGTTCGAATCCCACTCGTGACACATTTCTCTTTTAACCACAAACCTAATCAAAAGAATAACCAATTGAAAAAAGTAATTTGGTCAACCAGACCACGAAATATAATGGATTAAACCAGTATTTAATATGAAATAAATGAATATATCAATATTGACTAATCGACTGATCATTATTAATATCTATTACACATTCGTTTATATATATTCCGTCGAATGCTAGTTAAGTTGCTACTGTTTAGCAAAAAGCAAGGGCAAAAAATTGATCGCGACGACCAATTTACAGATTCATCACCCTACACACCACATGGACCAATCTCATGGTATTATCGGTAAATAACCAGTACTTAATAGCATGTAGCATTGAAAGTTTAAATTAAGACTTATCTAGTTTATGTAACAACCTAAAACCTAGCATTATTTTTTAAAATAAAATAACGTTACACTAAAGTAGTACTAAATAACTACTTACATATATTATAAAAAATTCTTCTATGTAATGAAATAACAGATGCTGTTAACGCGTAGCAGAGATTTTCTTCATAAATTATTTTCATTTTGAAATCTACTAGAATACAAATGGAAGACATTTTAAAAACATACATGTTTAAAGCGAGCACGTTTTCTGTTGTAAAAGTTTTTGTTTTTTTGCTCAACAAAGTTAGAACAATTAATGAGATATTGGACAGATAATTCGTAGTGTAGAATAACGTAGTAAATAAAACAGTCATGATTACATCAATCTTACGTTTTTGCTAGCGGAAACAAATAACAGCAAGTAAGGAAATGTTCGCCGTTATCCCTAAGTGGAAAGAAAACGGAAGGTTGTCCGGAGATGAACATTTGTACAAACCACAATAAACAGTTCATCGACTTGCGGACTACAGGGTAATTTCGAAGGTTTTATCTTTTGCCGTAGCGTAAGTGCCACTCACATTTATCACAGCACATGATCCGGAAACCTTACGGCCGCTTTAATTTCTTTTACGTTATTGCTACCGGCTGATATTGCTTTTGCATCTGTCTGACTTTTATTTTCACAATACGAATCGGTTCAAAAGCGTCCGAGTTGTATGTTTATATTTACACGCGTGAAAATCTGACAGACCGTTTTCATTCATCTAGTTTCAACTAGTTGCAAATCAATACTACTGAAAAATGCAGTGCCCGCCTGTGATTTGTGATCGTTGGTACTATTGTTAGACAATGAGCCAAATATTTATTAACGTGATTAACTTTATCTAACATCCTATTCTTCTTTATAAAAACCAGAAAAAAACCAAGTAACATTTACAAAAATTTAAATCGTAATCCCTTCATTTTTTAAAAGTGGCTATGTTTATTTTAAAAAACCACTTTTTGTACACAAGATTTACAATACACCTCATTCAGCTTTCTTTGATAACCTACTGATTATTTAGAGATTTTGAGATGCGGTCTGGTGTGATGTAGGTTTTAGAAAAAGATTTTCTTTTACATGTTAACGTTTCGATCTATATTGAGGACATCTTCAGGGCCTGGGATAAATAGACATTGATAAAATTAAACAAAAATATGTAAGATGTGAAAAACGAATTTATACAATGATGGCAATTTTAGACTCAATCAATGTATTTGTACTCACTCAGAGTGTTTGTTTTTTGTGTAGATGTGCCATTATTGTCCGTCGTGTTGAAAGTGCCAGTGAGATTTAGATGTTTTATGTCTATCTACGCTGGATTTTGACTTTGACTTACTTTGTTCACATCCTACATCTATTTGAATAATTTGAACAATGTTTATAAATCCCAGGCCCTGAAGGCGATTTCAATAAAGATAATGTGACATCTAAAAAAATATTTTTTGTATTCAATCGAAGTATTTCTACCCCTAGTACCTCCTTCCTACTAAATATATATTTTTGCATTGTATAAATTCACTTTTTTCCACATCCTACATGTATTTGTTAAATTTAAACTATGTAAATCTCAAGCCCTGAAGATGATCTCAATGAAGATCAAAACATTGGCACGATAAAGAAAATATTTTTCTAAACATACGTTACACCAGACCGCATCTCACGATCTCCAAATAGTCAGTAACTAACGGCCACTAAACACCACACAATACAGATTACGTTTTTTTTTTTTTTTTGCATCTTCTTAAAGTAGATCGGTTTTTATGAAAAATTATTTTCTTCATTGAAATGAGGTTAGGGT
The DNA here is from genome assembly GCA_039619505.1 of Cimex hemipterus. Taxonomy (NCBI): domain Eukaryota; kingdom Metazoa; phylum Arthropoda; class Insecta; order Hemiptera; family Cimicidae; genus Cimex; species Cimex hemipterus. The sequence goes on from CM077104.1 coordinate 7,580,937, forward strand.
TTTATTACATGCAATTTTTTAAAATTATAATTGAAGTGATCGATCATTTTTGTCTTTTTGCAATCAAGCTAAATGCGGAACTAAAAAACTTATCACAAACAAATGTTAGAAAATTAAAATACTTTAATTAGATTGAAACGATAAACAACGAAAAATGTTAAGCTAAAAATAATTTCAATTAATTATGTCAAGTCTTGGCTGAGATGAAAAAGAATAATGAAATAAGTAATTTGGCCAATTAGACCACTAAAACTAAATTGACTAGAAATAATGTTCGAAAGATGGAACGATTTTAATTTAAGTTAGTTAGTGGTCCAAATAAATCACAGTTTTGAATTATGCCAAGCTTTCGCCAATAAAATAGGACTCAATTTGTTTTGTACGGACGGTTTTATTGTATTGAACAAGTGGAGTTGACTTTTTTTTATAAATAAAAGGTATAAACAATGGTTTTTATGTTGGTGATTAGAGACCATTAGTCGATGAAGGGGGCCGCGGTAGCCAAGTTGTTAAGGCGTCAGACTCTCGGCTAGTAGATCCCACGTTGGTCGGTTCGATCCCACCCGCCTCTGGAATTTTTCTGACGCCAATTGAAAGAAATTGACACGGCTCTCATCAATGGAAGGGGGCGGATCGAATCTCAGCCACCCTGAATTTGGTCCCAACCCCATTTAAAATGAGTTTCTTTACGACTTCAAATCAATATTACAAACAGGGCAAAACAAACGTAGCTGTTTCTGAAATGGTTCCAATAGAGATAAAGACGGCATCAAGTACAGAACAGTCACATTTAAACTGAGTCGCAGCTACGCCAATATCATTAATCAAATTTATTTCGATAACATATCATCATCACATCACCGAAAACATATAACATATAAAACATTCAATACATCAAACATTTTTACATAGACTAATTTTTCAATAATTTAGTTTTTCTTTTCCTAATTATCTCCGTCTATATAATCCTGAAAGGGCAATCTGGCCGAACCACTACCAACGGTTTTTTCCCGTTGTCGGTCCTTTTCACCTCAAAATAGACGACTCTTTATACAAAAATGTCTTTCTACACCGACTTCCTGCCTCACCTCTCCCAAATCCAACGTATTTAAACATAAAACAGCAAATCTCACTGGCACTCTCAACACGGCACACAAGAATGGCACATTTCGCAGAAAACAAACACTTTCAATGAATAGTAAACCTCTGATTGGATATTAAAAAATATTTTTTTTGCAATATATAAATTCAGTTTTTTCCACATCCTGCAAATCTTTGGTAGTAGATATGTTCTCGGTAAAGATCGAAACGTTGGCACGAAAAAGAAAATGTTTTTCTGAAACCTACATCACACCAGACCGCATCTCGCTATGTCCGAAAAATCATTTTTATGTTTTTTCATTGCTGTCTGCTGACTATTATCCTAGGGATGCTTGTTATAAATCAAAAGTTTCCGGAAACGAAAAACAAAAAATGAGTCTCGTAAAAACCTTGTCCGATTTCTAACGAAAAAATCATTTTTCAAATAAAGCCACGCATCCTAAGAATACACAACAAAAAGCATAAGGTTGTATTTGAAAAAAAAAGTTGAAAGAGGCATCTTGTATACCTTTGGTCGCAAAAATACTGTTTTCTTTACATAAACAAAACCTGAGAAAAAATAAAGGGGCTACAATTTAACTTTTCTTTATATCATGCTTTCTTTGCAAAAACTGATCTTCCCTATAAAAAGAGGCGCGTGTATATTGCGGAAATATATAATTATTTTACCAAGAAGCATAATTTTATGTCAACAAATTGAATTAACTAATTTAAGTTTCTTTACTGAGATTTATTCATTGTGTTTTATGGCTGCTGTAACTCAATACTGTAAGCTTGTACAAAAGAGTTCATAGTAAATTTAAAATTAATTGAAATTTGATATCCTTTGTTTCGAGTAATTAATTAGTGCATTTCAACGTCGCATAAATTATTAACTGGCTATGACTTATATAAGACGACGATAAACCTGTCAAATGAACAATTAGATAAACCTCTTTCTTTATACCACCGTCGAGGATTTTCCAGCTAAGAAATTCTCCCTAATTGTGTTTGAACAAAGAACAAACATCCTTAATAAATCCGGGTTCACTCTATTGTCGAAGGAGTACAAGAGCACGTAATTGGGTAGAAATTACACAAAAGACAACAAAGGAATTTATGTAGAGCCGGCTTCTCTATTTAACCCGTACTTAGAGAAGCACATCGTTTATTTTTGGAAATATTAGCAGGATATCGCGTCAGTTGAATTATGCAAAGGGGGAGCAACTTACAGGCTTGCCGGATGTTGCAGGGCTTCGGAGATCTTCACTTTCAAATGTGCCAGCCTGTAGACGACACAAGTGTCGATCACCTTGTTGATGGTCACCATTGCTGTAAACTGTAGGTCGTGAACGCCGTGGATGAGCGTCAGACACGTTTTGAGGAGAAGCGAACAAGCCGCGGACAGTTCGATTCTTCTCCTTTCCGCTTCTTCCGCCGTCGACGTTTCCAGCGAAGTGCCTCCGTACGTTTCAAGAGAAGTCTGAAAGAAAGGCGCTCAGTTAGTAATATGCGTTATGCTAAAACGCGAAAACAAATATATCTTGAATCGAAAGTAAAATGTACTGAGATATAATGAAACTTTCGAAATCAAATGACTTTAAGAGTCATTTTTTCAGTACTGTTAACTAACACTTCTGTGGGGGCTTGGTTCTTTCTTGCAACTTGGTCTCTTTCTCACTGTTTTCTCAAAATAGTTTTATTTTTACTCTCATTAACTTTTTACTCAAAACTTTTTCATAAATATACTAATCAATAAGCAGTAATATTACTTCACGAGGCTGCTTCTTCAATATATCGAATATCGAACACTCTGGGGCAGTGCGAATTATTACGGAGAATGGACTGTATAAGGAACTAGGTTTGATTTTCCGTTTAATTGGGTTTGTGAAATAAAAGATTTTGTTATGTCAATCCCTACTAGGAGGTGGAGCGTAAAAGGGGAACGTGCTCAGAATGGTGTTCCTACCAGATCCCGTTGCCGTTTTTGAGAAATAAAAGAAGAAAAGATAAAAGAAGAAAGGCACTACCTACCAGAATGTGATAGGTATGCTAGATTTGTGTTCTTTGAAGGAGAGGACATCACCAAATCACTCCCCGAGATAAAATAGTCCAAAATCTTTTGGTCCAAGAGGTTTATACAGGACACGTTAGCTGACCAATACCGGACCTTCTAGGGATGTGGTGGGAGTCTATCCAGGCATTTAACCACTCGGGTTTTGGTCGATCACCCTGCATAATACATGTATAGGGTTCTGGAAGAGATTTTTTTTTCTTTTAGGTGGATTAGAACCCGGAACCTTTACCTTACAGTGATTAGCATCGTGTCAACGCCTAAACCATTGCGGGCACCGATGCCCCCAAAAAGAAAGAGATTTTTATAAAGTAGGAAGAATGGACGACGTATGAGTATTTCAGTCTTAAAAAAACGGTTTCATCAGATAGATACCTCTTTCCTCGCCGTAAACTTTTATGTTACTCGCTCTAAACAGCAGTGACCACCTTTTCAATGTAACTTGATTTTAGTCAAAGGTCTGTAGAACAACAACAAAAACACCCCATACTCGTATTATATTTGGTCAATTTTCATATTTATTACAAATGTATTATTCCTGTTCACAATTATTTTATGAAACCTTTTGCTTTCTTCCATCCCTTTTTGTATTCCTTACAAGGGGCACAAGAATGAGGTATTTTATGTGCATATTATAAATATTGGAGTGAAAAAAGGGAATATCGAGTGCTATGATGTAGTGTGATTGAATTCTGGTGTATGAATTTAATGTATTAGCGTGAATGATTCCTCTGTTACTCCAATTCCCTGGAACTGTATGAATTAAGTTTAGTGTGGGAATTTATTATTAAAGTGAATAGAAAGATTTCTTCCCTAATTGTCCCAAGGAATTCGAGTTAACCACACTAACTTGTGTGGTGTGGTGATCTTATGTGTTTAATGTATGCATATCCATCCTGACTTATACAGCCGTGAGCTATAGAGAGGCTGGCAGCAGGAGAAAAGAACAAAGTGGTCGGCTTTGTTGTTAGAAAAATTAATTAGTAGGTTAATTAATCTAACTAATTATGTAAGGTTTTAGTTGAAATTTTTCAACGGAATGAACCCTATTACACTACATTAGAAAAATAGAAGGGGAAAATTCCAAAGATTGTAGTTTGAAATGAGAAGTTTGTTTCCGAGTGGACGGAAATCACGAATGCTCAAGTGGTTAGAGTAGGGGCGTATTAAACCGAAGGTCGTAGGTTCGAATCCCGCTCGTGTCACTAGCTTTTTCATTTCAACCAAAACCTTACATAAAATGATTAATTAACTGAAAGAATTAATTTAGTCAATATAACACTAAATATGATGGATTAATTAGAAGGAATAAAATGCTGGAAGAAAAAAATATCGACTACAAGAACAAGTTTGCTAGCCCTAAAACTTTGGACAATATATAATGGAAAGATCACCTAAATATTATTTTTAATCAAATTATTTCAATCGGATATTATCTAGAGTTTTTTCTCGTTTTAATATCGCTTTTTGCTCTCGCCCACTTTTTAATTCTATTTACATTTAATTTTCTCCGTTTTCTTGTAAGGTTTGCTGTACTTGGTGATTTTTTTTTTAACGAAATTCACTTTTTAAACCCTACTTTTATTACTCCCCTGATATTCATCCTTCTTGTAGTAAAAGAGAAAAGATTTAGCGGCTTGAACGATAAAAATACTCCTGCAATCAGATGAGTCACAGGGAATTCTTTTTTTCATTCTCTCCATCTTTTCAGCCTACCTTGATAAATTCGTGTTATAGTACACTTAAGAACAATAATAAGGCGTGTTTTTAAATTCGGCATGGACAGATTTAGAGACAATTTTTTTTTTTTTGTTAAAAAGTTATTTAAAAAATAAGAAAATATACCCCAAATACGATAGGTTTATATACTTAAATATAGGGAATTAGGATATAATAAAAAAGAATTAAAATTTCTGGTCCCACTTCGTTTTTGTTTGAAATGCTGTTTTTTTTATAGGGAGAGAGATCCTTGTTATTGCGATCGGGAATTGGGTGGACATAGTGGATGTTTCTTTGTTGACATTGAAGAAATGTTCTTGTTTTTCCAAGCGAAAGTAGCCCCCTTTTCATACACAATACGCGATTCGTGTATTGCCTTTCTGGCAGGCGGAATGCAAGTTTGCACAAATACTATAATCCTCGCCCGGCTGAGCGACGGCCTTTGTTGTGTACATTGTGTGTACATATAAATTTGTTATTCATCGCCAACAGGAAACTCAGTACTGACGTCTAAATTGGGAGATACGTAAATGGACTGTTCTGTTGAAAAAATAGTCTTTTTTTTTAAAACGTACCTTGAGCAATTTATGTAAAAGTGCGGCCATATTTCTATGAAGGGACGAGTCGTTTCTTTGCTGGAGCAGCTTCAGAATCCTTGATATATGAGCGAGAAGACCTCTGAGGATGAAACCGAGTACCTCGGGGTTCGAACACATTTGTAAGAGCACATGGAAGCCACGCTCGTGGTCAGCACACGGCGTGATTTTTTCTGCAACAAATAACAAAGGAAAAGAATATTAAGACTAAACATAGAGAAAGATGATATCTAATTCGTGAAAAACTGGAATAGATATTAATTCAACGAAGCACACTTTCTCGGGAGTGGAAATCCATTTAAACTGGTTGGGCAAGTCAAATAGGCCGCTTAAAGCCTTACCACACGCCCGCATATAAACCGTGGTTTCATTTGGCGTTTACCTCGAATAAATATAATTATAAGTATAAATTGTATAGGTTTATTTTTTAATCAACTGACCTTTCCGACTTAGCAAAGGTTGGCATTTGTAAAGCGCTATTTTCCGTTATATATATTTTTTTTATAAAAGGATCTTTCGAAAAGAGCTGCTTGAATGCTCATCACGTACTAATCTAGTTCCGAGGAATCTCGGTTAGAATTAAGGATAGAATTGGAGGGTTTAAAAAAAATAAAGGACGCTTCGAGGGGACGACTCAGCTCCACCATTATTTTTAGACAGTTTATATTTTTATTAGATTGAAACTTTTCTATATATTCCGAATGTTTGAATAATTCAACAATGTTTAACTAATTTATTATTAAAGAAAACTTTAGATTTTGGAAATCCTTATATATTAATATGTTTTCACAAGAAAAATATTTTAAAAAATGAGAGAAATTAGATTTTTTAAATTTATGTTCATGCACATAAATAAATTTCAATTAATTAAGATGTTTAGTTGAGATAAAAAAATTAATTTCACGAGTGGGATTCGAGCCCACGGCCTTTGGCTAGATACGCCGCTACTCTAACCACTTAATCTATCGTGAATTTTTTTTAATCAAAAACTAAAAACCTTAATTAATAGAAAGATATTAATTGGTCAAGCGGACCACGATAACTATTAGAGGAGATAAGTTAAAACGAAGTATATCTTCACGAAATCTCTCCGTGGCCATTTCTATTGTCGCCGAGAATCAAATAGATCACACGAAACTTGAAAAATGGCAAAAAGGAGAGAAAATTCAAAAGATCGAATTGAGACGGGAAGTTAGTGTCCGAGTGGATCGAGGTCACGATAGCTCAAGTGGAAGAACTGAACCGTATTTATGCGAAGGTCGTGGCATCCTGCTCGCGCCATTGACTATTTATCTCAACTAAAAACCTTAATTAATTGAAAGATATTAATTAGTCAAGCGAACCAAGAAAACTAGTGAATTACTAATAAATTTCGTTATCTTCAGAAGGTATTTTAGTCGAAGTGAATAAACGGTGAACTTGACAATATGCGATAGCGTCAGGAGTAATCAATAGTTTATTACAAGGAACGTGGTCGGTACCAAGGTCACTTTTGGTCTGCCTATCCTCGTCGGCCTGGTGCGTCAGCGTAGCGGCATTTAGCTGTCTTCGCTGTACTATCTGCTGGAAAATGTGTCTCACTGGCCAGAGTAGGCATAGGAGAAATGATCGGTAATGACCAATTGAGCTCACCTCTGAAGATCGCATAGGGAAAATGCTAATCTTTACCGTTAGATTTGGTTTTTCAATATCTATAAACAGTTGGATTGTTCTTATTTTTTGACTTCCCTATTTCCCTTATGCATTTGTAGGGCATTTTCTGTCTATGCAAATAAACCGTTGAATTATAATGAATATAGGTTTTAGGCCCTGGTTATTGATTTTTTCCATATTTTCTATGAAAGGTACTAACTTTTGGGTTGTTTTTTTTAACTTTACGGGAGTCGTGCGTTTTCTGTTATCTTTTTTTTTTTAATTTTGTTGTAGTAACTTTCCCAAGCAGTCGAAGACTTCGAGTTTTCTTTTCTTGTTTACGTAAAACTTTATATTTCTACTTTTACTTGATTATTGCTATTTTAAAATACGGCGATTAGACGCATTGAAAATTTACAAATTGCCGAGTTAAGCAATTATTTAGATTTTACAACTTTGTCTTAAATGTGGATACTGGTTTCTGTCTAAAGTATAGTTAGCAATTAATTTATTTTGTTTATTTTTATACTTGTACTATTTTTTTTTTTTGTGATCTTGAATTGATTATATTTGGAAGCTAAATGATGTTTTTCATCACATGTTCTCACATGCAAGTAAAGCATATTATTTCTGTTTTATTTCGTTTGAAAGTACATGATGAATCCGACCCTATTTGTGGTAGCTTGCTCCCTCCAACAAAATAATTAAATAATTAATTTACAGAAATCTGTCGTTTGGGTGAAAATTAACAATGCATTAATCACCTTACAAGAATAATTCATTAAAAAATAATCTTCTTTTTAATTAACTACGGTTAAAATCTTTTTGAAATCCCCTGACAGTGCATGGTGGTACCCTCTGCATAAAGATTTATTTTCCACGAAAAGGCAAAATGACTTCAGGTCAGATTCTGTTATGAAAAGAAATTCAATTCGGACGGTCCGGATGGTTTTCCATAATATTATGACGATTTATGTTAAGAAGAAAAATAGTGTCACGAATTGAAATGGAAAGCAGTTTAATATATGGGCGTGCGTTAGAGTGAGAATAATATTAGAATATTTCAAAAACAGATACTATTAGTTTTATTTCATTTTAATGAAAGTAGATAAAAGCAATTTCCATAGGAATTTACTTTAATTTTAATGCTAAGTCCAAATGTAAATGATAAAAACATTAAAAAATTTGGATAGGTTTCCCTGTTAATATTAAAATTAGTATAACAGAAAGTGAAGAATACTTCTTTTTTACAATTTCTTTAACATAATGTTAATTTTTTTTAAATGAAAAGCATAACTATACAGTAAATTTTTTATCTTAGCTCATACTCGTCTTTCACATATAAGCTGTCTGTAGTAGCTTTTTAAACGTGAAAATTTGAAAACATTAATTTGCCTATGCCTTGAACTTTTACTTCCTAAAGATAAATCTAATACATCAACTATTTAATTCTAAGTCTGAATTTCATCAATAACAATTTATTGCAATTATATTTTATTTATTCCAAGAACTGACCGATTTTTCCATTTCTAGGGATAACGTTGTGTGGGAAAAGTTGGTGGAATAGCAAAAGGAAAAACTGGACGGAGAAACTTACGGCTGTACATATTAAAAAACTGTAAAGTATATTGTAAGACAAACATATAGAAATACTTTGATTGAAGATAAAAAATATATTTTGCATTGTATAAATTCACTTTTTCCCACACCCTAAATTGTCAAATTTAAACATTAAACATCGAAACGTTGGCACGATAAAGAAAATGTTTTTCTGAAACCTACACCACACCAGACCGCATCTCACGATATCTGAGTAATTATCGTCTAACGGTTACTAATCGTTTAAAAATTAAGTAAAAAAGTTAAACCAATTTTTAGGTCGCTGAACGGTTATTAAGCGATTAAGTTGTAACGTAAATTGTAATTTTAGACAAATGAATAATACATCCTAAAAATTTAAAAAGATTGTTGTAAATAAAAAATGTTTAGTTTTTTCTAGGAGTTGATTTATTTTTAAATTTATATTTTTTTTACATTGCATAAAAACTCTTCTGAAACAATACTGTTTTGTCTTGTTTTTGTTTCTACTTGCAATATTTTACATTTTTGGGTGTATCGCAATCCAATTTTGAAAGCCCAGAAGCTATATAGATAGACAGCAAAAACTGCTAAATATCAAGAAATCTTTTGCAAAACATACAAAAATAAAATATAGGTTTATTGTACAATTATATATTTATTCAATATTTTCCTTATAATTTATTTTATTATTTTCCATTTATCCTGAAATTAATCAATAATAGGCTTTTAAGGCAATATAATATTTTGATATGGTAGTGGAATATTGATAATAAATATGCCGATTGTTATCCAAAGCTAAGTAGGGTTTTTAGGAAGATTCGTCTTTTTGAGGGGATATTTTAGGGTGGTATGTATAAGCAATGTTTCGAAAGACAAAGTTAAAAGTATAATTAAATGATGATTATCACATATATATTCGAAAACCCATAGGAATTTTTCTAACCATCGTTTTTGAAGAACAGTACAGATGTGAATCTGGCCGTTGTTATTAATAAGGAGAGTCCAGTGTAAACGTATTTTTCATAATGCGTAAGTTAATAGCTGCAAAGATTTGTCGCCAAGGCGCCCATTGGGAGGAGCGTAAGCGGCTTTATTCCGGTATAAAATATTCCCTCGAGGACGAAAAAGGCTGAATTTTCCAGTGGTCCCAAATCCCCCTGGATCAATAAGTCCCGTCTATTGGTCCCAACGGGTTATAATTCAGTGTTCTAGTTAGTTGAACGTTCTGTGAGTGTTCGAGAGAAAGAGGACGGGTGGCCGCGCTCAAATTGTAACGCTGCCCTAACTTTTAACCGGGATCCCAACATTTTATCTACTGCCTCAGCTTTTAACTCTCTTTAAAAGGGGGACCGAAAAGTTTTATAATTGTCATTGCACTGTCAGACCTGCCAATTAAATTCAAAAATAGCCAGTTGTTTGAAAACAGAAAACATGACAGTTCGTTTTGTAAAAATGGGAAAGGCTCGTCCCATTTTCACGGCCCATTCAGAAATATCTACTTATTTGCCAAAATGTTTAATTGCTTTTTCTCACCTCCTTCTAATTAATTAAAAATAGTACTGAAAAGAAACATGATACTCTCACTTATTCTCTTCCTCCTCCCCTCTCTCTCTCTTTCTGTCTTCTTCTTCTCTCCCTTCGAATTTGTATATCCGTCACGAACGTTACAGATCTATCAACTTCTCTCTCACTCACTTCACCCTTTTCTCTTTCTTTTTCACTCTTTGAAATTCTGTCTTCTTCTTCTCTTTCTCTCCCTATGTATGTCCGACTCCATCTTTAGAAATCTATCAACTTTTCTCTCTCTCTCTCTCTCTCTCTCTCTCTCTCTCTCTCTCCCTCTCCCTCTCTCCCTCCCTATCTCCTTCTTTTAAGTTCTCATACTTTTTCTGTTTTCTGCACTTCTTCCTTCATGCAAGAATTTGCTATCGTATCAGGGGATTGAATAGGCATATAGTTATGAATAATACGACAATAGTTCGAATAAAATCTAATATTCCACTTTCCCCATCCACCCCCCTCACTCTACTTTATCTTATATCCTCGAATTTTCTCTGTCTATCTTTTAAATTCAGCCTACTTAATATTCTCTCTTTTCTTTCATCTTTCCTGGCTGTCTTATAAGTCATATAATGAAATGGTTTATTTCAATACTAGATTAATCTAACACAAAATCATTCGAAATATTAGAGTTATATTAAAAAACCTATATTATCAAAAACAGAAGAGAATAATAATAGTTGTGGCCGTTTATTTTTTTCTCGATGCTAGGTATTTTATGGACAAGTAAAATTGGTAATCACAATAATTCATAGGCTGGTTGTCAGGTGTTTTCATTCAAGTGAAATTAACGACAAGTTATTGTTAAAATTTTAATTTAAGTTGAAATTTTTGAATTTGAAAGCATGGGTTTATAAATACGTATTGTATTAGTCCAGCATCATTTTAAATTATGTTTTTCTGGCTGAAATAACAAATGTCATTTCTTTTCTTCTCTCTGGTACTTCTTCGCCATAACGTATGAGATGACAGCAGAGACGAGTTCGAAGAAAATGACGGTTGAGTATAAGATCCCAAGGCCGATGTAAATAATATTTAAGGTTCGAATGATTTTGGCGTAGCAACCGACTTTGTAGGAGTTTTCGCGAGGGCATCGTCCGCTCTCTTGACCGCAGCAAGACGGCGGCAGATCATTAATTGTCCAGTTAGACGTTCCGAACACTCCGCAGCAGGAAAGAAATCGCTGAAGCCGGTCGATATCTTCGTGGAAACTGTCGTTTTTGCTGTACTTTAACTCCATGACTTCCTTGGTAACGATGTCTTTCTGTCGTGCTCGAATAAGCACGAACGTTCCGAATAAGACTTTAAACAGGACTGAGAAGATATGAGACCCCGCGTAAATTCGCATTACATAACCAGATCTCCATGCTACTCCGAACAATCCAAAACATTCCACGATCATCATTAGTAACCCGACAATGATCACGACATCGCATACGATCATCAGAAGCCCTTGGGAAAAATAGCTAATGAGTTTACTCCTTGAATAATACATCATGCCAACTACTGTTGATAATAGGGCTAACAATGAACACAACACGTTGGGGAAAAAGAGGATGAATTTTGACCTGCTCATATTTTACACGTTATTAATAAACATTTTAAAATCACATCAACAGGACATGACATTTGAAATCATAGTCCTATTACAAAAACAAACAATAAATGTTTTAACCAAAACATATGTTGTCATTGTTTTTCGTTAACTTTAATTTTACTTTATTTCACTATTTTCATATGGGAATAAATATTGGAAATGGTTCACAACACAAAACAATTTATGTTTATGCAGTATATATTTAGATGCGTAAATCAGGGTTTATGTCTCATCCGTATTGTAGATAAGTTAAACTATCTAATTTCCTCCAGACAGTTCGAACTTTTATTCACTGATTCTGATCTTCAATCCGACACATAAACTTCTTACGATCGTTGGGCAATAAAATTTCGATCTCCTGGAAGCTGCTTGTTCCCAAAGTCCTGAAAACCAAGGAACGATGGATCAACAAATTGAGAGACTTTGATGTCACGATTTCTGTTATCTGTCTAATTCGTTGTAAAAGAAAAAATTCCTGCCAGAAACTAGGTTTACGCAAAAAAAAAAAAAACACCAAACAAATACGTTTTCCATAATATAATTTGTCAATTCAAAGTAATTGGGCAGAGGAAACAATAACTTTAAACAAAAAAGAGACATTGTATTTAGGTCAAAACCGTTCGTTTGTTGAATTTAGAAATATACCAATAAAACACAAATGAAAATAAAAGTAATCGAGAAAAAATGGGACAAACGAATTAAGAGTATTCTATACGCTTTTCTAATTTATTTTATAACCATGTATACACTGAGTATACACCAATGATTAACATACTACCAGTACATGAACACGAATATTAATTAATATAAATTTTACCAAAATAATTCAAAGTACGACACCATTTCAATTATTTATTCTTTGTTATGTAAGATCTAGGTTGAAATGAAATGTTAGTGTAACGAGCTGGTTTCGAACCCACGACCACGATAGCTCGAGTCGTAAGAGCAGGGACGTGTGGAACCGAAAGTGGACGGTTCGAATCCCGCTCGTGACACTAACATTTCATTTGAAAAAGAGAACGAGAGAGAGAGAGAAAAAGAGAGAGAGAGAGAGAGAGAGAGAGAGAGAGAGAGAGAATGATGGAGATTGAAATAGAACTAGTTGGGAGATCCTAAAATAGTGATAGATAGAGAAAAGAGAAAGGGAGAGAAAAAATGGAGAAAGTCAGGGGAAAAGACGGAGATAAATAACCCTTGTGTCGAAAATTTAAATATACTATATTCGTTTATTTTAAACATTAGATTACTACTTTAACACTTGAAGGTAAAGAAAATGCACAAAATTAAAAGGGTGAGAAAAAGAAAAATGTAAAGTATATAATATATTACATTGTGAAACAGAGTGATATTGAAAAATAAATAAATAGATGTAAAACAAAAGAACAAATGTAAATTTGTTCCAGAATTGCATTTAGGTAAAAATAAAGCAACGAAAATACCTTATGAATATAAACCTAGTTATACACTCTTATTCAAATTATACAGTCACAGCAACATAAATACCATAAAAAAAGTTAAGTTATGGTGCCATTATAGGTGAAGTCGGAGTAATTGGTTTTGCAGTAGCAATATTATTGGCTTCAAATCTGTATATTTTGTAATTAAAAACTGCCATAATGGCAGAATTTTTTAAAATATAAATTGTGATAAATATGAGCAGATGGAGTACCCGAGGCTGTTTGGAGAAACACCAACATTAGCATAATTCTATACCAGGGAAGATTAAACATATAAATCAGGGTAAACCACTTAGACTTTCGTTTAAAAAAAGGAGAATAATAAACCTGATAATTTTATCACGGCCACAAATAAAATCCGAAGTAGGGAAGATATGAAAGTATATCCTCGGAATACAATTTAGGACGGGGCCGTGAGTGGCGGGACGATGAGATATTCAAGAGCAGAGCATTTCTTTGGGCAACGGGGGCTGCTGCAGTACGGTAGATTGCTTCCAAGTCTAATATCTCACGGCTAAGTGCTTTGCCTTCACCAAGGATCAACTGGGATTAAGCATTTAAACCTATCAAACCGTCTGCCCTCCCCGACCCCCCTTTACCAACTTCCGTAACAGTTTTCCGAAAGAGGTCGACTTCCAAGTTATCGACGAGGCATTGTTCCCGCTGCGTTGCAATTAATCTTCCTCATTTTAATTGGGAAAGAATCTGTTAATTATTAGCAAGGAGTTTTTTTATGTTTTAATGATTAAAGCTGAATATAACTACTGTCCGTTCATGAAATGCCCTTTTACAATTTTCCTTTGGGTACAAACTTATTTTTCTTTGAATATTTAGTTTTTAATGATTATTTGGAAAAAGTGAGATGTGGTCTGTTGTGACGTAGGCTTTATAAAAACATTTTCTTTACCATGCCAACGTTTCGATATTTATTGAGGTCATCTTCCGGGATGAAAGTGTTTATATTATTGTAATCAATTTTACAAGTAACTTATAATTTTTAATTATATGTTTATTGTAGACGATTGACACGAAATGCATTTTCTTGTAGTTTTTGGGTCAATTATTATTATTATTATTATTATTATATAATTTTTAAGGGCGTTTTAACGGCTAAGGTCATTTCACGCCCTAACATCCAAACATTCTATTTTAGGTTTGCTATATATCTCCTGAGTGCTATAAAACTCTGACTCCAAACATTCACTCGTAACCTAATTTATCCTATTGCCATCCAAGCTTTGATTTTCTTTTTCATATTCTAAATTCGGAAGGCCAAGTTACATTAAATTTAATAAAATTAAAAAAATTATTTCTGTTTCTTTTTATAAATCAAAATTGTGAGTTTTTTCCATAAATTAAAATTTCCCCATAGGCTTGTATGGCTAATAATAATAATAATAATAATGGAGTCAGACTAGCAACAGTCTCAGCATGATTATAGGCTCACCTTTATCCTTTTATTCTTCCATTCAAGTATGATAACTAGTTCTACATAACAATAATAAGAAACAAAACACATTAACATTTTTTTAAGGAGCTATTTTTCTTATTTAAATTGCGATATTGCGTTTTGGGTTAAGTATTATTTGATTTAGTCCTGTCTTTCCATTCGCCAACATATAAAAAATTTTGACAATATATATTTCTAAATTGATGTGTTTCCATAATTTGAGGTCTCAACTCACTTGTGTGTCGTAATAACAAAAATTACATATATCACAAACAATTTCACTCATGAAGATGATCCCAATAAAGATCGAAACGTTGGAAAGATAAAGAAAATGTTTTTTTCTAAAACATACGTCACCTCACCAACTCCAAATAATCATTGGTTAACGGTCACTAAATACCGCACATTAATTTTTAATTATAGTATGATTTAAAAACGTTTTATACTCAAAATAATTACTAACACCGGCCTTCCAATTAGGCATCATTATTGTGCGTTACGATGACATTAATGACAAATTTTAATCAAATATTTCATTAAAAATGTAATATCTCTGACAAGTTAGTTCAGATACTTCAATCTTTAAACTAAATATCTGTTGAAACGAAAGACATCTTGCCCCGCCTTGCTAATAACCCTGATATCGTGTCATTTCCTCTTGTCACTTTCACGACGTCTGTTTTCTTGAAAACACTTATTTGTGTTTAGGTCATGAATTTAAAAGATGAGTCTTCTATACTGAAAAATATTTTAGACTTTAGTATGTAGAAGAATAAAAATTAATTAAGTAAATAAATAGGAAATTAATGGGGGGGAGAAATTCATCACTAAGACGTTTATTACGCGAACTTATTCTTGCGAACTTCTGCATGAAAAACAAGTTTGGAATATTTCTCAATAAAAGAGAAGGCGTAAAAATAAAATGACATGTTAGTTTAAGAAAGCATTTTTAATATTGTGACCAATTTTTAACAATATTGGTACACAAGCTCAAGTTGAATTCTCCACTCAACCGGTAGGCCAAACTCGGAAAACAGGTCAAAAATACATATTTCTCCATGTTTTTTGTGCCTTTGGATATTTCGTTAGTTTTATAAAGGATTTCTCCATACTGCGACCTATTTTTAACAAGATTGCTACACGAGATCAAGTTGAACTAGATGGAAACTTGGAACTCGCCACTCAACCGGTTGGTCAAATTAGAAAACAGGTAAAAATACATACTTCTGCAATGCTTTTTGATGTTTCGTTAATGTTAGTAAGTATTTCTTCAAACGTTAAAAATACATGCTTTTTCGAAGTTTTGTTAAACTTCTGTTATTTGGCTAGTTTTAGAAAGGATTTGTACCTATTTTGACCAAATTTCGACAACAAACAAATTTTTCGGTTACCAACACGATATCAAGGTGATCTTGTCGGAACGTTAACTCGCAACTCGCTTCAACCGGTTGGTGAAATTCCAAAAGCCGGTAAAAATACATAAAACTCGCACGGTCTATTGTAATAAAATCTTTCATTGTGTTTCAAATTTATGGTTGTTTTGAAATATATCTCAAAATATATAAATTCAATATACTAATGATTATTCAGAAATCGTGAGATGCAGTCTGGTGTGACGTGGATTTAAGAAAAGCATTTTTTTTATTGTGCCAACATTTCCATCTTTATTGAAATCGTCATCAGAGCCGAGGATTTAAAAACATTGTTTTTAAATGAACAAATACATGTAGGATGGGGAAAAAGTGAATTTATACAATTTACAAAATATATTCATATAATATATTATATAGGCAGAATATATATTTTAAAAATATATTTTTAAACAGAAAGGTGATATATTTTTTGCACTGTATAAATTAAATTTTTTTCACGTCCTACATGTATTCGTTAAGTTTAAACAAAGGTTGTAAATCCCTGGCCCTGAAGATGATCTCAATAAAGATCGAAACGTTGGCACGGTAAACAAAACACTTTTCTGAAACCTACATCACAGCAGATCGCATCTCACGATTTCTAAATAATAATGGACTCACCGCCACTAATCACCACACATTTAAAAAAATATGTGAATCTTTTTTCAGGTCACAGGCTTCACGTATCAAAAATTTTATACACACCTCGCACGTCCATGAATTTGTACATAAAAAAAATCTAGTGCCTGCATAACATTTTTTACTAAACCTTTTAGTTTAATGTGTAATTTCAACGTGAACAAATTCAAAATTTGAATTTCAGAATTTCAGCAACGAATAAGAATTTAATGGCAACCACGTGGATGATTAAGTAGAAAATGATGATGTGGGTGTTTGCTAAGCATCTGAAAAGACTTGTTTATGTGTTTCGACAAATGGATTTAGATCATTAGGAAGGCATTGTTAGCCCAATTTGACAGGAAGCATCTGTAAGAAGTAATTAAGGACACTGCTGTTGAAATTTATTTAGTCGCTTGTTATTCAAATATTAAACCAATTATTTTTAAAAAATTGGAATATGTTTGTATTATGTGAATATATTTTATGGTAAAAATAAATTAAAAAACGCCATTACAAAATTTATATTCTACATTTTTGCGAGTTAAACGTAGGAATTTCCGAGAGACTTGTAACGAAAGAAGGATTTAAAGTATACCAAAGGGGCTTTTTTACTTAAAAAACTGACCCAATTTACAAGGAGTCGAGGGCTTTAAGGGCAAATGAGTGGCGCGGTTAGTGAAGCGAGCGACAACTTCGTGACCCGAGCGTGAATTGATGCGGTCATCCATCATAATGAAGAGGACAAGTTTCGTACTTACAAAAGAACGCCGTCGGTGCCCGCGGGACGAACATTCGCAAACTCTCATCGAAGGGAAAACTTTTTATATAATATACACAAGTCAAAGTTTGCTCGTGATGGAAAAAAGAAGATTCTAGGCGGTCAGATTTTTTTTCCTACTTCCTTTGATTTTGTTGGTTATTCTGTTTCATGAATATTGAACTAAGCGACTCGTGTTAAATTCAAACGAGGGGATTACTTTAAAATCACAGGGGTCTTTTGAGTACGACCTTTTCTGAAAATATTAATAGCGGCGTTGGGCTGAAATATCGAAATATGACGAACCGTGAAAACCAACCTGCATTGATCGCCTAACAAAACTTAAAGGGCAACGTTTTTCCGGAAGAAAAACAAATACAAATGTCAGGCTACATGTTCGTTTTACAATTTATAAAATCATTCATTCTTAATTTGCATTAATATTTTTGTTTATTTGTTGTTTTTACACAATCGCCAACCAATGAACGGTTTTGTTGTTGGCTTCAGTTTTCAAGTTAAATATTAAAAAATCCCGTCACTGTCTCAAGTGTCAAGGGCTGAACTCTAGAAGTAGCAGTGCAGCTCAACCTTTGATCGTTAATTTCGTTCGAATTGCCAGTTGAATTAATACCCATGTCTTCAACTCTGTAATTAGGCGAAATGAATTCCCTTTGCCATGCTTCTCTTCCCTTTGTTGACGTGTCACTAAAATTGAAATATCCCTTGAACTTAGGGTTTCTTCTCAGAAAAGAGGCACATTTTATTTAAGTACGAATTCTTTATTTTCTTCACGTCTAGACGTGTACTCTAGAGTGTAGATTTTACTGTACAAAACCCAATATATGATTGTTAATAATTTTTAGTTTGCGCAATTATTATAAAAAATATTTGTCAACGGTTAGACAATATTTCGATCTACATATTCTAATGAATTCTGAATTATAAATCCGCGATTATCACATACTTAATTGTCTCAAAATAGTGTTACGTTATAAAAATATTAGATGTGAACGATAATAAATTCCACAGACAAAACTTAACTTCCTTACATAGATTTTATTATAGTAATAGGCGTATTTACGATGTTTGTAAGATGTTTTCGCGAATAGAGGAATGTCCAGAAAGATCGTGAACGCCTCCTTCTTTTCTTAGCATGTTAAACGTTAATTTTTCTGAATTAATAAAGTAAATGTATTGGTCTGATTTAATCAACGTGTATTTAATAATAAAAATACGCGTAAACAAAAACAGCTGTTAAATTCAGGCTGCCATGTTGGTTACCTATGCCTTAAATTAACAAGGTTGAGAATACGACACACCCGTCTCACGCACGGTTACCTCTTAGAAGGTAGAAGTCACCAAACTCGTTAACGGTGAGACACCTATTTAAATGCAATAAGTTAAGAGAGTACCGAGTACGGTATGATCTAATATCCAATCAGGAAATAGTTAAGCGTAAAAGTGGCTTCAAAAATAATCTTAAGTACATAAAATTTATGAATTACCATAGATACATATAACCAACCACACGTGGTATATCTACATTTTGCAATGTTAATGTATTTGTTGTGTCTGTGACCGAATATCGAGTAGCCCACAGGCCCGCCAAATTAGTTTAGCTGATTATATATTTGTTGTGTGATGAGAGGGACAGGTCACCGCTATCAAGGTTGCAGTTATACAGCCGAGATGCTGCGACCTCTCCAATATAAATGTATTTATTAGCGTAAATGTTTTGCGGAAACGGGCATGGATGTCGAGTATTATGGAGTACTCCACATGCCTGTCAAAAGAAAATTAGTCAAATGGATGAGTGAAATTCTGTACGAATGTATTTATTAGCAGGAATGAAAGAAAGCTGGTAGGATTATGATTATCCTACCGATTTTTTATTTAGTTGTAGCGGCAGGTTCTCAGTCGTGCACCTGTACTCTGAGCCCTGCCGACTGTAGGTGAAGTCTAAAGTTCATTATTGTGGCTGTGACTGAATATCGAGTAGCTCACCGGCCCGCCAAATTGGTAATTAGGTAATTATATATTTGTTGTGTGATGTGAGGAACAGGTCACCACCGTCAACGTTGTTGTATAGTTAGATTTTCTTAGCGTGAGTGGGTATTGTTAGTGAGTCTGTAAATATTGAAGTATTTTTAATAAACCACGTGTGTGATGGTAGGAACGAGCAACAAAACACTCCTCTGTTTGGTCGGTAGAAAACAAACTTAAAAGAAGAGATGGTTAGGGATGGTAAAAAAAAAATTAAAAAAAAAATAAATAAAAAAAAAAACAGGACCTAACAGGCTTAACACAAAGATCGTGAAAACCCCCTACAATCCTTTCACCTGCGAAGCATAAAGTGAAAACATCTCACAGACATCCCATGATTAATAATAATCCTCTCTTTTAAGCCATAAGCATGGATGTACTCGTTTAGCAGAATGGGAAGTTTTTATTGAGGTAAATTAATAATTCCGTCTGCCTTCAGTTTGAGCTTTCCTGAGAAGACTTGAATCTGAAACATATTTTATGGATCAACTTTACTCTTGTTAGTAAGAAGTAAAAGGCATACGGAATGAACAATTATTTAAAGGTTTTCTCGATCTAGACATTTCATAACGGGATTAAATATTTACCTGGCCAATTAGAGAAAAACAACCCCTGCCCTTTTATACTCACGACCTTTTGTTTCTAAGACGGTCTCGACAGAAAATATCCTGTGAAATGCATAATAAGAACTGGGATAAAAGAGCAAAATGTTTACTTGAGAAACGTTTGTACAAAAATAACCAACAATGATTTTAAAAAACGAACTTGAGATATAGACCTATAGACTTAGAAAGTCAGAAAAAATATTGGTAACTTGGAATCCATTTTTTGGTATTGCAATGAAAAAGTTGTCCATGGAATAAACCATATTCTAAAATTTTGGAAAGTGTGCTTCCAGAATCGCACCTTGTGCGTACCCTCTTCCTGGAAAACGGTTTTACGAATGTGGCAGAATGCTGGCCTCTGACAATGGCCATGTAAGCTGTTTGGCCTCCTCTCTTTTTCTACAATATTTTGAAATTCACTGGTCCGCTTGATCAATTAATATCTTTCAATTAATTAAGATTTTTAGTTGAGATACAAAAAGTAAATAATTTTACATTTTAATTGAATTTATCAAGAACAGCGATATTAGTGCCCTTGTAGAAAGAAGGGTTTTGAAATTAGGCTTCAAAGAAGAAGCTCGAGTTTTATCGAAAAAACACAAAATGAGAAATACAACTTTTTTATTGAGAATCAAAGAGAGCTATAGGGAAATTTCTTATTACATGTTTGGTGTAGGAACGCCTCCTGAACTTTTAAATCTATTATAGCAGAACATTGCACATTTTACTCGGAAAGTAGAAGAAAACAATCAATTTATCCTCAGTACAATCGAGAGAATTAATAGCCAAGGGGAGTTCAACACGATCTCCTAAACTGAAAAATAATCACCAATATTTTAGACTTATAAAATGTCAATAATAAACATCTACCCAATAGTTTTGCTTTATATCCAGTAATTATTATTTACACAGGTTCACGCAAAGGCGTATTAACCAACCCCCCCCGCCCGAGGATCCGGTGTTTTGAAATAAAAATTAGATTATTATGATGTTCTAATGCAGGGCAGATGAGATTCGAACTAGAAACCCTTACATTGGTGTTTCTGTGCAAGTTCTTAATCAGCTGCTCGCTAGTTTCTCGTTCAGAATATAAAATATTGATATACATCACATTGACAACTGATGCGCAACCATTAGCAGTTTTAAATTTGGCACGGAAGAAAAAGAAACCGTTTCTGTTTTCATAGAATGCGGTCGATCGCCTTGCGCAAATGGGCAAAAGCAAAAACCATAATATTTGTCAAAGATAACACAGTTTACTTCTATAATACGGAGATAGAAAAGTAATTATAAACAATAAAATAACCATAAAATGCAAATGGTGATACCTCGAAACGTACATTTAGGAAGACGTTATTTATATCTGCTTCTATTTTCAGACGGGGTTAATTTGAGTAAATACAAAGTTAAAGCTAGATATTCAGGATGTCACCTTACTCGTGTGCCAACAAATTCTGAAGAAAAACTACGCAACCTCAAAAAAAAGTATTAAAATATAATTTTTTATTTTCGCCTTTTACGAACATTTCAACAATGAGAATTTTTTGGTATTTGATAACATTAAAAATATAATAATAATAATAATTTTTATATATACCAAAGAATCGTACAGTTTTCGTCTATATATTCACAAAAATTTAACCATGGACTATTGTCCATCCGGCGAGTTGACTATTAGGGAAGATAAAATTTTCGCATTAAAATAATCGAAATGATAACTTCTATAAAATGCTAAACTAAAAACTTTTAGGATTTATTAGCTGCTCTTAAATATCTGAACGAACAAAGCCAGTTGAGCCCATTCAGATACGGTTCGGTTTCTCTTTGTGGCAGGTAAGCTCTTTGAAAATAAAAATCTACCGAAATTCGGCCTAAACTGGGCAAACCGCCAGGAAATGGAATAAACGTTAAAAAGTATGAGTTTTTATTGACAGATTCTATCTTTGTTTTCACAAATTTTCATATAAATTTTATGCAAAACGGTAAATAACATTAAAAAATAAGTTTAGAAAAACGTTTCCTTTGAGAAAAATAACATATTCAATCAGATACTGAAAACATTCTCGCTGTTTTTGTGGCATTTTGACATTGTGCACAGCCAGATAAAACATCTGGATACATGTGTGATGATTAGTGACCCGTTAGTCTATAATTATTCAGATATCGTGTGATGCCATCTAGCGTGATGTAGGTTCCATAAAAACATTTTCTCTACAGTGCCGACTTTTCGATCTTTATTGAGATCATCTTCAGGGCTTGGGATTTACAAACATTGTTTAAATTTAACAAATACACGTAGGATGTGGAAAAAAGTGATACAATGCAAAAAATATATTTAGTAGAAAGGAAGTACTAGTGGTAGAAATACTTCGATTGAATATAAAAAATATTTTTTTAGACGGCACACTAGTCCGCATCTGATGTTTTCTGAATAATCTAGATGTAGATTAATTTTTGGCTTAAAAACACTAATGATTTTTTCTATAGTTCCTGATTTAACGCGTTATTTTTACATAACCTAACTTTCTGGTCTTTTTTCCAACGGTCCATTTCCTCATCATTTAATGAATAGAAATGATGAATGGTGGGCCGAGTGTGTTGGTCAAACTTTTTTAAAAAGAAAGTTCTTACACACAATAAGTTGTTTTACTCCAATCCGGATTTCGAGCTTGTAGCTCATCATCAGGGTGTAGCAGTTTTACAATTTTACAACCTGATGATGAGCTTCACGCTCGAATCCGGTTCATGAAAAAAACTTACTGTCTTTTTCAAATCGATTAGGTTTTGTGGTCCATTTGACTAATTAATTTTTTTTTCAATTAATTAATCTTTAAGTAAGGTATTGAGTGAGATAAAAAAAAATGTCGTCAGTTCGAATCCCGCTTGTGGTGCTTTTTTATCCCAACCAATACCTTACTTAAAAATTAATTTACTCTCCTGTGTTGAATCAGCAGAAAAAAATGTTAGTAACCTCTTTTTTTTCTTTTTTTTTAAATTTGAATTTTGAAGGAAATTAAAAAACTTTAATTACAGCAATGTTTAAAAGCAGAGTTTATACTAAAAATACTGTTAATTGTTCTCTTTTCTTTACGAAGTAGTTTTTGAGAAAGCCCATCGGCACACTGGTAAATCTATGAGTATTTAACGAAATAAAAACATGAAGAGCCGTTTAAACCTAATTGTATTTACGTTGTGAAATAAAAGAAGCCACTATCGATCCTGAAAAAGTTAAAAAACAACCGTTAGAACAATGTCTGACAAAATAATAATAAAATATTGGCCGACGTTACCATAATAAGACAAGGCGTGGAGGCTAGCCAAGTAGCGAATATCTTTCAAGACAAAACATTTAGGTCCCACAGAGTTTCAAGACTGATATCCATGCAATAGAAATTTTTTTCCACGAAACGCTCGAATAGGGATTACAAGATGGACAGATTGTGACATTGCCTTGAATTCACGCTGAAGACATTGGGCTCCTAGGCGTTGAACTAAAAGCAGGGCATCTCCAACATATCTCCAACTTCTTGTAAAATCCAACCATGTAAAAATATTCAGGCACCAGAAAATATTTTGATAAAAGGTAGCAAAACAGTAGAAAAAGCCGAACAAGGAGCAGCCTACATATTCCTTGGGCCAGAACCGATTACGGTGGGTAGTTCACCCATAAGCGTAGTAAAACGAAACTTAACAGATGTAGGAAGAAACGATTGAATTAATTCTCCAAGACCAAACAATAAAGTTATTTTATAAAGTTTAAACAAATAAATCATTGAAACCAGGAAAACAAATATCTGCCCTCAATAGACACGAATTAACAGCAATAACAGGCCTTTATGTTGGCCATGACCCATTTAATTACCTACCGCTTAAAAATCGGAAAAACTGAAATGGAAATTTTCCGACTCTGCGGTGAAACAACAGACACATCAGAACATATTTTGTGTGAGTGCTAAGCGTTAGCCCGGAAACGTTACTGCCGTTTTGGGAAGGAAACACTAAAGCTTAGGGGAATAAACCAACAGTAATCCTGGCAAGTGCTTTATTAGGTACGTTAAGAACAGCGCCCGTTCTGAAGTATGGATATAAACAAGTCAAGCCCAATAGATCTTTTAGTTCGTAAGAAAAGAAAGTTAGGTAAACGCCAAGAGCAACCCCAGCTTGAAAAAAGTATATTTATATATAATGTTTTAAAACATATTCAAATTCAAAAAGGATTATGCTCAAATTGCTATGGGAGATCAATCTACTAAAAATTTACCCCCGATGTAAACAATTAAAGCATTTTATTTATGTAAATCAGGTGTATAACCTACTAACATCATATCATTTTTATTTTGAAGATGTTATTGACTAATTTCGACAAATCAAGCCTGGAAGTTTTAATGAGAGGAAAAGCAACATTAAAAATATCTCATTCAAGAGTACTCAGATGTAATAAAAAGTAATACTTTTACACTCCTAACTTTTAACTGGCTGATATGCCAGGAAAACGCATTTACCGAGTTGACTTTCGATTTTAATTTAATAACACAACAATATAAAAGGTGTGATGTTAGGTTTTTCATAACAGAAACCGGGTCAATTGTGGATTGTATATTTTATAAGGTAGAAGGGCGTTTACGTGCGAGGTATATTTTAAAATAAAGAACTATATTAAGTCAGTAGCTGGTCACAGTCATGATGAAATCAAACTCGTCAAGCGTAAACATAAAAGACGAGAATATGTTTCACGTTAATAAAATTATTGGTTTCTATTTAGTTTTTGAACTGTGGCAATCTTGGATATAGATCGTCAATCCTTAACCCGTAATTTGTCTAGAAACAGAAATTACGAGTCAAATTTACAGATTGATTTTTTTTTTTTTTTTAATAAAATTATTATAAAAAAATTTCCTAGTCAACTTTATATTTGGATCTTGGTTTGATTGTTTGAGGGAGAAAGCTAATTTAGTTATTACTGCCAAGCTTTCGACCTATTTTAAGGTCATCATCAGTGTAAAACATATTTAATGATTGATATATTTAAGTTTTACAGGCGACCTTAAATTTCCACGAGAACCGACTCAGTCCGTACAATGCCACAAATTGTAACGAGTTTTTTAAATCATATTATACATGTTCATGGATTTATTCTTTTTTTTTATGCTTATCGACTTCCACTTTTTGTTATAGTTGTGGGTTTATAATTTTTTTACGAGCGTGCTCAACAGCATAGGACATATTAACCCTCCCGGCGCCGGTGGTTTTGAAAAAACACAAAAAAACGTCCGTTTGTAAGGATGTCGGGTTCGAATGAAGGGAATTCGGGACCTTTTACTTACAGTGAAGCACCGTTTCAACGACTAAACCGTTGAGGCCACCGACGCCCCTGACTTTTAGTTGATAAATATTTTAAATAATTAATGTCTTTATTATAGATAATTAGCCAATTGTAAATCCCGGAGGGGGTTCCTTCGAAAATGCACAGCACATGGCGTCTTTCCGTCATTTATCTTCCATAAAATAAAAAATAAAAATACAGTCCTAAGTGTATATAGTCCTATGTACAGACATTAATTATTTAAACTATTTTGGTCGTTACCTCTAATACTGAAAACATCGTTATATTGGCAGGACAAATTCACCTGTTTTCCTGTTAAAAGAAATCATAATTTAAATTCAATTTGATTTAAATTTAAGTAAAAGGAGTTAAAAATGAAAATTAAAAATCTTTTGGTTTAAAGTCTGTAACGACATTTTTTATATAGTTAGTACTTGATACTATAGTTTTTATTGGTAAATTCCCCTACTTAAGACTTCAATAATTAATTCAACGTTTTTCTTCATATGGACGAATTGATGGCACTTTGCCCGGGCTTCTCTTCTATGTTAGGTAAAAATGGGGAAAATCGGAGTTTCATCTTTTGTCCCGATGTGACAAGTGAAAATATGAAAAAACACCCTTACCAGAGACGGTTGAAGCCTGCCTCTCTCTGGTCGACTCCCTCCATTTCCGCCGTCCGCGCGATTTCCGGTTTTCGCAGTCTCGCTTCTTTCCTGCATCCTGTGCCTCCTGCAAAGAAAACGAAGGAACATTTGTAATTTGGCTTTATTATGCTAGTGAACAAGTTTCAAATGGTTCTTGGAATTAGAAATGAAGCGACGAATTATTTTACAGTTGTTTTGAACTTATTGTTGAAAAAAAAGAAAAAAATTAACTTGACAGATTCGTTAACAACTACATTTCCAGAGGCAGAATAACGCGAATAAATAGTGTCGAATTGTATATTTTACTCATAGTCAAAATAAAAATATTTATGTCAGTATTACAAAAATATTTATATGCAGACAGTTAAATAAAAATATAGTACGTATAGACAAAAAGATAGATGCGTGAAGACATAGATAGATGGATAGACAGATAGATAGTGTGAGGTAGAGAGCGATGGAGAGAGAGGGAAGTAAAGTGCGTCTGATTTAATGATTTATTTGAAAGCCTCACAAATTATGGTCTCTTGTTGCAGTTATTTGTAGAATCAAGAAGATAAAAAGAGAAAGGGAAAGAAGATGAGAGAGAGAGAGAGAGAGAAAGAGAAGAGAAATAGAAAAAGGTTGAAAGTGAAAGAAGGAAAGGAAGACAAAGAGAAAGAGGGTGATGGTGAGAGAGAGAGAGAGAGTGAGAGAGAGAGAGAGAGGAGAGAGAGAGGAGAGAGAGAGTGATAAAATGAGTATGAATTAATGATTTTTTTATTTGAAAGCCTCACAAATTAAGGTCTTTTGTTGCAGTAATTTTTAAAATCAAAAAGATAAAAAGAGAAAGGGAAAGAAGATGAGAGAGAGAGAAGAGAAATAGAAAAAGAGTGAAAGAGAAAAAGAGAAAGAGGGAAAGGAAGACAAAGAGAATGAGCGGTGAGGGTGAGAGAGAGAGAGAGAGAGAGAGAGAGCAAGAGAGACAGACAGCAGACAGACATATGGGTAGATATTGCAGATAAAAAGAATTGTCGTTAATGATAAATGAATTAATTCAACCATTTACCCTAAAATCGATCTATGTGCAATAATAAATATTGTGTGTTAATTAATTAGATATCGTGGGATGCCGTCTCGTGTAATGTAGGTTTCAGAAAAATATTTTCTTTATCGTGCCAACGTTTCGATCTTTATTGAGCTCATCTTCAGGGCTCAAAGTGTTTTCCTTCTGTGTAATTGTGCCATTTGTGGCGTGTTGAGATGCATCTCTGAAACGTACAACACACCAGACCGCATCTCACGATTTCTAAATAATTATCGATTAACGGGCACTAATAGCCACACAATATTGTCTGTTTTTTTACAGTTATTTTGTCGTATCCTTCTACAACGTATAATTAATAAAAACGTTTTAAAACAATTCAGGAAACAACTATTGGAGAAAAATAATAGTAATAATATCAATTTAATATAATATAAAAAAAGATAAAACCAAACTTGTATATTAAAAAAATGTATTCAAAATTAATTCCCCTGAAATTATTCGATATTTTCATATTATCCGACAAACTTGATAAAGTCTGTGGGTCAATATTGTGAGGTTACAGAGTTATTGACATACTCGCCGTCGTGGTCAACCACGGCAACATTGTCAATGTACTCTGTTTCCCCAAACCATTCCATTAAGAAAAGTGTGAATTAAGTTTGTGCAATTTGGAAATATCGACGGACTATAATTTAAAGTGTTCGGAAAACCACACAATTGTTAGTACATAACACGTTAGTATATATTTACAGTATGTCAATAGAATTAAACTTTAATACAAAAATAAGAGAGGTTAACAAATAAAAAAAAAAATATTGATAAAAAACTATTCATTTACATAAAGTAAAAGTGGGAAAAAATGCGAACAATATGAAAACGAAATGAAACAATGAAGATCAATACAATCTACAGAATAAATTATTCGGAATACAAATAAAGTCCAACCGTTTCAACAAATGTACTCTAGAGTCGAGCTGTTTCAGCAAGTAAATTATCAGAAAAATCGTAAAGTCAGCATTATTTGAATTACGGCATATCAGTTGATCAAGGTGTCTACTCAGGCTTTGCTTTCAACTTCAACTTTCCTTTTATTAAACAAACCTACTGATATAGAATTTACATTATAGTTCGTTAATGACATACTTTTAAAAACTCAATTACGTTAGACACGTAACTATCGTCATTAATGTGGGCTCCCATAGTTTTGCATCTTCTAAGTTAATATAAAAAATTGATTCGCATTAAAAAAATCCTTTGGCCTTAAAAATTATTCTGGATCTCGGTATTTTCAAGTAAATTAAAAACTAATTAGATAAAAAAATCCCGCTACTAGCTTTTTATCTCAACCAATACCTTATTAAAGATTAATTAATTGAAAGATGTTATCTGTGCAATCGGACCACGAAATCTAATCTATTAAAGTTCAATAGACTGACATTATTAAATATTTTGTTGATCCTTTTAATTGCATAGTCATTATTCTCTTGTCACCGTACCCGAATTCACATGGATGCTCAGCTGTTTGCTCAAATCGTTAACGAGCCGAGTGGAATGCCTGAAAACTAAATAGGGTCGAGTGCCTTGACAGAAGCTCACGTTTTAATGAAAAGAGAAAAAACACAGTCGCGCATTTTTTCCTTGGTGAATTCTCGCTGGGCAAAATATTTTAAGGATTTAAGTTAAATAAAGTATACGTTCTCTAAAGCTCTCCGTGGCATCGGAAAAATGGCAATTATTAATTATTAATCTTTATTTAAATTATTGGTTGTGATAAAATTTTGAAAAATGGTAAAAAGGAGGGAAATTCGAAAGGTGAAGTTGAGAAGGGAAGTTAGTGTCCTAATGGGTAGAAGTCACGATAGCTCGAGTGTAGAGTAGCTGCGTATTTAGTCGAAGGTCGTGAGTTCGAATCCCGCTCGTGACGCTGACTTTTTTTTATCTCAACCACGATCTTACATAAAGATTAATTAATTTTCAACTATTTTACGGCCAACATCAGGGTAAAACAATTTTAGAGATGTCTAAAAAATTTTAATAACTAGTTTCAATTTTTTTGACCATCAAAAATATAAAAACCATAAAGAAATAAAATGTGTTCAAAAAAATTTGAAACCAGTTATTAAAATTTAATTTATCAAAATGTATGTATCTTGAATGTTATTCTGCCTTGGAGATTTTCTTAAAATAGATTGAGATTTTGGCAGAGAATAAGTTATTTTGTTATATACACGTCGTTGGTTGCTACGTTTAACACTATAAACAGAAACTTTAAAATATTCGAATTCAGAAATTTAGAGCTGATTTTCTATTAAAATTTCTATTTAAAAAAATATAACCAGGAAGATCGATTACCTCCCCTCCACAGTTGCAAATTGATTTATGATTGACTTGGTGCAGCTCGGACCATTCTGACTTTAAAGCTATATAACAATCTAGGGGGTTGAAAATTGATAATTCAAGCCACTAAATACCGGATTTAGATGTGACGAGAGAACAAATGGGAAGTTGGCTTATTTGGACGTATTGTTAATGCTATTCGATGGAAATATCAAGACTCTCAAGTATAAAGGTGTCTTTGAAGTGAGGTTTAACAAACTGCCTCAGGCATCATGTTAAATTTCATGTAACATCATTCAATATAATTCGAATTAATTGTAAGGCGAAACCTGATAGATGTCATGAAGATGATGATATTTCAGGGTGTTGTATACTGTGCTCTTTAAGAGCTATTGTATCCCCCGTTCTCTGCCTAGGGCACATCGGTGAGTCCTATTTCATCAAGGAACTTGATTAGTAGGCCCGGTTTTATTGGTTGAAGCTCTTCCATGGTCACATTGTACATCCCAAAACACTTCCTCCTACGGGCTAATGTTGCTCCGCAGTTTGTTAGCAGATGTGTTGGTGTCTCTTCTGCTTCTTTCAGAATCTGCATGTACCATCCTGGATTATTCCAATTTTCTTTAGATGCCCATTTAATCTACAGTGTCCTGTTAGGAATCCTGTTAGGATTCGCAGTTTGTTCCTGCCTCCTTTGACACATTCTGTAATTTATTTATTTCCGAAATTCGTTACAATATTCTTGGATTGTCTGTGTCCAATATGGGAATTCCAGTGTTCCCTTATTTTCTTTTTGTCCTTTTGTCATAGATATTCATTGATAGAGTGGATTCCTATGCTACAGAATGGTTCGGGCCCTGTCAGCGGTGCGGCTGCCCCTTTCCTTGCAAAGGTGTCCGCTTTCTCATTGCCATGTACTCCCATCTGTCCTGGGACCCAGGAGAGGCTAACTTTGTTCTGCGTACCTAATAAATTAAATTTGGTTTTACAGTTCAGCGCCATCCTTGAACTAATGACATTTGAACTTAGTGCTTTGATGGCTGCTTGACTATTTGACATGATAGCTATATTCTTGTTTTTGTGCCCCTTATCTAGGTTAAATTGGACACATCTTTCTATTGCGGGAAATTCTGCTTGAAAGATACTGGTGTTTTCCAATGGGTTCCGAGTATTTGATACCAGGTCCAAATACTCCTTATCCTGTCCTTCTTGTGTCTTGGATCCATCCGTGTACCAAACGATGGTGCCATTTTTAACATAGATGGCATGAACAATTTGAATTTTATTAAATAAGTTGAGAGGTCCAGTTATAAAAAAATTCTATAAAATCAATAATATCACACGTTTCCTCTGTTCAATTCGTATTCTCCTAGATGCGACAGCAAATAAACGATATCGTTATTTGAAAGCGGATAACTTTTCTATTCATTCATGTTAAAATTAGAGGGTTTGTTTAAGTCGGGGGAAGATTGGGGGTTAGTAATGTTACTAATTCCTAAATCCCCTAGTTTTCGTAGCTCTCTTGACCAAATAAGCCAAGTTGAGCTAAAAAAAGCAGTGTCAAAAGCGGGATTCGAAATCCCAATGAAGAGGTTGAGATGGGATGTTAGTGTCCGAGTGGATCGAAGGTCGTGGGTTCGAATAGCGCTTGTGACATTGCCTTTTCTATTTCATAAATATTAGTTAATTGAAAGATACTAATTGCGTTGAACCTCAGTCCGAAAATGAAGTTTTAAAGGAAAATAAGCAAAGATGATAATCAAAATTGAAATAAAAAAATCCATCCCTTATTTTTTAAAAAGGAAACGGGATGAATTGACCTTTCCTTCATGAAGGTAATTAAGCCTATTTTTTTCTGAAAATTCTTTCTTTTATTAAAACCCTTGCCAATATTGGCACTCAAATATCGTACCTATCTGAGTCCTGTTTAATTCAATATACTTTAAACTTTTTTGTAAATAGACATGTTTCGTTATTGTATATGAAATTATGTCACTTCCTCTCATTTTAAAAAAAAATCCAAACAATAATATAATCAAAAAAATATTGCTAGTGTTTTTTCTATACAATTGGCATTTTACATTGCCATAATCGATCAGAGACTTGTGTAAAAAATATTTGTTGTAAAATTTACTTTTTAAATAAAATATGTTTTTTGGTTAGAATTTAATAAATCCTTTTTGGTAATTTTGTGCATTTACGTAGTACTTTTTTTATAAATGGACATTTTTTGCTAGTTTATATAAAATAACGCATAAAATGTTATGTTACTTCCACTCATTTAAAACAATCCCCAATAATAATGTAATAAAAAAAATTGTTGGTTTTTGTTCTATACAATTGCTGTTTAAAATTGCCATAATCGATCGGAGAATTCTGCCAAAAATATTTGTAATAAAATTTACATTTTATATAAAATATGTTTCATTTTTTGGTTAGAATTTAATAAATCCTTTTTGGTAATTTTGTGCATTTACGTAGTTCATCTATTTACAGCACAATCCGATATGCTTTAAACCTTTTTTTAATGTACAATTTTTGCTAGTTTGTATGAAATAACACACAAAATATTATGTCACTAATAATAATATAATAAAAAAATATTGCCAGTGTTTTTTTC
>CM077104.1:7615574-7626745 GCA_039619505.1 Cimex hemipterus
CCGCGGCACCCGGCACCAGACCGGCCCCAGGGCCAGACAGTGAGGCCAGCAGGATCTCTCGCGATTTTTTAAAATTGGACTCTGTCGCTCAGTGCTTATTCGAGGGGGGGTCGGTATCCGGTCACCATATACACCACCTCAAGCTCACCGTGGATATCTGGATCCCAGAGTCCTGAGTGGCCCCCCCAACCCAGCCCCGGACCGGCCCACAACCGAGGACCCCGAGGGCCCGACCCCGACCGCGAGCACCGCCGCAGCCACCGACTTGCGGAGCGCGCAATGGGAGCAATCAACACAATTTTCATATTTATTTGGCACGTTATCGTGATTTTCAATATTTCCGACAGTAGCCTGTCCCTTACTCACACTAACACATACTCCTGTGATGTATATTATGTTATGTTTTTGAGTGTTGCTTTAATGGCTCGTTTATTTCCAAAAATAGTTTTCTTCGCGCTCCTCTTTCTATTTGATTTTATTTTTGTCTGCCTTTGTGAGTAAGTTTTGTTCATTGTGTTCGTCTTGTAGGCGTTATTGTGTTTGTTAATTTTTACTGTTTCTAGTTTTTATATTTCTCTTTGGTCTGTGGTAGGTTTTAGTCTTTCTGGCTTGTATTTTTGTCGTACCATTTTGTTTCGGTGAGGATGGTCTGAGTCAACTACTTGTCAATTTACGTTGATGAGGGGACATTAGACATGATTTTCATTACCTCGTTAACTACAGAATTTCAAGAAACGTCGTTAAAAGTTAACCGTAACATAATAAACTAATCAAAAGTAATATTTGAACTCGAGGAAGCCTCTTGTAGTCAAATACGGCAGTTTTAATATCACGGCCCTAAGCTCCTCTGTGCGCTTGGTTGAGTAAGATGGCTGTTTGTTATGTACGAGCGGGTCGAGAAGAGAAGCAAGTAATATCCTGTATGACAGGTATACATTCAACCTCGGGTTGGGCTAGAAGAGGGGAAATGTTTCGGAAAATGTATGGCGCGCTCTCAATTCCAGGGCAACAACTCAATTGTTCCCTTGGCTCAACTTTCAATGGGGCTATGAATATTCTACAAAACGTCAAGAAAGAAGATATTGTTAGTAACAGTTTTTGCGCGGTAAGTAATACTAAATAAACATACTTTCATGAATATTATGAACGTAAAAGTTAGACGGTTTTTCAAAAACGAAGTGATGTTAAAATATGGGCCATATTTTATGATATGAACGAACGTTGTCCCTTATGCTATTCAAACCAGTAAAGACAGGCTTAGAACCTGGCTTAATTTTTGAAGAAATTGGTTTATGATATGCCATACCTATGATATACACCAATTTTATTATTAACGAGGGTATTTCAACTACGAAGTTACTTGAAGTTGTTTTTGAAGAAAAAAATCGCATTTGTATCCAGCGCCTGCATTCGAATCCGGGACCTTCGGAAACTTCTTTATAAAAAAAAAATTCAAACAGGAAATTTTATCACATGCCGTAAAATATGAAATGAAACCATTTCTTAGAACTACTTTATTAAAAAAAAGTATAAAAAGGAAAACTATCTATTTTGAGAGAAAGATAGTTGATCGACGTGTTTACGTGATTGAACGGCCGCCGATGTAAAAATTGAACTCGATTGTGGCAATGAGTATTTTGGAACATGAGATTTTTGATGTAGACAGAAAAATGCAACCGTCATGTATGTTACATTAAATGTATTGTTGTATATACATTTTTGTACAAAATAAACGCACTACACTTAAGTTTTAACGAGTTTAGGTTTTTACATATTTCGCATTTATTCATAGCAAGATGTCTACTTTGTAGAAAACGTTTTGAAAGTAGCCTTGTTCAATTCAACGGTTGAAAAAGGGATTGGGCCTAAATTGCTTCATTTAAATCGCCAATGAGATTGGTGGAGCAAAATTAGGAAATGGTACAGTCATGAGAAGTCTATAAATTATTAATGGTTGATCAAGATGTGCCTCTCTGAAGGGCAATCAAATGTTCTCAATTTGAAGGCTCTTTTTATTTAGATATGCTTTGTTCCATTTTCCCTACGGTCGGGAGCCCTTTGCAACCAAATCCCTTCATGAAAAGAATGAAGCTTTGAGTCATTTCGTTTGTCGCCATTCTTTTCCAGTCAACAAAAGCTTAATAATCAACGAGACCGTTCCTAGAAAGGAAAATTGCCCTTTAGGTACCGCCTTGGGCTGCTTTATACTCGTCTGTAAATTCGCAATCATGGATGAGATTCTTGACTCGTTGAGATTCTCTAGGTCATATTGCACCACCTGCAAAAATTTGTTTGGAAAAGGCAGACATTTCTAATTTTCTATTATGCAATTATAAACAACACCGTAGCTCAAAGTTGAATAATAGATATTGTAGATTACCAGAAGAAAATTATAAAAAATCATACCATTTTTCATTATATTTCCAATCTGATCTCTTGAGTATGCCTGACATTTTTTATAAAAACCGATATTTTCAATAATTCTGTTTACCTTTTCTTTTGTCCTTCCATGCAAAACGAGTGCTTCTTGATTCCATTATATTTCCAAATAACTTCTTTCAATTAATTTTTTTTAAATGTAAATTCTTCGTTGAAATGGAAAAATTAATGTCAAGAGCGGGATTCGAACCCACGACCTTCGAGACTAAAGAAGCTGCTGCTCTACCACTTGAACTATCGTGACTTCGATCCCCTCGGACCCCAACGCCCCATCTCAACGAAATCTTTCGAATTTTCCTTTTTATTTTTTGCTGTATTTTCAAGTAAAGTGAAATCCGTGGAATATTGGTGACCTAGTGAATCCAAATCACGAAAGCTCATCCAAGTCCGTGGGTACACTTGTGGCCAATACTGAAATAGTAAGGTTAAAAAAAATTCCGTGGGTTCGAATCTCACTCGTGACACTAATTTTTTTTTTATTTCAGCCAAGACCTTACATAAAATGAGCCAAAGGAGTTATTTGGTCAATCAGACCACGAAATATAATGGATTTGGTATTATTTTTTTTCAATGGTTTTATGTATTTTGCATATTAGCCACACAATGTATTGTATGTGTATTCGTTTTTTTTTTGGGGGGGGGGGTAAAGGTATCGTGAAAAAGTCAGAGGCAACGGCGGGAATCGAACCCGCGACCGCGGGGTCTACGAGCCCAGAGTCTCTCACGCTAACCCCTCAACTACCGTAGCCCCCGGATTTAGTAATTGAAACGAAGTATATCTTTACTGACAGCTTTCCGTGGCCACCACTTCACATATCGCCGAGAAACGATCTCTGCTTACACGACGTTTGAAAAATGAGGAAAAAGAGGAAGAATTTGATAGGTAGGTTGTGACGGGGAATTTGGTTTCCGAGTGGATCGAAGTTACGATATTTCAAGTGGTCAGAGCAGCAGCGTAAGAGCCAAATGTCGTGGGTTCGAATCTTGTCACTAATATTAACCTTTTCATATTGCTTATTGTTCAATAAATGCATTCTAAACTGTTTTTCTTTTGCATCGTTCAATACCTTCTAAACTGAAGTAAAATGAAAACGTAAATTAATAAAACATATAAATATAAGTTATTATTTAATAAGTTTTAACTAAACTATGAACTTATAAATAAATTCATTTAAAGTTGAAGCCATTATTTTTAATATTGTATTAGTTGTTTATGTCGTTAATGTAAATAAGCAGAAATATTAGTTCCGACATAAAACATCCTCACGTAAGAAATTGAAATACTAGCCGAAAAAACCCTCCAAAATACTATGTGTGGTATGTACAGTGATTAGTGACCGTTAATCAATATTTTTTTAGTAATCGTGAAATGCGGTCTGGTGGGCACTTTCAACACAACACGCAAGAATGGAACAATTACACAGAAAGAAAACACTTTGAGCCCTGAAGATGATCGATATAAAGATCGAAACGTTGAATGAAAATGTTTTTCTAGAACCTACCTCACACCAGACCAGAAGTAGTGTTAAAGCCTTTATAAAGGTCATACATTCCTCGAAAACTTGACTAAGGAATTATGTGTTTATCTCTCTTTCAAATCTGCCCTAGCCCTGAAAATTGATATTTCGTATGAATATCTTATATCCAATATGGACAAGATTAACTCCATTGTTACATGTACGAAAAATAAGACATTTAAAAATAAAATTTAAGAAAAAATGTTGAGAGAAACAAACAAAATTCAAATTTAATTCAGCGTATATCCATCTTAGGCACGATAAAATCCTGAGGAATTCTTTCCTATTCATCAAGAACAGATGTTTCCAACTCTTGGACGATGTTACGACTTAGGTTGGTCCCAGATGTGTTCGATTAGGTTCAAATCTGAACTTGGACATCCAACCTCATTCCGGTAATTCACATTTCATGCTCCACGGGCCTGGCCTCAGGCCGTAAGAAGGTTAATTCAAGTTTTACATTTTTATACTCAAGACAATTCAGTTTTGTTTAAAATTATAGTGTCAAAGTCAATATCTAAGTTCATTTTAAAACTTAGGATCGTAATAATAATTTGATTCTCTTACCTTGCTTAGATCGGGGCTTCGATTAAGGCTGGATCTGGCTGAGCCAGTGGAAGACAATTCTTTCTGTTCCCCTCCGGAAGCACAGCTGCCTTCTTCGCCGCTCTCCGCTCGTCCGCTGCGGAGCTTCTTCAGTATCCGAGCGGGGGTCCCTCTCGGCTGCGGAGCTGATGCCTCCTGCCCCGGCTCGGGCCACGCTTTGTTTATCATGTTGTGCTGCAGGGAAGTGAGCAGCCCCGGCGGGGCGAGTTCGGCCGCGGTGACCCCTCTCATATTCTTCGTAGAAACTTGCCCCCCATTCTCGACAAGCTGGACGACGCATTCCCAGGGGACGTTATCCCGAACGACAGCAAGGTGCAGCGGTGAATTTCCATGAGTATCCTTTAAAATAAATTTTAAATGAGAATAGAACATGATGAGATAACATGACCATGTCATTAATACAAAATGCGCTTTATAATCTCATCCCACAGTTCTCCTATTAAAAATAATTAGTATCTCGTTAAAAAAATGTAATCTCGGATGGTAGGAAATTTTAGTGGTTAAATCTGCAAGAATATTAGTTAGATTTGATAATTTAGATTTTTGCAGACCGGAGCGAAGACAGCATCGTTGGGAAAACTATCCGTAAACGTTGATAAACAATAATCAT
This sequence comes from Cimex hemipterus, assembly GCA_039619505.1. NCBI lineage: Eukaryota > Metazoa > Arthropoda > Insecta > Hemiptera > Cimicidae > Cimex > Cimex hemipterus. Next base: position 7,620,747 of record CM077104.1, read on the forward strand.
AAACCTTTCACGTTTATTATATTTGTATAAGAATTTTGAACGTTAATAACAATCGAAAAAATAATACATAAAACAGAATTTTCCAAAGAGCACAATGATATAGCAAGACTACTTGATTTACGAATTAATACTATTGAAAACCTCGTCTCGTACGTGAACTGTTTATTGTCTAAATACAATTCAAGTGCAAGTAACAAAGTAAACAAGTTCTGCGTAAAGGGCATAATATTATTGTTGTGCTACGCAAACTGGTTCATTTGTTCAAGCCGACGTTCGTTTGCGCTATTATTGCAAAAAGAGGGCTTCTCCGATAAATCGATAACCTAGAGAATGTCAGGCTCTGAATTATTTATCGACTTTGTTGTTTGTGCGAGTAAACGTACAAGTCGGTTCAAGTGGACAGTGTCGTTAAAAATGAGACGCTCCCTACGGTCTGAATTTTACTTGAACGAAGCAAAAGATGCGATTAACCTAAAATTGGAAATGTTCAAAAAGAAATTAACGTAATTTGATTTGATGTAGAATGCTATAAACCAATTGTTTTTCTTTTAACAGCACACTTTTGTAAAATAAAAGTCAAAATAAACGTCTCTTTCTCTCTCTTTTTGGGCAACATCTTCATTAAAAAAAAACGCCAAATTTTTTATAATTATTCAGAAATCGTGAGATGCGGTCTGGTGTGAGCTCGGTTTCAGAAAAACAACAATTTCTAATAAATTCACTATTTTTTGTGGTCGCCTTGACCAATTAATATCATTCAATCAATTATGGTTTTCAGTTGTTATAAAAAAGTCAGTGTCACGAGCGGCTTTCGAACCCACGATCTTCGGCTAGATACGCCGCTGCTCTACCACTTGAGCTTCCGTGACTTCGAGCCACTCGGGCACTAACTTCCCATCTCATCGAAAAATGGCAAAAAGGAGTAAAAATTGAAAAAGGTGGTGTTGAGATGAGATTAAGGAAGTTAGTGTCCGAGTGGATGGAAGTTACAAGAGCTTAGGTGGTAGAGTACGGCGTATCAAGGCGAAGGTTGTCGGTTCGAATCCCGCTCATGACACCGACTTTTTTATCTTAACTAAAAACTTGAATTAATAAATTACTAATATTAAAACATTCGCCTGCCAGTAATTAAATGTTATCATACAACTACTTTCCCCTAAAAATCTTTAGTATCCACAATAACTAGGACATCAGACTAAAAGAAAACTTATCTCCTACTGAAAATTTTAATTTAGTAATTAATTCTACTAAAACATCCTGTGTAAAAGAATACCTGAGATACTTAATTGGAAAAACACATCTCTTTGACTATTGACAAAGCGCATTATTTTTTAATTTCATGCTTGAAACCAGGTCGACCTTTATATTTCACTACAAACATTTAACGGACCCGAAAAGTCAGGAGCGGTAATGATAATTTACTGAACGTGTTATTCAAGGTCTTGTCTTATATGAGCAACTGTAAAATTTTTGTCCAAACCATTTATTTATTATGACAAAGATACAATAATTTAACATATACGTGCTCTAATTTCGTTGTCCGCTTGACCAATTAATATATTACAATTAATTACGGTATTTAGTTGAGATAAAAAGTCATTGTCACGAGCGGGATTCGAACCTATGATCTTCGGCTAAATACGCCACTGCTTCACCATTTGAACTATGGTGACCTCGATCTACACGGACACTAACTTCCTATCTCAACCCCACCTATTGAATTTTCCCTCTATTTTGCCATCTGTCAAATTGAATTCGAAGTAAAACGAACGTGAGAAAAAAGGACCTATAATAAATTATACGAAGTCGAGGTTGACATTTGCATGACAGCTGATATAAGACGTAACTGAATATATTATTTCAAACTTTCTACTGCAACGTAAGAAAAGAGAATGGCATATTATTAGATATTTCGTTGAAACAAGATAGATCAGCATAGGGAGACAACGCAGTTTAATACGTCCCATATTGTCTCTGAGAATACGTGTCTACATTCGTCTAAAAGTGTAACTTATGCACTTTACCACGATTCAGGATTACAGCCTGTAAGGTCGTGTTCAGACAAAAGTTATCATAAAATACGTACGTACTTACATACGTTTAAATTGTATGTGAAATAAAATTATCAAAGTAATAATAAATAATAAATAGTAAATAATAAATTCGAATAATTATTTTAAAGAAGTCTATATAAATCTCTCCCCCCATATATGTCTCTCACTCAATCTCTCCTCTCCTCATTCTCTCTCTCTCTCTCTGTCTCTCCTCTCTCTCTCTCTCTCTCTCTCTCTCTCTCTCTCTCTCTCTCTCCCCCTCTCTCTCCCCTGTCTATCTATCTATGTCTATTTCTATCGCTCCCGTTTAATGTAAGTTTTCCTCTATTGTCTTTCTCCTCATACAGGCTCTATCTCCCGCTTTCTCTTTCCTATCTACACATATCTAACGATGTATGTATTCCTCCTTCATCTATTATCCATCGATGATCGATATATCCTGCTTTCATTGTTTAGCACTTTTTGAATATTTCTACTGATTTTTACTGTGATATGCCTGCTTTTCTTTTTCTTTTAAATGATGGATTTATTTTAATCCTATCAAAATTTAAAGTTAAATTTTTAGTTTTAGTTATTTTAATTTTAATTCATGTATTCATTCACAAAATGTATTCTCTGTTTTTTAGAAGTGAAGAAAAGCCCCCAAAAATGAATCCCTCTTGTATCGCCGCGCATTAAAAAAAGATTGTAAAAGAGGGATATTTTAAACCGAACAGATTTCGTTTAGTTACGAAAGTAGAAGGAGGGGGCGCGAAAGGCTAACTCAAAATTCAAGTGGGAAAAGAGATGTATTAAAATGCTAAAGTACTACACCCCCGGGCCATGCTTCCCCTTCGACTTTGGAACCTAACTTTTTTTCAATTTAGATGAAGGGCAATGTCGGAGCTTCGGCGGCGTGGGACCTTTCTACATATTTATAGGCAGAATTCTGCTCGGCTACACGCACCCAATTTTGAATGCATGGCCCTTTGTGCCTCCTAATTACAGTACGAGCAGCTTGCGGACTTGATTTGCCGTCTGACAATCGCGGTCCCCCTAATGCCGTAAACACCAGCGAGATGAAAGGATTTAAATTAACTTAACGTTCTTGACCGGCATATTTTCACCATAAAATCTAATAACGCAGAATCTGTCATAATTAGACTTTTCTGCTTGACCGCATATTTATTTCAATCTAAATACTTAAATAAATTATTTAAACCTAGGAATTTGTTATAAATGTCTTTTCATGTTAAATAACTTTGATACCTACTCTGATCTAAAACGTATAGCCCTGAATTGAAAATTTAATTATGAAAACATAATCACTGAGATTAAAATTTCAAAAGCGTCGCCAATTCGATTCCATTTCATATAAACCGTACACAATTTATATAATAAGTATTACAAATTATGTTAATAAAGTTTTACACTTTGTTTTAGAATAACCAAGCGTAATTAAGTTGTTATATTTTTATGTTCAGAGATTTGCTTCAAAGAAGGAGACATCTTTAAAAATTTAATTTTTCATAGTACAAATGTAGGATGTTCGGTTGTGTTTTACAATTCTTTGCCAGTAGATTCTAAATTCAAAATGGAACCAAAAAATCCTATTTAACTAAGGTTCAAATTTCAGCAACTTCAGGATTTTACCGTTCTTTCTGATTTTTTAAGTTTTCACGACCTTTCCTCAAATAAAAAATGGTAACTCCAAAACTTAAACAATGGAAAAATCCGTTGACACCATTGAAAACTACGTTAATTTTTCAACAAGACGGGTCAGAAATAAATAGAGGAAAGTGAGAACATTTGGAATCAAAATTTTAAAAAAGTTTAATAAATTCCGTCAAAATTTCCTTAAGTTTTTTTATGTTAATTATTATTAATTGCTCCACTTTACCAATCCTTCTACTACGGCTGTTTCCTTTCCTTCATCATTTTCTTCATTTTTGAACAAAGTAATTAAAACAGAAATTACGCAACTAAAAGGGATTTTAAATGAAGCACATTTGTTGAAATTTGCAACCTGAAAATAGTGATTAAAATCGCCATTGTAAGTTTTTCAAAATTGATTTTTTTTTCAAATTCTCACTACTAAAACGCTCATTTCACGAAAATTTACAAGTTAGTATTGATTACATCTTATTGAAAATTTTAAGTAGCTGTCAACAGTATCAAGAGATTGGTCTAAAATCTTTTAGTTTTGAAGTTGTAATAGGTACAGTTTATATCATGCAAGGTTGTGAAATCTTAAAAAATCAGAAAAAGCAAAATAACTCCGAAACTATTGGGATTCGGGTAATAGTTAATTAGGACTTTTTAGTTACGTTTTGAATGTACTGTATTTTTTACGTTTTAAAAATCCATGCAGGGTGTGAAAAAAAATTGAATTTTACAATGCAAAAATATATGTTCTTCTCTTTAAAAACATATTTTGCGTAATTTCTTTGGATATAAAAAATATATTTTTTACATTGTATAAATTCACTTTTTTCTACATTATACAAGTATTTGTTAAATTTAAACAATGTTTGTAAATCCATGGCCCTGATGACGATCTCAATAAAGATCGAAACGTTGGCTCGACAAAGAAAATGTTAATAGAAATGTTAAACGATGGTGTGAGTGTGGTGTACTATACTTTCCAAAAGGATAGTTCCTAATCACAGTAAGTTGTTCTGCAACGATCCGGATTTCGAGCCTCTTAGCTCATCATCAGGTTGAAGGACTTATACAACCACGTCTCTCGACGTGCATTGCCAAAATGAAACCGCTGGTACCTCCGCCAACGCGACGTTAAAAGAAAATGTTTATCTGAACCTATATCACACGAGACCGCATCTCATGATTTCTCAACAACCCCGTACAACGTTTGTTTTTAAAATTGATGTTTTTATTTAGGTTAAATTTTAAATTTATTGTTCCCTTAGCTAAGTTTAAAATATTAAAACAAAATATTTTCACCGATTAATTAATTATTGCTTCACGTGATTTGACATATTCTTCATTCTAATATATTTTAGATTTACGGTTTTTATACGATTTAACTATTCTGGACGTTTTATAAAACGGGCTATTTTTTCATTAAAGCCCAAACTTTTATTGTTCTAAAAACTCCGGTTTTTAAAAGCACTTATATTGCATGTGTTTTAAAAGTTTGGAATGGTTATCACGTCAAACTGCTGTGCGAAAAATTAGTCGAATTAAAAAGTGTTTTAAATGCAACGATTACTTCCTTTCGAGTCGTAGGATCAATGATTAAATTTTACTAAAAATAAAATTAACAAAAAAACTGTTTTTACTTCGAAATACAAATATTCAAAAGGAAAACCTTGCATCTTGTTTTGTTGCAGATTAATTTACATTTGTTTTAAAAATGTTTAAGTAAAATCTATTCATATCGAAAATCCCCGATGAACACGGACAACGGGCTAACAGATTGGCGAAGTGCTACGTTGTAGAGGACTATTACGCGAAACTTTTCCCCTTTATTCCTGGGTTAGGTTTTACCAACTTTGTCAATTACTTAGAAGATTCCTTTATTTCCCATTGATTCGAAATCTTATCCGCTTTTATGACTTGTTTTTACTGCCGATAAACAAGCCGAGAGCCCCATTCGACAGGCGGAAAGTAAATTTTGAGAAAAGACTAAATGTTAATAACGTTCTGATGAGGAATAACCCGGAATTGTCGCTTTTCCCTAAGCGACGAATCTTGGCGAACAATTTAAACTACATTTGAACAAATCGATTATCAAACCAGTATAACGGTTATAATTAAGCAATATAAAACTAAGTAACAATAAAATCCACGATTCTATTAAACAATGTTTTATTAACCAAAAGATAAACCCCTAAGCGAAACAATGAAACAATACGGGACTTCAAAATAAGTGCGAGGCGATATATATATATATATATATATATATATATATATATATATATATATATATATGTGCGTGTGTGT
>CM077104.1:7627529-7663164 GCA_039619505.1 Cimex hemipterus
AGAGAGAGAGAGAGAGAGAGAGAGAGAGAGAGAGAGAGAGAGAGAGAACCAGGAAGGCAATTTTCATATATAAGATAAACTTTGAAATAGAAATAGAATTCCCATGTAAAATTAATACTGCCAACATTACAAATAGTTCTTTCAATGAATTATTCTTTTTATAAGTGGTTGGTTGAAATGAAAAGGTTAGTGTCATCCCGCCCGTGCCACTAACTTTTTCATTTCGACCACCATCTAACAAAAAGAATAACTAATTGAAAGAAGGAATTTGGTCAATTAGATTACTAAATATAATGGATTTAATAAGTAAACGAAGTATAATTTCTCTAACAGCTTCTCCGTGGCCAATTAATAAACCGCCGAGAATCCAATCCTGATTACGCGACATTTGAAAAATTGTAAAAAGGAGGTAAAATTTTTAAAAAAATTGTTGGTTGAGATGGAGAGTTGTTGTCCACGTGGGTTGAAATCACGATAGCTCAGGTGGTTAGAGCAGCAGCGTATTGAGCCGAAGGTCGTGGTTTCGAATCCCGCCCATGACACTAACTTTTTCATTTAACCACCACCTAATAGAAAGAATAACTAATCGAAAGAACTAATTTGGTCAAGTGTAGTGGATTACAAATAGCCTTCAACATCAATTCATCTATATTAAAAAGTGAAGCTCATAATTCAATCGAAAGAATGATCATTGCCTGGTTTTGTTCGTGATAGCCAGCAGGACGAATGAAAAGCGAACTTTTTAAAATATATGGCAATTGTTAAATCATGACCATTCCGTTTCGGTTTCACGTCGAAATCCTCATAAATAATTTTAGAAGTCCATCGTGTTGTCGTATCCATTCGGGGGGGGATCAAATGAGTCAGATTCGTTTCGATTTGAGAACGTAGAATCCATCACTTTCAGTTCAATATTTCACGTTTGACTCTCAATCGCGAAAATAAATATGTCAACTTTATTGAGTGGGAAAACGCAATGAAATGGAACGTCGTTGGAAAGACTGAGTAATAAGGCTTTGACAAGTTACCACACAACGTTCAACAATTTCAGGTTAAGTAACTACTGAGAGAACAAAACATTAAATGAAATGTATATGTATATAAAATATATACAAATAATTGTATATATGTATGTATATATATCAAGGTTAAAAATATCAATTTTAAAACCGAATTATATCGTCTGAGTAAGTAAAAATTATAAATTGAGTGAAATATACAACCACTTCAATATTGCTTGTTGGATTTTAACGAATTTACAATATTTTACAGCTGTTAACCAACTAGATAATTATCACGTTAATACCTCTAAAAATGTAAATGGAATTTTAATATTTAACGTGTACAGAAGAGGGTGAGTGAGTATGAATTTTTATCTGGGCAGGCATTAGCATACGTTTTTCACAAAGATTAAACTACTCCCTCAATTTTAAAACTTTACATATCTATCTGTGAGCAGTTAGCCTACAACATTATAATTTTATATTAACAGATAAAAACATAATGCACGGAATGTATAAAATCCGAAAATGTTTAACCTTTGAAAAAAAAAAACTATCTATATCAATTTGTATTATTCATTTATATGAAATCTTTTGTTTGTTTGTTTTTATTTTGAGTTTTTTAAAGTTTTTTCGTTATAAAGATTGGTTTCGTGAATTATTTTATAATTACAAATGGGACAAAAGCTCTAATCTACTATATTGTAATTTAAACCAATTGTTGAATTAGAAATGTTGCTTCACATTTATGTAATGGTTCTTAAATAATAAAGCCTTTTAAGATCATAACTTCATAATAGAATTAGCGGTAAGGTTTTAAGCGCAATAAACCAATTTTCCTTTTAATGAATGTGCTATCTATATTCATTAAAAGTACATTTTCTCATTAGGCGACCACTTTCCCCGATAAATCGGCCGACAATTTACATCAAATTTTCGCAAATTCACCGCCCGCCAGTTAAGCCGGTGGGAGGGGGCGGGATTACCTTTGATAAAATGTAAAGTTACTTACTTGGAAATTGACCGCCGCTCCGTATTTCAGCAGTAGGTACATTATGATCGGGTTTCCCCTGACGACTGCTAAAAAAAGGACAGGCAGGGTCAGAAGATAGGATCTTGTGTAGATGTCGGCGATCCCGGTCGTTTTGTCCGGAGGAAGATTCGGGTTGATCCTTAATCTAGACCCTGCTTCGATTTCCGCACCGTGTCCCTGGATTACAAACGATTTCTGTTATGAATCGCATAAGCGTATTGAGATGAATATGAAAAAAGTAGTTGAAGATGAAAAAAAAATCTACATAAATATTCAATCTAGCTCGTATATACACATCCTCATAATTAACCCCACATGGTATTAAACACGTTTTATTTATCTTGCCGTTTTTCACCACCACAATTTCATCAGTTTAAAATAATTGAATTCATGAGTTGTTTTTGCTACAAAGAATTTTTATTAGTCTAAAGTGGACAACTGAAACATAATGTGCTCGTTTTACAAAAATTGATTATGTTTTATTCCAAGAATGGTTTGTCAAGCTGATGGTAGGAAAAATTAAAATAGTTTTCAAATTAAACATCGTAATCAACCAGATCCAACGGGTTGTTGGCCGTTTAGCCATCTTGTTCTTTCCTTTTTACCAGAATGGAAATTTAAGTGAATTACAAAATCTAAATCATTTTGGTTCAAACAGACATGTGAAAATGTATTAGTACAAATTTAGGCCACAAACAAGTTTGCGAAGATGTCAATCGTCTATTAAATTCACAATACCTCAACTTAATTCTAAAAATAATTGCCGTTATTTTAATTTATAAACCCAACTTGATAAAACAGAAATATTAATCGATAAGTTTTAAATATAAAATATGTACTTGTCTTGACCAACTTTGCATTTATCCGTTTTAAACATTTTACACGACAAAATCAAGCCGTAAACAAGTCATGTAATAAATTAATAATTTGGTAAGGTATTTGGTAGAGAAAATAAAAATTAAGTATTCCGTGGCTTAAATATTTTTTTTAAACTGTACGTTTCAGGCTCATTACCCTCAGCTGCGGGTCGTGTCCCTATTTGAGTCTCTAAACAACGGACGATTTAATACAAGATAGTTATATATATAAGGAAACCCTTGGATATTATTTCCTTCATCATCACATTGACCAATTACAATGACCATTGTATATGATAAAATATCATATATACCAATACTGTCATAAATTACGCATACTTCTTTTGAGCAAATTGATATTTAAAATGTCATATAAAATTAAATTCATAAATTTCTTCTTTGAGAAAACAAGTGGAAGTTTTGAGGTTTAACCTTTTATTTTTAACTGAACCCTTTTTAGCATTTTGGTCGAGGAAACCACTTGAAAACGCGTTTGAAATGATGTCGGAAAACCTCTTCTACAACCACTAGAATGTTTTCAAGCATCAACGCTTTCGTTTATTTTCAAGTATTAAGAAGTAAACGGTTTTTACGTAAAAAATTATTATTTCCGGAATTTTCGTTTAATGTAGGAAATGTTATCTTAAACCTCTCTCTCAGAATGAAATCTCTTGAAATCACACTAACTTACAAGTTGGATAATTATTAAACATTTTAGTTTCTTGAGACTGTCATCATGAGATTCGATCGAATTTTAAAAAATACATGATGATACTAGATGATTAATTAAATATACTACAAGTGGATATAAGAATATATTCTAATTAGTAGCCATGATTTAATTTTAATAAACTTTTTTTTGTTCTATTACTCTAAAGGGGAATATGAAAAAAAATGCTTTCTTTTTATAAAGTTAATGCATTTTTGAGGCTTCCTTGTAATGGATAAATAAAGATATACGATATGAATTTGTTTTGCCATTGAGTAATCACCTGATAATGGGTTCATTAAATATTTTCTTCGGCCAAAGTAGTGACGAGTGGATCATGTTAAAGAATAGCATTTTGTGGGCCAAAATACAAGGCCTAAAATGGAAAAGGATCTGGCAAGAAAATTTCTCCTGAACAAAATACAGACCAAGGGCAAATATTTTGAAAAATCTTAGGAGCTATACGATCACTGTAAACGTGTAACCTGTACATTGATGCTCAATAATAATATAAAAAGTTTTGGATATGACGTGTACCCTTTACTATGACAACACACACCCCAGTGTGTAAAATGATAACAGATTTAGTTCTTAACGAATTTTCCCCGTGTTTATCCACATCATGTATATTTTAAATAATTTATTTAAATTTTGAAACAATTAATTGCGCATTTAGAAAATGTGATAATATTTTTTCTTCATATACGATTTAAATTTGATTGCCGTTGTTACCTGATGGACTTCAGTGTCGAGGTCATCATCATCGGATGAGCTCAAGGAAGACTCGCATGAAGACGAATCGGAGGAACTAAAAAAATAGACTTCTTCCTGCGTCCTCAGCCTTTCGTGTGCGGCGAGCAGCTCGGTGACGTCAATCTGCGGTTCGGACAAAGGGCTCGGCGACTCAATCCCCGTCTCTTCAGATTCCTGCTCCTTCATCGATAGGTTGAGAAGAATAGATTTGAATATTTCCGAGCTCCTCCTCAGTTCGGCGAATATGCTTCTCTCCTGCGGCTTGGGCGATTCCGTCCTCGGCTGCTGTGCCGGTGGTGGAGGCGGCCTCGGGCTGACCAGAGGTGAGGACTTGAGGGAAACGGACCGCCGCTCGCCCGCCCACGGACGCAGGTTTTCCGAGTTGGACTCCAGGCTGAAGGACCTTTGCCGGGAAAGTGCTTTCATAGTGGCTCGTCTCTTTTTCTCCGTTTTGTTCCCTCCGATCCACGAAACCCTTCTCGTAGGGCCGGCCGGGGCCATTGCAGGAATACCGGAAGCTGAGGGCGTAGGACCCGTACTTGGGCTAATCTCGCTTCCACATCCTGTAATCAAAAATCAATCTTGAACGACTTCTCCACCAAATCAAAAAATGCACAAAAGGTTAATTTTGACTGAAAGTAAGGTGAACGAAAACAAATATACGAGCAAAAATGGCGACCAACAAATCATTTTTGGCGAGGCACTTTCAACACGACACATAATAAGAATGGCACCGTTACGCAGAAATTAAACACTATGTCCCCATGAAGAGGACCGCAATAAATATCGAATCGTTGGCACGATTACAGAAATGTTTTTCTAAACCCTACGTCACACCAGACCGAATCCCACGATCTCCGAATAATCAGTGTCATATTGTTTAGCAAAAAATATTTACCTGTAGGGCAAGAAAATTATTTGAAAATTTTAATAATTGTTAAATGTAATTAGCTATACATTTATGAAGGTATTAGTTGAGATGAAAAAGTGAGTGTCACGCGCGGTATTCGAACCCAAGACCTTCGAGACTAAATACGCTGCTGTTCTAGCCCCTGGGTAAGTACTTCGATCTACCCGGGCACCAACTCCTCATCTCAACCTTCACCCTTTGTAATTATCCCTCTTATTGCTATATTTTCAAATATCGTGAAATCTGTAGAATATTGGTGTACGTGTGGATCGACGTCACGATACGACGTCTCAAGTGTATTGAACAGCGGAGTATTTAGCCAAAGGTCCGTGGGTTCGAATCCCACTAGTGACACTAACTTTTTCAACCAAGGCCTTCGATAAAAATTATAATTAATTGAAATAATTATTACATTTAATTATGGTTGCTAAACTAATATTGGTTAAATGTAATAATTTTGTTTTTCGTAATAGTAAAAGTAACTTGTCCTGTTTTGTTTTGTTCTGAACTAATAAAATTGTTTCTTTTCCCACACTAATTGATTAAATTATTGGGCAGTAGTGTTTCTAGGTCCTTGGCGACGTAAGCAATGCTTTTGATGAAATATGGCACCCTATATTGCTTTTCATGCTCAAGGTCGCGTTCTACCTATGGCAGCCTGTATAATTACCTCAGGTTTTCCGAGTAATTGAAGACAAATCATGGTCTGCTTATTCCCCAAACGTTACCAGATGTACACAGCTGACACGCCATACGATTGCTAAACCACCGTGACCTTTGTGGATGGCACAGGGATCCTCTTAAGTAACTTGATCCTGCCATTTCTATCCTAAACTCTCAACGACACCTAACAATACGGAAGCACCTGTTACCCTCACTACCTCAGTTTACATCAACGAGTTGGATTCCAGGCTGAAGGACCTTGAGAGTTCGTCTCTTTTTCTCCGTTTTGTTCCGTCCGAAACCCTTTTAATAAGGCCGGCCGGTGCACCTAAAATAATGAAGCACCTATTACCCTCATTCCCTCGATTTATATCAACAGTACTCTTCCAAAGGTGTTGTACATCTTGTGGAACTTTCGTACGGCGAAAACGTCAAGGATTTATGAGACGATACAGGGTTTCTTTTAAAAAATATTGATAAACTTTCTGATTTCCCTCTTACTAATAAAAAATTGCTTCTTAGCACAGTGAGGCCGGTAAGAAGAGACGGACTAGAAGTGTGGGATACAGCTAAACATTTCAATATTTGTCACATTCAAACTATCAACTATCATACTAAGAAAAATCTTTCACTCTTTCACACCAAACTACCCACATAGGAAGAAATATTCCTTGCGTGCGAGTGTGATTTCCTTCCATTACTAAATATTTCATATAACCCTCGCGACTACCAAAAATACTTAAACCCAGAAACTCTCATCCATTATTTCCCTCAAACCCTCCGCACCGACTAAAGATATCATGGTTGCTGGTCACATCTTCCCCAGAGTAAAATTGATGTTAATAGTGCCACTAGTCTTGATTAAATAGACAAAATTTAGTACAAAAACATGAGGATATGTACAAGTTATAACTTACGTGCTGATAGCGAAGTTTTGATTATTTATAAATCTAATAATTATTTCTACGAATAATAATTCATCTGAAGCGGTATCAATTTAAGAAAGGAACGCTGCCTTGGAGATAAAGTTAAATTAACGTTTAGATTAAACACCCTGTCCCTCCGACATCTCAGATAATTAAAACCGTCACGTTTTAATTATCGATCTATTTGATGCAATTAATGATCGGAAAGGTTTAAGGTTTATCCCACCGAGACGGCCAGATTTACATAGCGCTTTTCAATTTATTTTTGAGAAAGTTTTATCTAATAATTTTGTGTTTTAAATAAAGTTTGTAGGAATAGAAAAATCGTCCTTTAATAAATCACTGATAGCAAGGATGGATACGAAATACGTTTGGGCAAATTTTCGAATGAATATGAGCTAGAGTGATTACATTCTTTGTGGGTTGGAACGGGAAGGTGAACGAAGTTTGATTCCGTTTCTTCGTTTTGGTTGTAATAATAAAATATAGATGAGGTTTCCGTTTTGTATCGAGAGATTTGATGTGTAGTAGAAAAATAATATTTTGAGTAATTTATATTGTCTGTTCAATTCCTTTTTTATTTGTCTCGAGTACAGGGGTGTCCTAAGTAAACCTTTTGTCTATGTAAATGACTGAATAGTAGTTTCCAAAATAACATTGGTTGCCGAGGGAGGTATATAATTCATAACACAAAGAGAATGACACGGCGAAGCATGAAAGTTTGAAAGTGCAAGGCTTTGTACAAGAGTCATCTGGCCAATGATAAGCAGAGCGACATTTTCAAGTGGCGATAGTGTTTCTGCATAGGAACAAAAGCTCCTGAACATAAAAGGAAGTGTGAGTGAATATAACGAGACCTATAAGAACTTCGCCGAACCCCGCCCTGGATCTTTGTAGGTCTACTAACCATATATTGTCGATTCAATAGATAAAATAAATGGCACGAGTGGGATTCGAACCCACGTTTTTCGGCTTGCTACACCGCTGCTCTACCACGTGACCTCATGGGTACTTTTTTATCTCGACTAAAAAAATCCTTAATTAATCGTAATATATTAATTAGTCAAGCGGATCACGGAATTAGTGAATTTAAGTCAGAATAAAAATATGTGGAGTGATATGAAGGTTCTGCTAAGAAGAAACCTCAGTAAATGATTTGACGTTGGATCTATTCTGTTGTTCTAAGGATCGCAACTTTATGACCAATTTTCAATTTATTGATATATATGAAACGTATTGATTGGGATAAAAAAGTCAGCGTCACGAGGGGGTTTCGAACCCAAGACCTTTGGCTCAATACGCCTCTTCTCTACCACTTGAGCTATCGTGACTTCGATCCGCTGGGACACTAACTTCCCATTTCAATCTCACTTCTCAAATTTTCCCTCTTTTTGCCATTTTTCAATGGTACTGTTAATCGTTCAATCGGACCACGAACTGTAATGGGTGTAATAATTAAACTGACGTTTACGAAAACTCTCCCTGGCCACTTCAATTGTTGCCTAGAATCAAATAGATTACACGACATTTGAAAAATAAATCTAAATTCATTAGATTGATTATTCTAAATGAATTTAGATCATCATAAGACGATTGAAAAGAATTGCCCAGTTGCAATGTCCATTCGTCATAGAGTAGAAAAAAGCCCCTGGAAGGACGAGATTATCCCCCACTACCATTGCCTGCAGCCACCAGCCGCTCCGTTGCAGGCAGCCTCAAAATGAAAGTAATTATTTGTAGCACTTTAGTAGTGGACAGAAGGATGGTTGACATATCGACATTTCAGACAAATATTTGTAAAATTGTGCGGTTTATTAGATTCACCCTGACATCAGCAGTGTTTCGAGTTTATACATACATACGTTACATCAAGTCGGTAGATAGAGCCCGGAATATTATTTCTTGTTTGGATAACAAATTTCTTCCAGCACAGCAAGAAGTGGACAAAACCATCTATCTCGTCGCAATAATGATATTTTTTGGCAGAGCTGCGGTTTAACATATATAGTATGAAAAGAAAAATGGCCGGTTCCTAATAGGCTTTGCTTTTACTAATCCAACAAACTAGATTTTGCTCATTCTCTTCTTTCGTGGTCGTTTATTTATTTTAAAATAGCTTTTAGGGTGGTTTTTAGGAACTAAACCATTTCAACGTAATATTTTATTACAGCGATATCGATTTGGGGAGGCTGGAAAAAACGCCTTAAAATTGATCTTAAAACAAGATTTCTTTGGGGGTGGGGACGATAAATTGATAATACTTCCCTACGTCCACCGCATTGCATTTAGATTGCTGTTTGTGTAGTAACTTTTCTTTTATGCGATTTTTAATGTAACTTACTGAAAGGTCAATGGCACCGCTGCTCAATGAAGCGGATTTTATTAGTCTATCAACACTCTCGCTTTGATACTCCTGTATACCCTCTTACCCTGCAAAGTACTATTTCTTTATTTATCATATTCAGTTAACAATTTTTTTGCTACATCTATTATGATTTATTCGCAATGTGTTAGTTGGAGGATTGTGCTCAGGCAGTCAGGCAGAAGGATGTTTTGGTCGAGTTCAATTCCCCTCTTTACTCTAAGGTTTTTAAGACGCTGATAAACTCGGCGAAAAAAACTGAAAAATATATGGTAAGGAATATCCTTCGCCGGTAGGAAAATCAGTCCTAAATTTATTTTTCGGATCGAAAATGACACACCCTGAATTGCTTATCATCAGTGAGACATCAACATAAATCAGTCGAAAATCCGGAAGGTGGGTGTTTATGCCCGCCGAATTGTTCATCTGAGCTTTGAGAAGGAATTGAAGATGATCTTTTAAGTAGTGCGTAGTACTTTAGTAATGGCTTCTCATTTAAGAATAAAGATAGAAGAGATGTCATAGGATTGGGCATTTTTAGAAAGAGTACAGGACGGGTGTAGTTGGGAGGAATGTGGTTACTATGAGAAGAGATTTGTTTCCTAGAAGAGGTTCGGAAAAGGTCATGAGAGATGTAATTTTTTTGCAGTACTTAAGGTTTTTCATTCGTACTACCTAGACTATAATGTCTAATAAAAGGACTATAATTAGATTGTGACCTTATGATCCAGACCTGGGGAAGTACAATAATTTCATTTTGATGAAATGATCCTAAAGAAGAAGTGTACCTCGTTTTAACTACCCACTTACACCTATAAGGTACAGAATGTTTTAATTCTACTGTTGAAAAATAATATTTTCTCACCCGTGAGGCTTGTCCGAGTCGGTGAGGTGGTGGTGGGCGTTGATGGCTGTTGAGGGAGGATGTCTTGCTCTATGATCCCCCCGGGAACTCTTCCTCCCTGGTTCGGCTCGAGGCCGTATTTGAGAAGAAGACGCAATACATCGACTGAACCGTATTCAACGGCGAGGTGGAGGGCGTTACTAAAAACAAGAGGCACTTCTCCGGCGCCACCCGAACTAAGGCTGGACGAACTGTCCGACGAGCACATGCTGGGGCTGCTACTGCGGTCAACATTCGGCTTCTCTTCCGGGTCCAACCTGAAACAGAATCAAAATTTGTAAAATTGTATAGCAATAAAGAATGACGCTATACAATAGACCATATCAGGTTATCAAACGGTCAATCTCACAAAGACTTCAATAGAATTCAACCCCATATACATTTCATCTTTATAAATCTAAAAGTGACAAAAGTTAAATATTCCTTTCACTTTATTTTTGAAAAATAAAAAACAAACATGTAATAGGTAAAAGATAATCAAATACAACACCTACATGTTTTAATTTTTATATGAGGTCTGGTAAATTGGTCACTTTGCTGTCTGTATATAAATTAGAGATAAAAATTATATGATGTTTTAATGCGTAGGGGACGAAAAGCGTTGTGCAGAGAAGAACATATTCATCTTTGAAAGCCGTCTTTGAGGAGTTTTAGAAAAATTCATGCAAGTACGCACAGCTCACTTATATATATTTAAAAAGGATGAGAAAATATTTCCAAAGTTGGGAATTTGTGGTGCAACAGCCAGATGGTCGGTCACCACCGTTTGGTCTCATTTTCCAGAAAATTAAATACTGAACAAGATAGGTTTTGTAAATATTTCCCCAGTTTCAGTTATTCATCAGTCAATTTAAAAATTCGGGAACGTGTTAGTTTTGCACTATTTATCCGTTTTTACCCGCGCACATAGAAAACCGCGTTTTCTGCCCTAAAATCGCAGATAAGCCGAAAGATGTTGAGAAATCGTGCGACGTGGACGGTGACCAATTGAAAGTTTATAAAAATTTCCTGTCGATTGTTATAGTGTGCGGCTCCAAGACGATGTTCTAGCTCCACGGTTCAATTTAAGATTTTCCTAAAAAACACTAAAATTAACATGTGCCCTAATTTTTGAAATTACTGGTGAATTACTGAACCTAGGAAAACATTTAAAACAGCTATCTTCTTCAGCGTCAAATTTTCTAAAATCAGTAGACCTAGCGTAAGTTGGTGACTTAAACATCTGAGAAAGCATATCCAAATTTGGCAATTTTACGTGCAAAAACCAGATTTCTATAAAGTTTTTATTGAAAGAATTATTTTATAGGTAAAATTAATCATAAAAAGTAATAAATGTCATAATAATGTATACTAGATTCGCAATGACAAAGTTGGTTATTTTTGAAGGAAAAATCAGTTGAATCCGTCTAATAGTGTCTTGCTTTAAAAAACAAACATATCAATTTATTTGACATAATTCAAGCCTAAAAGGGTTAAACTTATTCCAAAAAAAATTATTCCTAAGGAAATCCAAAGACATAAAAAGTGGGCTTGAGTGTTTTTTATTTTATTTTTTTTTTTGTTTCAGGAAATTAAAAAGAACGTCATGTAAATTACAAAAGGAGGACAATTTGTTATTATTTAGACAGATAAGGGCTTACGCTGTGGAGGCGAAAATCGGACCAGTCTCGTCCCAGTTATAAGACAGTGGGATAAGAGGGATCAGGAGGGGACGTGCAATACTGAGCTTTCAACAGTTCAAAAGGGCCTGCAAACCGACAAGTTATCCGACATTCTGGCAAACAGCCAGAGGTTTAAACGACCCTCCTAAACCTTCAGCGCAGTAATTGAATAAACTAATCTGCAGGAAAATGTCATCGTTAAATCTACACCTTTCAGGTTCAAATATGTTCATAATTGATGGGATAAATGATCCATAATTAAAATCGATAAATTAAAATAATCAAAGATGCAAACTACACAAAAATCTCTGTATATTTAAACGCTGATATAAATTTTTTTTTTAAAATTTGTAAATTACTAGTAAATTTCTCTTTATTTCTTAAAAACAGGATAGCATTGCTATATCTCTTATTTCATTTAATCTTTCTGATAAAAGCGATGTTAATTAATCACAGCGTTAATAATGGAAAAATTTAGTTGGAGCAATTCAAAATACCCGTACGTCCTCGCGTCTAATAAGTCTAATGATTTTTTAAGAAAAAAAAATTAAAAGTGATGACAATGACTGTCTGACTATTATTCAACCTAATTGCTTAAAGCCAAGATCGAAGAAAATGATATTGTACGTTGTGGTGATTTTGTACATGCAGAGTAACAAATGTACAAATCTGTGGAGGTTGGGTTTATTATTTTCATTTCTACAATTTGGTAGCGATCGATTAACTAAATTTAGGGGACACGAATGAACGATGGCACCATGAGACTATTAAACGAAATGAAAGGATCTTGTTAACTTGGTTGAGGAGTGGCCATACACGTACGACACACGGAAATCTGCTTCTGGTTCAAAACCTGCACAGGTATCCCGCTTGTAGAGAAAGGTTGCTCAGCGTGTCTCATATTGTCGAGGCCTTGGCACCCTAAAGGGAGCGAGTAGGCATGAACCCCGACATAAGAACGGAACTCGGGCGAACAGGTCAGGTGTCGGATCCCTACGGGGGTGTTTCCTCCCTTATAAATAGTGTATGAAACGTGAATGTAAATAAGTGTATCTGTGTTGTGTTTTATTGTGTCGTGTATTTGTTGGTAAGTAATTTATTTATTTGTTTGTTGTAAGTGGATGATATTTTAGACTGTAGGGCCGATGGCGGAATATTGAGTCGGCCATAACACTGCGAGGGGCTGAAATGTCTATATTGTTGGAACCTTCGGGAAAAAAGTTAATAATGCAATCAATCGATGCAGCAGAAAAAAATTCCATGGGAAAAATGTATGAATGAGCTTGTGAGAAAGAAAGAAACATATGTGGAATTAGGGGCAGAAACCAGCAATGTGTAAATATTGCAAAAACGGCGCGACGATTCTACAGTCCCGCACAACTTTCACGTTTTCTAGAACTGTATCCAACTGCCGTGATGTCGCGCCAAGCACTATTCATAATTAATTATATGTCATTTGTTAAATAATAAATATGTTATAAACAAAATTCCTGTTGATTTTTCAATTAATGTTTTATTGTATATTGTAAAAATAATGATTATAACAAGACTGAAATGTAACTCAAAAATTTGTAATATTTCTTTAATAGATTTTTTTTAACTGAATATACAAGTCAATAAACGGAAAAACCTTTTGTTTTTAATTATTTTGCCATCTAACTTAATCTATATATAAGTATTCAGTTTCATATTCCTATCAAGAAATAGTTAAGATGAATTTAATTAAATCTTTAGACATAAAAATAAGTAAACTTTAAATTAAATAGTAGTAAGAAATATATTTACAATTAATAATAAGTAAAGATTTTTTAAATTCGGTTAGTCATTATGCAACTTTATTTTCATGATTGCTCTACTATCCGTAAATTGGTTTAAGGTTCATAGCGCGCTTTTAGAATTTTTATGATTTTATTTCATGTTTTTTTTTCTGTTGGTATTTCATAATGTTGAATATTTAAACTAACGTAAATTATCGAATATCATTTATCCTATCAGTTATCATGGTTACGCTAACAACCGCAAACCGCATTTTAAATTGTTCATGAAGAATATTTATATTTTAAACTAAATTAAATTGCAAGGCATTGAAACAAGTAACTATAGAAAAAATGTAATAATCAATATGAACTTCCGTTGTTATTTTATTGTAGTGAAGCAATTCTTTAATTTTTTCCACTAATGTGAGTAACAAAATACTGCTAGTCCTACGTAAAGAAATTTAACACAAATAAAATATTGTTACAATCTTAAAGTATGGGTTTTGAGACGAAAAACGTGTTGAAGAAAAATTCCTTTATTAGAGTGGTGGAAGCTTAATTCCCTGGCTTAATCAAACTAACTCGTAAAAAATTGTGTGAAGATTTTTATAACTATGATCAATGAACGAGTAAAATTATACAGAGCCAAAGCACTAAATTTAATTAATTCTGTCAATTGTTTTATAAATATAATCAATAATTCAAACTGTTCAAGTTAAGTTTTGACAGTAAACTTTTAGTATAAAATAAATTATTATTTATGCATAGTTTAGCGTCTAATTGTTGTTGAGTTTAACACACGAGTAAAACACGAAATTTACGTTTAGTATTATATTATTTTGTTATTAATCTAATATAGTAAAATTAGTTTAACTCGTATTTTGCAAATACTCGTACTTGCAGAGTCTACTGTCAGATTTGTGGTAGTGGCTTACTAATGACTAGAAACACATGATTTTAAACTGACTGAGAAATTCCTCTTTAATTGCTTGACAATTGTTTCGAGAGGATTTCAACTATGAAGTTATGTGTAACATCAGGTTTTCGGTGATTTAGAACAAATCCCGTTTTCAGTATGTGAGGATTGAATGCGACCTTAAAGTGTGGAGCGCTGTGTTAACGCCTTAAATGTTGTGGCAATCGATTCCTCAAAATGATCATTCCTATGAACAATATATAATAATCTTTGCTTGAGTAACGACAGTTACGTATTTAACCACAGCGTTCATACGTAGAATTTTAGAAGCGGAAAAACAAATGGCCCAAGTTCATCTTTACCCTGAGATTAATAACAGTAATTAATTTCTAGAGAAAGAGTTAAAAAGTGGCGACAATGAATGTCCGGCGATTGTTCAACTTAAATTGGGCATTAAAACAGCAATCAAGATCACAAACAGAATAAGAAAGCTACTAAGACAAAAGCCAAAACTGACAAAATGCAAAAGCGGAGATAAACCTATCGGATAGACAGGTCAATAAATAAAAGAGAAATACAAAAACAAGTGTGACTAAAGCTACGCTACACATCTCTTAGTCAAAATCACTAGGAAACTCCACTACGTATAAAAAGTAATTATTCAGACATCGTGAGATGCTGTCTGGTGTGATGTAGGTATCCGAAAAACATTTCCTTTATCTTGCAATGCTTCGGCCTTTTATTGAGATCATCTTCAGGGCTCAAAGTGTTTGTCTTCTGTGGAATTGTGCCATTCTTGCGTGTCGTGGTGAGAGTGCCAAGATTTTTTAAGATTTCAAATAAACAATGGGAAGGGTTTAGGGCAAATCTGTTGATACCGTTGAAAACTACGTTCAATTTCCAAGAAAATTTGGCCAATACTAAACTCGTAAAAACTCGTAAACGTAGTTGAAATAAGCGTTTTAATACGAGACCTTTCAAGTTTAATTTCATAATTTTTTGTTCAAAGTTGAAAAATTTACTACGATGATTCTAAAATACTTTATCCAAATCTAAAGACCAGCAATTTCAGAAAACGTACTCCATTTAATATCAACTACTTATATTTTTTTTTTCAAAGATCATGAAATTGGTAAATCAAAGGTAAAAACAGTGGTTGATGGATTGGCTAGGTGAAAAAAATTAACAATAACAAAAGATTTTTTAATTTTTTTTTTATTATTACGGGGACATATTAATCCTTTAATCAAAGTTGCAATCGTGTTGGTAAATGAGTAAAGTATTGCACTATTTCTGTTTCAAACCAAAATTGGAAAAATGTTTAATAAATAGATTCACAATTTTTTAAATTTTTTTAATCTTTCCACCTTGCCCATCCATCGCCCGTGGTTTTCATCGTTCCTTCATCAACTTCTTCACTTTTGAAAAAAGTAAATTATAAAGCAATTACACTAATGAAATATTAAATGAAGACGATTACTATTAGCTGGTCGCTAGGTTTGGAAATATTAGTTTACAAACACCAGTTTTAAACTTTCACAAAAAAATTCAAAGTTCTGGCTACTAAAACGCTTATTTAACCAATGTTGTTAGTATTGATCATTCATATTACATCATAGTATATCAAATTTTATTGGATATTTAACGTTTCGTTAATTGAAAACAATGGTACCTGAATAAATCAAGTTCAAGTTTGAGTTATCAATGTTTATTTGAAGCAACCTTGCGGACTTGATTTACCGTCTGACAATCGCGGTTCCCCCTATTGCCGTAAGCGAGATGAAAGGATTAAAATTAACTTTACGTCCTGACCGTCATACTTTTACCATAAAATCTAATAACGCAGAAATTTCATACTTAGACTTTTCTGCTTGACCGAATACTTACATCCATCTAAATATTTAAATAAATTACTTAAACGTAGAAATTTGTAATTAATGTCTTTTCATGTTAAGTAACTTCGATACCTACTTTGGTCTAAAACGTGAAAATTTTAATTATGAAAACACAATCACTGAGGTTAAATTTTTAAAAGCGTCGCCAAATCGATTCCATTTCATGTAAACCGTACACAATTTATACGTGTTAAAAATTAAGTTAATAAGGTTTTACAAAGTTTTTAGAACACCCGAGTGTAATTAATTTCTTTCATTTATTTAGATTTTTGTGCGAAGATTTTCTTGTGTACGGAGATTTGATTCAAAGAAAGCGACATCACAATACTGGGGGTGTTCGGCTGTTTATTACAAATCTTTGCCAGTAGATTCTACGTTCAAAATGGAACCAAAATGTCCTATTTAACTAAGGTTCAAATTTCAGCAACTTCTGTTTCTGATTTTTTTTAATTTTCACGTCCGTAATAATGGTAATAACTTCAAAATTAAAACGCTTTTGACAAATTCGTTGAAACCATGAACATTACATTAAATTTACCCCCCAAAAAATCGTCGAAAATGCATTGAGGAGGGTGGAGCGCATTTAGAATCACAATTAGAAATGTTTAATAAATTCATTCAAAATTTCCTTAAGTTTTTATTTTTATTAATTTTATTATTACTAATCGCACCACGTTACCAATCCTTTAACTACGGTTGTATCCTTTCCTTCATCAATTTCTTCATTTTTGAACGAATTAATTAAAACTGCAATTGCACCACTCCAAAGAGTACGCTTATAATTAGCTTGTCTCTAAATTTGCAAATAGTAGTTTTTTTTTGTTTTTTTTTTGTTGCTTTTTTACGAGGGTTCGCAACAGCAGAGGTTATATAAACCCTCAGGGTGCCGGTGTTTTTGAAAAAAAGCCCATTTATAAGTATGTCGGGTTCGAATGCAGGGCCGCTGGATTCGAACCCAGGACCTTGACCTTACAGTGATGAGCGCCGTGTCAAAGACGAAACCTCGCGGCCACCGACGCCCCCCAAATAGTAGTTTAAAATCACCATAGTAAGTCTTGCAACTTTTCAAATATTTTTCCAAAGTTCTCGCTACTAAGGCGGGTTTTTCACTAACATTTACATGGTTAAGTATTGATAACATCTTATTGGAAATTTAACGTAGATTTCAATTGTATCAACAGATTTGTCCAAAACACTTCAGGTCTTCATTCATCATTGATCATTTAAAAAAAGGTCGAAAAATTAAAAAAAAAAAAATCAGGAAAAGAGGAATAACTACAAAACTATTGAGATTCGGATCATAGTTAATTTAGACATTTGAGGCCGTTTTGAATGTAGAATCTACTGGCAAAGGTACGTATATAGTATATATATGTGGTGTATATATGAAGAAAAATTGAAGTACTAGATTACTCCATGATAATTAATTATAATTAAAATCTTCGAAATTTACATCGATAGATATATTGTTATATTTCTAAACCTTTTAAATTATAGTTTCATAATGTTGAATAGGATTTTGATTATAAGAGTTATGTTTGTTAATAATAAATAAAAATTATTAGAAAGGTTAACATAATAAGTTAGTATTGTTCTGTAAGACTTTTTGTGTAATTAAATGGAATGATGATTCTTGATCGTCTTTTATTATAAAATTCTAATGCCAAAGGCAATTCTTAATTATTTGAGGAATGAAATTATACTTTATTCGATTAACGATGTTTGTTTCATAATTAATTATCTAGAAGTAGAAATTATGCAAGAGCTGCCTTGTAATTAAGAAAAGTCGCCCAATTGCTTATTGAAGAGGCATTAGGAAAATTGGCCTTGGATCCTTTGGATTCCAAAGGGAGGCGTGGTGTGCGATGGGCTGGCAATGATTCTTTCCAACCGGCAACCGGCTTTGAATGGAAATGTTAGTCAAGCAAGAGCCAACGTTACCCAGGGAATGGCGTAACAGTATCAAAGTCCCTGACAATTAAATGAGATGCCGTCCGGGAGAGACCTGTCTATTGGGTTAGCCCGGAGCTATATTGTGCCCATCCCAGTGGGGTTAGTCCTCGGATCGAATAGCCCGTCCCCGTACTAAGTTAACCTCGTTTCCTGATGTTACTCCTGATATTATTGCTTTTCCTCCGCAGAAACAAAATCAAATTCGACTTCGGGGATGATAAGAGATTGGCTTTTCGTTTTACCGGTAACAATCGTCTTAATGTCTTTTTGTTCCAGAAGATATTACCGATCGTAATATAATAATACCCGGCTCAAGAGAGCGAAAGTGAAGATTTTATTTTTCTCAATTAGTCTATAAAATGATAAGAAGGAAAGATAAAGGCTTTGATTAGTAACAAATTTATTACTTACTCTTATAAAATACTACAATTATATTTAAGTTATATAATCAATAGAAAGTACACCTAAAGCAATGTACATTTTGCATCACAGGGTCTGCCATAAATTGTGGCAATTCAACATATAATTAGTCAGCTTTATTAGAGTAACCCATTTTATACCTGGCGGTAAAAAGATTTATCATGAAATTAATTAATTATTATTATAAAACCATAATTGTTTAAATTAAAATATTATTACTTTTAAAACTGCCACAAAATAGCCATTTTGGTCTTACAAAAACGGTGGGAAATGTGATCAAATAAAATTTTTGTTTTGTACTTAATTTTAATTTAATTAAATATTTTATCTCAACTAATAAATGTAATTAATTGAAATATATTAAGCGTCAAGAGGACCAACTAGTGAATTTATCAAGTTTAAATGAAGTTTTTTTTTTTTTTTTTTTTTTTTAATTTAAAATTCAAAAGGTAGGCTTAAGATGGGAAGTGTGGATCGAGGACACGATAGCTCAAGTGGTCAGAGAGCAGCGGCGTATCTAGCCCGAAGGTCGTAGGTTCGAATCCCACTCATGACACTGACTTTTTTATCCCAAGTAAAAACCTT
This sequence comes from Cimex hemipterus, assembly GCA_039619505.1. Lineage (NCBI taxonomy): Eukaryota > Metazoa > Arthropoda > Insecta > Hemiptera > Cimicidae > Cimex > Cimex hemipterus. The sequence goes on from CM077104.1 coordinate 7,646,835, forward strand.
AATGAATTGAAAGATGTAAGGGTCAAGGGGACTACTAAACTAGTGCATTTAATAAAGAAATATTTCAAGGCAGGTGTATAAAATAATTTATTGTAAAAAAACAAATGCGATGTCACTTTCTTTCTCATTAATATTTATTATTTTTTATATTTTAATTTCTTTAAGTGTGATAATAGCATGTAGAGAATTGACCGTTAATCAATAATTACACAGATATCGTGAGATGCGGTATGGTGTGAAGTAGGTTTCACAAAAATATTTCCTTTATCGTGCCAATGTTTCGATCTTTATTGAGATCATCTTCAGGGCATAGCGGATAAAGAAAATATTTTTCTGAAACCTACATCACACCAGACCGCATCTCACGATATCTGAATAATAATGTTATTCCACATATAGATTGATTGTTAAACTGTGGCATTAATTGACCACAGTTACCGTCAGTTGCCCTTTCGTATAGTAACTACTAAGCAAATAGTGTATTTAAATGAAACTTTATTTATCTATGAATTATAAATTATTTAGAATTATACAACTTCACTTTACACTCAAAATAATAATGTTCTAATTTTGACTGTAGAACCACTACTGAAAACTTCATTTTTTACAAGAAAATTATGATAGAAAATGGAATGGTCAGATCATTTTAAATCCATACTTACTTATTGGTCATAATTGACCATAATAATTACAATAATTTAAATTTTTCATTTTTTTACAAGTTTATTAATTATTGAAAATGCAGAAAAATGTATTACCTGTTGATGAGCGTTTTGGATTTCCTGAGAAGTATTTCAACGTCTTGGCTCTGAGATTCGTCCGTGGAAGATTTACCCAAAAGGCTACCGTGCAGGTTGACCTAGAAATGAAATCTATTAATAATAATTCATTCATTTTCCTTTTAGTCATCGAACCTTCGAATGGTATAGAAGAGAAGGTCAATCGCTAAGTATGAGATGTTGAAATGTCACCATTCAACAACAATTCGAGTAGTTGGTAATAATTAGTAAATTGATTTAGCTAACTTTTACACTATTTCATCTTTTAATGTCAGAGTCACCCTCAAACCCTTTTTTCTTCACTCGGTGAAGAAATGCATTCCTCATTTAATAAGTGTTAAATGTAGTATTAATATTTTAGTATTATTGGCATCTTATTCAATAAATCAAAACTGTTTCTTATTTTTGATCGACGTTAAATATAGAAGTAAGGAAGGACACGTTTCGGTTTTTTCCTTGTTTCAAATAACAACGTTCTTTCAATAATGATCCGAATCGTTTTTGCCACGAAGTTCGTTTTGCGCTGCGAGGGAAAATGTTACATCCGGCTGAACGTGCGATGTTTTCCAAGTCCAATTACTGTGTGAAATAAGGGTTTTCCAAAATGGAAATCACCACAATTTCAAATTTCAAGGAATTTCAATTTATACGAGAGGTGAAATACACTTGGTTTCAAATTAATAAGTACGATATCGATTTGTTACTTTATAATTACATTATACTGGAATGTAAATCCGATAGCCGGAAAGGAAAAGTTGAACGATGTGAATTGATAAGAGAGAAGACTTGTCAATTTTTAATCCAGGATATCTTAATTTATCAGAAGAAAACAAGTCATCGTATTTTAAAGACACTTTTGTACCTTGATGTCAAAACATTCGGTCCAAAAAGGTGGGGTTGAGATGGGAAGTTGGTGTCCGAATGGATCGAGGTCACGACAGCTCAAGTGGTAGAGCAACGGCCGAAGGTCGTATGTTCAAATCCCGCACTTGACACTGACTTTTTTTTAATCTCAAATAAAGGCCTTAATGAATTGAATGATGTAATCTGTCAAGCGGACCACGATACTAGTGAATTTAATAAAGAAATATTTTAACGGACCAACTGTTGTAAAGTTTATAAAATTGCCGTCACGTTTCAATCTAATTTCTTAAATGTATAAAATAACCAAAAACCTATGTAAAAAAGAAATACGATGTCATTTTCTTTCCCATTAATATTTATTATTTTTAAGTGCGATAATAACGTGTAGAGATTAGTGACCGTTAATCGTTGTCACAGGTATCGTGAGATGCGGTCCGGTGTGACGTAGGTTTCAGAAAAACATTCTCTTTATCGTGCCAACGTTTCGATCCTTATTGAGGTCATCTTCAGGGCTCAAAGTGTTTGTCTTCCGTGTACTTGAGCCAGTCTTGCGTGTTGGGAGTACCAGAGACTCAATGGCGCAGAAGAAAAAAAATGTTCACCTTTTCTACGTTTCACATATTCGTACCCTACAAATTTGATTTTGTACTCGATGTATAGATCTTGATCATACAGATTTAATGGATGAGTGAACTCTTGAAAACTCGTTCGCATACGTGTGCCATGATTGCAATTGATTGGGGGCAAATTAGAAACGTGTTCACGAAGTTTAAGTAAATTGGTCCAATTAACACTATTAACACACAGAACGACTGCAATTACAGATTAAAGGGTTGCGCTATTTTTAACCACAAGAATAATTCATATCCACAAGAGTTGTGCTTATAGTAATATTAATTTTTTTTTTAATTTTGAGTTCTGTTTGTTAAAAATAAAACTATTTTGAAAACATAAGTCCTTTGACTTAGAACTTGTTAAAAAATATCGGATTATCCCTGTCTCACTTTATTTCTCGATTAATTTTATCAAATTTAATTCTCTGATTTAGGACATGGAAAATGTAAGTTTCATATTAGATAATAATTTCCTTGTTCACATCGACTATCAGAATTTACATTTATGAAGACGTATATTTTAATTTCATTATTTAAATTAAAATATTGTCTTGTCTTGGCCATAGGCTGATTGTATAAAAAATTATTGCCATACTTATTGAGAGTTAATTTTTCTACTAACATTGCCCAGTTTGGTAAATTTTTTTCATGGAGAAATACTCCCACATTTTACTCAACTTATTGAAAATATCGATAAACAAAGATTTAGAAAAGAAAAATTCGTTTTATTTCATTAAAACCAAAATATAAAATTTAGAAGATTATGATTTAGAAAATAAACCATAAAAAATGCATTTTTTAAAACTAATTACAATTATCATTTCGCTAAATGTGAAACCAAATTTTAATATTTCAACAGATGTGAAATTAACATAATTTTTCAGTTTATATGAAGTAGAATTGTGAGACTTCCCTTATCTTCATTCAAGTTCATGTTAAGTACACAGGCTAAAGTTTCCTGGTCTCACATAACCATTTTAATTGCGGTTACGTGTCGTGAACCATGTACGACGATAATTATTAGCGGAACGTACAAACAACACTGTTCTTTTGGAAATGCGAAAATAATTATTTTCATTTTATTCCACATTAAAGAAGAAAAATGAATTGTTCCCAACAAAATGATTACACGCGTTTTGAAATATGTTTAAAATTCCTTTGCCCTATATTAGATATAATTTATTTTTCAATTAAATAAGGTTTTCGTTGAGATAAAAATGTCTGCGTCACGAGTTGGATTCGAACCCACGACCTTCAGCTAAATACGGCGCTGCTCTTCCACTTGAGCTAGCGATCCACTCGCACACCAACTTCCCATCTCAAGCTACAACCATTAGAATTTTTCCACTTTTTGCTTTTTTTTCAAATTCACTAACTTCGTGGTCCGCTTGACCAATTAATATCTTTCATTTAATTAAGGTTTTGTTGAGATAAAAAGTGTGTCACGAGCGGGATTCGAACCCACGACCTTAGGCTAAATACGCCGCTGCTCTACCACTTGAACTATCGTGACTCCGATCTACTCAAAGCAAGAATAATGTTTGCTCATAAAATATAATTACTTGACGAAATAGAAAAATTATAAACTTTATTTGTAAATAAAAAATTAAAGAACTAGATTAATCCGTAAAGTTTGGCTTGAGTTTTAAATATTTACATTAATTTCATATATGTTTATTTTAAAGTTTATCGTGTTTTTTTTTTTGTTAAAAATTTATCCTTTTTATATTGGGAAAAAATATAAGTTACCCAAATGTATATTATAAAACAGAACGAAGTTAGTTGAAACGTGAAAAACGCAGATAATTTCCGAAATAATTTTAAAAAATATATTCATTAGTGGAATGGGTGAAAACCACGCTGAAGATACTTACTAGCATTGATTCAAGTATTAATTCTTGCCCAAATGCAAGTGCAAAATTGTTTCCCACCCATATTTATGGTTTTTTCGTTGCAAAATTCCACTTAGGTTTACCCCGCAAGCCTTTCTAACTTAGTGAAACCCTGTCCAAAACTGCCCATCTCAACCATTTAAAAAATAGATTTTATGTGTTACGTATATTGTATAGTAAACCTAATAAGAATAAACTTAGACCGGGTAAAGACTTAGGTCTTATCACGTTCCTCACTATGAATGAAATAAATTTTCCTACATAAATCGAATTCGACTAAGAATCGACTCTCAAATGAGATTTTTATGCAGGTAAGGGAAATGTCCTTTGGATTGAACATTATCATGTTTTCAATCTTCTTATCGAATGAGAGAGCGACGGATACTTCGCCGACACCTCAACATCGTTTTTAACCTTAAAACAACAGGATTTGTTTGTTTTCACCATCTCGCTTCTACTGCCGAAAAACCCATTAGACTAATGTTAATGCAATTGTATAAATTTCTTTATTTCGATTTCATAAAGCCCTTTTTTGGAAGCTTTTAATGGTATTAGCTAAAAAAACGAGAGAAAAACATCCCGAAAGCTGTAAATGATGGATACCAGTTGAAAATTATTACAGTAATGGCTTAATATTATTTTAAAACGTACTGTAAATCACTAATTACCGAAATTTAAAAAAATTAATATTTACGTAGTTGCATATCATGGAATTTGCATTAGAGTACGAACTCACTGAGTAGTAATAGATACTCATACATATACATTTTTAAAGTACCATTTATAATAATTACAAAGATTTTCAACCAGCAGTGTTGCCTCAGTGTACAGGAGAACTTGGAAGCGACGAAACTCCTACACAACTGCGACATCGTTAGAATGTTCAAAAGGACAAAGCTCTTGAACTAGTGTACGGAAATACTTCAGTAATTAGTGAAGTGTAAATCTTATAGCTCTAATGGGTTTATATATTAGTTTTAGAAAGGAATTTCATCAACCTCAATAATTATGACAAACACAGCAGCATTCATTCTTTTACGACTGGTTGTATGTATTATGACATATAATACTCTTAATTTAATTTTCCAGGTATAGCAGGCCAAAAATAAAATGTATAAAAAGGATCGGAAAATCGAAGAAAACTGATAAATATGAATAAATAACCTTTCAGCTTCCGTGGAAACAATTCCCGACCTTGGAAATGAGAAATATGCCCAATAACCTATTGACTTGGTCAGAGGCGGACCCAATAAATTCAATCGTTCCGACCTTCCTGAAATAATGAATATATGTTTCTATAAAAACAAGCGTCCAATTGATTAGGACTGTTTACTATTACACCACATCACATATAAAACACAATGTCTACATAAATGAGAAAAGATGTTTACCCTGTATAAAAAAATACAATTTGTTATTCGGACACATCACATCTTAGTAAAATAATACGAGGCCGATCGTAAAGGGAAAAGAGAAATTGTCAAAAAAGAAGAGAAAAAGGAAGTAACGAGGTATATAGATAGATATTACACATTTAAACTTTACGAGCATGGCAGTTCGAGCTATTACTATTATTATGACCAAAATAATAATAACTGTAATAGATAATAATAATATAACAGTAAAATAGATAATCTCTCTCTCTCTCTTCTCTTTCTCTCTCTCTCACTCACTCTCTCTCTCTTCTATTTCTCTCTCACTCTCTCTCTCTCTCCCTCTCCTTTTCTCTCTCTCGCTCTTTCTCTCTCTCTCACCCACTCTCTCTCTCTCTCTCTCTCTCTCTCTCTCTCTCTCTCTGAGAGTACATGGTCGATGCTGGAATATCGAGTACCCTATGGACTCTCGTAAGTAATAATTAATAACAAATAATAAATAAATCGCAAGGTTCGTGATTTCGTTAAATGCCCAATTATCAATTACAGCTACAGATGAAACATTATTTATATATGTTTTCTATTTATACACAATTAGACAATATTGTCACAGATTTCCCAATACTGATGACAAATCACTATATTGTGATTCGCAATTCTTCGTAAAATTAACTTCAGGAATTAAATAATTAGTGCGAAATAATAAATTCTCAATATAACATAATTGATTGAAATTTTAATGTAAAGTTTTACACGAATTGCCAAATTATTGTTACGAAAATATTGAAAATTTCAGACTAAATGCACTAACGGCTGTGTAGAATACTAAACCCGCACGACTTACCAGAGTTGCGTAAGTGTTGGTCTTGTGCGCCCTTGAACTATTCAAGATATTCAAGTTATGAATGTAAAAAAAAATTAATAAATAAATATCTTGAATGTAAAATTCTATATTTTTTGTTTTTCATAAACAATTAGACAATATTGACACAAATTTCTTAATATTGAAAACGAACCAGTATTTTGTGATTCGCCAATCTTCGTAAAGTTATTTTCATGAATTAGATAATTTAGTTACACGGACTAATAAATTCTCAATATAACATAATTGATTGAAAGTTTAATTAAAACTTTTCTACTAATTGCCAAATTATTATTACGAAAGTAGTGAAAATTTCAGCCTAAATGTACTAACGGTTGCTGTAGAATACTAAACCCGCACGACTTACCAGAGTTGCGTAAGCGTTGGTCTTGTGCGCCCTTGAACTATTCAAGATATACAAGTTATGAATGCAAAAAAATTTACCTACTAATAATAATTAAATATCTTGAATGTAAAACTCTATACTTTTTCTTTTCTTCTAATTCTAGCAACTATTTCTATCGCCATATTTCTCCCACCCTCTCTACAACACGAGATATTACATAAAACTATGTAAAAATATTAAAGATTTCCAAAATAGTCTTAAAAATCACCTCTTATCAAGTAATGATTGATTCTAAAAATTCGTTGTCCTTGTCGTTTTATTTTATTTTACTTTTTTTTACATTACTATTTAATGACTAGACGTTTTAGTATGAGATTTATATTGACAATTTAAACGATTTATACCGAATTGTATTGAAAAATTATTTTTGGTCATTTATTTTATAAGTAATTTACTCTTTAATCACTCAATTATTCTGTAAATAAGAATATTTATGTCAATAGGCAATTTGCAGTAAATACATGTGTAATCAAATCTAAAACGTATAGATTTAAATGAGAGGTAAAGTAAACTTTGTAACAATTGTATTTCATATTAGGTATAAGAATGGTCTTTGAGACCAAATCTTGAATGATCGATAGACCATCTTTATTATATATATGATAATAATCTCTCTGTCAACTAATCGCTATACAGTACTCCACCATTTTGTAATGCATTTGAAAGTTATATTCACCCTATAACAAAATTCTGAACCGAAATTTCATTTTTACTTATTATAATTATTATAAACACATACAATTGTACCTTACCTGAAATTTGTCATGGTGTATATTGAGAAACCGTTTTACCCTGAGCGTGTCGTTGGCTTTGATAGCTCTTTCGAGCATTAACGCGTCTGCTGTAAGATCGCAGGATGACGCCAAGCTGCAACAATAAAATTGTATTAATGATTTAAACCTAAAATTAAACCCATTTGTTTAATAAGAAAATCGAATTTTTATGAAGGCTTTTTTCAACGAGGAAATTCCACAATTTTCAGTGCAAGATATTCATGAAACAATATGTTACATTTTTTATCCCGTTACCAGTAGAGAAAGTCTAAAACATCGATTTATGAGCCGTAGAATAAAAAGGGAGTACAAGCGTACAGCCCCCACACTTCAGCCGTAGTCACTCGGAGAGAGATTCCCACAGCCGTCGGGATAGGTAATAAAAGTAAAGTTATATTTGCTTCTTGGTAAGATAGTGGAAGATTTGCGCATCTCACAGAATCCTAATAAACCCCTTTCACCTATCCCTTACCCTTGCTGGAACCGCTTGTAAAAATTCCAGCATGAATTGAGAAAAGCCTTTTGGACGGATCTAGGTACATAAAGATTTATTCTCATTCCTTTCTCCGTAGAAAGCAATTGCGGTGCCATTTACTTTCTCAGCAATTTTTATTTTTGATTTGTAATTTCTTTTCCTTTTTTCTAAATACGATAATAATACGCTCATACAAGCCAAGTAGAAAGATTGCTAAATATGATAATAATGTGCCACAGAAATCGTAAGAAACTCTTTCATATATGAACTCCTAAGCAAATCATATTTTGCCATAAAACTATATTTATCCATTAAACATAAATGATTTAGAAGGTTTAAAATTATACACTTTCGTTTTATAATTAAACTAATAATAACCATTAGTTTTGCCTGTTGAATCACAACTGGAAACATCGTTTTTTTTATTTGTTTTTAAAATCAAAGCATAAATAAAAAAAGAAATTCATTATATTATGAAATTATAAAAATAAAAATTAAATTAATAAATTATTATATGTTGATTTTTGTGACCGAATAGATTGGTTTAAGAATGAAATGTGTATTCGTTCAATATTAGAATTAATTGAAATTATTATTTCAATTAATTATTCTTTTAATGTAAGATTTTGGTTGAAATAAAAAAGAGAATTTTGAAAATGGCAAAAAGAGGGAAAATTCGAACGGCTGTAGGTCGAGATGAAGATTTGGTGTCCGAGAGGATTGAAATAATGCTACCACAAGTGGTTAGAGAAGCGGCGTATTGTGCTAAAGGTCGTGGGTTCGAATCCCGCTCGCGATTGAATTTGAACCCAAAACTTACATTAAAAAATTAACTTGATCAATTGACCACTAAAACATAAATGGAATGAATTATTATTTTTATATATTACAATATTTCAACATGTGATAACAATTATAAAATTAAGATAAGTGACATTGTTGGCCCTACAGACAAAACAGTCAAGGAGAATTTGGCCTGTTTGTTCATTCCTCCTAATATGCCGCATTGTGGCACTACTTTCTTTATTGTTTCTATTCTGAATCTATCTAAAACTCTAAAATGTCTGTAAGGCAGGATGGATCTACAAACTGCTTTAGTAGCATCCTCGTTAGTTGTATGATAAATCCTTCATGCCAGACCTTGTCAAAAGCTTGTAAGACGTCAAAGCGTCAAAGAAGAACAAAAAAAATTTTATTTTTCAATGACTCTTCTATAGTTCCGATACTCGGTGAATTCGGCTTACAGTTCAATGACCATATAGGTGGTCAGGGATAATCTTTTTTTTCTACAATGGGGTTTATTCCTTTCAGTAATTACTTGCCTTAAAGCTTAGAGACTGTCGGTAGTAACGTTATTAGTTTATATGATTTGACCTCGTTCGCCAGTTCCCCAGTATTATTTTATCGAATTGACTTCTGTAAATTTTCAGATGCGGGGAATCTAAGTCATTTTGAATTCAGCGTTCAACATGTACGTTAGTTAACGAAATTATTCAGAAATCGTGCCATGCCGTCTTGTGTGATGAACGTTTCGAATACACATTTTCTTTATCGCGCCAACGTTTCGATCTTTATTGAGCTCATCTTCAGGGCCTGGGATTTACAAACATTGTTTACATTTAACAAATGCATTTGGGATATGGACAAAATTGAATTTATACAATGCAACAAAATATGTTTTCATATTCAAAATATCTTTGCACTGGCACTCTCAATAGGGCACGCAAGAATGGCACAATTACGCAGAAAACAAACACTTTGGGGGAGTAGAGATACTAGATAGAGATTGCATAAATTCAAATTTAAACAATGTTTGTAAATCCCAACCCCTGAAGATGATCTCAATAAACATGGAAACGTTCGCACGATAAAGAAAATGTTTTTCTGAAACAACGTCACACCACACCGCATCTCTCGATTAGTTAGCGAGCCTCTTTTTCAGCATTTTTTAAAATATTCGTTGTGAAAGTCGTATCCTGGAGTCTTTTAAAGACGTAAGTTTTAAATTTTTTTTTTTTTTTTTTTTTTTTTTTTTTTTTTTTTTTTTTGGTTGGAACTACCTTCTTATTTGCTTTTTGTGTCTTTTCTTGAAGTAAGAAGCCATTGGAGAGAATTTCAACAAGGTGACTGGTAAAAATTTTCTTTCTCCACTCTCTCTCACCTTTCTTCTTTCCTCTTTTTAAAAGGAAGATTTTGGCCAATTGGTCTTTTAATTTTCTATAGCGGACAGTCAGTCATTTCACCTTCTGTTAGACATTCTAGATAATTTTGGTTAAGTCATTCTGCAGTTTTTCCAACATCTTTTAATTTTTTGGGCCATATTGTTAACAATATTTTTGTCATCGGGTTCTGTTGATTGTTGCCATCTTCCCCTAACCTTCCTTTTCTGACTCTCTAGTTCTCTAATTCTCTTGGGGTAGCTGAAGCATATTGTTTTCTGCGCAATCTGTCTACACGATGTTGCAGTCTGTGAACATCTCCACTTATTATCTAATTTTCCAATCTAAATATAAGGTATTTTCTGTTTTTAGAAGCACATTAAAGACCGTTTTTGCATTTACTAATTACTAAGGAAAAACCAATCCAGTCAGTATTTAAACTAACTGATATTGGTGTTTTTATTATAGTTTTACTTAGCTTCATTATAACTGTTGAGTGATGAGAATTTAATTTTTAACCAACAATCATTCTTTTTATGTACGTTTATTTGAGGAATAATTGATACGGTCAATCACGTTTACTAATATGGATTAATTCAGATTAAAATTTTCTGTTCTGTTGCAGTCCGATGTGCAGTAAGTTGGTTACCATCAAGTACGGGAGATGCACTTTATCTTAGTTTTCTTATTTCGTGGCCTTTCGTGTTTATCAGTTTGGAACTATGAAAACTGAAAAACTATGACAGTAAACCACTATGAACCTTTTGCTTAAATACTCTAGGAGTCTCCAGTAGTCTGAAAACTTAAGATATGCTTTCTGTTTTACAGATTTAATTATGACCCATAATAATTCACCATATTGGGTCTTATCAGTTTGATCTTCGAAGAGTCAGTTGTTGTCTTATATGTTAGCTTTGTTATTACTGATACTTTACTGATATTACTGCTTAACTGTTTGGTTTATTCTCTGTGTATTTCAATATTTACGAATATTTTATGTTCTTTTTTAACTTATTAAGACATCTGCATTACATTTTTTTTTATTTTGACGGGGGCTTGCGAAATCTAGACCATTTCAATTAAGTCTATTATATTTACACTTTCAAACACTACAATTATACATATAAATACATCCACACAGTACACTCATTCCATTTAATCGGTAGAGTACTTGATAATCCTTCACCGATCTATACTCAAACTAATCTAGATTGGGTTCGATGGAGAAATTTTATAAATAGTCCGCCATCGACCCCGAACACAAACTCTTTAGCATTTGAGGGGCGATGATGAGGTCATATTTCCCCATTCACGCTAATAAATACATTTACTCAGACCACAAGTTGTGATTCTAAGATGTTGTCGGCGGCTCATCATTTTTTACCTAATTTGGCCTCTACTTTTTCTAGCTGGTCAGAAGGTTTAGTCATTTTGGTGGTTATATTAGCCATTATTTCTTCCACCTTTGTTTCTTCTGGGAAATCTATCTTCTAGGATATATGTGTACTTGAGTATCGTGTACTCCTTTTTTAAATGAACTGCGCCGAGAAGCCTTTACTACTAGAAAATCACATTTATTGTTGCAAAAATTTAAACCGATATTTGCCAACATCAACAAAAAGATTTTTTATTTTATTGTTTTTTTTTGTTTTTTTTTAATAGTCATGTATGTTCTATGAACGGGAAAGCTTATTTTTTAAAAACTATCAAGTTCAAAAGGCATCAATTAAAAAGTTATAACCACTGTTAAATGTTAATTTATATTCGGATTTATAGCCCTAATAAATACTCTGGCTTATTTTATAGCTTCTTAAAGCCACATATTCCCCTTTTAACGCAGTTTACACCGCGCTACACGTTTGGTTATATATGATTTTAACAAAGTACAACCACTCATCATCATACTAAAGCCCGAATAGAAGGAAAAAACAGGCCATTTTGTTAGTAATGTTTTCAAATTGGAAAGGGACCTGCATGAAAGCCGAGAAGGACATGAAAAGACTTGTTGGATCTGTGTAACTCAGCTCAATCTTCTGCCTACGCTCCATCCACGAAAATAAACGATCCAATTAAATATTCGTAGCGACCGTATTAAGAATAAGTTTGAATTGGCACTTTTTTAAATACATTTTTGCAAATGAAAATACAAAAACTCAATCATTTCTATTTTTATTGCCAGCTTAAGACCCTGTAAAAGCTCATTTATTCTCTTTTCATATTCTTTTGGTTTTTTGCACAACTCCTTAATTTGTGCATCTTTTTCCTTTTGTATTTCTTTTTAATTGCATTTTACATTCCGGATTGCTCGGCCAAGGTTTCTTTTAAAAAAATTGAACATTACTCGTTTGGTATTAGAAAGTTCATTGCATCCATTAAAAAAATCTAAAAAAAATAAAATAGATTAATTTATGCTAATGTTATTACTTATACTTATATATACTAATTATACTGATAATTATGTTTATTTAAAGTTAAAGTTCGAAAATCAAAGAAGAATTTGTTTTGCCGTCAAGCTGTTGACTTCAGGGTGATTAGGTCTTCCTAACTGAATGCTCAGGCAAACGGATTGATGTTCCAAAAATGCTCCTTGTAATTTTATTTGAAAGTAATTTGGAAAAAGTAGTATTACCAGATCCGACGTCGCAATACCCAACGATCAGTTAGACGTTAAGCATTACTGAGTCATAAGACTGGAAAACAAAAATGGCCAATTTGTCTGTTTTACTAACTACTTGCAATCGGTTTTTTCTGGATTTTTTAAAAAATAGTATAAAATGTAGGCTAAATAGAATATTAAATTGATTAAACTAGTTTTATCAAAACCGTTGCCGTAGAATAAATAGCAGAAAATATTCAGTGCAGAACGGAGTATTTTCACGACCCCCAGTTGCATTTTGAATTTAGTGCTGTGGATTATTTTTCTACTACTCCGACAGTGCGATTCTTAATTTTTGAAAATTCTCGAATTTTTACAATTTTTGACAACTCGTCGCAAACATGTTCTAAAGGTTTTGAGTTGGGACTGGCCCTGGCCGCACCAAACTTTGCATTCAAGCTCGTTCGAATTAGTCAGCATGGATCACGTTGTCATGCGTAAAAATAGAACAATCGCCAATCAGTGCCAGTCGCCAATCCAGTAATGAACAACTTTTTCTGATAACACATTTTCCATGGATGGCGCAACTGTTACGGAAAGCTTGTAGAAAGTGAAGTTGGTTCACCTTCCATAACCGATGGATGTGCATCCATAAAAACAACGGCTCACTGGCCTCTCTGAACTGAAAACTTTTCAAGGATTTATCCATCAGAAGGCGTCAAAGTAGTTGACGGTTCGTGTGTGAAAGACTAGTATTTAAATTTATAAATAACATGAAACTTAGAAGAGTGAAAAAGTGAGTCTAGCAAAAATTGGAAAAAAGAAAATAGGGAAAGACACTTTTCCACTGGGCACACCTTATCATTTCCTCCTCTTAATCAAAACTTTCTATAATTATAGCTAATCTCACATCTCACTCTATGAATTTACACGAAATTTCGAGTTGGAAACAAAGGAAATCCCATTACAATGGCTTGAAAGTTGGAAAAAGTCTGAATATGGCAAGAGAGGATTTATTTTTTTTGTGTCAATGATTTTTTCTTAATTAAATACAGCATTGATTAAGTGAAAACAATGCCTCTATTGCATAACAAATTGAAAACAACCGAGACAACTTTTCCTGATCAAACATCATTAATAGGAAGTTGGAAACCTCTTGAACAGTTATTCAGATATCGTGAGATGCGGTCTGGTGTGATGTAAGTATCAGAAAGAGATTTTCTTTATCGTGCCAACGTTTCGATCTTCTATTGAGATCATCTTCAGAGCTCAAAGTGTTTGTCTTGTGTGTAATTGAGTCACTGGCACTCCCAACACGACACGCAAGAATAGCACAATTACAGAGATGACAAACAATTCGAGCCCTGAAGATGATCTCAATAAAAGATCGAAACTTTGGCACGATAAAGAAAATGTCTTTCTGATACTTACATCACACCAGACCGCATCTCACTATATCTGAATAATTATCTATTAATGCTCACTAATTTCTACACATCTTTGAACAGTGTTTGGCCCTTTCTAAGAAAATTGCCCATATATATTTAAAAGATAGTAAAACATTTTTGAATTCGGTCGAAAAATACAATATTTTTAACACATTTATTTGTTAATGTATGAAGCACATTAAACCAGCATTGCGTTTTACTTATTTATATTTACGATATTTGCTAATTTTAAATAATGTAAATTAACTAATATGTGAAAACCGTTAGGAGAAGGCAGTTTTATTATTATCTATAATTTATTGGAATGGGGAAAGAATGGCTACCGAGACACACGGTATTTTCTCGAAAATAGATTGTTCCAAGTAAAAAATGTTTCCTTCCACCTCCACTCAGGCCTGAAATTCCTGTAAAGCCTGGCGTTACAAGTGAACGAGGCCCTTGTCTGGGCTGTTTTAAAAATCTCATTTTTCTTTTATTACGAGCCATAACGGGGCAGGGAATCATGTTCTACCAGCCGGTCACGACGATGGCGAATGAAAAGAGCCCGGGGGAAATTAGCTTTATTAAAATTAATTTCACACTATGTATTTTCTTCCGGATTTTAATAAACAGACGGATATCATTGGATTAAACCAGTTTGAGCTACATCCGCGAGCCTAGCAACTTAAACCCCTAGTATCAACTGAGGCGGATATTTAATAAAGTTCTAGATGTTTTAAGCTTTTCGCCGTAACATATCCGTCCCTGGTATATTTAATTAAAAAGAATATATTTTAATTTTAATTACTGTATTATAAACTAAAAATATTTTATCAAAAATAGTAATGAACATTGAAATCAATTTTACCTAGTAAAACAGTAGACATATTATTGTTATTGTTTAAAATTTTCTCATAAAGCAAAATGAATAAAAACCTAAAAAATTTCCTCACCTAGACATAAAAAATGGGCTTTTACATATAATTTTTCAGTTCACTTTTCTAAGAGCGTTCGTTCATTTCAACACCGTTTTCAGATAAATATTAACGGTGTTTGTAATATTTTAACTCGTGTTAACTGGAATAGAGAAATGTCCAGTAAAATCGTGAATACTCCCTTCTTTTCTTTTTTAAGCGTTAATTTTTCCGCAATCCTGCACGTAGCGATTGGTAGAACCAAAAATAACCTTTGATGTTTCATTTTCTTTGGCACGCATTGGTTATCAATAATCTGAAGAAAACATTTGCTTAATTTTGTGTGTAGTGTTGGTAGCAATAAACATGTAAGGAGTACAAACGTAAAACGATGAAGGAATTTACCATTTTTGTGTTTTAACATTTTTACATAATATAATTTTTTTTTTTTCATATAATAGAATATCTAAATTATACGTAAAAATATAGGTGTTACATTTACTTTTGTTTCTAATACAAAAAGTGATATATTTCAAAGTTCTTCTTCTATTAATACGAATTAGATTAATAATATAAACCATATTTTTGTTACTGTATTGTTTGAATTTTCAATTTTTAAATTTCAACATGGAACTTAAAATCAACCTTGTTGGTTGTGCAGGGTTTCCAGAAAACATTTTACTCGATCTGACCGGGAAGATTAAAATGCAAATTCTGAGCAGAACTGCCCGGCACAAAAAAGGGGGTAAAATTCCGCCATTCAAAGGTTGTTTTTATAATTTTTTGAACCTCCCTTTCTACCACTCTATCTTTATTTATTTCTCTCCCTACACGAGCGAAAAAATAAAACCATCAATCAATCAACATCTCTACTTTGTTATATTTATTTGTTTATTTGCCGAAAAATATGATTTACAATATCCTTGTATATACATTTTATTTTTCTTAGTTTGACTTTCGTTTTTTACTCTTATTGAATAATACGAAAGAATTTGTCTGTTCATTGGTTTAATGTGGTTTCAGTGGTTGTTTATCGTTGTGTATTAATATTTGTATGTCCACTGACTGATCCGTCAAGAAGAGATGTTTTTCTTTCTATTCTGTTTTATTAGGTATTCATTTTTTGACTTCCACTACATTTTATACATTTGCCTCTCTCTCTCTCTCTCTCTCTCTCTCTCTCTCTCTCTCTCTCT
>CM077104.1:7663564-7704423 GCA_039619505.1 Cimex hemipterus
ATGCCCAATTATCAATTACAGCTACAGATGAAACATTATTTATATATTTTTTCTATTTATACACAATTAGACAATATTGTCACAGATTTCCCAATACTGATGACAAATCACTATATTGTGATTCTTCGTAAAATTTACTTCATGAATTAAATAATTAGTTCGAAATAATAAATTCTCAATATAACATAATTGATTGAAATTTTAATGTAAAGTTATACACGAATTGCCAAATTATTGTTACGAAAATATTGAAAATTTCAGACTAAATGCACTAACGGCTGTGTAGAATACTAAACTCGCACGACTTCCCAGAGTTGCGTAAGTGTTGGTCTTGTGCGCCCTTAAACCATTCAAGATATTCAAGTTATGAATGTAAAAAAAGTTAAATACTAATAATAAATAAATATCTTAACTGTAAAATTCTATATTTTTTGTTTTTCATAAACAAACCTCTATTCTGCCTACTTAACCTTGAAACGTATTAATGCTAGACGAAAAAACTTCTAATAATTAACTTTACTATTTATTAAATTCATTAGATTTCGTGGCACGATTGACCAAATAACATGGTTAAAATGAAGTCACGACAGCTCAGATGGTAGAGTAGCGGCGTTAGCCGAAGGTCGTGCGTTCGAACCCTTCTCAACTCTGGCTTTTTTATTTCAACCAATATATTACATAAAGATTAATTAAAAATTAATTACCTTTGAATTGTCCCAATCAGTTTATTTTGAACAGTTTGATTAAACAAAATAATGCTTCATTGGGTAGGCACTGGATTTAATAAAGTATGCCATTTCTTTAATGTTCTTTTTTCCATAAAACGAACCCTGAAATATTTATGGTTAATATTCAGTGCATTGTGAGTCTGTGTATGTGCGGCGGGAAAATGATAAGAGCGTATCTATGTGGAATGCTGGTGATAATTTTTTTTTTTTTTAAATTCCTCTGTTTTGTCACTGGGGCAGAGAAAGCCGGAAAGTTATGGAGCCCCCTATTGGAATTCAGACCAGCAGGCACGGGAAATGGCTTTCCAATATAATAACCGGGCTTTGTGCTTCTTCAGTGACGGGCAACACGTCGCTGTTAGGCCGGGGCTTCGATCCAAAGACCGGGATGAAACACAACGTTTACAAGTAAATAGACTTTTGCCGTATAGCCATCGGAAGGAATCCCCATCAGCCCTCTCAACAGGATCAAACACAAGCCAAAGAGCCTACATCAGTCTAAGAAAATATTGTATTTACTATATACAGTTGTTATTAATGTACAATGTCTGCGTCGAGATTTTTGTAAGTACTTTACAATAGTTTTATTCGATTTAATCATACATCTATTCAATCATTTCTTTAAACCTCGTACATAATAATTGTTTTCTCAATTTTTTAATCTTCCAATAATGTTGAACTGAAGAAACAATTTTTTGAATATGATAATTCAGTGAGTTTTATCAAAAGATAAAAAATTATTTAAATGCATGGCTGTTAATATTGCATAAAGGCACAATGCTGTTCATGGAATATAAAGTACTATTTGAACTTTCCCATGACTTCCCACATCCTCGAAATGATAACGGTGGTTTACGTTGAATTTACAATAAGGAGTGAGTAATCATTGAATAAAGTACAATCTGAATAGAATGCCAAGGCGTTTCATCGTCCAGTTAACGTGATAAAAAAAGTTCATAAGTGAATATATTGATTTATAACAAAATAACTCTATAAATCCAAAGTTATTTTGAACAATAACTCTTAAAATAA
The DNA here is from genome assembly GCA_039619505.1 of Cimex hemipterus. Taxonomy (NCBI): domain Eukaryota; kingdom Metazoa; phylum Arthropoda; class Insecta; order Hemiptera; family Cimicidae; genus Cimex; species Cimex hemipterus. The sequence goes on from CM077104.1 coordinate 7,665,325, forward strand.
TCTGAAAAATTATTTCTTTATGCCTTCCACCTTTTATCATTCGTTTTAATTTGCTCCCTGTCTATATATTTCTCCCTCTCTCTTCTTGTTTCTTTCTATCTCTAGCCGTCTATCTATCTATATATCCGATTTGTTCTCTCTTAACTAGATGCGATCTCCAATGAATATCTTTGCGTGTAATATTTAGGATTTTGTTCGTGTTAAGAGTCCTTTTGAAGTTCGTCTTTGGAATAATGGTTAAGTCTGGTTATTGAAAAGGAGCTAGGAGCTAACTTATGTTGTACTATTTTTACTTTATGATTGTCCCTTCTAGAAGATTGGAAAATACATCATCTCAAAAAAACCAAAAAAAAAAAAAAAAAAAAAAACAGTTTTCTATCAATCCACAACGTTTCGGATTTATTTTAATCCTTCTTCAGGTTAGTTAACGTTAACCTTTTGAGCTCGAAATATAAGGAAGCATCGTTAGTATTTTTAACGGAATAATTTTTTCTAAATTTCCCTTTAAAATTGTGCAAAATTATCTCATAAAAATCGCACTTAAATAAGTTCCAGTCCTAGGTTGCAAAAATTATAAATGTTGATTTTCATTTGTCAAAATGGTAGACAAAATGCTGAATCTTCAAGTTACCAGGAACACTTTTTAGTGAAGTCTGACCACTGAATGATTTGATTCTAATGAAGCATAAAGTATGTTTTTTAGGGTTTTAAGTTTTTCTAAGTTTTTAAAATATTGCTTTCTAAAATATTGACAAGTCGTTAAGAACTTAGTTCATATTTAGTACAAATCGCTGAGGAAATTAATTTAAGCTTTGTAGTTCAAAAGAAAAATATGGATGGAAGTTGTATCCACTCAACTCCTTTGCTGAATTAAGACATTTCTTCATCGATCCATCAATCTGTTTATATAATTGCTTGTTTTATATTTTTTAAAATCACTTTCATAACAGGGGGTAAAAGAGACGAGGACAGAATTGTTTCGGGAAAGCCCAGTTCTTCAGTTGTGTAATTTGATATCAACGTAGCAGACCTGAGTGTCTAAGGAAATGAATCCAGTTTTGAAGAAAATTGTTGCCTCCGGAGGACGATATAGATACCGTTGCGGGAGAAATTGTCATAGCAACCAGCGCACTTCGAAATACGACGCAAACGCCAAGTGGGGTCCAAGACCTGGTCCACTCTTGTGCTTTCGACATACTTGAGACACCGGCCAATAACAAGATCGAAGGCGGAGAATTGTTTTGAAACAGAAAATGTATGTAGATATGTTTTGGAAATATGAATTAACGCAAATTATAGTATTTTTAAGAAAATTCAATTTGTTCAATGATTTTACAAAAATGCGTATCTATATCCCTTCAACCTTTCTGAAGGTAAACTAGAACACTTGTTAAACAGATATTCGATTCGAGCGTAATGAAACAATGTTAGACATCGAAAATATTATTCTCGATTTTACGAAATCGTATTTATGCCTAGGATTAATTATTCAGCTTGGTCGACTATTTTATTTATGCAAAATTACACAATTCATATTAAACTGAATATCAAGCTTATTAGCATATTTCAATGTATTAACTGGGCGTATGTTTGTTTGTACCAGTAGCAAGTTTTAGGAGAGTGCTTGATCTGAGTAAATAGTTCAGCTCAAAACATGTGTTTTGACAATAGCATTAATTATAAAAGTAATTAAATTCACTAATCTCGTGCTCCGCTTGAACAATTAATATAATACAATTAATTAAGGTTTTTAGTTGAGATAAAAAAACTTAATTTAAATTGTTAAAATTCGAATCTTGCTCTTGCCATTGACTTTTTTTATCGCAACTAAAAACCTTAATTAACCGTAATAAAAAAGTAATGTTTTGAAAATAGTATTTAAAAACAGACTGCATTCAGTAGGTTTTCTACTGATAAAATGCGTTTAATATATTTCAACACATTGTGAAGAAACTACGATAAATTTTATTTCCTCCCGGAAAAAATATACAAAGCCTATTTTTTTACAGAGAGAATTTTAAACCAACATATCCGCCTTAAGGGTAAAGGAAGGAGGACACAAAAAATAGTCTCTTTTAACCAGGGAATTTTCACCGTCAAAATACTGCAAAGAAGCGGCAGACTATACAGCCTAAGGTGTAACTTTGAGGAAAATTATCTCGCCCGTTTGCACTTTCTTTATTTGATGCTGGTTCTCCCGGAATTGTCGGACTTTGCTGCTATTTTTCATCTAATATTCTCAAAAAGAAGATCACATTATGTTTAAATTTTCAATGCATATTAAGAAAACGTTTAACATGTTTTAACTTCAATTTGAAAATTTTTGAAACTATACTACACCCTGTACATATTTTATAAAAGAATGTCTAGTCAATTTGTTGCGATAAAAATACATTATTTGTGAAGGGTTGTATGTAACATGTGTTAACAGTACTACAGATATTTTAAAAGCAGAATTAGAGAGAGAGTTAGAGAGAGAGAGAGGGAGAGAGTGAGAGAGAGAGAGAGGGAGAGAGAAATAGAACAAAAGGAAAGAGCGAAAGAGAGAACAAAAAGGAGAGAGAGAGAGATAAAACGAACAAAAGAGAAACAGAAAGAAATAAAAAGAAGGAGAGATAGAGGAAGAGCGTACATCAAAAAGAAAAGCAAATATGGAAATATAGGAAAAGAAAATTGAACGTAGGTGTGCGTGAGTGTGTGTGTGTGTGTGTGTGTGTGTGAGAACGCCTGTTTGTATGTGAGCCGTATAGTTAGCTCTAGCTACATTTTATCTACATTGAATTTATTTTACGAGGGAGCGAAGTTTTTAATAAAAAAAAAAAACAAAAAAAACTGTGTTTTCAACTTTTATAGAAGAATTAAAGACTACAAAACCCGGCAGGGAACGCAATATTCACGCTCCAGGAAAAGCCTTCATTGATCCGACCAACCGAGAGAGTCAGACGAAACGAAAATTAAAAACAAAAATGTTATAAATAAACGGGGATTTACGAATTTGTTCGATGATAAGATATAATAGTCGATTTGACGTGGTCTATCGGCTCGGGTTATTAGATGACTGAAAGTCAGGATTTGCTCAAATCCAGGGTGTAAATCCTTCATTCACAAGACGGTACACGTGAGTTGAACGACGGAACTAAAACGTTTTAGAGCATTTTGTATTTATCGGGGCAACTGCGTTTCAACTTTATATCTGACTGCCCAAATTCTGAGAGAGATTGAAAATAAAAATTGATATAAAAAATTAAATTTTAAAATTTTGTAATCATTTTATTAAGAAATGATTAAACCTACTTGTAATTATTCAGTTATTGTGAGATGCGGTCTGGTATGATGTAGGTTTCAGAAAAACATTTTCTTTATCGTGCAAACTGAAGATGATCTCAATAAAGTTCGAAACGTTGGAACGATTAAAAAAATAATGTTTTGTTGTTAAAATAATTATCGATTAACGGTCACTAAACGCTACACATTTCTACGTTACAATAATTGGTTTTTTTAAAGGTTATTTACATATACAATTACTTGAAAGCAGTTAAATTTACTTTTACGGTAAAATTATATTTTATCGATTTCTTGTCGTTCACTTTTGAAAATAAACCATAAACGAGTTTTAGCGAAAATAACTGCAAAAGCCTGACTCCTAGAAGTTTGAGTTAATAGCCTTCCAGTTGATGAACTTTGGTCAGGTGTTTAATCATTACTGATCCCCTTGACTGAAGTGATTCGCAACTTCGGGGAATGAGGTTAAGAAGATATACATTTTTGATATGATAACTCGAGTTTGAAAGCGATTGATCGAAGTAGAAACGGTTTGGAAAATTAAACTGGCATCAGCTGTTCGGTCTGCTGACAAGTTTCACTGGTGACCTCATCTGGTAGAAGGCGGTGTCGAAATGGTGAATGACACTCAGTTTGATTATTCCGCTTCAGTTTTCTAATTTGTTGTAATGAAATGAAATATCCATGAGATATTATTTACGGTCCCTTACGTATTATCATATATATATTCGATAAATTAAATCTGTTCATATTCAAAAAATTTGACGTAGCTTTTGAAAAAATAACACTGTATGTGTGTGACTATATTATAAATTAGCAATTATTTTACAAATCATTTTATAGTTTTAATTAAAATGATATTTTAGTATATTCTCTTTTCGAGTGCATCTATAGCATTTTTGAATGAAAAAGTACATTAATTTTCCTTTTTTTTATTAACTTAGAAAATAGAACAACAAGCCTTCAAAAACTCTCCTAGCTTTATTTTTGGTTCTACCAATCGGCACGAGTAACATTGTGGAAAAAATGACATTTAACATGCTAAGAAAAAATGGGGGCTTTCACGAACTTACTGGACATTTCTCTATTCGGATTAACACGAGTTATCATCTTACAAACATCGTGAATACACCTATTTTAAACAACAAAAGCTTAAATTGCCGGTGGACTGCGAGCAGTGATAAGAAAGGCGTGTGTGTGTGTGTGTGTGTGTGTGTGTGTGTGTGTGTGTGTGTGTGTGAACAAGCGCGAGCTGATTTGAAGTTATATATATAAATTCCCTAATTTCGTGGTCCGCGTAATATTACAAATTAATTAAGGTTTTTAATCGAGATAAAAAAAGTCATTGGCATGAGCGGGATTCGAACCCACGATCTTTGGCTAGATGCGCCGCTGCTCTAACTCTTGAACTATCGTGACCTCGATCCACTCGGACACAAACTTCCCATCTCAACCTCACCTTTTCCATTTTACCTCCTTTTTATAGTAATCACTATTTTCAATAATACTACGAAAAACCATCTTCTGCATGTTTAAGTAGTAGGAAAGAAAAACACCGCACTGGCTGTTAGTATTACATTACTTCTCTTATTGGTAGTCTGAAGTAATTTCATCAACTAATGGGAATAAGTTTTGTTATATGAATACATTGTAATCTGGGATATTTTTAAAAACTATATTTTAGTATTTTTTTTTGTCAGCGTGGAAAAAGTGTGCCTTTGAGAGAAAGTATTTCGTAGAATGTATAATACTGATGATCGTCTCGAGCGAAACTTTAGGTTTTACATCCATTTTCGAGAAAAAATTGCATTCTCGTATTATCGGAACTTCGATATAGAGTTCACCTTTCCTTTTTTGCAAACGGTTCATTATTCGTCATTAACTCGTGTTTCTACTCTCTCGACAGTATATGCATTAATTCTTTTTACGTTTTGTTATTTATTGTTTTTCGTTATCCGCCAGTACACATGACAAGTACATTTGCATATATTTACGTCTAAAAAACCGTAAGATGAAAAATTACAGGAAGCAAATGGCTGCCTCCTGGGGACATCGGCCCTTCGCATTCGGAAATGCGCATTAGTTTCCTGGTGACAGCTTGGGTTACATCAGTATTTTTATCCCAACCCCACTCCTGCCGACATCGGAATTTGTGGTTTCGCATTTCCTAATATTCCGTGATTGGCAACTTCGAAAAAAATTATAATTTTTTTATCGTAATTGAAATCGTCTAATAAAATATTAAAATTTATTCATTTTTACTAACGTGGGCGCAATACAGACATGGAATTTTTGATCCTAATTCGAATTTCATTTGAACCACATCGAACATTATTAGACTCCTATCCGAACGTTCTTATTCGAGAAAAAATTAATTAATTTACTTGCTTTCTTTAAATATAGGTTTTTGGTTTTTCTTGCATATATTTCAAAGTAAAAATATATCGGTCGATTCGTTATTTTTTTACGCCTTAGGACAAGAAATACAGCATTATACTATATGAGATAAGATCTGTAAAAAGTTACAAAAAACCAAAACTGGCTTGCAGTAAAATAAGACAAATCAATACGAATTCGTTATAATCACATTTTATAGAACTTAACAATTATTTTTTATAGACAAAAACAGACATTATTGGACTGATTCAGAAGTAGGCATTTTGGTTTCTTTGCTGTTTCATTCTTAAACTTAAATGGCTCCTCTAGATTTTAATCATTGTCCATGTTACTACAGTCGTCCAACATTTATTTTCTTTGAGTTTATGTCAACTACTTTTCCTTTTTTGATGTCTTTGTAAGTCAGTATAATAATGATACATCCGATGCCCTGTCTTACACTTAAAACTTCATAACACTTAAATTTTATCCACGTTCAACTTTATTAAAACTTTCTAAACCCGAAATTCTTTTAGTCTTTGTCAACAAAGTTTTGATTTTTTGTTAGAAACGTCTTTTAATTTTCAATTCTAATTTATTTATGGTGGTTAAATTTACGGAAAATTGTCGTACCTTTTCTTCGTCGTATAGTGCATAAAATTTACTTAATCCAATTAAATAATTAATTACAGTAAAAAAGGTATGTGGAGTAATCGCTAAAACGGCGCTTTGCTATCTTAAACCAACACGACCGAACCGTCATGTAAGGTTTTAATATATCCAACCGCCTTTCTCAGCAGTTTTGTTGCTTTACCTTAAAGTATAAATTTCTTCAACGTATTTTTAGACTAGGAAAGTCACCGGACAAATCCACATATTCAATGTGTAATCGATTTTGTTCAAATTACTGTCAGCATTTTGTTTAAGATAGAACTATTTTGTATAGATTATTAGTTAAATATAACTGTTTTATGTACATAAACAAATATTCATCAGTTCCCACATTTGCATATTAAACGTAAACGGCTTGGGAGTGTTAAGTGTAAAAAAACAAAAAACTTTTACTTAATTTTCTAAACAAAACAATACTGTACGTGATAATATTATAACTTACTTGGTCTGTTGTGATGGTCTTAAAAAGTTTAAAACGTGAAATTAATTATCTTTTGGTGCTAGTAATTACAGCAATTTTCTAAATTAAGAACACAATTGATTGAGTTTTTCCTTTTGATGATTTTATTTGTTAAAAACAGGAAGCGATTCACGGTTTTTTTCAAAATTGGAAAAAGCAATAGATGTGGAGTTCAGAGGAATTCGTTTTCCTACTGGTGCTTCCAAGTCGCCAGGGGGCGCCGTTGACCCCAACGGTTTAGACATTGAAGCGGTGGTCATCTCAAGATAAAGGTCCCAGGTTCGCATCCTGAATTCAATCCCGACATACTTACAAATCGGTTGTTTTTCTCAAAAACTCCGGCACCCTGAAGGTTGAGGGGTTGGTAAGACCTCTGCTGATGCGAGCCCTCGTTAAAAAAATACATGGTCGCCTGGAGTCAATGCCATGCCGTGAGGCCGAATTTAATTGCTGATAGCTAGATTCGGATTTGCCTATATTCTCTCTTTTTTCTTGATAACATCTATTTAATGGGTGGACGCAAAGTTCCGTCTTTGACAAGGCCCTCATCACTGTATGGTAAAAGTCCCGGGTTCGAATGCAACGGCTCGAACCCGACATACTTAAGAATGTTTTTTTCTTTTCAAAAACACCGGCATCCTGAGGGTTTATATGACCTCTGCTGTTGCGAACCCTCTACTAACCGGTCGCATATGAATTTCAAACAGTTTTTATCACACAAGTTAAAATGTATTGTAATAATATTATTTATACACTGCCTCCTATGATATGGTTTATACGTTTAATCATCACTAGCATTGATATTTCTTATTTTGTCATTTAAAGCATAAGGAATAATTTTTTGGGCTATTTGATGACACTCTTTATTACTTTTAAAAGAAATCGGTACATTTTTAATATAGTTAGACGAACTATAATTACATAGGGAAATTGTTTGATTATATTTGTTTTACCGAAATAGAAAAAGTCCGATTAATTAAAACTTTATATTTAAAGTTAGAAAGAAATTATTTTTTTTTAATTAATTTAATTTTAAGTAAATTTTGTAATAGGAAGTTTGTAATATAAACAAATTATAGTGGTGAGGTTCGTGTTAAATAGCCATATTGTTGACAGTGGTACTTACTAAAAATAAACTGAAATTTATTTTATGATGTTCCTTCTAATATATAAAAATACAGTTTAGGACATTGAAACGGTGTCAATATTATTTAGCTGTAGAGACAAAATATTTATTGTTACTGCTAAATCCATTAGATTAACCATATAGCATCTTTCAATAAATCAATCTTTATGCAAGGTATTGGTTGAGTTAAAAATTCAGTCACGAGCGGGATTCGAACCCATGACCTTCGGCTCAATCCCGCTCGTGACATTGACTTTTAACTAAACCAATACCTTGCATAAAGATTAATTAATTTACAGTTAACTGTTGGTCATTGAAATATTTGCGTTAAATATTTTTAATTTGTCAAAAGTTGTTGTTTTCAATGTAATTCCCATGACGAGATATTGTGAAATATGACCTTGTGCATATAATTATGTTTCATATATTTTAAACTGAAATATAGAAAGCCGATCAACTGGAAATGTACACGGGGAATTTTTTCATCTCCGCTCTCGAAACTTAACGGCTTTTTAAGGTTGTCGTAGCATCTAACTTTACGCTTTCCGCCTGGTTGAGCTTAAAGTGGTTGTTTTTTTTTTTCTTTTTCTTCAAGGCTGGAAAACTCGTAAAGAACCGTGTTCATCTTTCTTCTTCCTATAATACCAGGTTGGATTTATCACCTTGTCACTTTTTTCTTAAAGGTGGCGATCCGATTTTTTTTTTTTTTTTTTTTTTTACACCTCCTGTCAACATGTTGCTTAAACATTATTGCGTCAAATGAAGTCACTGTTTTTTCTTGATGGACCATTCTTGATTTCATGGTATAACATTTTGTTGATACACATTTGTTTATCTCCTTTTGGGAAATTTTTATTATTTTTAAATCCATAGAAACTAATTACCTTCCAGGCTCTGGTATTTGCTTTATACCAATAATTTCTAATGAAGACGTTTTCGTTTATATTTCTATGGCCAATTTGTGAGTTGAAAATTTCTAGAAAAATATTCACATTGAACGTTTTTGTTCATTTCATTTCATCTTTTATACGAATTATTTATAAAATTTATCTTTTTGTCCTTCTGTGTGGAACGTTTTCGCCTCATATATTTGGGAAAGATTGATTGCATTATTTTTAGAATTTCGGATTTTTGTGAGGATCTGAAATTCACTCCTACGATTTCATCCTCAAGTTGATTTCTAAACCTGATAAACCCTATTCCTAATTCTAATCAAAAGTTAGTGAAACAATTCAGCCAGATATTAAAAATTAAAATTAAATTTTCAATAATTCACTTACATTTCATGTAAATAACAAGCGTTGTTTTCTTTTCATAAGGGCTCCCAGAATTTAAACAATAATTAAAGCTTTAGTAAACATTAGATTCTATTTTACTCAAATTACCCGGAAAGTTTCAAAAGTGTGTTTTTAATTTTTACTTTTTTTTTACAAAAAGCCGTACTAAAATTTTAGAAATTCACTAACTTGCAGCAGTTTTAATACTCTGTTAATAAATTTTATAAGTAAAATTGGCAAAAATGTTTGTCATATAAAATTCGAACAATATTTATACAACCATTTTTTTCTTGTTTCAACTGTGCCTAAATATTATGTATATAACGTTTCCAGTTTATACGTTTTCTTTATGACTCTAAATGTATATTTTATTTCTTCGAACTTGTCGGATGCTAAAAAGATATTTGTATGGTATATATAAATATATATTTTATATATACATTTATATAAAAGTAATTTCTCATAACAGAAAATACAGGAGCTTTGCGGATGTCGAGGGTGGAGTAAAAAGGCAAAGGATTGACCGTAGGAGGGGAATATAAAAAGAGTTTTATTTCAAAGCCACCCGTATACCAGTACCATCCTGCCCAATAAGAAAAGTAAGAGTATGAATCACCTAGGTCACGAGGACAAAACATGTTTTCCGGGAAATTGGCTTTTCATAATGCAGCCGCGGTAGGCCAGGCCCGTCCTTTACTTCGTATAGAGAAGGAGCGGTCTTCCACCGCTTTATCTTTCATGCCGCTGCTTTACTAACGGACCCCTTTAATGTTTAAACGGCCATTAGGCTGGGCGTTTTGCAATATTAAAATCCCACCTGCATTGTAAGCTCGTCGACTGGAGTGATGGTGTTGACTGACGATGCTGCTGAGATGACCTCCAGAGCGGAGGGGTTGACACTCCTGTTATCGGGGTTGATCTTCCTCCAGAGCTCAGAACGTCCGCCTTAAACAAAAATATATACAATTTATCACAAATATCTATAATAAATATGTAAATTACAATAAAAGGGGAAGGGGAGGTAGATAAATAGATTGTAGAGAGAGGGGGGAGAGACAGATAGAGTGAGAAAGAGAACGAGAACACGAGAGAACAAAAAAGAAGGAAATGCCTAATCATAGAGATACCTAACTAAGTAGATAGAGCAAAGGAGCGAGAACGAAAGAGAAAGAGATAGATAGGTAGATAGATGAGAACGAGAGAGAGAGAGAGAGAGAGAGAGAGAGAGAGAGAGAGAGAGAGAGAGGGAGGGAGGGAGGAAGAGAAAGAAAACACGAGAGAACTAGAGATATATGTCATAAGAAAGAGAAAGAGTGATATTTTATATATATAAAAATAGAACAAATGACAAAAAGAAGGAGATGCCTAATAATAGAGATAATTAACTATTTAGTTAGAGTAAAGTAGAGAGAGGGGGGAGCGTGTATGTGAGAGCGTGATTGAGAAGGACCATGAGTGAAGGAAAGAAAGAGTGAGAATTTGTAGTACATACAAAAGAGTGATAAGCGAACAGGGAAAAATAAAACATACATAATTTACAAACCCGATTTACTAATATTAAAAAGAATTTATTGCCGAGTCAAGCTATTTATTTTGCATTAATGGGCCCTTGACCATGTGGAATAAATTATTACAATTAAGGGCTGTTATTCACTATTATTGAGTCAGAAAAGTATCATAAATTTCACAACCTGCGTTATACGATAAAACAAAATTGGCATAGAAGGAGCGAGCGCAAAAAAGATAAGAGATGGGCACATTAACATTTTAGGGATAAGACCTACAACCAATGTTTGAAGTTTTCCCTCTAGTATTTTTAAGACTAACTTTTCTTGGTACTTGGCGTTTTTAACAATGTAAGAAAAATATTTTTTCTTTATTTGTCTAAATTCTCATGAATAAAGCAATTGGCATTGCTCTTGTTTCCTATAATAATACTACGAACGTAATAAAATTTTCTGTTAAATTTTAAAAAAAAATAATTAGCTATGACCCTGTATTGGCTTATCTTTGTGTTCCCCTTGTTTACCTGGCCAGTGCTTTATTTCTTTATTGTTCTTTTGTTTGTCTAATGCAAATTGGTGAATTGAGTGATTATTTGGAGATCGTGAGAGTGAGGTGGGTTTAGAAAAACATTCCTTAATCTTGTCAACCTATCGATCTTTTTGAGATCATCTTCAGCGCCTGGAATTGATAAATATTGTTTAAATTATTTTTTTCATATGCTACAGGTATTTCTATAATTTGAACGATGTTTATAAATTATTATAAATCTCAGACATGACATTTTTCTTGTTTTCAAATAACAGCCCTTAATTTTATTAATTTATTTCCACGTGGATGGGGGTGTAAATTAGCTTGATTAGGCTTCCTGTAAAATAATGATTTATAAAAATAGTTTAAATTATACAATTGCATGTAGGATGTGAAAAAAATAATTTAAACAATGTTTATAAATATCAGGTCCTGAAGATGACCTCAATAAAGATCGAAACGTTGGCACGATGAAGAAAATATTTTTCCAATAACACGTCACACCAGCCTACATCTCATGATCTTCAAATAATCTTAAGTACAAAGATATTGAGTGTTTTGCTTGCATATAACGTACATATTATTTTAAATGAAAAGTTTTATTGCAACTAAATTGAAATATATCGTTAAAAGAATAGACTGGTATTTTAAAACGTTAAGTATGTTTTAAAAATGCAGGAATTTTATCTGGAGAATTGATAAAGCCATTTAAGAAATTTTCATTCACGCAGTCAAATCTTAATTTTTTAATTTTATATTGTTTTTATAGTTTATTATTAAAATATAGAAAAGTCATGTCGGATCAACAGTGCTAATAGTGAAGTGAAAAAGCGCGTTTTTCTCAGAGAAGCCTTTAAAATTACGAAAATGAAAAAATAATCCGGAATGTACGCTGGACCGTATTAAACGCACATAGAAGGAGATGAAATTGCAGTGGTCAATTTATCTTCATTCGCCTTTTTCCCAACATATTTCTTCTGCTCGCTAATCTATCTTGATCGCACCTCTGACAACGAAGAAGTTGTTTATTCCACAACACGCCCATTCAGGAGACGTTAACATTTTTTTCAGAGTTTAAAATTTGAAATTATGAGCTGTTTTACGAGTTTATAAGCAGATCATGGTTTAGCCATTATGGTTAAACAATGGACCGTACATCAATGGTTTTCTTATGAATTTCCTCTTAACGTGCTACATTCTCTGTAGTTTACAAGGGAAGAACATGCCGTATTTGGTCACAATGATTAGTAGTTTCTGACCTTTTTTTAGAATATAATAGACTTTACAATAGAAAACCTTTTTTTTAAGACTTTTTCTTCATATTTGGTTAGGTTGATGGCTAGTTTGCTCCTCATGTTTTATATCATATTTAATGGCAAGCCATAATACATTATATTTCGCGGTAGGATTGACCAAATAACTTATTTCGATTAATTAATCTTTATGTAAGGTTTTGGTTGAAATGAAAAAGTTAATGTCGTGAGCGGGTTTCGAACCCACGACCTTCAGCTTAATACGCGGCTGCTCTGACACTCCAGTTATCATGACTTCGATCCACTCGAACACCAACTCCCCATCTCAAACTATAATCTTACTAATTTTCTCTCTTTTTTACCATTTTTCAAATGATGTGTAATCAGGATTAGATTCTCGGCCACAGAGAGCTTTAGCAATGACATACTTCGTTTTATTTATTAAATCCATTAAATTTTGTGTATATTTTATTGTATTTCAATTAATTAATCTTTATTTAAGGTATCGGTTGAAATAAAAAGTTAATGTCATGAGCAGGATTCAAACCCACGACATTCGGCTAAATACGCCACTGCTCTACCACCTCGATCCACTCGTACACCAACTTCCCATCTCAAGCTACAACCATTAGAATTTTTCCACTTTTTGCTTTTTTTCAAAATCACTAACTTCGTGGTCCGCTTGACCAATTAATATCTTTCATTTAATTAAGGTTTTGTTGAGATAAAAATGTCTGTATCACGAGCGGGATTCGAACCCACGAACTTAGGCTAAATACGCCGCTGCTCTACCACTTGAACTATCGTGGATTTGATCCACTCAACGCATGCGTAATGTTTGCTCATAAAATATAATTACGTAACCACAAAGAAACATTTTAAACCTGAGTTTTCAGTACTAAATTAAAGAACAAGAATAATTTCTTAATGTGTTGTTTGAGTTTTAAATATTTACAATAATTTTATATATATTTATTTTAAAGTTTTAAGAAAATATCTTTTTTACATTAGAAAAAAATTTAAATAGCTCACATTTCTATTATAAAACTGAACGAAGTTATATTTTTGATCACTTGATGCGAAACGTAAAAAAGCAGATATTTTCCGAAATAATAACTTGAAAAAGTATAACCATTAGAAGAATGGGTGAAAACCACGTTCAAAATAGTCGTTAGTATTGATTCCAGTATTAATTTTTGTCCAAAACCAAGTGCAAAATTGTTTCCCACCCCTATTAACGGTTGTTTCGTTGCTAAAGGCCTCTTAGGTTTACCCGGCAAACCTTTCAAACTTAGTAAAACCCTGTCCGAAACAAACCCTTTTGATTCACACATCGCTAAAAGCACACTGCAAACACTGTACAGGTCCTATTTCCTTTGAACTTATAACGTACATCTAACGCCCTCTCACGGTTGTATATCAGTTCGACGCGTTTATTTTATACTTTGGTTTTGTTTATTAAAAAACGGAACATTTTTTGTGAAAGAGAGGCAATTGAACGTAAGTTTCTTTCTAAGTTTCTTTTTCGAACTCTGTTAAATTTAATTTCTTAATTGATACGAATCTGGGAAAATTATAGGTTGAGATAGAGTTTTTTTTTCCATACCAGCCTTTGTTTCCAACTATTAACACTTGGCTAATTCGAAGAGATATGAACAAAAATATCCATTAATTACAAAACGCGGAAAACGCATGAAATGAAACGCTATCAGTGTTCGAACAAAGCTAGAATTTTTCTAAGCTAGTACTAATCAATTATAAAATATACAAATTATACCAATTAGGCAATTATTTGATTTCGCCTGTTGAAAAATATATAATAAAATAAAGTTTGTTTCTTTAACTATCTCATTCTTGACTGCTCCTCACGACTTCAACAAATTAGCTTAAAATAATATTTCTGTATGTTCAACTGAAAAAAGATCAAGGAAACGATCGAAATAACGGTTTAAATATTGACGACTGGGAAAATATACCTTCCTCAGCATGGCCTTTAATAACAGTCGTAAATTAATATGATACTATACAATTATTTTGATGACTTTAGGGCAGATCAAAAATTCAATTATTAATTACATAACACAAAACATACATTACTGTTTATTCGAACATTTTTTGTACAAACAATTTTTTTAAAAGAGAATTTTTACATATGAGGGATGGTTTGCTATAAGTGAATACGTGCAGAGATTAGTGACCGTTAACGGATAATTATTCAGATATCGTGAGATTACAACTGGTGTGATGTAGGGTTCTGAAAAACATTTTCTTTATCGTGCCAATGTTTCGACCTTTTATTGAGATCATCTTCAGGGCTCAAAGTGTTTGTCTTCTGTGTAATTGTGCCATGTCGTGTTGAGAGGCACAAGATGATCTCAATAAAATATCGAAACGTTGGCACGATAAAGAAAATGTTTTTCTGATACCTACATCACACCAGACCGCATCTCACGATATGTGAATAAATAAGTGAATATGCTCAATTTGATTCCTCACATTATTTTCATAATCCGTCTGTTAGAATCCACGCCGAAGTTAGCTGTGCAAATAGTTATTTAATTCTAGCCCAAACCATAGCCTTTCATGTTCGATACTGATAGTTATTTCTAACTTTTTCAAGATAACTATTTTTATATTTGAATTGCAATGCATTTATTACTATGTTACATACAATGTAATTTGTGAATATGCGTCAATACTTTAGAATCCTGCATGTCAAATTGGACTAAAAGTTACTTATTTTCAAGATCCATTTCATTTTTCACGTAATTTTAACATCTTCACCTTTATTTCATACGGCTTCTTATACGTCATACATTTTTTCATGATAAACGTAACAAAATAAAATATAAAATCATACAGAATATAAATTTTCTTTTTAACATTTCTTGAGTGCATTTTAATTAAGGTTATCTTAGTTCTGTAAGTACTGACGGATATCGCATACAAAAGGTTTGCCCTCGCTAATGAATTGGAAATACCTGTATGTTATTTCTCAAGGTAAAGGGTAACCGATGTGTAATTAACATTTAATTGCTATGAATTTTATTTGTTGGTTACAATCTGATAAGAGATTAAAAATATTTTGAAACTTATATTTAAAAATAGTGTTTTAGTTTAGATAAAAATGTTAGTGTCACGAGCGGGATTCGAACCCACGACGTCGGTCTTCGGTTAGATCCACCGCAGCTCAGCCACTTGAGCTTTCGTGACTTCGATCCGTTCGGACGCTAACTTCCCATCTCAACCCTACATTTTGAATTTCCCTCCTTATTTCCAGCTTTCAAATGTAGTGTAATCTATTACCTGATAATAATAGTTGTAGATGACACAGAAAGCTCGTAAGGATATTATTTTAAACTGGATCTATCCCTTAGTCCACGTTGAAGATGTCAAGAAATTTGACTTAACTTCGACATACATAAAACAAGGTTTTTCTTTACTTTTCAACATTTACCTGACAGATCCCATTACAACCTTTTAAAAATTTTGAGTCATATTGGTCAAGCACTCAACATTTAACATAATTCACTAAATTCACTATTTTTCGTGTTCCGCTAGTATAAGGTGAGATAAAAAAAAGTCAGTGTTACAAGCGGGATTGGAACCCACGACCTTCGGCCTTCGGCTAGAGACGTCGCTATTCTACCACTTGACCTATCTTGACTTCGATCCACCAGAGCACAAACTACCCATCTCAACACCACCTTTTGAATTTTCCCTCTTTTTTTGCCATTTTTGAAATGCAATGTAATCTATTTGATTCTAGGCGACAAAATAAATGGCAACGGAGAGCTTTAGTGAAGGTACACTTTATTTTTTCTTATTAAATTTACTAGTTGTCGTGGTTCGCTTGATCAATTAATATCTTTTAACTAATGAAAGTTTTTAGTTGAGACGAAACAAAAAAAATTTAGTTGAAAAATGGCAAAAATGAGGGAAAATTCAAAAGGTGGTGTTGAGGTCCGTTAGTGTCCGAGTGGATGAAAGTTATGAGAGCTTATGCGACAGAGTAGCGTCGTATCTAGCCGAAGGTCGTGGGGTCGAATCCCGCTTTTGACACTGAATTTTTATACCAACTAAAACCCTTAATTAAATGGAAGATATTAAACGATCAAGCGAACCACGAAAACTAGTGAATTTAAAAGTAGTGATAATAATGCAAAGTAAACAGAAAAGAAACACAACATAAAACAAAATTCTAAACTGTAAATCAATTGTTGATAGTTTTCTTGTTTGCTTGTACACTCCAAGAACGTTTTTCTGTTCAATGGGTACAAGAAAGCATGGTTTGCTTTCTGCCCTTTCCATCTAGTAGAAATCTGTTTTTAAATTTAATTAAATGCCATGATTTAAGAGATTAAGGTTTATAACTCGAACATAATGAATAATTGGATGTTTTTGTAACGTTAAATTACTTCCAAATTAATTTATTTTATATATTAAAAAATATATACTATTTTGGCCTATGAATAAAATATTTTATTGCATCAAAGTACCGTCAACAACGTCATTTTATTTAATATTGTTCATGTATTTGCATGGAAGAAACTATACAAGATGCGCGTCATAATGGCCTCCCGCCCTAAAATTCCTCACACTTCGACCACGATCACTAATCTAATTTTGATTTCGCTCGTTATCCCGTAGTACAACGGATGAAAAACAACTTATCAAATGGAAAACAGAAGAGGAGGAAATAGAAATACTTTCACTTCGCCGGGACAAAAAGACCCGTAACATAACAAACTCATCAATGTCTAAACGAAGAAGTGGTAATCCCGGTTTTAAATTGGGACAAGCGGGCAATTTAATTATTGCACTCGTGTGGGTTGGTTTGCAGTTGTTCGGCAACAAAGAGGGCTCGAGTTGGCGCGATGATAAAAGGTTGATGGAGGTTCGTTTATATTCATCCACGTGTTGCCACTACGATTATTGATTTATTGTCTCATCCAGCCGCTAAACCTTCAGGACTTTTATGTTTATTTCCGCGCTTTATTTTTACATCCAAAGCGTTTTCATCATGTGTTTTAGGTGTATGAGCGGTGAAATGTGTTATAGAGAGAAAGAACTAGCGTGAGAGAAAAAGATAGAGCCTGAATGGGGGAAGGAAGTGCGTACTTTTCTTTTTTGTATGTGAAGCATCCTAGGCCTTTTATCGCTAACAAAAAAGAGTCATCCTGAAATTTTAAAACTAACGTTTATTGATCTACAAGAATGATGCAACATTTATCTTGTAATTTCAGGGATTCGTGATTCACGAAAACAAATTACATTTGAACTGTAAATTTCCTACGTATGTTCATATTATTAATTCGATGAATACCGTTTTTCCCAACACGGACCCACCCATTCTTTTCACAGTTTTGACCTTGCACATGTTAAATAAAATATGCATAGAAATCACACCTTAAGCATGCTCACTTCAAAGGTTAGAGGCGTTAATAAATGTAAAAGATTTTTACACAAAATATTTTTAAAATGTCAAATCTTGAAATTTTTACTATTTAATTTATTACAAAAATATAATTAAAGCAGTACATGCCAAAATACCAAGCGTACGAATAATTTTGACGTTCAGGCTAGATACATGCATAAAAGTTAAGTAAATACTTATAATTATATAAGTAATTACATAGAATATGTGGATTACACTCCTTTTTGAGGATTCGATTCGATTAATTGGGAATGTTATTACATTTACCGGTTAAGGAGTAAACGAATAACAAACTAATAAATTATTCAATCGAATAACTCTAATTCATTAAAAATGAAATAGGTTGAAAAACTTTTCAAATTAAACAATTGTACAAATCAAATAAACGATAGGATGCAATGGATAAACTTATCAACTGACTTACGGGTGCAATTCTGCTTGCAGGTACCACATCCGGCCCGGAGGACCAATTTTGAGGATTTGATTCGATTAATTGTGAATTTGGTTAAATTTTGGTAACGCTAACAAGTAAACGAATAACAAATTAATAAATTATTCAATCGAATAACTCTAATTCATTAAAAATGAAATAGTTTGAAAAACCTTTTCTAATTAAAGAATTGTACACAGAATTCAAATAGACGATAAGATACCATGGATAAACTACTTAACTGACTTACCTAAGCAATACTGCTTGCAGGTACCATCCGGCCCGGAGGACCAATTTTGAGGATTTGATTCGGTTTGGATAATTAGAGTGATTTAAGTAAGTAAGTGAACTGTATTTTAACGTTATTATCAATCAAAAGAGAAAACAGAACTAGGTTCAATTGAAAAAAAATTCAAGGGGATGTAATGATGCCACCGCCTTGCGGTAGCAATTTAGAATGATTTTAATCTTCTTCCTCTTTAACATTCGGCATATATCAAAAGCAACGTTAAACGTTTATTAACTTGATTTCGAAATTGAAAACTTTTCTTAGTTTACATTATTTTTAAGCTTTAAAGTAGCTTTTTCCTATTTTAATGTCTATATAATTATTTCAGTTCTTTTGGAAGTAAAAACTCACTTTTTGGAAGTACTCAACGAGTACATTGTTTATATGTCAAGGAAAAAGTGTCAAAATATGTTTGCGCATGTTTGTTAATTAATTAAAAATAAAATATCCCTGTGCTTGTAAAGTATTCATTAACTTGGAAAGTTTGGCTACAGAAAAGCAAACTTTATATCACAAAAGTGTTTAACACGTCATCCATCCCGACGACATGTTTTATAACACACAGTAATAGTTTGCTTCATTAATTACGAAAGGGAGAAATATGACGGTTATTTCAACTCTTTCAAAACACCATAGATCACCGGTAAGAAAGCCGCATCGTATTTTCTACCTTCTGCTGTCTAGGGTTTGATGTAATTCTGGAAGGATTACGTGGAGGAAGAAAAGCAGAAAGAGACGGCTATGCAATTCATTTCTCTCGGCTTTTAGTAATTAACGTACAAAATCCTCAGGTACAGTAATTATAGTCTCAGTAGGAACTGGAAGATTATTGGTTAATTTGATTTCCCGTCAAAACGATTTTAGCTATGCATTTATCACTCTGTCAGATGAAGTTTATTCCGAAAGCTAGTTACATAAGCGTTTTCAATTTGGAAAAATATATCTCGCATGTTTAAACATAAAAACATACGGTATGAAAAGTATTTTTTAATACTGTAATTGGCCTTTTGTAAATGTCATATAATATTCGTTTATTGTTGGAATTTTTTTCTCTTTTCAGTTGAAATCGAACATAGGGCCACTTTCACGCTTTTTAACAACAATGAATATTGCAATAAAAAGACAAACGGTAACGTAAAACGGCTAATTTTTCAACCAACCGTCGCTCTTTTCATCTCTATCGGCAATTGATAAACCTTTGAAACAGAAATGTTTCCAATCACAAATAAAAGAATGATAAGGATACAATTCGGAAACAATAGTTAAGAATGAAAAAATTTTCTTATTTGTTAGGTCTACATACTATATTTTATAATTTGATAAATGTTACTGTATGGTGGAATAATGACACGTTTTGGTGTTATATCTAAATATCGAACATTTTGTCGTAATAAATACGACAATTTGTTATTGGTTAAATCCGTTATATTTAATTGTCTATTGACCAAATTACTTCTCTCAATTAACTAACCGTTTTAAGTAAGGTTTTGGTTGAAATGAAGAAACCAGGGCCACGATCGAGATCTGAACCAACGACCCTCAGCTAAATACGCGGCTGCTCTACTTGAGCTTTTTCATTTCAACCAAAACCATTCATCAAATGATTAAGTAATTGAAAAAATTAATTTGGTCAATAGATCACTAAATATAATGGTAAATCGAAGTATAACTCCTAGGGGCGTCGGTTGCCACGAGGTTTCGTCTTTGACACGGCGCTCATCACTGTCAAGGTCAAGGTCCCGGGTTCGAATCCAGCGGCCCTGCATTCGAACCCGACATATTTACAAATGGGCTTTTTTTCAAAAACACCGGCACCATGAGGGTTTATCTTTGCAAAAAAAAAATTCCTTCATTCAAGCTTAGGCCCAACAAGTTCGTTTTACTTGACCCAGGGGTATTTTTTAAAGGAACGAATTTTATATTTTATTGTTATTCAATAAAATAGTTATATTAATTAATAAAGATATGAAATGATGAAAGATAAAAAAGTAAAATAATAAAATATTTTGTTTTATTTTTTAAGTTAAACGTTCACTATAATTAGGAAAGGTACAATTAATACGAACAATTTTCTTTAGAAATAAAAATAAAATAAATTTATTTTATTCCAATTTTTAATAATTCGGTTTTAACTACAGGAAACAAAATAATATAGTTTTCCTTTTTTTGTCTTATCGAACTCAGAATAAATTCACTTAAAATGTTGGTAAAATAAAATGAATCGAAATGAACAAAATGAATTTAACTACAATCACTCGAAGGAAGTTAGGAATAGAAAAGAATGATCTTAAATAACTTGTGAGTTGTCAAATTAGGTTGTCCCAACTCGGATTAAGGGGAGAGAGTGTTCTCTGTCTCGAGCTTCCTCTATGTTTACTTTTTCTTATTTTGATTAGTACCAAACTTTTTTTAAAATTTATTTATTGGGTTGTCCGGAAAATAATGCAGGATTTTGGTATTAAACAAAAAAAAAGAAACTAGTTACTTTAAAGCAATGTTCTTTAATCAAAATAATTTCCCATACTCTCAATACATTTCTCCCAACGTGTTGGTAACTTATTAATTCCGTCTGAGTAGAATTCAGAATTTTTAGAATTGATAAAGTCAATAAATGCATTTTCCAGTTCCGTTTGATTTTTGAATATTATGTGTTGTAAGTAGTGGTCCAGGTGTCTAAAAAAATGGTAGTCAGTAGGCGAGAGGTCCGGAGAGTAGGGTGGGTGAGGCAAAGTTTCATAGCCAAGCTCCAATAATTTTTGTGACGTTACACGTGACACATGTGGTCGAGCGTTGTCATGCAACAAAATGGGCCCTTTCCGATTTCACTTTTCCAATCGCCTTGAGGTGGTCAGCGACGGTCGTTTTACTGACTTTGAGTTGCTCTGCAAGTTCTCGAACAGTTGTTTTGGGGTTTTCTTCCACCACTGATCGCAGAACATCATCATTAAGAGAGGAAGGCCTTCCACGACCTTCTTCATCTTCAAGGCTGAAATCTCCCTCCCGAAATTTTTTAAACCACCTTTGCACAGTGCACTCATTAACACAACCCTCGCCCCAGACTTGGTTAATGTTTCTAGCCGTTTGGGCTCCGCTTCGGCCGAGTTTAAACTCGTAAAAGAAAATCGTACGAAATTCTCGCTTTGACATTATAAGGATGACTGAATTATTTCCAAGTAGCGGAATGCTACAGAGGTAAACAAACAATATCATTTGGAAGAGGATTAATAAGTGTTGACATTCATACAAATGAGTAATCCTGTAAACGTAAACAGAATATTTTATATAGATTTTTTTTAATGAAAACTTAAAATCCTGCATTATTTTCCGGACAACCCAATATTTATTATAAGATTATCATTGTTATCTATTTTAAGTTGTTATTTAATTTAATTTTATTTTGTTAGGGACATCTGTTAAGAGATGTCACATATTTCACCGAAAATCGGATCGTGATTATACGACATGTTAAAAAAATGATACAAAAGAGGGAAAATTAGAAAGATTATAGTTTGAGATGGGGAGTT
This sequence comes from Cimex hemipterus, assembly GCA_039619505.1. Classification (NCBI taxonomy): domain Eukaryota; kingdom Metazoa; phylum Arthropoda; class Insecta; order Hemiptera; family Cimicidae; genus Cimex; species Cimex hemipterus. The sequence goes on from CM077104.1 coordinate 7,687,485, forward strand.
GGCGTCCGAGCAAAAACGAAAGTACCATAGGTCAAGTACTTAAAGCAGCAGCGTATTAAACGGAAGGCCGTGGGTTCGAATCCCGCTCGTGTCACTGGCTTTTTTCTTTTCAACCAAAAACTGACATGAAAAGCTTAAGATTAATGAAGTTTTTTAGTGGAGCAATCAATGGTCCTAGCGAGATTCAAACTCATGACCTTCGGCCAAACACGCCGCTGTTGAGCTATCATGACCTCCCTCCACTCGGACAACTTCCCATCTCAGCCTCAACTTACGAATTTTCCCTCCTCTTGCCATATTCCAAATGCCGTGTAATCGGTTTGGATTCTGACGACAATTGAAATGGCGACGAAGAGCTTTAGTGAAGTGTACTTCATTTTAAATCATTAATTCACTATTTTTGAAATGGGGAGTTGATGTCCACCTGTCGTGACTTCCATCCACTAGGGCACAAACTACCCTTCTCATCTACCCCTAACCATCCCTAACCATCTCAACCCCACCTTTCGAATTTTCCCTTCTTTTTGATATTTTTCAAGTAAAAGAACGGGTAGCTCAAGGGGTAGAGTAGCGGTGTATCTACCCAAAGATCAATCCTACTCGTGCCATTGATTTTTTTTATCTGAACTAAAAACCTTAATTAATGTAACAAATTAATTTGTCAATCGGACCAGAAAACTAATGAACATACATAAAAAGATTAATTAATTGATATTTGTGTACAATTGAAATGATATTTAAACTGCAAAGCAAACGTATTTCAATATTTTATTGTGTTTTCTACCTAGTAAGAAGGAAACCGGCATATTATTACTGCTAACAGTTTTATTATCTAAATGAATTTTGACCGAATTTGTCTCCATAAACTCATAAAAGTAGCATACGAAATACAGGCTGGAGAAAACGCAAGGAAGTTCGAAAGATGGTTTAGTTGATACTAAAACCAGCTAAACCGGGCTATAGTAGGTCAGAGTTCACGACCTAATAATTTACCACCTCCGCCCTTCAACCGTGTGACTCAGGGTTCTCCCTTATTACTATTTGAGCCGGCGGCCTTCACTCATTCATCCCTGTGGTATTAGCCACGTGGAGAAGCCAATTAGATTAAATCTGACATTAAACCGAAGTAAATGGTTACAAGGGCGTCGCCACATGTATAATCTAAAATTGAGAACGTTGGCTAAAATTAACACGAGCATAGGTTAAACCGACGAGCGGTTTCTCGATGAAACGAGCCAAGAGAAACTTAACGCCTTCAATCCTTCCTCGGACAAATTGACAGAGATAATATCATCTTACTTAAATCCTGAAAATCTCTCACTACATCCTTTTACTCATAAGGCAGTTTATCCTACATAGTCTTAAATGGAAATAGTTCCTTGACCCTTCCGCCGGATTTAAAATCATCATACTTATAATTTATACCACCCTTAATCAGTAATTCAATCAAATAAAAATACACATCTTGTTCCAATAAAATATTCACGTTCTGTCTTATGGAAATCATGATTTTCTTTCAAACCTAAAGACAAAACTGTTTGAAGAATTTAACCCTATTCAATTGGATAATTCAGAAAACCCACATATCCATAATGGTAAAAATAAATTAATTAACATAATATGTTATGTACGCAACTTATTGACCATTGGTCAATACCGTTTGACGTTGACTGATTTGATTTAATTTCTTAAATAATTATTTTTATGCTTTTTCCCTCTTGAAGGTGGGATAATAGGTTATCTAAAAAAAAACTACAACCACTTTTTATCCATAACATTTAACACACATTAAAACGTTTGTTCCTAGTCTGAATAAGTACCACACTGGCTTTTTTTTAAATAAACTGTTATAAAATATCATTGACGACCACTTTTTTAACCATTGCGTTAACCCACCTGAGGAAAGATTAAAATAAATCCGAAACATTGTGGATAAAAACTGGTTGTGGTTTTTTTTTAAGATGACCTATTATCCCACCTACATAGCTACCCGTACACTAGGCAGCTTACAAAGACTAGCAAACCTATGTATCACAGGGGCAATGAAAACAACTCCTACAAATGCATTAGATACCTTGCTAAACCTACCTCCACTAGAAATATTCATACAGGGAGAGGCTAGGAAAAGCTCATTCAGGCTCCAAAAACAATTAAATTGGAAAGGAACCAAACAATTCGGGCACACAACCATAATAAACAAAATCAGACACCCATTATTAGAGATGGGAACTGACTATATGGTCCCGGAAACAATCTTCACGACCTCCTAAAATCTCAACAGACTACAAAGGAGAGGAAGAACACAGGAGAACATCGGACACAATGATATGGTATACGGATGGCTCCAAAACAACTGAAGGAACCGGATCAGGAATTTTCTGTACAAGCCCAAAATATGAGCAATCAAACTCACTAGGGAAGTACACCTCGGTCTTTCAAGCAGAAATACATGCTATCAATGCTTGTGCTCTGGAAAATCTTAAAAGAGGTTACACTGACAAAAAAATCCTCATAAGATCAGACAGCCAAGCAGCTATCAAAGCACTAACATGTACAAGAATCACATCAAAATTAGTCAGTGAATGCATCCAAAATCTCCAAAACCTGGGAAAACACAACAAGGTAACGGTATCCTGGGTGCCAGGGCACAGGGGAATTTTGGGTAACGAAGAAGCAGACAGACTGGCCAGAGGAGGATCCGCAAAACCATACATAGGCCCCGAGCCTATCCTTGGAATATCCAAAACAAACGTAGAATCCTCCATTGCAGACTGGATCCAAATAAAACAAAGAGAAAAATGGATAAACTCTAGCAGTGTTAGACACAGCAAACTCATGATAAAACAACCCTCACCAAAACTGGCAAAAACACTGCTACAACTGGAGAGGGCAAATCTCAGGAGAGTGGTAGGGCTACTAACCGGCCACTGGCACCTGAGAAAACATCTACAAAACATGGGCATATATAATAGTGATCCAATTTGCAGACTATGTAATGAGGAGGAGGAAACAGCCACTCATATCATCTTCGAATGCGGAGCAACGGCTCAATGGAGATTCAATCTGACGCACAGTAATGACTCAGAGAACCACATTGAAGCAATAACAGTCAATGACTTGATAATCCTAAGTAAAAGGATCGAGTGTATTGACTAAACTAAGGAACTAGGAAGGTGCAATAAGCCAAAAGGCTGCAGTGCCTGGGGCACACAAACCCCACCTCCTAGTAACTTTGCCACCTAACCTAACCTAACTTAACCTATCCCACCTACAAGAAGGAAAAATCATAAGATTAACAAAAACATCGTTAAATAATCATGTCGTGTACTTTCTGGCCAGCCTAAAAATGCCTACATGACTTTAATACACTCTTTCAAGGCGCCGAGGTTATGTTAAACCTTCATGACATTCGGATCATACAATACTGAATAACCTTGCGCCGTACAATCTCTCATGGTACTCATTTAACCGATAATATTTCTCTTGACCTGGTTGACATTTCATTCCGAAAGCATTTCATTTATTCTCCATCCTCAGGGATATATATTTTGTTATGCGAGTACCAACGGTAACGTTTGTTCAGGTTCTAACCAAACTGCACTTGAAATCATGTGGTTCAAAATTGCAAGTTAAAGTTTATGCACTCTCAACACGACACGAAAGAATGGCACAGAAGACAAACACTTTGAGCCCTGAAGATGATGTCAACAAAAGTTCGAAACGTTGGCACGATAGAGAAAATGTTTTTCTTGTGACCTACATCAGACCAGACCGCATCTCACGATATCTGAATAATGTTTATATTTTTTAATAACTTAAGATGAAATGAGAACTGTAAATTAATACTTTAATTTTTTAAGCAATTTTACAACTAATGGCGATTTCATGTAAATATGTTTTTGGTAATTGACCATGTTAATGTTTTTTCTATGTAAATTAAGAATTTTAAAAATTTCTTTTCACATTTTTTCATTTTTTGGAGGAGTGAAAAACCAAGATCAATAGATAATTTATTCTATATGGTAAGAGCAAAACGAGTTTTTAGCTTTACATTTCGGCCAACTTCCTATTAGCTCTGTTGCTCGTTTTTAGTTGTTTTTTCTGTCTTTTGGCTACGGGTTTTTGCTTTAATTGTACTGGCTTAGTCCAATTTTCTAAGGGCTTCAGAATTTACCCAGACTGATTCCTAAAAAAGCGAGGTACGATAATGGGAAATATTACCGACTTTGCATTCAATTCCGATATCAAATGAGCTCTAAAAGCTTCGAGTATGGTCTTCTGTAATAATCGATAGGTACCTGCTGTATAAACCGTCAAAAAAGGGCCTACAATATTATTGAATCGTCCAACTCATTTTTTCATCGCAGGAATTAAGGCGTTTCATTTTATTTATTGAAACGTTTCGTTAATCTGTACTCATATTTCCAAAAGTTCTGATACGTTGTACTGATTTGTATTTATTTATATTTTTCTACGAGGGTTTGTAACAGCAGAAGCCGTGTAAACCCTCAGGGTGCCGGTGTTTTTGAAAAATTCCCATTTGTAAGTATGTCGGGTTCCGGTCGGGCCTGCTGGATTCGAACCGGTGACCTTTACTTTATAGTGTTGTGCACCGTGTCAACGTCTAAACCGTTGCGACCACCGACAAACTGATTTTTATTATCTTTTAATATATGAGATTTGGAGATAAAATGTACAAAAAAGGGTTATTTTACGAGAAAAAAAATTTAAAAAACAGCACATCATTGAAAATCATTTCTAATTTCTATTATTAAATGTTGATATATTAAAGTTATTTCTTAGTCCTGCGAATTAAAAGCTGCTAATTTGAAAGTTCTATCTGATTATAAATGCCTGTTTTTTACAGCATTCAGATCTCAAGTTACGTTGTCTGTATTAATCCCCTGAATACTAAAAACCGAATATTGAACTAATAATCTATCTTCAATTAATCAATAATGTAAATTGTAACACAAGACACTACCGAATATGCCATTGTTCATTTCAAAATGTTTAATATCCTGTTATCATGGCGATTTTGTATGATGGACGAGGGAAAGCGTAGACTTTAATCGACATAGGTTCAATTATTTAAGTTGATACAATTCAATATTTAAAAAGTATAATGATTCCAGTCAGTGTTATTTTTTTGCTCGAAATTAATTTCTCTTTCCATGATTATCCAAAAACATCATTTCAGCGTTTATTGATATTTGTTTATTTGCACTGATCTAAATGCAATAATAATAGCCCGAGGTAACAATAGATTGTGGAATAAGGACTCAGCCTAAGCGACCACAAGGTCGTTATTCACTTTTTGACTATAAAAGCCCACTTCAAGGTTGGTCTTTGATCTTCCACGATCCCTTTTTATTATTGGTGGCAAGGAAAAGGCCTAACAGAAATGGCATAAATCCATATAAGCCCGGATGCTTGAGTTTTCCTAGGTAGGTGTCCATAGCGAGAACGAAATTTGATAAGTTGGATAAAGTCCGGATTCGGCCCTGATGTGTCACTGTAATGGCTCCGAGTCAATAGAGCCGGAAGGAGAAAACTTTACAAGGTACGTGAGTGGAAAGTTAGAAACAGTGAGGCAATGCTAAAAGGGAAGTAGGTAAATTGCTTTCTTTCCTATTTTCTTTCCAGTTTTCTTTATTATATTTTCCCTCCTGACTTAAGCATCTTCTCACCTGAAAAGTTTTAATACATTAAATTACATTTAAAAGAAGAAAGAAAGTAATAAAACAAAGAACTTGGAGGCATTTGATACAGTGAATACGTGTTTTATTTAAAAATAAGATTAGAATAGTTTGCAAGCCAAAATGTTTGACAATAGTAATTAAACTACATTATAGTAGAAACACAATTAATATTTTTATTGCTTTAGGCTTTATAAAAGAACACGTTCTCGAAGATTTTACAATTCTGGCCCAAATAATTGATTTTTTAATAGAAAAAGAATTTTTTTTCTGGTTTCACGGAGGACGAATTTCTTAGACATCAACACATTTAACCTTTTCGTATTAAATTTTCACTATTTTTCGTAGCCCGCTTGGCTTGACCAATTAATATCATTCAGTTAATTAAGGTTTTTAATTGAGGTAAAAAAGTCAGTGTCACGAGCGGGATTCGAACCCACGACCTTGATACGCCGCCACCCCACCACTTGTGCCGTCATGATCAATAAGGGCAGAAACAACCCATCTCAACCTCACCTTTTGAATTTTCCATCATTTTTGCCATTGTTCAAATGTGATATATTTTTCTTGGCGACAAATGAAATGGCCACGGAGAGATTTAATATACTTCATGTTAATTCATTATATTAACCATTTTTCGTGGTCCGCTTGACTAATTAATAATTAAGGCTTTTAATTTTAAATTCAGTCCTTTTCCGGATTTCAGATTTTGAGCAACGTCCGACGAAAAGACTGCTCATTTGCCTTCATTCACTCATTATTATTTTACAATTCCGACTTCAATAGAACTTGAGTTATCGAAGATCCCAACAAATACTAAATACTACATTTTCCAGGTGAGGTACGAAAAAGATTATTCTCACAAACCCAATGAAAGAAAGATGACATCCTGCTAAACACAAAAGAATACAAAATTTACGCATCTGCCCAACGATAAAGACAGGAAAGCCATTCATCCACAATTTAAACAATGGCACGGGTATGAGCATAAAAGGGCTCGACTATCAAGCACACATGGCCTTCGTCCCAACCACAATCATCTTTGAAGATGAACTACCGTAGAAACATGTCCACATAAAATAAGTATAAACATATACCTTGCAGATATAAAATAATTAAAACTTGATTGTGATTCCTTAGAAGCATTAAAGAAATATGACATAAAATAACATATCGCTGATTAAGTTCCAGGTCATATGGAAATTTTAGCGCACGATGCAATGAAAAACTAAAAGAAATCATTGCAATAAAACATAAGCCCAAATCCATTATCTGTCTTAAACTAAGACACATTGAAAAAGGACTGAAATTTTGATAATTAATGGACAAAATACATTAAGATCATAAACGGCGAAGCAAGCAAAGACTACCAGCAAAACAGCCCCAGAGGAAGTCCCTTTCAACTGAAAGGAATTATAAACTCTAATTGTCTATTTACAAGAAATACTCCCGTATAGTGCCACTTAAAAAAAAAGTTTACCAACAGAAGACCAATGCCAATTATGTTTAGAAGAGACAGCATATCATGTGCCTTGCAGGCAAAGGCTACAGAATCTGGCAAAACATTTTGAACTTTTTAGATCTTTAGACATTCCTTTTTAAAAAATCGTTACTTTACGAATGACATGAAAAGTTAATAGAAAAACCGTTAGAATAGGTCGGAGGCTATAGACAAAAATTTAAATGCATAAGAAGAAAAATCGAAAAACCCACGACCCTACAGGAGAACCTAAGATATTAACCTTTCTTCTTAATAAAAATCATTCATTTTCAATAATAACGCCATTATCCTTCTATCTTTAAAAAAAAATGCTCCGGGTTTCGACCTAATCACTGTAAAAATCCTCCGACACCCATCGCAAAATATGAAATTTTCCTTTCGTAGATTTATTTTTCTGTTCTTAGAATTTCTTACTTCCCCGCTCCTTTTCCAAATTCGCTCAGCCCGAACGTAGACATACCTAAAAATGTACCTTTTTTGACACCTCTATTGGTATTTGTTTCATTGGTGGCAATCAGTCAATTAGAGCAGTTATCACTCTTGTAAAATATACTGGTTTTTAATTCAACACTTATCGCATTTTACGTACTTAACAAACGGAAGGTATAAGTGAATACGTGTATAACTATGATAAGCGGCAATAAAATGATAAGATATAATTAAGTAAGTTAAAAACCTAATTACTACGATAGCTATGTTGGATATGTTAAAATGTGAGCAGAACAAAAGTAACGTAATTAAAAAAAAAATTTAATTTACTCCAATGATATATACTTTAAAATCGTATTCCTGAAAATTTAAACTTTTTACTTACACAGTTTTTGCTGCGAGAGACGAAAAAACTGTTGCGTATAAAAGACAAAATACAAAAAAAAAATTGTGGTTTAAGCACATTCTCCATGCCTTTATATTTGTAAAATTATTTTTAACGACTAGTTTGGTTTCTGACGAGGTTGGTCCGACGATATTTTCCTCTTCATTATTATTTTTGGATGTAACTTCTAATTTTTACCAGAATAAATATGATTTCAATAGGGCTCAGTGAGGGCGGAATCGATGCTGCTAAACAACACAAGCATTAGTGGGAACATATGCCAGGCAGGAAAGCAAATCGAGTAATAGCAAATCACCTCAATTGGTAAAAGGGGAAATCTGGTTACCGCATTTGTACTAAAATACTTAACAGTTATATTTATAGCCTCGCTATTGCTTGAGGGAAAAGTGCTCATCCCGTGTCCCCCGCCTATCGATAAGGTACTGTACTCGAGGATGCTCTAGAAGTTTACGATAATCCTCTTTTCTATCTGCACCCTGATCCTGAAATCTTACATAACCGACAGACATTTGGAAGCCATTGTTGTTAAAAAGGATGCAAGGGTGCCTCAAGGAAGTATGTCAAGACCAATCCTCTACTCCGCAAATGTTTCTACTATTTATGAAATTATCATTGCTCCGTAAAAATAATGTTTACGTAAATTTAAATCCGGTTTATTTCAAAAAAAGATTGAAGGATTATTATTAGTTCATTTAAGCTCGTGGTCCGACTGACCGAATAATTATTTTTATGTAAGGTATTGGTTGCGATAAAAAAATCAACGTCACGAGCGGGATTCGAACCCACGAGCCTCGGCTAAATACGCCACTGCTCTACCACTGGAGCTATCGTGTCTTATATTTTGATCTCAACTAAAAACCTTAATTGGGCAAGCGGACCACGAAAATTAGTGAATTTAATAAGATAAAATTTAGTATAACTTCACTAATGTTATCATTGGTGGCCGAGCCAAATAGATTACATTAGATTTGAAAACTGGCAAAAAAAAATGGAAATTCAAAAGGTGGGGTTGAGATGGGTAGTTTATGCCATGTGGATTGTAGTCATGAGCGCTCAAGTGGTAGGATGTGGATGGATGGATACCAGGGACTGGAGGAGTTCCCTCCTGAGCACTGCAGCTGTACAGCTTATTGTACTATACCCTGGCTCCATATTTTGCGGGAGATCTCACAACACAAATGTGAACTTGAGCCGCCGTTGTACCGGTGTTCGTCCATCGAAGAAACTCACTTTTGAAGGGGGTTGGGACCAGGTTCAGTCTGAGATCCGGTTCCGCCCCTTCCATTGATGAGTGCCGTGTCAATTTCTTTTAATTTCGCCCACTGGTCCCCTTAGGCGTCAGAAAAATTCCAGAGACCTAGGTGGGGATCGAACCCACGACCGCGGGGGTCTACTAGCCGAGACTCTGACGCCTAAACCACTCGGCTATTGCGGCCCCTCTGCCATTTCATTGGTGCCGAGAATCAAATAGATTACATTACATTTGAAAACGCAAAAAAAAGTAAAATCCAAAAGATGGGGTTGAGATGGGAAGTTTGTGTTCGAGCGGATCGAAGTTGGCACAGGAATGGCCTTTTTATCTCACCAATACCTTAGATAAACATTAATTAATTGAATAAAATAGTATTAATATTTAATTATTTCATTCCCTATATAAATTGATCTGATTATTGTCTATTTAATTTCTAAATAGTATTTTAAATATTAAATGGAGATTTTACCATTCCTATCCTTACAACGTAAAATATTGTTTATGTAAATATAAATACGGTCTATTTCAAAAACCGATTGAAGGATTATTACTAGTATTTAATTATTTCATTCCCTTAATAAATTGATCTCTGATATAGTCCTTTTAATTTCAATAAATTAATATAGATCGAACATGAGAGTTCAAGAAATTAATAGCAACTTTTAACGAATTAGACAAGTTTTTTATTTATAATTTAATAAAATAAATAAACATTAGTTAAAAGAATCAAGATGCTCTTGATGTATAGATGTTGGGAATTGGAGTTTAGGAAAACAAGTTTTCAAATTTAATTAAAACTTTGTAATTTGTTAATTGTCGCGGCACCTGGTGATAAGAGGCTGTTAAGGAGTTATAACGATAAAAAGATTTTTAAACTAGCTAAACCTATTTAAAATGCTACCCTTGTATTGCAAGAAAAGAAAATTAAACCAGACCACAAAACTGAATTGCTATTAGTCCCATTATATTCGCAAAAACGATGAATGCACAGAGAGAGAGAGAGGGGGGAAGAGAGAAAAAATAAAGAGTGTGAGTGAGAAAGGGAACGGGAGGGACTGAAAGTTCATTTAGTTTTATGAGAATGCCTTTTTTCCTTTTTTTATTGTTGGGACAAATACAGATCCACGAGTTCCGTCCACAGGGAAAAATAGAAAGGGGAAGTTGGGAGTTGATAACCCAGGAATTTAATTGTTCCGGCCTGGGATTATTGTCTGGGATACAACGTACTGTTATATCAATTGAGCCGGGACAAAATGATCCTCGCCAGAGCCTAGATCAATTTCAACTCACCTTCGGTTTCTGCGTCGGAATCTGCACATGGCCAAGGTCGTTCTGCACACCGAATGGGTAGCGGACCTCCTTGAGCACGTTCGGTTGGGTCCCTACATAACTGCCTCGGCTCCCGCATTGCCTCATCCCAGCACAGTCATCACCACCACCTGCAAACACGGAACATTATAATATTTTAAAACTTCCGCAGTATACATCCCTAACACCTGTAGTGGAAGTATAATTTTATTCATACTTTATATATATTTATTATAACCATCGTAATAATATAATGGATATCATTTTCATGGCAACAAATAATGTAAAACTATTGTAAATCCACATGTTATACACATATGTATATACAATGTGGGTCCTTTTTCCATGTCTGTCTGAATATCTGACACTGACGCTTTCAAAAAAATAGTTTATAATATTTTTTCTAATTTCTATTTTTGTAAATTAATTATTTAAATTTTTAGGAAAATATACAGGGCACTTCGGGTTTTAAATACGACTCTATACATCCTGACACATCATTTTAAAAGATTTAGTACCCTGAATATATAGATTAATAGGAGATTAAACTGGTCAAAAAATGATAAATATGATAACGAATCGTAACAGACCACATCACAAGCAGTCTTTTATTTGTCATGTAAATTTTTATATCGCTTGCTTCTAGCTGTAAAGCTGTCAGTTAGTCTATTAAATTTGTAGAATTTTACATTTGATTAATATTTAATATTGTTTCTTTAATACTTTTTTAAATATATACACGCAAGAAACCAGCAGAGTAATTTGGGAGGAGCTGAATAATTTACTGTGTTCGCAAAAATCCGAATTTCTCTCACCGAAAAGTTGGAAGGTTATTATTGAAAAAATAAAATTCGAGATGCACTACGGAAATAATTTTAAACAGCATCTTATACATCTCGTCTATCTTCGGGACCCCCTTAAAAAGTCAATGGCACGAGTTGGATTCGAACCCACGATCTTCTGCTAGATACGCCGCTGCTCTACCACTTGAGCTATCGTGACCTAGATCCACTCGGACACTAACTTCCCATCACAACCCCACCTTTTTGAATTTTTAATTTGATGTATATATAATAATATGTTATTTATGTTGACTTCTCCACACATAATTTTCAAAAATAATAGCGTAATAATAAAAACTTTACAAAATGAAAAACACGGCCCGCCGTGCTACTAAACATGCACGAGGTACGTGCTTTGTCTGTCTATATCGTTTATTTAAGTTATGTATGAGTAGAATTATTTTTTTGTTGTTTTCATTTATGAAGTTTTAGATCGCAAATTGTTTAGTACTAAGTAGTTAAATTTTGTACCATCAAAAAAATCTATTTCTACACCTTACGTACAATCATTCAAATTTGGATTTCTTATTTTCACCCAGTCATAATCACTTGGATTACAGTCAGCGACGTTCCCGGCACATATCTTGAGGGATTTGGGGGTATGTAATTCTCTGGGCCAACCACGCGAATAGTGACGTGGAGGATTTTAGTAAGGGCTTAAACAGAAGGATTGGGGCTTAGACAAAAGCCTAGAGCGGAATTTCAGGACGGAAATCAAGTCGGGAAGAATGGAATCTGGGACATAGTAATTGATAAGGTTTGAGACGTAGTAGTTAGCATGAATAATTTGCATGAGGATATTTGAATGCTTGGACGGCTTCATGGTACCACCCCACAGATCTGATCAGTAGGCTCAAATTAGTGGAATTGTTTTTAAGTGTTACTTTTATTTGGGTCTGATTTTGATTCTAGCCGTCTTCATAGTTGTCCGATCTCTAACAATATATTCAATCTAATGCGTGGATCAACATGCGGCTGTTGTTTAGGGACGGTTTTAACCAGGTGTCTTATGTAATATTGCAATGGCAGGTCGACCTTGCACAGGATGGAACCAAGGATGTTACGCCGGCTCAGAAAGGTTTTATTTTCGTAAAATCATTGCCGCACCTTACTCCGAGGCAGCTATCAAAAAGGTTCTAAAAATTACATGATAAGAATTGAGCAGATATTGCTTTAGTTTGTTCAATTTCCGGATGCCAGATTATGTCAAACGCTTAAGTGATATCTAAAAAGGTCCCAAACAGTACTCTATCTTCTCTAATGCCAGCGATAACGCATCTACAACTCTTAAACATTGTTGATTTGTGGGCACGCAAGGATGGAATAGGAATTGGAGAGTGGGAAGGATATAAAAGTTTCTTGACGGTTGGGATGATCGGCCAGGTAGATGTGGAAAAAAAGAAAAATTGTTTAATAAGTTTGCCAAGGTTTTGTCAAATATATAAACATGCAGTAAGGGCGTAATAACAAAATTCAGATCTTATTCGCATTGTGCAATGATTAGTGCATTAACATTTACTATTCATTACGATTTACAGTTAAATTTATTAAGATGTATTATAACGTTGAAACATTTTTTTTTTTTTTTTTTTGAAAGCACGTATAACATTATTAATTCATACCTGCTAATAATAGTAGTGGATGACACTTACAGATAACTCGTAAGGATATTATTTTAAACTGGATCTATCCCTTAGTTTCCCACCTTGAAGATGTCAAGAAATTTGACTTAACTTCGACATACATAAAACAAGGTTTTTCTTTACTTTTCGACATTTACCTGACAGATCCCATTCCAACCTTTTAAAAATTTTCAATCAAATTGGTCAAGTACTCAACATTTAACCTAATTCACTATTTTTTGTAGTCCGCTAGCCAAAGCTGAGATAGAAAAGTCAGCGTTACAAGCGGGATTTGAACCCACGACCATCGGCCTTCGGCTAGAGACGTCGCTATTCTACCACTTGACCTATCGTTACTTCCATCCACTAGGGCACAAACTACCCATCTCATCTACCCCTAACCATCCCACACCATCTCAACCCCACCTTTTGAATTTTCCGACTTTTTTGCCATTTTTCAAATTTTTGATTCTCGGCGACCAATAAATTGGCCATGGAGAGCTTTACTGAAGTTATACTTCATTTTTTCTTATTAAATTCACTCGTTTTCGTGGTCCGCTTGGCCAAATAATATCTTTCGATTAATTGAGTTTTTTATCTGGACTAAAAACCCTTAATTAATTGAAAGAAAAGTGGCCAAAAGGAGGGAAAATTCAAAAGGAGAGGTTGAGATGGGAAGTTAATGTCCGAATGGATCGATACCACGAAAGTTCAGGTGGTTAGAGCACCGGCTTATCTAGTCGAACGCCGAAGTCGTGGGTTCGAATCCCGCTCGTGACACTGATTTTTTTCTCAACTAAAATACCTTAATTTATTGAAATATTTAACATAATGATAGAAATTATTTTGTTAAATCCTTGAAAAGACATTTTAATTGAATGATGATTTTGGACATGACAGGAGGAGGTTTGAAGAGAAAATGTTCAATATTAGTTTTTATAATGCATTCGTAACAAATTTGATTAGTAATTAATTTTTAATATTCAGATACTTTACATATCTAAAAATTACATTACCTTACCGTAATAAAATGTTATCCTATTTTTAGGCGATTATTAAAATTTAGTTTTTATCTTGACTTGGAAAGCAATATCGATTTCGGGATGCTACCTGAGTGTTTCATGAAACTGGTGCATTCATAAATAGCGGAAAAGAGGGAGCAGGCACCACGCCGAAATCGATATTGTTTTAAAAAGTAAAATCTAATTTGAACATATATAATTTATTAAATCATATTATTCATCACATTCAATCAGGTAATTTCTATACAAAAGATGTTTTGTTTCAAATAATAATAAATCGGTTTTTCAGCCGTTATCAATGAATGATTTTATGCGTCATCATAAAATGAACAAATCTATAGACAAAGAACAATGCTCTAGAATAAAAAATTATTGGTTACATTCAGGATGCAATATTGGTTTATGACGTTATGATGGCAGAAGTGATAAAACATAAAGCTCAATCCGATTCCTGTTTACATCAACTTTGAGATTTAACTATAGATTTTATTCAGGGCCTTGAATGATAACCTTTTCTATAGGGAGGCAAGACAGAACAAAACCTTGAATGCAGTTTTTAATTATTGAAACTATTTTGATATAATTTGAATTTCCTGAGATTTCAACCTGGGCGGAAAGCGCATTAAGCATTTTGAATTTTTTTTTAGAATCTATCTACTATCTAGTCAGCCCAGATATAGCCTGTATATTTATTAAGCTAATAATTACTGAATATTATTTTTTAATGATCGATCCGACACACCGGCTTGCTTTCGAACCGAAAGAACATCCTCTCTCTCATATGTACCACCTAAATCCGCCAGAGCGATTGTGCCGAGTCCGTCAGGTGACTGAATTTTCGCCTTTTATACTCATTAAAACAAATGTTCCTCAGGGAGGCATTTTTGTCGCCTTCCTATTTTCAATATTCATTACAAATATTCCTGTACACGTACGATTCTGCGATAAAAGGACACCTCCGTATTAATAACGCCAAATTGGACCAAATCCAATTCTGGCATAGCTAATTTCAGAGTATCTTTCCACAATATTCACTGCTCGCCATGACATGACCATGACCATCAGCACAACAATGAACACGACTTGAATGTCCCCTTGCAATATAGCATTTACATATTTTCCTTTGCAATGCAAGTTCTCTATAATTAAAATAAACCTTCTGATCTTCCAAGTTCCCATCGACCCATTAATCTCCTTTATTTATCTCCATTAATCCTTGCCAAAATAATTAAAAACTAATTCTCCTACGATTGTTGCAGTATTTGAAATCTCTAAAATTATTCTAATTCATCCGGAGAATTTCGCACATTTTACTCGACAACTCAACTGTTGCTGACGCGTTCCTAGAACAAAAACAGCATTTTTTGGGTGTCTTTCTTGATTTAGAACAGGCCATCAATCTAGCACTCGGGCTTGCTTCGAAAACAGAAGAAAATCCTCCCTCATACGTACTATCTTATACTGAAATCTTATCTGACGGGCCTATTTTGCCGTGTCCGTCAAGTATCTTAATTCTCACCTTATATACGCATAAAGGCGGGTGACCCTCGGGGGAGCATACTTGGCCCTATTCTATTTTCAATATACACTACACGCGTTAACATTTCAACACATACATTAATTGATTGTACCTCTAATCTTACACGAAGTTTTGACCCTTCATTAAACACTCAACACTGAAAAATGAATAATGAATTGTTCACAAAATGGATAACAACACGC
The DNA here is from genome assembly GCA_039619505.1 of Cimex hemipterus. Taxonomy (NCBI): domain Eukaryota; kingdom Metazoa; phylum Arthropoda; class Insecta; order Hemiptera; family Cimicidae; genus Cimex; species Cimex hemipterus. The sequence goes on from CM077104.1 coordinate 7,703,288, forward strand.
CTGACTAAAAGCGTAGATACTACATTCAAGAATTTTTCCGTTTATTTATACATGTTCTGTTTTTGTTACATATGTTGCTTAAACATATTATAAAATATATTGACTTTACCCAATTATCGAAAATTAACTTACATATTTAACATTAATGTGAGTTTTTTTAATGACCGGTTGTTTTATAATTTTCTGAACTCGCGAGGAGCGGTCAAGAATGAAATATTTGAGAGACGGGAGGGCGTGAAATAAACAAAGTGATATGTTATGCCCTTTTTTCCCAAACCGTAGCCTAAAAAAAAGAATTATATGTCGGAATTTAGGGGTAAGTCGTTTGTAATTATGTTTGTTTTACCGTAAGGTGGGAATTCGTTACGTCCGCTTTGTTTTTCACCCAAAAGTTGCCAAGTTTCCTACACCCACATTGACGAAGTGATTTCTTATTTTTTCTCCTTTCTTTGTAATTTGAAAATGCTTTCAAAAATATGTAATATAATTTTTTCCAGCGTAATATTAAGAACCTTCTTTAAGATGATTTGAGCGAATGATTTTTGTCAAGCTGTCATTTTTTATTGTATTTATTTTCAATATACTAACTTTCTTATGAGGATTTTTTAAAGAATACATTGTTTTCAAAAAGCTTATAGTATTTTGTATTAATTCAATAATTCATTAATACGACAATGATATAATATTATGTAGTCTTTACGTATGGTATGCGTTGAGATAAAAAACGCAGGGACAGGAGAGGGATTCGACCCCACGACCTGCTGCTCTAACCACATGAACTATCACTACTTCGATCCACCGGAACACCAACCTTTCATCTCAACCCTACCTGTAGTATTTTCCCTCCTTTTTACCATTTTTTATCACATCATTTTTTATAATGGAAAATACCTTACATCAAGATTAATTCTTTGAAAGATGTAATTTGGTCAATCGGACCACGAAATTTAATCAATTTAATAAATTGTGTGTGGTGATTAGTGACCGTTAGTCGATAATTATTCAGATATCGTGAGATGCGGTCTGGTGTGACTAAGTTACAGAAAAATATTTTCTTTATCGTACCAACGTTTCCAACTTTATTGAGATCATCTTCAGTGTCTGGGATTTACAAACAGACCTGAAGATGATTTCAA
>CM077104.1:7704433-7729649 GCA_039619505.1 Cimex hemipterus
CATCTTCAGTGTCTGGGATTTACAAACAGACCTGAAGATGATTTCAAAAAAGATCGACACGTTGACAAGATAAAGAAAAGGTTTTTCTGAAACCTACATCACACCAGAACGCATCTCACGATTTCTGGATAATTAATAAATTATTATTTTACAAACTTGAAAAGACAATTCTGAAATCCTGTAAAAGGGGTACTCCAATCACAGTCCTCACCACTACATAGTACTTCACACAAAATTAATGATCAGCCGGTCGCTAATGAAACAGATATAATATTTTTTTTTAATGTATCATGTTTTTTCATTCGGCAGGGATTTCTTATTTAATCCAATGTAGAATTTATAGTACTATCAGAAAAAAATTAAGTTTGAAAATATATTACGACTTATCTATTATTATATTATCTCGTTCATTTTTACTTTAGTATTTGGATTATAATTAATTCTAATTTGCATGATTGTTTTTTAATATTATAATAAATAACAAATTGTCCATGATCGCTTGTTCGTTTTTAATCCGAAGTTTTTCAATCGAGTAAACTAATGGGATACATGTGGAAAGTGTTTCTGGAAGGAGATAAATTAAATTTTACAACCTTGCCAAGCTAATAGCTTCCGAAACGGCGTAGGAGCGAAATCCGGTGGAACCGTTTAAATCCTAAACAGGCTTGCTGGGCCCATAACCGTTCCAGAATTGCCTGAAAGGTTTAATAGAGCGTGAGATACGTGGAGTTGCTCCTCATTGCGTTTTAAGTACGCAACACTTACTATTGTTAAACATTTACAAGAGTTCAATGTAAATTTGTTCTTTTAATTTGCCCACCAAGATGAGATAACAGATGCTAACAAAACATACATTAAAATATTTGATTCATTACAGTCTTTGTAGATCAGAAGAAAAATATAATTTATTGTAACGAACAGCTTGAACGTTCGCCCTTTCAAATATAATGTTTAAGCAAGCGCGCTGTTTTCAAAGTAAATGTTAAAACCCCCGAGTTTACAAACAATTGTTTTAAGTCAAAACAGAAACTCCGACTCAGAGTCGACTACTGGCTAGCACATCTCAATAACAACAGAATATTGGAGAAGTTGTTGAAGTTTGACAGTCACCGCTACTTGTTCATTATCCCCTTAATGAGCTTTCTTTAGAATCGAAAACTGTGTAAGCGAAAACAATAATTGAAAAGCATAATGTTGATCGGTGATGATAAAACTTGTGGAAGACAATCTAAACCAAACTTTACGAACACTCGGCGTTCGTTCTAATATAGGGCAGGAAGAGAAAACCTCTGTAGTTGTCTTGAACAATAATTGACTTTAAAAAGCACGTTTTTAAACTATCTTTCAATTTAAATTAACTTTAAAATGCTCGGCAACGAAGTTTTTTTATAGCGATTTGGAACAAATATACATTATTTTTCCTATTGTTTTCAATGTCACATATTTGTTCTTAAATTACTTATTAATGTGGGGGCCGCAGTAGCCGAGTGGTTAAGGTGGGTTCGATCCCCACCGTCGCCTCTGGAATTTTTCTGTTGACATAGCTTAATTTAGATAATGTTCTGAGATGTTGTCTGAATCAATATTTTAATGTTTTTCAGTATCTCCAGTGTATTTGTTTCCAAATTGACATGTATATTGATGATATAAACTTAATTATTGTCTATTAAAATTGACTTTCATGGTGGTTTAGTTTCTTTTTTTTTAAAGAATTTTAACAGTTTTTATGATTCTTTTCATGTGTACGTCGTTTTTTAATAACTTGTGGGTGGTGCTTTTTTTTATTAAATTTTCTTCTGAAATTTTTGTTATAGTTTCTAGTTCTCTGTGATAAGTGAACTAAATTCAAATTGGGGATCATGTGTCTTACAACTACAGCGCAAAAGTTTGTGGGCGGCTTATTATATCAGTTTGGGTTTGTTTTCTGTGCAACAGAAAATCGATCGTTTTGATTATTCTACTGAGATTTATGTCCAAAAAGTTAGTGCGATTTTTTAAAAACTGTATTCAGGTTGGAGCTTTTCAAATATTTTCAGAGTAACCCAAGGCAAACTTGTCCTCCCCTTTTATGATGATATCAACGCCTTAAATTAAGCATCTATTCTTTTAATGAAGCACTTTTTTTTATTGTTTGTGTGAATGAAGTATTAACTGTTCTTGTTTTCCTTGTTTTTTTCGTTTGTTTTGTAACCACAGTAAATTCAAATAAATTACGATGGTGCATTCCATCCTCAGTTATGATATTTCGGAATTGGTCTCCTAGAGGTTGTGGAGAGATGGTTGTGATTTGTATTAAATATGAGGAGTAGTCGTTGCCGTATTTATTGTAGAGACTCGGATAGATAGATTTAAAAAACTTAAATCAAAATACACTAGATTGAAAGAAAGAGATTATCGTGTTGTTGTATTTGTAGACTAGATCAATTGAGCCCTTGTGCCTTTTATCTTAAATTACATCTTTAAATTAAAATACGAGCTGGCACGATAAAGAAGATGTTTTTCTAAGCCCTACGTCACACCGACCGCATCTCACGATCTTCAAATAATCATTGGCTAACGGTCACCAAACACCACACAATTCTAGACGGGAAGAGCGAAGAACATGGTACGCCATGAACAAATTTCAACTCGTACAGATACCAAGCAGAGTATTCTGAAGGACATAGCCAACAATGAGAAGAAACTTGCATCGGCTATCAATAAGAGAATTTTTTGTTGAAATGTAGACAACCCAAGGGCCTGAAGATGATCTCAATAAAGATTCAAACGTTGGTACGATAAAGAAAATGTTTTTCTACAAGCTGCGTCACACCGAAACACATCTCACGATCTTCAAATAATCTTTAACTAACGGTCACTAAACATCACAGATTAAAATACACGCTTGGACAATTAGTGCACAGAAAATAGTTTATACTGTATTAGGAAGGTTTGTGAATTTTTGGAAGGAATGTCAGTTTTATTGGTATGGGATTCAGGTTAACGTTTCTTTATTAACTATTACGGAGCAGTTGGTTTTTTTCCGATCGGCAACCAGCATCCGCCTTGAATATATATATGACGCGGGGTGGGCGACCAAGACCCGAGGGGTTAAATGCCTAGGTAGACTCGAACCCCGTCCGGGAGAAAAAGTCCGGGACTTGGTCGTCTCACGTGTCCTGCATAAATCTCTTCGGCGTGTTTACAAACCCCAAGATTTTGGACAATTTTCTCACAGGCGACTTGGTGATGTCCGCTCCTTCAAATATTTCATATCTAGACCTAGCACACCTATCACATTCTTCGAGGTAGTGTCTTGCCGTTTCTTCTTTTATTTCGCAAATACCGTAAAAGGGATCTAGTTGAATACCCATTACGTATAGCAGTGTGGGCAGTTTCTTCTTTTTGGGCAGTGGCCCGTCAGGGTACCTATCAGCCGCATAATTCCCTTCCTTGAGTTAGAAAAAATGGAAATTTCGATTCAGCTGGTTTGATCGCTTTAACCAACTATTTCGATTGGCCGTGTCCCAAGGTTATATTCCGTTTCTTACGGAAATGTTTCATACCCCAGTTTTTAATACTCTCTTCCGCTGTGCCCATGGAGTGATATAATACCGGTAGTGGTCCGACGAACGCAGTAGTAGAGCCTTTTTAGCCAAGCTATCAGACTTTTCATTGCCATGGTGTCCTTTATGTGCTGATATCCAAATAAGAGTAACCTTGTTCTCAAACCTGAAAGAGATCCTATTGATAAGATCTACAATTTCCTCCACCAATCTAGTGATTGATATACCTCTTTGAAATGACCTAAACTAGCCTATCAGAAAAAATATTAATATCTTTTCCCCTTAATTTTATTTTCCATAAGTGTTCTACAACACATATTAATGACCCAGATTTCCGCCTGAAAAACGGAGGTGTAATTATCCAAGAGGGCGACCGGCATCCGCCTTGAATATTTTTAAGCTGAAAAAATATTAATGTACGCCATCAACGTCAAGTTTTTCTACTGCTATAAAATATCTTCACCTCGAAATTTTATATAATTCTAATTTAAATTATTCCTTTAAACATTCCTCTTAGTTAGTGTTATGTTCTTAATATAATTGTTTCGGATGCTTTTGATCGTTTATTTTGAGGAAATCGCTTTTTATAGTCTTTAAAATGTTGGAACAAAAGATTAATATTTCTGTACAATTTGTTGAGAAAATATTCAATCAAATTATTTTTTCTTTCATTTTATTAATCAACCTTTCCTATAGCTTTTTTTACTTTATTTTATTTTATGTATTTTTGAAATTCCACGAATAAATACGTGGGTGTTATGAACGTAAATCGTTACGAAAACTTGATAATTTTTTTTCAGTCTAGCGGAAAAAAATGAATAAGGGTTGTACGGATTATTTGCATACTCTGACAGTTAATACATTAAAATTTGCCTGGGCGAGGTATTTAAGGATTGTTCAACCGGCAAGTTTATCTTTTTATCTCTGCACAGAAATATTGATTATTTTATTTTTTAAATTATGAACTACATTTGCTTTCGTATATGTTTTTCTTCAGTCTTCAGTCCTTAATGACATATCATCTTCAATTTATCCTATTTCATTTTATAAATAAAGTTGTTTTTTTAGTTTTTTACTGTATAAAAGTAAATTAATATATTGTGTATATAATATAAAATTGTTTAGTAAGTACAAAAATGACGGTAGATTATCTATCGTGAAATGTTTTTCATCAGTTTTATGTGCATGGTTAGTAATGCTTAGAAGAAGTGATTTTTATTAAGCGTTAAGAAGTAAGGACTTAAAACTTTTACATCATACCGCTGATTTGATATATTTACAAATAGATCCAGTGACAACTAATTTACTGGTTCTTGAGTACAGTTACCAATAATCTTTCGAAAAGAAGATTTTTGTGATTTAGGCGAGGCTACCGGAAGTTAAGACGGTTTGATCGTTTCAGAGCCGACAATTGTACTGGCGCAACTTGATGGAGTTTGTGTTAACATTCCCTCTTGAGTTTGAGAGGTCGGGCTCAATCGAATGATTAAAACCGCTCCGGGGTGCGCCGTTGAACGCTATCAGCGGATGCCCAATATTTTACGTAAGTTGAAGAGGTTAATTGGATTCTACCCATCCAACGGCAGATTTTTTACCTTCGTAAACGAGGTAAATTAGGATAATCTGGCGGTACGAGTAAATGAAACTTTCACCCATTTCTTTAAATAAGGAGGCTAATAACCATAAACATTTGTGGCTTGATTGCCAGTTAATTTGAAATCAATGTGATGGTAAATTGTTGTTTTGTGGCTTTCTAAAACACTTTGCACCTAGAAAACCGCTATATTAACTACTCAACGATCAAGAACTATTATGCATAAACATAACGACGAATAAATTCCATTATTTTGACAGTATTGCATTATTTTTTAAATGCTAGACTGTACAGTACAAAGAGGATATGGGTGTATTATGCATTTTCAAAACATACAAAAAAATTAATAGAAGAAAACCAAAACCGAATTAGGATTATGGCTGGACTCCTGGCAGGACACTGCCACTTCAGATATCACATGAACCGCATAGGCGTACAGACAGAAGAAACAATGTGCAGATAGGAGGAGACGGCAGAACGAAATGTATGTTTCTGTTAAGGTGCAAATTCTTGCAACTAGGACAGGAAAATAGCAAGCAAGATCGTACGCTAATGAGCCGCTGGCAATGCTCTGGAGGTTGATTAACAACCTGAAACTTGCAATTGAGTTATAAAATACTGGGGGAGCACAATATGCCACGTCGCGGTGAAGAACCCCTTGTGTCCCTTCCTTCCTGGATTTGGCAGAAGTTATGGCCTATGCATCTTAGCCAAGAAACCCTATGGAAATATTTTCTGCTTTAGAATAATGGGCAGAGATGTCCCCGCTATGAATTATCTTAATGTTATAAACCATTTATACTGCTGGCACACCTATAGCAGTAACGTCTTTCCAGGGAACCAACCGATACCGAAATTTGAACACATATCATTCCATAACATGTTCACAACTCATCAAAAATTGTTCAAAATGACGAAAACATGAGCATAGTATACATTTCGATTGAAGAAACAGTCTTGTAACATATACATCGACGACAAAGATCGAACAACGACTAATTGTTAAGTCTATTAAGTTGGTATTAATCGACTTTCCCCATATTTTTCTCTTGGCGTAAAATACTTTATACGCATTGAACTTTCTTTTTTCATTCAATGCGGAAAAAATAAATTATTTTACAATAATAATTGTACGACACGTTTGGTAGAATCGGGGATGTGGTCCAAAGAGTGTTATGGTGTTGAAACTACGCCAATTTTTCGGTGTATTATTTCACCTTCGGTGAGGCTCCACAAAATCTACATATACATATAACATTTTATAATTGTTCATATGTATAAATGAAAAAAAAGTAGCAACTTGCTTTTTGAACTTGCAGAGTCTCTGTCATTGTTTAAAAATGTTTTTTATTTTCAACGTATATAGAGATTTTTTCATTTTTTTGTCATTCCTTATACTTATCTTTTCAATAAATATACAAATTACATAAATAAACAAATGGCACATATTAAAAACTAATATCGCAGAAAAGATCACCGTAAATAAAGAGGACTAAAGAAGGTTATTATCAGGTTCTATCCACGTTGGGGATTTGCTATTAAAAGCCTTATTTTAAATTTTTAATAAATAAATAATTAAAACTATAATCTATGACTTTTCTAATCAAATAAAACAACTATATAAATTAAACCAATAAAAAATTACATTTCATAGAGATTATTTCATTTCATTTATTTATTTGTTCGTTTAAAACTTCACTGTAAATTGAACTTAAGCCATTGATATATGATTGTCAGTTGCATGCTTTTACATCCAGTGTGGCGAGGAGTACTCAGATACTATCCGGCGTCCCTCAATGGAATAGTTTGTCTTCGTACTTTCAGTATTCTCTTCATGCTGCTGGTTTTCCTACATATCCTAATACCATCATTACTTTCTATATGGTTTACACTGCCATATTTTTGATAACCGAAATTCTATCCTAGCATCCTCCTCGGTGCTTCAAAAGTCGAGAATGAGAGTGAATGGGGGGAGGAAAGGTGCACAGATTACAGTTCGTTTTGCATGTATCGACTTGCAGCAAGTTATGTTTGGGTGATGAGATCTTCTTCCGAGGTCATCTGGAACAAAACAAAATTTTGAGCAGTGCCAAGGAAATAAACCACCAAAATCTCGGCACAGCTCAAAAAGATATTTCGCTCCTTATGACCCCTGAAGGAGATCCCATGAGCCAAACTTAGTTTAAATTACTTCCAGAGGAATTCTATATCTGGACGTAGAATTGCCATATTAGTTTTATGATAAAACACCCGGCAACAATGACGAATTTGAAAGACTCGAATCAGCTTTAGAGGCAAAACCTTAAAACTACAAACTGCACAAGATATACTTTGACGGATTTAGACTGACGCACAACTGTAGTTCCACTAAGTCCTCTAGTATCCATTGTAGCCCAATCCTTCAAATCAACCCTTTTTCTACAAGCTGGTAAGTTCCAGCTTTCTTCGTTACTGAACCACTACTTAAGACCCTACGCACATTTTCCCATTTCTTCGTTTCATCTCCCTCATATTAAAATTAGCGTTGTCTTATGTGTATCATGTGTCTTATGCACTGCTGACTGTTGTTTAAGCGTTGTGACCGGGGTGAAAATGAAGAAAATTGTTCAGATATCGTGAGATGCGGTCTGGTGTGATGTAGGTATCAGAAAAACATTTTCTTTATCGTGCCAACGTTTCGATCTTTTATTGAGATCATCTTCAGGGCTCAAAGTGTTTGTCTTCTGTTTAATTGTGCCATGTCGTGTTGAGAGTGCCGTTGGCACGATAAAGAAAATGTTTTTCTGATACCTACATCACACCAGACCGCATATCACGATATCTGAATAATTATCGATGAACGGTCACTAATCTCTACACAAATGAAAAAAAATAATAATTTTAAATAATGTGTAGAAGCTACAAATAAATTAATTTAAAATAATTTAATGTAAAAGAAATGAATATTTTTGAGATTTTATTCAATCTGTTTATTAACAACCTTAGTTTACATTAATCCAAACTGAAGTAAATCTAAACTTAATGAGTTAATATCTTTGTTTCACTTAACAGAAAACCGCAAACCGAAGAAGCGCACAAAAGAAACAATGAAATAGGAAGAAAAGTTTGCTTAACAACTTTTGTTTTTCGGTTGAACTTCTTCGATAAGAATTCAGAGAGAACGCTGCCAGATCGCTGAGTCGGTCAAAGAATGCAAAGAACGCTTTCTATTTTTCTCTCTTCTGGTGGAGAAATGAGATTTAATTAGCTAAGCGGATAGATTAAAAACCATGTCGGCGAGAGATGTCAGAATAAATATTGCGATTAAGAAGGCTGACTCTCCAGTTTTATCTCAATTCACGACTATTGTCATTCTTTCCAATATTCTTCCTTCAAAAATGTTATCAGGCGAGTTAAGTAAATACATAACATTTTAGTCACAATTCGTAAAACCTTAGTAATATAAAATTAATACAAACTCGCACGCGTTTATGTAAAACAACATTATCGAACAAGATATAAAAATAATAAAATTGTATAGAAAATGGCTGTGGTAAAAAACTAAACCTAATTTTATCTCAGGTTTACTCTTTGTAAGCTATACAAAACTATCTCGAGGTCATATCATTTATTTTTAACAGAATTTCATAAAATGCAGAGCCGGGAAACTGCATAAAACAATTATATATATATTTCATTACATTGTGACTACATTAGAACAACATATAATACAAACATTACTGTTTTTATTAAATTTTATACCGGTTGTAGTAGTAATTTGATTCTTAACGATCATCTTTGTCTGCTTTTGCTCGCTGGTTTGGCATTTCGTCCTCTTCAGTGCGCACGCCCAGAGGGCAGTCATACCATCTTGCAGACCCATTGCTTAACATGGCAAATTGCCGAAATATCTCCAACAGACCAGCCCAGCCCAGTAAAAAATTATTGGTAACAGGAAAATTATTAGAGTTGTTCATAAAACAAATTGAGAGTAAGAACAAGTTTAAAGAAAGGTTTATTAAAATTGAATTCGAAAGGAAAAGCAGAATAAATATAGTATAATATTTTTTAAAACTTTTTATTTGTTTTTTATAACTGCATTCTTTGATGCAACAAGTAAAACAGATAGTATTTACATGTAAACTTATTAAAGGTGGCGTAAAAGCTTGAACAATTACCATCCAGTGATGGTAGCTGTTAGTACTTCAGTGTAGTAATCCAGTGTTGTGTTGTGTTAGTAATCCAGTGGATGAGTGAGATGTATTCCTTCGTCGATGTCAATCGCTAACGTTGTCGCGGGGCCACCGACGCTTGTCTTCTATTGGGATTGTTCGGTAATGTGGCGCATGACAGGTTTTTGACGAAAGGGTTCGGATGATGGAGTAGTTTGGAGTGGAACGTTTTGTAGCGATGTTGGGCTAGCTCGGTAACAAAAGGGACGTATAAGTCAGTATGGATGGTGTGATTGGATGCATAGAAAAGGGCTTGTACTATTATTCGGAGGATTTTATATTGAACGGATTGGATTCGATTGAGGTTAGAACGCTTAGCAGTACCATAAAGTTCAAGTCCGTATGTCCAAATAGGGGCCAGAATGGCAATGTAAAGTTTTATTTCGTTTGTTAATGAAAGTTTTGATCGTCTGTCCATTAGTCGTTTAAGCATGAAAAATCGTGAATTACAGTCTGTGCGTTTAAGTCGTGCATGGGGGTTCCACGTCAGTCGTTTGTCTAGGTAGAGTCCGACGTACATGGTTCGCAATTGGGATGGGAATGTTGTTGAGGTATACTGGTGGGAATGTTTTCTTGTTTAGTGTAAATATTGTGTTCGTTGGTTTGGTTTCATTGATCTTGATTCTCCACCGACGGAGCCAGGATTCTAGGGCGTTTAGGTGATTTTGAAGTTTACGAGAAGCAGTGACAGGTTCTTTATCAGCAGAAAGGATTGCGGTATCATCGCCAAAGGTGAAGGTGTTTGGTATCGAAGATAGGTCGGATGTGTAAATAGAATATAGGAAAGGAGCGAGCACGCTGCCCTGTTGGACACCTGCAAGGATTGATAGATGACAATGGATTTTGTGAGATACTTGGAAGTAACGATCGTTAAGACAGGATTTTAGGATAAGGTAGTAGGTTGCTGGTAGGATGTTCTTGAGCTTCTTGAATTAAGGTTTTTAGTTCAGATAATATAGGCAGCGTCACGAGCGGGATACGAACTCAGGACCTTCGGCTAGATACACCGTTACTTCACTTGAGCTGTCATGAATTCGATCCAGTCGGACATTAACTCCTCCCTCCACGATAACGGCGTATTTAGCGTAAGGTCGCTGGTTCGAATCTTTTATCTCAACTAAAAACAATAATTAACTTTAAAACAATGTTCATCAACCCGCAGACCATAGATGAATTTCTCAGATTCAATTGTAGTTTTTAACCAACAAAAACAAGTAATAGAAAATAATAATTATAATATTAGATACAGTGACACCTGTCTATTAACTTTCCTATATTTCAAACAGGTTAAAATAATGCTTGGAAGGGGCCGAATGCAAGTTCAAAAGCTTTCAGATAAATCAAAAACTTATGGAAAAGTTTAAGAACAGAAAAACATTAATGGAAAATATTTTCTTGTATTTTGTAAAAACTGGTCTGAATTATCATAATATATATAAATATATCACTCCCTTAGCCTCGCTTTGCCTGTTTTGTTTTTTCTTTTAACTCGCTCAACTGTTGCAACATAATTCTCTTAAAGGAATAACTTTTTTTATTAGGCTAAAATACTTTAATTTGGGCTGAAGCCATACATTGTAATGCCGTAAGTAGAAGTTTGCATTTGTGAGCCGTGTACTCGTTAAAAATTGGTTTTAAGAAGATATTCTTGGAAAGCTTGACGAAGGAGTTAATTTTTTTTCAAATTCGCTTTATCCTAACCTTTTATATTTAGTCTATGAGTAGTGAATTGTAGCCGGACAGCCAGTATTTGATATCTGGTATAAAATGGATCATTGCAAGTGAAAAACAATTCAATACCAATATCTCCATCCAATTATTTTTTTATATTTATCAACACTATATCTTTGCCGTTGAATGAAATATTAGCCTGAAACCGATAGATATGTGCGTATATAGCTGACTCTCCTAAACTCTGATACCTGCTCATTTTAATTTAAAAATTTGCTAGATTTTGTGCACCTAAAACATTTAAAGCTCAAGCGTTGACGTTGCCAACGTTCGGCGTGACTGTAACGTCGCGTTACGGCGATACAGTTGAATTGCATTGGATTGCATCATCCCGGCCACACACTTGGCGCTATCACTCAGCGCAACCTCCGGAACGCGACGTTAACTTTTCGGGTTGTACAAAATTACAAAAGTAACGCGCGTTACCGGCGTTATTGATGACTCTTTTTCTCGAAAACATGGGTGACGATACAGAGAAACTCATTGAACAAGTGAGAAATTACCGTGTTTTATATGGCACCTCTCACCAAGGGGTGATCTTCATCCAAGCGCGGCTCCCTGCACACATGGTGGTATTCACCCAGGTCTTCCCTCCTTCTATTCACTGGGTGAACCCAATACCGCCTCCTCCTCTCAATTAAAGCAAGAAGAACCAAAGCTTCCTCCTCCTCAGAATTATTCCTGATTGCTATACAATCTAAACCACAGTACGGGATCGCCCGCCCAGATAACGCTGCATGTGTAACATAGCCAATATCGCTGAACGCTGCTTTACGGGGCGTTCCAGTAGCGTCGCGTAGCAACGCGTTCTGTGTGTTTGAGCCTTTAGGTTAATTACGACCATTCAAGATAACATGGTGTATTTATGCAAATCTTGATTTTTGGTTTTCTGGAAATCAAATTAAAAAATCATTCCCTATTTTCGTGATCCGCATGATCAGTTAATATATGTTACTTAATTAAGGTTTTTAGTTAAGATAAAAAAGAGCAAAAAGAAGGGAAATTTCAAAAGGGGAGTTGAGATGGGAAGTTTGTTCCCGAGTACATAGAAGTCGTGACAGCTCAAGTGGTAAAACAGCGGTGTATCTGGCCGAAGGTCGTGGGTTCGAATCCCGCTTGTGATACTAATTTTTTTTTATCTCAGCCAACACCTGACATAAAAGGAATAATTAATTAAAGAAGTAGATTGGACAATTGATCACTAAATCATAAATGGCTTATAGAAAGTGTTAAAGTAACTAAATAGGCAGGATTAATTTATGAAGAAGGTCTCACTGAAAAATAATAACAATTTTCAAAAAAGAAGAAATATTTAAAGGTAGCAGCACCAATAATTGTCGAAGGACTTGGGTTACTGACTCTTTTATCTCAACTGAAAACCTTAATTAATTTAAAAATTAATATAATTTTCTCCATTTGAAAAGTGTTTTTCCAACGGTTTCGTTAGAACAGTGGTCGAACTAATATTGCTTTGCGTTATAATACTTACACATTTTTATTCGTTTAAAATATATTTCGGCAAATATTTACCGCCGATTCTTAACAATTAATCATCACGAGAAATTGCAAATGTTGGTTGAAACAGGGTCAAGCTATTGTTTGAACTTTGCATTCATGCTGGTCCCCCAGAGTTGCGGTGACACGCAACCTGATTGCAATTGTGAGGGAGTCTCATTGTTCTCAGATCCAGGATTTCGAGCCCTAACTGTATTTGAGCCTCCAAATGAATTATTGTGTCATTTTAATTAGTCGGTGTCAGAACAGGTGAGGTTCCAAAGAAATAAACTTATAAAAAGACAAAAAGTTTTGTTTGGTTGTTTTTTTGTTTTAACTGCTGAAAATCTATAGATTTTCCAAGGATCATGTTGCCCTTCATCATTTTCCTTGTCACATCCTCTTCGTCTTCCGCCTCATTTGACCAAGTACATCGGATCGGCCAACTGAATCTTTTCACGATCGGATGACCCGACTATCACCGACCGGGTAAATTTAACCGAGAGTAATCTAAAATTTGAATTTGATGTTGTTCAATTAAACGTAATCCTTGTTTACACATGAAATAACCCTGGCTCAAAATCGAGTTATTTATACTTAGAAGACGAAAAGGATTAAACACGGTTAGCGATATAAACTGGGATTTCGTGGCCATGGAAACTTCGCCCTGCCATACTCGGCTTAGTTTCAATGGGCAGTTGATCTCGGGATTAGTTCTATGGCTAATCAATAATAACGAACAATCGGTCTGTCGAAAATCTGAATAATTTCTTAACATTTAATAACACCGCCAACGATTATAACGGAATTGGATATGAAAAAAGTAAATGCTTGTTAATTTTGTAATTAAGAATTAGAAATTAATCCAAGATGAAGGGAAATAAAAACGCACAGTTCCTTCGTTAAGGTTTGCACGGATATATTCTCTTCATCAGGACTTTTAAACTACTGTTAGTCAATCACAGTTTTAACCAATAGGAACATCCATTTAAAATACTGAAATTTATGACTTCCAACGTACTGAACTTATGAATAATTGAACAGTTCATCGTAAGCGATTTCGCTTCACACCTCCGTAAGTGGCGAAATGAAGCTGAAACGCGTGTGCATGAAATGTAAAATAGTGCGATGTACGGACATAGTAAAGTCATGATTTTCGATCACGTTAACATGAGTTCATCCATTCACAGACACTTACTTTTAAAACCTTTACTTTTTTCAATTTTTCGTTATTTTTTGTTCAGATGTTGATATTGCTTTCTTATTTCAGGTTCATGGTGTCTATAGTCCGAACCGTTGTTTAATAAATTATATTAAAGTAATTAATAAGTTGTAAATTGTAAAAGTCCAAAACTAAAGCAAGAAATATTAACAAATTATACAAAATTGATTTCTTTACAGCTTACCTAAATCATTGGGTGTAGCATATAGTCGAAAAACCAAATTTTCTCTATTGGAACAATAAGCATAAATTAGTAGTAGAATTTCCACAGACGGTTTAGCAGGAGAATGGACTAAAACCTACAGGGCGAGCTTATTCGTCCTAAAAGCCTTTTAACTTGGAATGACGGTGAAAGGGATAGACTGAGAGGCTTCTCCTCCAAGGGTTCGGATTATGGGGATTAAGTTGGATAATCGACAGATGGGATGCTACTTTCCACTCCGCTACTAAACAATAATCTGCTGCGAAAATTCGGAAAGTCCTCGGAGTTGATATTATTTTATAATTACGTTCATAAATTAGGCCGCTTCCAGAGCTCAAATAACAAGGCGAATTTAGGTTTACCTATTGGCTTTTTGTTTTGGCCTTTTTGAAATCGGTTTGCATATCTAATGAAAATATTACGATTGAAAAGAAATACGTGACGTTTAATTTCTATTCCGTTCTTCCGCATGGTAAAAAAGAGGCCAACTTTTAGTAAAGAGAATCCCAAAAACAGCAGATCACCATATTCATTTCAACGGTAGCAAAAAGGCAAGAGGAGTCGGCTCGGCAGAATAAAATGATCGATTTTATCATTCAACCGTCAAAGGAAGAATGTCTAAACCTGTTTGCTCGAGTATGCGTGTGAGGCCACTTGGGGAAGTGAGGGAAAATGGGAGAGTGTGATGGGTTTTGATAATGGAAGTTGGAGAGATACATGAGTAGGTTGTTGAAGGGGGTGAGGGGTCCCTCTCACCGCTCTAATGGTCTCCTGTTCCTTTTGCAAACTATTATCCCCTACTGGAGGAGTTTCATTCCGACTAAAGGAAGCAGGTAACCCCTTGTACAAAACTTATAAGCGATGTACGGAAGAGTTTTATTACATCTTCTTACACTGGGTCAAAGGCCTGGTCTTTTATAATTATTTTTCCACTTTTTATCCGTTCAACACTGCCACTTTATTTATTCATTCTTGGAAAATATTATTATGCACAGAAAGATTTTAAGGATTTTTTGCTAATCGAGCTCAAGAGTAATAATAACGGTATTTTATAGCATTCTATATTATTATCCATCATTTAATTTTTTTAGGGGGTTGGGACCAAATTCAGGATCCCTGAGAGCGAGCCCCGTTCCTTTAATTGATGAATGCCTTATCAATTTCTTTCAATTGCAGCCACCGGTACCCTTAGGCGTCAGAAAAATTCCAGAGGCGACGGTGGGGATCGAACACACGACCTCGGGATGTACTAACCGAGAGTCTGACGCCTAACCACTCCGCTACCGCGGCCTACCAATAAATGAGTAGACTATAATTTTTTCATATTTACGTTTTTATATTATGGTTAACAGTCATAATTGACTATATTAATTAATTTAATTAATATCTTCTTATCTAAGGTCTAAAAAGAAAAGTTAATGGCAAGTGCGGGTTTGATTATAGAATTATTTATGTTTTTATTTACCAAAATTATCACAGGATAAATGTAATACCTCAAAAAAATAACCTATGAAAATATTAAGGTATGGCTTTATTCATTTAAGAAGGGCATTTGAAGAAGTGATTGATCGACTTATAAACGATCAGCCAATTTTTTTGAAAGTAGTAGACAATCATTATGAACAATATTCAAGTTATACAGATTTCCATCATAACAGTTTAAAAAATAATGCAACATGCCTTCACCATTTTATTGTAAAAATAATAATATATGAATTATACATGCAAAGAAAAATAGATAATACTCTTACTTTTTTGTAAATAGAAATGTCTAAATTTAAAATAAACAATTTATTTGGTCACATAACTAACCAACTCAAAATGTCAAAATCTTCTAAATCTCAACATATTTCTATCTTTAAATTACAACCCGGCAAACATATTGGCAAAACTTTGATGCGCCAAAAAAATAAAATATTCATAAGAAAATTGGAACACCGGACAATCCTGCAAAAATCTGCTGAATGCCCAGCTGGTGCAAAGCCATGGAGTAGAGAGAGAGAGAGAGAGAGAGAGAGAGAGAGAGAGAGAGAGAGAGAGAGAGAGAGAGCCTAATTAATTATTCTTAATTAAAACTAACACATCGTAACAGACCACATCATAAGCCGTTTTCTACTTTTCAATTACATTTGATAACACTCGTTCCTAGTTGGAAACCTGTTAGTCACGTCCGTTAAATTTAAATTTTGTTCTATTAATATTTCATATTATTTGTTTAATATTTTATCTGAATGTATAATGTATTTTTATACACTAGAAATATTTCATTCTATTTTATCTATTAAGTGTGTCCTTTTTAGATGGCCCAGCTGAATTTCTCTTAAACTAATGGTACCATCAAAAACCAAACATTAAGTTTATAATATCATAAAGTATGGTTCCAAAATGTTTACCTTGTTTGGCTAATAATTATACGGTTTAGATGTTCACATCCTGACACATCATTTTAAACTATGTCTTATGCTGAAAACCATGGGACAGTCGGATTTTAAATTGGTCAAAACTTAATATAGTTATGGCAAAAAGTTTTTAAAAAACGCATTTATTTTGTTTCATTGTTAATTTGTAAGGTTTTATTTGTAATTGTATGTGTGGATCTTTCCCCAGTGATCAAGGAGCTTTTTTTAATGACAAATTAAGATGGTCTATGAACAAAAATAAAATAAAGAATTCTTGTGTTATGAAAGGATCACGCACCAACACGTGGTCGTGAGTTGCTGAATAAGGTTAAAACTCTACCAAACTGTGTTCCTTGTGTAATTTTATTGCCTTGAAACTTCGATCAAGTAAATATACATAAAATCAAATAAAAATAAAAATACCTTGTAAAATGCATAGTTACATTAAAAAAAATAAAAATACCTTTACAAAAAAAATCTTCCAGCGCTGAAGCTTTTAGAATTAAGTACAACAAATATGAAATGAACAATAAAATTGGGTACCCACAAAAGTTAATCGAAATAATTACAATCGTAAAAATCCGTTTTTGCACAACCTCTTCCGAGAGCTCTCACCATCCAAAAAAAAAAAAAAACTTCCTTGCGCCGATCCGTCTGCGCCCAGCTCCCCACTCCGTTATCTTTTCTTC
Organism: Cimex hemipterus; assembly: GCA_039619505.1. Lineage (NCBI taxonomy): Eukaryota > Metazoa > Arthropoda > Insecta > Hemiptera > Cimicidae > Cimex > Cimex hemipterus. The sequence continues at coordinate 7,721,521 of CM077104.1, forward strand.
GTGTCAGTGGAGAGTAATTGCGCGAATTTCCAAAAACGATCGTCACAAATTGCAATCTTTCTTCACTGAAGTAAACATTTATTGTCTTTATTTTTTACATGTCATTGTTTGTAAAACTCGCATTATGAGAGGAAATGCAGATTCCTTGAAATATATGAATTTTACGATTGAACCTATTCGTTACGTTCAATATTCAAAATGAACCGAAGCGCACATTTTTCCGATGTACAGCGAGTTTATACGTACGATTGCTTTATTGATATTGGTGGTATTGCGCGTCGTGCAGTCAATTTGTTCTCCCGGAAATGTCCTTATCGCACCAGAGTAAACCAAAAAAAAACCTTTATCCTTGGTTCTCGCAATATGGGAAGATACGGATCAGTTGGTGTTCCATCAACAAGAACCGGCAACTTAATGTCAGTGAGGAGCTGAATGTTTGCGAAAATCCGAGTTCCCCTCTGCGAAAAGTTTAATTTGGTATTGAGGGATTTAGGTTTTTCAAAAGATAAAATTATGGATGTACTCCGGCCTTATATAAGTCGTATCGCTCTCATCTTATCCAGGGGCTTATAATTTAGTCATTTTTCGGCCAATTTGAAATATAATTTTACCCATGTTTTTACCGTAAAAAAACGTTTGAGTCGCTGAGACAGAATGTTTAGGGCCGTTTTTGAAATTATGAAATTTAGTAGGTCTGAGGTATCCTGTGTAACCTTTCGGCAATAAAAGATAAAAATATGAAACTATATTAAAAACGTAATTTTTTTATAGCGCCATCGGCTCAATAAAAATAAAGCTGGGGCATCTAAAATAGACTACTGTATACATGAATATGTGAGTAAATTTTAAAATCGCCTGAGATAAAAATTTGTTGACATATTCAACCATTCGGGAAAAAGCTAACACTTTTTAATGATTTAACATTGCTATTCCCTTTTAAATATTAAAATGTTTACATTGTTTAATGTTGTAGTTTGTATAAAGGAATGAGAGAAAAATAAAAACAAAATCTCCTTGAATCAAGATTATCACCGGGTATAATTTTTAAACTTATAAACACCCCTTTTCATGGCGGTAGAAAACTTTCCGTCCCGGCAAAGTTTTCAAAGAGGCAGAGCCTATTTAGGTTTATTATCCAGATTAGCATGAGTTGAAAATAAAGGCAGTTCTCTACGGATTGGAAAAGGTTTCCTCCCCGGGATGAGTCGATGGTCGAGTAAAAGTAAAACAGGAGGAATAAAAGCGGTATAGGAAAGTGAGCCTCGGATCAGAAGTCGAGTCACGGTTCAGAAGAGTTGGGCACTGTTAACACCTCTTGCACACGCTATTCGGAAAGCCGCTATTATTCCCATGGGATCCCAACGCAATCTCCTTCATAGCAACATTCTGTAATCCTACATGCACTTTTCACTGCAATAAGAAGACTTCAACAATCGGCAATAACGTGTCTAATATCAGTTCAGTAGTTTGACAGTTGTATTTTTCTTACCATTATTAGTTACCTTATACGCACAGATAACCCGTAGTGAACCTTGGTAACACATCGGATGAATTCCATTAATTGAGCTATTTTTAAATTTATTTATTGTTACTTTTTTTTTTTTTTTTGGTGCATTCAGGGCTTGAATATCTTGTCTAGTTTAAGGGCTCACAAGACCAACACTTACGCAACTCCGATAAGTCGTGCGGGTTTAGTATTCTACACAGCCGTTAGTGCATTTAGTCTAAAATTTTCACTACTTTCGTAATAATAATTTGGCAATTAGTAGAAAACTTTTAATTAAACTTTCAATCAATTATGTTATATTGAGAATTTATTATTCCGTGTAATTAAATCATCTAATTCTTGAATTTAACTTTACAAAGAATTGCGAATCACAATATATTTGTTCGTTATCAGAATTAGGAAATTTGTGACAATATTGTTTAATTGTTTATAAAAAGAAAAATATATAAATAATGTTTTACACGCAAGATTGACATAATTTTTAATTGATAGTTGTACTTGATAATCGGGCATTGAACGAAATCGAGTTTATTTCAGTTTTTAAAGATTAAAACAAAAATTGTCAGTGAATATCATTATAAGGTGTTGAGTAATTGAACCTCAAATCTTTCTTTAGGTGTTACAGTTTTGGGACTTCCATTTCCAGGACTAGACTTCCAAATTTTTACTAAAGCTATTTCCCCGTTTTTTTCTTTAATTTGTTATTATTTCTACTTATATTCTATTCGATAGGGTATTCGATATCGCACCATCGACCGTGTATAATCAGAGGGAGAGAGAGAGAGAGAGAGAGAGAGAGAGAGAGAGAGAGAGAGAGAGGCATATATACATATATTAATACCCTTATCCCTTAAAAAACGGAGGGCCAACAATTTACTCCACACTCCGAGTGCCGGATACACTTGCTGGCTGATAAGATAGGCATGGCCTGTTCTACCAAATGTGACAAACAGAACAAAACTTTTTTTTTTTTTTTGGGGGGGGGGAAATTACAGCGGGCTGACCAATGTGTCGGACGGGTGTGGCCGATCTTCACTCTGGTAAACGCAATTTTTTCCTTTTGTTTTGGACTATCGGAAAGATATAATTGGTCGTGCGTTTGATTCACAAAAGTATGTGGCGATAACACTGCCATCGCTCTGTTAAAACAGTCTTAAATGCGCCAGCAGCATCACCGGGCCGGATTGAAGTTAATTCGATCTGGAGATTGATCACATTTTTTTGTTAAAACTTTAAAAAATCAATCTAACGAAGCCTAATTTACTTTCTCTCCCATATAAAAAACGACTTGTGATAAAAAAAAAGGTTATTTCTGGATTATCTTTTTGTTGAATATTTCTCATCTGGATTATAAAAACTTCGTAAGCTTTTCCAACGTTTGAAAAGGATGGGGGTTTGTAGTTGAACTGGGTTATTGTTGAATAAGTCTGTATATCAGAGTTGGAATACTTTTTAACAGAAACCTTCAAAGCGTTTTCAACAAATATTTTTGTAATAATTAATTATTCGGATTCGGCCATGTTTGTATAAAATAATAGATTGCTTGTTTCTGTTTTTTATATTTAGTAAGGTTTTGAGGATTTTTGTATTCTCTATCAAAGTTGCCGAAACTAAAGCAAACAAAAGATATATAATCTTACATCTACAGCTCAATGTGTTCCACACAATTGCGAGGTGTCGTAACTAATAACGTAAGTCGGTTCTTGCTACCTGAAAAAAGAGTTTTACTTGAGTGTGGATGAAAGTTTTGGAAGAAACCGAGCCGTATTGGTGTTATAATATTTGTATATAGCCTAAGAAAAAAGTCATATTAATTAAAATTTACATATAGTAAAGCATATAAAGTTAAATTATATCAAAAGTTTGCAAATTTCAATAAAAAAGATTTCATTAATACAGTTTAAAAGTTTAGTGAACGTCAACTTAAGATGAGGTTTTTTTTTAATCGACCATTATTTTTAAAAATCTGTTTTAAATGATCATTACGAATTACACCTGAATAAGTCTACAATCGTTACGGACATGCGTTATTAACAAATATATAAAACTTGTTACTTAAATTGTAACCTATCAGTAAATTATAAAAATAAGTACGCTGTAATTAATATAACAATAAAAATAAATATACTTTGAAACTACGAACAAAATGCATCCAGTGTCCGTCATTTGTCTTTGAGTGAACACCTCGTTTTGTTTTTGCTGACGTTGAATGTATTTACTAGCGTGACAGTGTACTATGAAAGAGCTGATGATGTAATATTGAGTATTTATCGAACCTGAATTAAATTAGTTATATAGGGTGGCCCCAATCAATTCAGCCACACTTCCACATATTATAAGAAATTAAACGCTGAGTAAAAAAGGACTCATGAAACTGTGTTCGCAAGCCCTTCAGTTCCGAGCATCAGGCAAAAAACATGAAAAACCACGTTTTTTGACCTTATTCGTAAAATCGTTAGTATACAGTTAGCCTGACCGTAAAACAGCCAAAAACAACATCTATAGAGGATTAATTTCTTCGTCGAATGAGATTAAAATCAACCTGATAGGTCGGAAAATTTATTTTCAGCGAATTTTTGAATTTAGGAGGTGAAGGGGTACACGAAACTCGCCATTTATGACATGTATATCAAAAATTCGCAAACACCCTATCAAAAAAATTCCCCGTTACGTTTTTTCGGTTAGGCTAATGGTTTCCCATTAACTTCACGAATAAGGTCAAAAAATGAGGTTTTTCGCTTGTAGCTCGGAACTGAAGGATTTCCGGTCACAGGTTCATAGGACTAAGTTTTTACTCAACGTGCAGTTTTCTAAAAGATCGGGAAATGTGGTTGAATCGATTGGGGCCGCCCTGTATAATAAGTGTAACGTTTAAAACGACAGTCTTTATAGGGTAACTTTAGAGGCGTGACGGACAAACCTGTTCTTTCGAAGATCAAGAAAATTGAGTTATATGCAATATCTGTACATACGTGCATTGTTATGTTTATAGTTTGAAGCAATGAAACATTGATCAAATAAAAAATTAAATTCAAGCAAATTATAACTTGTAATAATTATATTCACGTGAAATCAAGAAATTTTCCAAAAATGAATAGAACATATCAAGGGTTATTTTAAGCCGAAATGAACGGTTTCCTAACCATTTCTCATTATATGGAATGAATGATTTAATAAAGGAAATGAAGATACAACGATTACTGAAAGAAGAATAAGAAAACTCCATACACAGCCGTACGGAACAATCTAAAAACTTATTGCTTTTTTTTTATTTGTAGCCAAACAAACGACCTTGTAGTAATTCCCAAATGTCCATCTAATTTGTAGGCCATCACGTAAATCTGAGATAAAAACTACCGCGGTCAAACCGATTATTATTCCTCCGATAAGGTCACAGTTCAGCCCGGCCACACTGAGGAATTTTATGGACCAGATGCAGACCTCGGTCACAGGCGACCAATATACGAGCCTTGGGATGTTGGCTCTCGTGAAAATTCAGGAGTGAACGGCTGACAATAAAACAGGGCGTGTTAAAGTGTTTAATGGAGGGCGGGGCATAACGACACCCTTTAAATTTTTTATCGACAATAAAACGACGAACCGCACCCCGCCTGATGGACGAGTTTTACCCGGAATGACCTGGTTTCAAAATGTTGGTAGACATTGAGCTTTCCTTTCGAATAGCTACTTTTTTATTATTAGGTTTTAGTGATATCATTATGAATAATAACTAAATTTGGACTTTACCTCGTACTGGTATTAGCAATTTAATTGGTTAATGTGACGAATAAAACTGTTCTATATTGCAGTAAATTAATTTACTTTTATGAAACAAAAGGTCTTTAATGGGAAAAATATATTTTTTTAGATAAAATAATTTACCGTTCAAAATATATTCTGTATCATACTTGTACTGAATATTGCTTGTTGAGGGTTTAAACATGAGAACTTTAATATATGTACATAAATTAATATAAATTAATATATTCTATCCAAGTGATAATTTATGGCCTGTTTAAGCGATCATGCGGTGTTGCAAATGCAATGGTTCGCGCTTAATCATTGATTATTCTTAATTTTTTTTACACATATCGGGGGCCAAATGATCATCGCTCGTCTCTCTACTGTAATTTTCTTTTACTTCTCACATTTCTTATTTTAATTCATTTTTCTGCCCCTGAAGCAAAGTTATATTCACATAAATTGGACTTTGAGGTGTTAAGGTAACTAAATGAATTTTTTATCTATTGAATGCTTTTCCCTACCTTGTCTGTTAAGTATAAAAATTAACATTTTACACACAAAAATTTTAACCACTTAATACAAATATGATTAGATTTAAAAACAAGTTAGCCTGGTTACCGATCATAAACCAGATTTCTCGATATTGTAAGGGTTAGCGTCAAAACCGAGTTTTATGATCAAGCATAGACAATAAACTATGTGACATTAAAACATTGAAATCTAGTATGTTCCTTAAAAAATTCTATTCTCAATTTACAACAGTTATTACTAAAATAAACAGTCGTAATGGCAATTTATTAATGACGGTAATATAATTATTTTTGGTTAAGTTATCTGAAAAATAATATAAAGTTTGTGATATAAATTCCAATTAATTGAGATTTTAGTTGAGATATAAATTAAATAATAGAAAGATATTGATTGGTCAAGCGGATCACGAAACCTAGTGAATATAAATATTATTATGAAAAAGCTCGGAAATGATTAAAAAAATATTAAAACTTACATGATAAATAACTGTTTTCGTGGTCCGCTCGGCCAATTAATATATCACAATTAATTACGGTTTTTAGTTGAGACGAAAAAAAGTTAATGGCACGAGAGGGATTCGAACCCACGACCTTCGGCTAGATACGCTGCTGCTCTACCATCTGAGCTATCGTGAACTCGATCCACTCGGACATCAACTCCTCATCTCAACCTCAACCTTACGAATTTTCCCTCCTCATGCCATATTTCAAATGTCGTGTAATCTGTTTGGATTCTCGACGACAATTGAAATGGCGACGGAGAGCTTTAGTGAAGTGTACTTCATTTTTAAATCATTAATGACTGTTTTCATGGTCCGCTCGACCAATTAATATATCACAATTAATTATGGTTTTTAGTTGAGACGAAAAAAAGTTATGTTAAAAGTTACATGATAACTGTAAAACCAATTACGCTTTTCGCAAAACCGTATCATTTTATGTTCATTTATCTATTTAGCTCACCTATAAAGTTTTGTTGCTGAATAACTTCAATGATTTTTTTTTTAATTTGGTCATATCTATCATTTTCGTCTGCCTATCTTCGGTGGGTTAGTCTGACTGATGAATTTGATCCATCTTCAGTGTTGTCGACATGACATGATGTAAAAAAAACTTGTAATTTATTCTTTACCAATTACATTGACACAGCTGAGAGATTTAGGTACTAAAAATGGACTGAAATATCTAAACAAGCCTGGAAGGCTAATTCCAAAAAGAAAGGGAAACTAAAATTATGGGTAACGATCAAATTACATATTTACCGCCTCGCAGACCCCGCAAAGAAATCTGAAAACGTAATAATTTAATTTCCAGCATGCACATCGTTAATCATTCCAGATATTTTATTGTTCTTAAATCTTTTTAAGAGTTTAGATAGTGGATTGATAATATAACAATATTAACAAAGTGTCCAAACCGAGTAACTGATTCCTGGCTAGAAATAGATGGAAATTCAAGGGAAACTGAAAGACAAACACACAGGGTGAGTTAATTAAACACTCAACCCCTTTAAACTTTGTGTACCGAGTTAGCACCAAAGCTAAATTTTACTAATTTTAGTTAACTTTCCAAAAGGCATTTTCAGCGAACGGTTGAAAGCGCTAATTATGTCTTCTGAGTGATTATTGTCTGTCGATTTTAGAAAAAGAGAAAATGATTTTAGAAATAAAACACATCTATAGATGGAGGTTACAATTGTTTTGTGAATTTCGGCAGGTAGCAATCCATTCTTCCAAGGTAGAATCAATTCTTCACTATTTTTGAAACCAAAAGTTTCAGTACTATAATTACAAAGTTTCTTAGTATTTTTTTTAACCCTGCAAATTGTTATTAATTGTTTCAGAGTCTAGCCAAGGGGTGGTTTTTCTGAAAAACATGACGAAAGAACTGAGTGGTTTTTTTTTATTTCCTTTCGAATTAGTAAGGGAAAATAGGGTAAAAAAAGAGAATAGCAATTTTAGCAAAAGCAAAGAGAAATACGAAATCTCGTTCATTTCCGTCTTTATCGTGAGGCCAATTTATGATAAAAACGTTTTAACTGTAATGTCTATTCAGTAATCCTCTCCTTCCTCCGTCGGTCTTCGTTTTCTTTTTTTTTAATCTCAAAGCGGTATTTCTTTTGAAATTATAAATGTTATACAAATTGATGATGAACGTTTGAGACTAAAGAAATAACATATAATCATGTTATAAGTTTAAACAATATTAATATAAATATTTTTTGGTTTGAATAATTGAAAAAACGTTTACTTTGGTTTCTTGTAAGTACATGTGACCTAACAATTAAACAAATTAATTAACAACATACATTTTTAATATCTTTTATATATATATATATATATATATAT
>CM077104.1:7744649-7760043 GCA_039619505.1 Cimex hemipterus
GGAAAAGATAATAGGAAGAAGAGTGAGAAAGAAAAATAGTGAGAGGGAGAGTGTGTGTGAGAGAGAGACAGAGAGGCAGCGAGACAGCGAAAGTGAATGAGCGAGAGGCGAGAGGGAAAGAAAAAGTGAAAAAGCAAGAGGGTGAAAAGATAAAAGAAAGGGGAGGGAGGGTGAATAAGAGAGATGGTGAGAGCATGACCTAGAAGAGAGAAAGAGAGAGAGAGAAAAAAAAAGAAAGAGATAGAGATATACTAGATAGAAATGATTAGATAGGGAGTGAGTGAGAGAGAGAAAGGGAGAGAGTGAGTGTGAGGAGGGAGAGAAAAATAAAGCAAAATAGCATAAGGGGTGAAAGGGTAAAAGATAATAGGAAGAAGGGTGAGAAAGATAAATAGAGAGAGAAACAGAGAAGCAGAGAGACAGTGAAAGAGAGTGAGTGAGAGCGGTCGGGCGGGAGAGAAAGAAAAAGTGAAAAAGCAACAGGGTGAAAGTATAAAAGATAAGGGGTGGGAGGGTGAGAGAGAGCAAAAGTGTAAAGAGTATTTACAAATGTTTTAACATAAGCAGTTGATGTAAAATGTAATTTGACATAATATTATAGATTACAGTAAACTAAAGCTTTTAATTATAGTGTAGATTAACTAATTTTTAAAAGATATTAGGGCAGTTCAGGAACATAAAATAACGTAATGTGAAATTAAATATTATAGACAAACAGTATTATATAGTTAAGTGTTTAAAAGAAATTGATTATTGTAAAATCTAGTAAACCAAAGCAGATAAAAAATTGGTTATTGTTTGAAATGAATTACTGTAGGATAGAGTATAATGAAGTAATAATAAGTAAAGCAGAATTTAAAAAAATAAGAGAGCAAACATAGAGTAGTGTAAAATTTAATTTAGTGTCATAGCGCAGGTTTGCATGTAACCAATAGAAAGTAAATCAGGTAAAACTAAAAAAAAGTGAATAAGTATGGAATAGATTAGCTTGAAAGGATTAATATTCAACAGGGCAAAGTAGAATAAATTTCACTGTCTTGTATCACTAAAGAATAGGATAGAAAATACTTTAATTTGAAAGTTTTACGACATCCCTCTGCCGGTCATAGTGTATTATTAAAGGATAGATAAAAACGGGTTGTTTAACCTCTTTTCTTTTGATTTTTCCCGAACCAGCTTCGGAGAAGAAACATTTCTTTTGTTTTTATCATATTGGTTACACGTCAACATTTATTTTACAATCCGCCCGTTTTCCTTTAAGGGTTGTCTCATTTTTAATTCCATGTCTCACGTTCGAAGTAATAAATTCTGACGGATCTCCTCCCCCTTATTGTCATATCGCTTCGGGAAAGAGGCATCGGCTAAGATTTCCCCAGGGGATATAGGGTCTCACCTGACTCACTCGCCGAACTCTCCGGCCCAGGGCGTTTCCGAGATCTTAGCAATTCCAAGCTCGCTATCGATGACAGCTGTCTATTTCAAAAAGGTGACCCTCGTCATACTATCGGGTATGACTTGTCATAGGCCACATACGGTGTAAGTCCGAAATAGCGAAAAATAAAGTGCAAACTGGTAATTTTGACCTTTATAAATAGTTTTATGTTAGCAGATAACCGACTGCGTTGTCTTTTTTAAAAATATATCACATACGTAATGCGTTATAAAAATGAAAATATAAACAAATATTAAAATTCACTTATTTAGTGGGTCCGCTTGACCAATTGATACATTACAATTAATTAAGGTTTTTAGTTGAGATGAAAAAAAACTCATGGCATGAGCGGGATTCGAACCCACGATCTCTTTTTTGCCATTTCTCGTAGAGAATCCAATCCGATTATACTGCATTTGAAAAATGGCAAAAAGGAAAGAAAACTCATAAGGTGAGGTTGAGATAGGAAGATGGTGACTGACTGGATCGAGGTGGTAGGACAGCGGCGTATCTAGCCGAAGATCGTGGGTTCGAATCCCGCTCGTGACATTTGCTTTTTGTCATCTCAATAAAAACCTTTATTAATCGTAATAAACAACTATATCCGTTACACATTTTAAATAAATTATAATAATCAATAAGTATGTATATCGACTGGCGTTATGATATTTTCATATTTTATTTGTTAGATATAAAGTCTAAGACTATAAGTCGTAGAAGAAGCATGTAAAATGTAATTAAAAAGTGTTTAATTTTTTTTTGAAAAATTTTCTATGGAAATAAACTTTCACGTAGGTCACACCAGGATCACACAACTGCACCTCCTAACCGGGGTATATGGAAATTGCCACTGTCGCGCACAAAATAACGGATTGAAAATTAACTTAATAACTATTTTTACTTTTGTTTGAGATATGTGTTATTTATTGGAACGAATGTGTTTATGAATGCGTTTACCGCCCGACCCATCGATTACCAATGAATATCGAGTACTCGAACACGAATGGATGATATAAATGTTGTATTGTTGTTTTATAGGCTTCAATGAAAAGGCTGAATGAGAAACAGTTATTTGTTTTAATGTAAGGATTGAACGTAATGTTTTGAATCTATGAAAAACCCCGTGGTATACTCTGAGTACTCTGAGATAGTGTGACCGAAGTATGTTTTATGAATGTATTTTATTAGCGTGAATGGAGGAGGACAACATTTCAAAACAAACTTTCCCTATTTTCTTATAAACTTAAGTCTATTATGTCTGTTTTCTTGGGACATTTTTGTTTCTTTAATGAAGAACAAAATTCACCTCAGGAGTGAAGTATTTAGCCTGCATAGCACAAGCATGTCTTTCTATATACCATAGCTTTTCCAGGCTACTGCAGGGTAGTTCTCGTTTTTTCTCACTTCCACACGTAATCTGTTGATACTCCCATTTTAGGAAAGACATTTTACTGGAGCTTATATGAATCGTAACTATTCTTTCCCAAGTATCCGAAGAATATCGAATCGTACAGGGGTAGCTGAATTTTTTAATTGTATAAAATTTAATTGTATGTATAATGTATACTTCCTCGATTTACTAAACCCTATGTTTAACCCTTACCTGTGGCCCTTGTCAGTCTAAGAAGTAAATGTACGCATATCATAAACACAAAATACTTCAGCCAGAGGACTTTACATAACTATAGGTAATTGAGAAAAATTCACTCTAATAAATTACATTTTTAATATCAGATTTCAATACCATTACGGATTGTTCCGTATTCCTCGCACGGGGGTTCTCTCTTTTTTTACACTAATAAATGGCCGTATAGATGACATTTATAAACTTGATAAACTGTTTACATACATTTTTTAAGCGGGCGAAGGGCAAAGGACACATAGGTCGAAAAGATTGGTCCGACCTAATTGAAGGAACTCTATGCAGAGAGCGGGCAGGAAATCCACCCGATTTGAAAATTATGCTTGAGCACTGTAGCAAGTATTTGTTTCCTCTGTTGCGATTCTTGGAATAAAAATGGTTGTTCTATCATACATAGTAGTAATAGATGTGTCTACCTAGTTTGTGTATAAAGTGAAAATATTTATTAGCGTGAATGAGAATGGGGTAAATATGGGTCGAGGGCAGAATATGATGGAAGAATATCGAGTGGTCCATCATTCTAATATGTGAATGATATAATGTGAGTATGAACGGATATGGAACTGCATGCGCTGGGTGGTGAATTGACCTAGTTGTTGACAACACCCACGAGCTCAACCTTTTGGCTGGACGGATGTCTGCTCGTCCATTGGAACCGACTAGGACTGCCGTTCAACAGTCGAACTATTTGACCAATCGGACGACCGTTAATATGGCCGAACGCCGTTGTCCACTGATGCCGATTTCCGTCAGTTCACGACACAGCCCAAATGGATCTAGAAGATCTGTTGCTGCTTTAAAATTCTTAGTTTACAAGTATATGAATGAAAGAAATAAACAAAAATACTGGAAGTTCATATCTAAAGCTATCTTTGACCACACCTTACGCTGGCCATCTCTCCGATGATGGAGCGGATCACGTATGTCCCAAGAGCCTGCTCCTCAACAGCACTTATCAATTGTTCGCAATCCATCGAAATGAAAACGAAACGAAAAGTTAAGAACGGCGTAAAACAATGGTGAGCGTTTGATGTCACGTAGTTGACAGTTGAAGTCGAAGTAACAATTCGGCCGAATAGGACTGGAAAATACAACATTATTTGGATCGCAAAGTGTTCTTCGACCATACTCCAAGCGAATAGGTTATAACGGTCGTGTTTCTTCGTTTTGGGATCATCCGGTCTCGTACGGCCAAGCAAGTTAGACAGGATCTGCTGTCATTCAAGTCTGCCGGCAATTCAATACAATTAGCAAAAGCTGGAATTACCGGTGGTCTACGAGAAGCCAATGAGATGAACTCTATACAAATCTAAATACAAATCTAAAATCCTTTTTTAATCCTATAAATGAAAGACAGCACATATCCATTTATGCCCGAGGACTCATAATTTCTTGGAGGTCGGCAAGTATCACTTTTTCATACTTGTTAGTAAATTCATTCTTTCCAATGAATAACGTATATATTGACATAAACACAAAAAAGATCTTAATATATTTTAAAATGTTTACAGCCCTGATTGGGCCCGCCCCAGGCTTATTTAATTTGATTTGAACCAACCCAGCAGATTTGAACTAAAACAATAATTTAAATATTCTCAATTGAAAATAAAAAATATTTTAAACCGAGTTCTTCATCTCTCGTTTTTGTTATAATGGTACGAGCTCTATTTTTCAGGAAAGCACGTTTCAAACACACTTCATGCTGTCGTTCCTCTCCAGGTGGGAAGGTTCATTATGAATTCGGCGAACATTTCTCCAGATGCGAATCACAAACACGTAATAAACTAAACATATTACAAATTGTATAATACTATTTACATTTTTATGTCGTTTTTATGCCGCGTCCCACTTACACTGCACCATGCTGCAGTTACCGATATATCAAACCGTATCAAAACATGCAAGTAAAAAAATATTGTGGCACATTAAGCAATTTTAAAATAGACGTGTCAATCTAGATGTTTGTTTATTAAAAAATGTCTGTTACCAGAAAAAACTATTATTATATAAATACAAACACACACATACACATGCAGAAATATGTAAATTATATAATAAATACCAAGTGGTTTTATTTTTCATTTTAATTTTGAAAGAACCCCTCAAACGATCATTATGGTCATGAGGTCTTCTGTAAATAGCTAACAATAATATTTTTCAAATGATTTGTTTAAGACGAAATCTTAAATAATAGCAATTCATGAAAATATTGTGTTAAATTTTAACGTTTATAAACTTTTATGATTTTCTGAGGGGGTTTCTTTATTGAAAAAAAAGAACACGTGATTTGTTGTATAAAGTACAAACTAGTAAGTAAATTAAAGTGAATCCCTTTATCTGGGAGGGCTTAAAGTCCACCTGCACTTTGGGTGTCACGGACGAGGTGGTAAAGCCCATGGGATATGCCTGGTATGAAATCCAGAACCGTTAACGTGCAAATAGGAGTCGGATGGCATAATTGCTCGGCAACCGCACCGCCTTTCATTTCAAACTATAAAATTAACAATAGTTTCAGTGTTTAAGAAATTACTGATAATTAAGTCTCGCGACAGTTGGTTCGCTTTTCTAAAGCATGAAACAAATTTCCATGCGGCTTTTTCAGCTCAGTACAATTAGCAATTAATTTAAAACAGAAACTTCTATAAAACATTGTACGAACAAATATATTTAATCTCGCTTACTTTTGTTAAATCTTTTGATTTAGAAAATATTTATTTTTCCGTTAATTGAATTGTATTTATTAAATGAAGAAATACATTTTCTAATATATAAGGAACAATGTAAATACGTTGCATGATTAAATGTTTCTAACAAGAAGCTTGTGAAATATAATATAAATCTACCACCGATTCACAGCGAAAAAACAAGAATAAGAAAACTATACTATTCAGGATATCCCACGTACAGATATTATTGTAGTTTACAAAGTTTGAATAATCTGAAGCCAACTTGACGAATAGAGAAGAAGTGAATATCCTTTAAAGGTATGTTTTATTAGTCAAGTCTAGTCGGGGTCGAACATTACAGGTTGATTAATTAATGTATGAATATTACACCCAACAATATTGAAACGAAGTGTGAAATTTAATGCTATATCCATATTTGACGACGTAAAAGCTAATGGCTTCTGTTTAGCACACATGATTTTGGCTATAATTTATTTACAGAAAGCTAAGTAAGGTTAACCGAATATTGACAAATAAAAAACTAGAATTTAAAAGGTTCAACACCTTAAACAAAATACTGATCCGATCGGGCGGAAAATGAGAAAAAACAACAATGGTAATGTAAAAAAAATTTAGCTATTCACCTTAAATCGTAATAATAATAACGGGTGTAGTTTATGGGTCGACAAACAGGTGAGGTCATCGCCGACCCTGTGAGGGTTTTTTTCTCTGTTTTCGCGCGTATTTTGTTTAAACTGCATCCATTTGAGCGACTCGATCTGCTTTCTGACTCTGCTTTTAAATGTTTACAACGTCGATGTCCTAAAAATACTTCCCGTTTGTAACTCAGGTTGTCAAATACATAATAAAAACAAAGCATAATAATAATAATAATATCAAAGCTTGGATGGCAGTAGGATAAATTAGGTTACGAGTGAATGTTTGGAGTCAGAGTTTTATAGCACTCAGAAGATATATAGCTAACCTAAAATAGAATGTTTGGATGTTAGGGCGTGAAATGACCTTAGCCGTTAAAACGCCCTTAAAAATTAATAATAATAATAATGATAATGCTTTATTAAGCACAAAAAAAAGGAAAAAAGATAATTTAGATTTCCAAGCATTTAAGGCCATGGATCTTGGGTCCGTCTGCCAGAGGTCGTTGATTACACAATCAGAAACCAAAGAAAATAATATAAAATAAAATATAAATACACAATAAAATAAAATAAAAGTTATAGCTTACGCAATACAAAGACAACAAAAACTGACAAAATGCAAAAGAGAACAGAAAAACAGGATATAATACAAGTCAAAAATTAAACTCATTAATTAATTCATATCTGTACTTCCATGCCTGCCTAGCGTAACGAATTGAGGGCCGCGAATTTGAACCACTCAAAAACCGTAACAGGTCAACCCTGGGAAGAGTGAAACATCCGAGGTGCAACAACTTAATCTCACCCAGGGACGCGCACTCCGCCAAGAAGTGAGATACCGTTTCAATAGATCGCGAATTACACAAAGAACAGACTCCCAATTCCCCTCTGATCCAAACAGCCGAGTTTAAGTGCAAAACCGCGCTCCTTACATTAAATAGCCATCGCAACTCATTGAGACAAAGACCGTCAAAATTATTTTCGTGCAGGTCGAACAATGCCACACCAATAGAAACAAAGCATACACTACATAAATATACATCAATACAAACATAGATCACATGCCCCCCCCCAGAGTACTTGATATTCTCCGAGGCAAGATTGAACCCACTCCCTTCTCGCTAATAACTATTTTTACTACTAATACTAATAACTTACTACTTCTATTATTAATCATTTACTCTCCACACGTCACCCACTCACCTCAGAGTACTCGTTATTCCTCGGAGCGGGGTTATAAGCAACTCCTTCCTTTCACGCTAATAAATTACATTTATTATAATAAAATAACACAAAGTCAACACAGGCACACAACAAACACACAAAAACCCTATATATATTTAAAATTCCCTATAGCCCTGAGGAACCGGAAAGCGGTCTGTGCTCGCTGCGATGCACCAAGACTAAGCACAGGTCCGATGATATGCCAAAATATTGCCTATATACAACGAGCTTCTAGTTGAAAAGTTTTTCTATCTTTGCATAACGGCATATGTGGTCGCTTTCTGGCCGGAAAATTCCCATGGCCTCAGTATGGCGTTTTTTCATTTTTAAACTGTTCACCGTGGACCACGGATAAACTTCTTTCTTAACCTGCCTCATTTTAGAAAAGGTATTTCTACGAACCCAGCGGCTTTCCCATTCTCTTTTTACAGAATTTGAATATAGTTCACACACATCAAGTCCATCGGGCGTACAGGTTGGGAAACGTCGTGAGACCTTAAAAATTAAAAACTTTTTTAAACAAACAATACAAACAGATACCAAATTCTTACTTGACGACTTATTCCTATATCCTATGATCACGTAACATGACTTTTAAAGAATAACAAAGACGGTTCCGTCTTTGACACGGCGCTCATCACTGTAAGGCTACTTGCACACACACCGATTTTGGACGGTCGGTAAAAAATCGGCCGATATTTGTGCCGGTTTAATTTGTGAAGAAGATTTGAAGAACGCGTAAGTTATAGACTTTTCAGACAGTCAGTTATAGTAAGGGGTAACCGACGTCCATATCCGCATCGAACTGCTTATCAAACAGAATTGTTCTTGAGGTGCACGGACTTAATGTAAATACATCGCTACATCCATTGGAGCAGTAGTTCCCAAAGTGCAAAACGCACCCCCAGGGGTCCGTGGAAAATTAAAATTGATTTGGGGGTCTCTGAACAAAATCAGGGGGTCCCCGCAAGGTTTAATATAATATAAAAACAGAAGTTAGTTCTCTAAAAGTGCATGTTTAAACCGATTTTATGCGCTTTTTGATTCAGTGTTGTAATTCTTGGAAACGAAAGACAATGATTTGCGACACAATTTAATTAACTCAAAAAATGACCTAACCTATATCTGATTTATTTCATAAATTTAACGAAACTAATTTGATACTACAAGGTGAACAATTACATTGATTCAAAACTAAAAGCGCAATATCAGCGTTTGTTGAAAACAGCTTCTTTACAACAAGCTTAGAAAGAGGAGAATGCTCTCAGTTTCAGAATGCAGAAATTGCAATTATAAATTAAGATTTGCTTGATATACTCAACACTTAACGTTTCTTCGTACAGACCTAAACCAAAGACAAAACATCTCATCACGTTCATCCAAATCATTAATTTTTTATATTTCTTTTAAAGTAATTAATATTCTTTAATTTAAAAAATACTTCTTCAACAAAACTTTTTTCAATTTTTATATTACGCATTTACAGGGCTTTTTCACTTTGGAGTCCATGAGCATTTTTTGACTATGAAAAGGGAAATGGGTCAAAAAAAATTGAGAACCACTGACTTGGAGGATCAAAGGTTTACACACAATGAACTGGCCAGCACGTTCTTCAGACATCATAAAGAGATTGGGTTCGAAGAAAGAAATTTAATTTTTAAAGTTGAACAGCTTCAAACCGCCCATGTTAAAAAATGAGATTCTGTTTCGCAAATCGAAATCCGATCAATTATTTACGCGATGCCTACGAGACAGACTTATGGCCTTTCGAACGGCCAGATGAGGCAAAATGTTGGGGAATCACGGATTTGGGTGAAACTTTTTTAGTGATTCTTGTGAATAGGCACTGCTTGAGCCAAAAAAAATTGAAAATTGGAATATTCTGAATTTTTATATTTCTATTTCACTTTTCTACTTGCTCATATCAGTTATGTGTTTTGTAATAAAAATATGGTAAAATTAATTAAGGTTTTTAGATGAGATAAAAAGGTCAATGTCACGAGCGGGATTCGAACCCACGACCTTCGACTTGATACGCCGCTGCTCCACCACTTGGCCTATCGTGACCTCGACCCACTCGGACACCAACGTCCCATCTCAACTGCAAATTTTTTAATTTTCCCTCCTTTTTACCATTTTTCAATTCATCTAAAAACCTTAATTAATTGTTATATATTAATCGGTCATGCGGATCACAAAATTAGTGAATTTAATATGGTAAAAGTAACTAAATTACAACTTATTAAAAACTAAATAACTTTTAAAAGCCAGTTCTTTTTCAAGTCAACTATTGTAGCTCATATTTTTTTTTATCTTCAATTAATAAGAAATTTCGTTTAGCACTTCTAGAAACAGTAACTATAAATTTTTCTATGAATCTAATTTTATACATTATTTTTACCACTGATTTTTTTTTTTTTTTTTTTGGTACTCCCTTTGCCAATTAAATTTTAACCTATCACTAAATAATTATTATCCGTTGTTTTGGTGAATTTTATTTTAAAGTGTCATAATTAAATGATTTTTATTAAAACTCATGAGTTTCTAGTGTAGTTCAAGTTGGTTTGGATTAAAATAAATATACATTAATTATTATAACGATCAAACTTCAGATAGATAAACAGCAGTCTTTGCTTTTTTATATTTATTTGTTAATATATTATGAAACAAAAAGAAATACATTATTACCATCATGGTAAAAGCCGTTTGCAAAATAAAGGCCCGTGGTTAATTAATAAAAATAATATTTATAAGATTAACTGGCCAAACTGAACAGCGCATTACAACCAAATATAAAATGACTAACAAAAAAACAATATAAATCAACTAAAGGATAGAAGAAAAAATATAGGGGAAAATAAAAGGTATTAACATTTAGAGATTATGAGACAATGCAAAAAATTATTTGTTAGAATAATTAAGTCTACAAACAAGAGCTCGTAACTAAATAGATGAAAGAAAAGTTTATTTATTTGCACAATTTTTTTTTTTTTTTTTGGTATGTTTTCCTTTTTTGAAACCATTTTTTTTACGAGGGTTCGCAACAGCAGAGGTCATATAAACCCTCAGGGTGCCGGTGTTTTTGAAAAAAAGCTCATTTGTAAGTATGTCGAGTTCGAACGCAGGGCCGCTGGATTCGAAACCGGGACCTTTACCTTACAGTGATGAACACCGTGTCAAAGACTAAACCTTGCGGCCACCGATGCCCCCCATTTATTTATTCAAAAACATTTGTACACCCAGCTGTTTATAAACCGTACTACTATAATAATGCTAATAAATATTATAGGATTATAAACGGTTAAATGGCATTTAAGATTTTTACAGTTTTCCGATTTTTCCAAAAAGGTCGACATCAATTTTACAATAGGGAATAAATGGGTCGAAAGAGACGCTAATGAACGCCGCCCGTCGGTAAATTGAATTACCCGTTTCAAAAAATAAATAAATGAGAGAAAACGCATTTCGCAAATTGGCCCGAGAAAAGGCGAGAAGTTTTTCAATGCGAAGGTGACCTCGAGTCGACCTTATGACCCTACTGGGTCAGACTCCACGAGGGTTTCTTACTGGAGGGGAAGGGGTCGTATCGGAAAATTCTGCTTGGGGAAAGAAAATACCTTTTGAATTGTAGCCTGCCATACAGTCGGCATCTCTTGATTCCGGGAGAAAATCTCACCTGTTAAAACAAAAAGAGGAAACGATCAGAATAATTTGATCATTTATTCAGCATTACAAATTCGCATATTAAGACATTTAGAAACTATGCTAATTTGTTTCATATGTTGTTTTAAATTAATAAACAGTTAAATATTTATCAAGAGAATTCATATGCGGCGGTGTTCCATCAGAACTTGAAACCATCTTTCAATAGAACGCCCGACACCCTTTACACCCGTAATTAATTAAACTGTACAGCCCTTGTTCTATCTGTTATTAAATTCTGCCCGGATTCGGAACGATTAAAATGAGCCGTCAGTGATTGATTTAATCGAATTCATCACGTCTAACATCAGATATGAAACGCCGAAATATTTCCAAGATGTGAAGCCCCAATTTCAACAAACCATATTTATTTGTTATGGCACAAAAGAGCAAAACCTTGGTTAAAAAGCTACCTACTTAGATTTTAATTTTTTTCACTAAACAAAATAATGAAATATCACTGAAAAATGAGCTGGATAGAGCGTAAGAAATAATTTTAACATAAAATAATTGATATTAATCAAATCGTTGGATTTCGTGGTCCGATCGACCAAATGACATCTTTCAATTAATTAATCTTCATGTAAGGTATTGGTTGAGATAAAACGTCAGTGTGACGAGCGGGATTCGAACCTACGATCTTTGGCTAAATACGCCGCTACTCTTCTACTTGAGTTATCGTGACTCCGATCCTCTCGGACACTAACTACCCATCTCAACCCCACCTTTCAATTTTTCCCTACTTTTTGCCACTTTTCATATGTTGGGTAATCTATTTGATTCTCAGCGACAAATTAAATGTCCACGGAAAGCTTTAGTGAAGATATACTTCATTTAACGTATTGAATTCATTAGATTTCGTGGCCCAATCGACCAAATAACATCTTTCAATTAATTAATCTTTATCTCAGTTATTGGTTGAGATAAAAAAAAATTGGAAAATTCGAAAGGTTGAGTTCAGATGAGAAGTTAGTACTCGAGTGGATCGAAGTCTCGGAGGATGAAGTGGTAGAGCAGCGGCTTATGTAGCCGAAGGTCGTGGGTTCGAATCCCGCTCGTGACGCACTTTTTGATCTCAACCAACACATTATATTCATGTGTTTCATTTTAATCTATCTAAGTTGACTTTAATCGAAGAATATACAGGGTTCTGAAAAATATATGTTTTTAACATGGAAGGGTATATAAATAAATATGCGGGGACGCCCTGATTTTGTTCAGAGACCCCCAAATCAATTTCAATTTTCCACGGACCCCTGGGGGTGCGTCTTGCATTTTGGGAACTACTGCTCCAATGGGTGTAGCGATGTATTTACATTAAGTCCGTGTACCTCAAGAACAATTCTGTTTGATAAGCAGTTCGGTGCGGGTATGGACGATGGTTACCCCTTACTATAACTGACTGTCTGAAAAGTCTATGACTTACGCGTTCTTCAAGTCTTCTTCACAAATTAAACCGGCACCCGTATGTGAAAGAACATCCCCCATTCCATGGTCCAAGAGTTAAATTAATTGTGTTAAGTCATGTGTCTTAAAAAATGGGGTCTTCAACATAAATTCACCGCGAATAACCTAAGAGGTTCGAAAACTCTCAACCTAATTTAGTAATTCCAAAAATAAAGAATTAATAATAAACTATGATCAACCTTCATGGCTAAAGTTAGGCTTTGGCTCTTCTGTTATGTTTCTGTTATTCTTTTGTATTTTTTTTTTCTTTTTTTAACGAGGGTTCGCAGCAGCAGAGGACATATAAATCCTCAGGGTGCCGGTGTTTTTGAAAAAAAGCCATTTGTAAGTATGTCGAGTTCGAACGCAGGGCCGCTGGATTCGAACCCGGGACCTTTACCTTACAGTGATAAGAGCCGTGTCAACGCCTAAACCGTTGCGGACACCGACGCCCCGCGATATTTTATATCATAGACATAAATGACAAATAGAAAAGAGCGAAATCAATTTTTTGTATTCGGTAAAAATATTCATCGCTGTGCAAAGAAAGGTATAATTGATGAAAACGTTTCATTTTTATTTACCATTTATTATAGAAACGTATGAAAAGAGTGTTTTTTACTGGCCGGACCATAAAATCCCCATTCTCGACTTCCTTTGAGTTAAATAAAACCGCCTATTGTCCAAGAATATTTCCCAGATTTACTGCTTCCCTAACCCTGTCACAAACATATAAAAATAGCAGAAGACAAATTCACGTTTCACAACAATTCCACACTTTACGTGAGTATGAAAATATTTGGTTCAAAGTTTACATTTACTGTTTTAATTAATTAAGGTTTTCAGTTGAGACAAGAAAGTCAGTGTCACGAGGGGGATTTGAACGGGTTGAGTGGGGGTTGAGATGGGTAGTTAGTGCCCGAGTGGATCGAAGTCATGATATATCAAATGGTAGAGTAGCGGCGTATCTAGCCGAAGATCGTGAGTACGAATCCCGTTCGTTACACTAACTTTTTTATCTCAACTAATACGTTAATTAAGTAAAAGATATTAATTGATCAAGCGAACCACGAAAACTAGTGGATTTAATAAACTAAAATATGATGATTAGGGACCGTTAGTAGATGATTATTTGGAAATGGTGAGATGCGGTCTGGTGTGTTGTAGGTGTCAGAAAAACAAACACTTTGGGTCAGTAGATATGCTTTGATTGAATATAAAAATTATATTTTGCATTGCATAAATTCATATTTTTCCACATCCTACATGTACATTTACATATATCTTTACTTTTTACAATCAACATATGTTTTGTAATTCACCCATTGAACATGATCCGAATAATGTGTTTTTCTCTACTACCGAATTCTTGACAGCTACTCACAAATCTAACAAAATGTTATATTAAAAGTCAAGTAACCACGCTTCGCACAGAATAAGTACATACTTGAATATCTACGGTTTGCAACAATACATGTCGTAGATTAATGAGGCTGTTTAAAAAAGATTTAATTGTAAAATCCGTCATTCCGTCTAAATAAGGCATCTTGAAAATCATGAATGGAAATGTTTATGGAAAGGTAATGAAAAGGGGCACTTCCGACTGGAAGAAAGAAAAGAAAGACATCCAATTCATGAACAGAAAATAAAAAGGCCTTTTTAAGAAGTATTTCCGATTTTTCAGGTTTTTCCCCTCCAATACCTTCAACTTGTACCATTTTATTCTGAAATGTTTAACTGAAACAACAAAATATTATTTCTAAAGGAATTGAATAGAGGATCCTTGACGGTAAAATAAAGGTTTTGAAAATAAATTATTGAAAACATCGGACACGCCGTAAAATGAAATTCGAGGAATTCAAATTACGAACTACTGAAAAAAAGACGAACAAAAGGTATTTCGGTTTTTAAAATTAAATTAGTTTAAAAAAAATACACCGATAATACATCTATTCCACCGGGTATAGCCGAAATCACCGGGCAGAAAGTGGAAAACGAGAAAGAAATAAAGCAAAAATCCAACTCCGGTCTGAACTACAAAACCGAACAGCCATAAATCTGCGAGCTGGAAATGGAGCGTCGAAATAAATTATCCGATTTTCCCTCTTAAAACTGAGAATTTTTAACTCTTGCAAAAAACATTGCGCATTAGGATTTTCGTAGCCGTCACGAGAGATGCCCTTTTTCTTGAATACTTAACATATATTAATTTATTAGTATGTGATGACTGTATTTAAATATTAGTAGTTGTTTTGGGTGCGAACTTCCAGTTTTTATTCAATATATATATTTCTTGGCCTTTGTTTCGGGGAGTTTACTGCCTTGTTCATGGCAGCATGCTTACAAACAATAATCGATTACATTAAAACAAAATATACAAATTTGAACATTTTCAATATTTTATACAATTATTCAGTATTAAATTAAACATGCAAGTGTCACCAGGTGAGGTTTATTTTTATGCCTTTTTCACGTTTTTAGCCGCACTCTAATTTCTAAATTGAAATATATGCCTGAATTTCGGTATATATGCAATATAATAATATGAAATTATATTATAATTATGTAATAATATCATAATATAATGTAATAATATATATATACTTATGTGTCGAGAACGTCT
>CM077104.1:7760443-7801135 GCA_039619505.1 Cimex hemipterus
ATATATATTACAATTATTTTTGCCATTGCACAAGTCATATTTTACAAATACTGAAAATTTAAATAACAGATTTTTTATCGAGAAGGTCAAGGTTTTTCTTGAGATAAAATAAAAAATTAAGATATTATTATTAATATAATAAAATAACGAGCATTATTTTTTGTTTATGCGGATTTCTTTGTTGAAACTAAGTTTACATTACAAATAAAAGATTAAACCGAGGAAAAAATATTTAACAAAAATCTAGCCTCCTTTTTTCATACACCTGTCATACTGTTATCTGTACTCTTTAAGATATTTTAAATGTTACAAGCTCAATATTTAAGGAAAAATAAAAGACAATAAAAAATAACAGACATCAACTTTGAAGGTGTAAGAAGAATTTTGCAACAATTTTCAAGAAGATTTCATTTTGGAATTTTTTCTTTTGTTCAGGTTAAGAGCAAAGACTATTTACAAAAATTTAACCTCCTTTATTCTATATAATAAAACCTACATTTCTGTCGTAAAAATAATATTTTTTATCGAAATTGTTTATGATACATTTTTTATGCTCAATAGGATAAACAGAGTAATATACCAAAAATTATATTTTTACACCCACCCCTTAATATTTTGTAAGCTACATTTTTTTGTGTGATATTTCAATAATTAGTTAAAGTAGTTAGGAACGGTCAGGAATGAAATCATTTTAGATAAACACTTCTTCTCCGGCGTTTCGACCTTTATTCGGGTCATCTTCAGGGCCTGGGTGAATTACAAACATACGATTTACGAGAAAAAATATAATTATACAATAAAGAAATAAATAATATCAATTTGGAACCAAGATACTCACATAAAGTGTGTCTGAATTGTGAAACGAGTATGTATTTTCCTGTTTCTAATCTAGTAAATAATCTATGATCATAGGAGGTTTTATTTGTCTAAAAAAATAGAGACTGGGACTTTCCGAATTGGATTTGCGATTCGGAATTTATACAATGAAAACTGTTACAAATATTGGAAAGTAAGTTAATTATTGTATTATATTATATTATAAATTTAACGTCGTTTTCTTTATAATTTAGTGTATTTTATGTTTTATTGTTGTGTATACAAACTAAAATAACTTCTTCCCTTAAAAGTGTCTTTTTAAACTAAAACTATCTAATATTGTTTAGGGCAAAGTGCTAAGAAATTAAATAATTCGTCTACACATTGTGAATCTTCAGAAGTACAAAACTGATCACACCTAATCATATAAGTTTTATAATTTAAATTTAATTTTTGGCCCTTTTTTTATATCAAGTATTTGATATGTAGCGTTGGGCTTTTTACATTTGAATGTCCAAATAATTCATACAGCTTATGTAAAACAATTTAAATTTTCTGAAAATATTATATATATATAGATGCTTTGTAATTAAATATAATGTTTATATGTACATTTTTATCATAGTTTTTTCATCTTCTAAAATTCTATAATCTTCAATACTTGTGTCCTGCCCTAAAGACTTAATCTGTTTTTAGAAAAATGACTATCTCTTCATTTCATTTTTTTAAAGTCAAATTTGCATTTCTCAAGAATTCTGTATAAAAATTATATAAATGAAAAAAAAACGGTTCTAACAAAATTTACATATTGTTTTCGAAACGTTTTGCACCCTAAAAAAGAGCCTTTAAGGCCGAAAACCGTCGTTAAATTGTTTGTTGCCGTAATTTTTGATTAATTACAGTCTTTTTTCTTTTGTGCTCCTGCACTCACCGATCACTCAGTTTGTATGTATAACGTATTAAGTATAATTATAAAAAATTGAATTTTTTATTCTGGTTAGCAGTTATAGTTTATTTCATTATACGTTTCTAAATTGATGTTTTATTCTTCTTTAAATTTTTGAAGGTCTGACAACTCTATGTTAAAATCCTCTAAAATCGCTTATTCAGATTTAAAATTGGTATACAACATCATTGATTATATAAATATATTTTTTTAATTTTAAATGACTTCACTTTATTTTATACAATGGATAATTTTATTCACCTAACAGTACAAGTGGCTTGGATATAGTTTACCATTTTACAACTAAAATTTTATGTTTTTATTATTTTATATCTCACACCTTCTAGATGAATATATAGTTTCCGTTCTTAAAAGTAATATTTGATGTTTAGAAATTAGATTTATTTTAATCCGTCTGAATCTCACAAGATCATCATTTCTCATCTGTCGCCTTTCGTAATTAACCTGTAAATTAATTACACCACTTGTTTCTCATTTTCCACTAGCCTCGTATATCTCAATTGCGCAATATCCCTTTCTTCTCTTTCAACCCTCTTCTCATTGTTCATGGCGCAAATTGTTTAACGGGTCCAGGTCTCCCGCATCGTTCGGCTTTCACCTCGTGTTTAAATTGCTTGGTAATTAATTTATTATGCGCCTTAATCTAACCGGGTTGTTGGAGTAGATCGATAACAAGGTCTTTTATATAAAAACCAATCATTTTGTCAATTGAAGAAAAACACAGTAAACAAAATTATCATTACTCTCACCAATCAATGTTTAATCTCGTAAACAATACTGTTTTTCCCTCATCTTCCTTTAAAAAATTATGAAAACATGAGGTATAAATACTAGACACTGAATAAGTGTTAGATAATATCAACAAACCTTTTCAATAGTATCTGTATAAAAGTATAAGTAAATATAGAAAAATTCAAAAAAGAAAACCCACTCTCAAATCTTACCACATTTTCGAAGGAAATAGAATTTATTATCTAACTTCATGTATCTATAGCCGATCATCGTTCAAATAATATAAAATTGTTTTTTCTTTCTCCGAAATTTGGTCAACACACATGCAATACGCATTCACATAAATACATTCAAACCTATATACATAGCATTCATTCTACTAAATCACAACACCAAAACAATCCAATTGGGGTCGACGGGGTACTTCATAAATATTCCTCAATCGACCAAGTCGCCACATCTCTTCCTGCTCAATCAGACCCTCCCCATTCACTCTAATAAATACACTCATTCATACAAAACTCATATTTTGACGGCTATATACAATTAAAAAAATCTCCATTCTTCTAAAAAGCGGAACAGGAGACCCTGAAAATCGCTCTCGTGTCCAGGAACCATTGTTCAATCCGGCGACATGACATCTCTCTCTCTCTCTCTCTCTCTCTCTCTTTCTCTCTCTCTCTATCTATCTATCTATCTATCTATCTGTACAGCCCGCCTTTATTATGTGGGACACATCGACCAACTTTTCTCTGCATAAGGTGCACTGTGCACTGGACTCGCTTTGGCCCAAAAACGAGTGCCCGTGTCAACAGCATTTGGCCAATCCTAATTTGGTGAGGACGATCCCTCGTCTCTTCCTCAGCCATTTAATCCATTCGCAAGAGGGTCTCCTACGACCCCGCCCATTGATGCTGTCATGTTTGTTTTTTGTTTTTCACTGTGTGGTTAGTGACCTGATCGCCTTGTATGGAGGGTTGGATGTTTTTTTAACCAACGTTTTTTCGAGAGGCTCCATCTCCGCGTATTTCTCTAACAAGAGCACGACTAGAGGGTTCACAGAACCTGTTCCGTACAGCCCAGACAGCGCTCAGAGTCGGCTGACCCTTCCTCGGTCCACAGTGCTCCGCTGAGTATGTAAGCTGCATTGAGGGGTGCAACGACCAGAAGATTGCTACTCCGTCTGTAGTATATATACAAGGCACAAACTTCTGTAAAAATCAAACGAAAACCGGCTTATCTATTTCTAAGTTCAAAGAATTTAACCTTGTAGAGGTATGGCGGAGTACACGATTTCGTTCTTCAGACCAACCCACCGGAAAGATCCCAGCCGAAGCACGACCCCAGCGTCAGTTCGCGATATCACCGAAGCGAATAATTATTGTATAAATTGATTCATCTCATATCTTTTATAAATAATTAACAATAATTTACTTACCAAGATGGAATATTTTTTTTTTGCGTTGTACCTTATTTTACTTTAATGACTTATAATTCTCAAAGCCTTGTTTACAACGTAGCACTCTTACAATTTCGATCGTTTTGGAAACGGTTCGTATAAGGGAAAAACAGTGTTAATTCCCAATGGCCTAACGACGTGACGGAAGGGAAGACCTACTTGTAATTAATCCGTCGAGGGATGTCGTCGATTGAGAAAAGCTCCTTTGAAATTGAAGCCCTCTCTCCGATTGAGAACGTGGCAAATTGATGGCATTCAAACCTTCCCAGACGAGATACTTCGCCGAAACAAACAATTTCTCTTTAGATAAATAACTTAAAGTTCAACTGTTCAATCGTTTCTTCTAAAATATCAGCTACAAAAAAAACACACGATTTCGTACACACGTGGAACACCATTAACGAAAAAACTAAAGTTCAAAATGAATCTTTTGCGTATTGCGTTTATAGTTGTTCATGAACTCACAAGGGTTTGCTTTGTATTTGAAATATAAAAATCATATATAGAATTATTATTTGAAAAAAACATGCAATTCTTGTTTGATAGTTTCATCCTAATTCAGTGGAACTCCATAATAAGTTGATTGGTAAGAATAAATTTTCTTTTATACAATACGCGTTTATTTCCTTCGACATGTTCCGGTCTAACATAAACCATCGTCAGTGACCTTTTAAAATTGAGTGGTTTCTTATTTAGAAATCGAGATATGCTGTCTGGTTCAGATTAAAAAAAAAAACATTTTCTTCATCGTGCTACGTTTCGAACTTTATTGAGATCATCTTCAGGCAAAGTGTTTGTTTTGTGCGTAGTTGTGCCATTCTTGCGTGCGCTGTTGAGAGTGCCCCTCGAAAGAATGGCACAATTATCCACAAACCAAACGCTTTGCCTGAAGATGATCTCAATAAAGATCGAAATGTAGGCGCGATAAAGAAAATGTTTTTCTGAAACCTTCATCACACCAGACCTCATCTCACGATTTCTAAATAAATATGGATTAACGGTCACTAATTACCACACATTAAGTGGCTTGACAGTTTGTTACACATTTGTAAGTGTAAAAGTGGATATTGCTGACAGATTCTCCCCGACTATATTCGTCCAGATATCCACTTTTAAACGTACAACTATACAAGAAACCGTCAAACCACTTTTTTTAAGTCACTGAAGATAGTATATATTAGACCAAAACGCGTCTGACGAAATAAGTGTTTATTGTGGAAAAGACAATTTATTTCTTACCAATCAACTTACACCCAATTACGATTGACACCGTGAACAGCGACTTGTTAAACATATTATATTAGCTACTTAAGTGTGTAATTTAAGTGTACAAAATTAATAATTAATAACAGATGATATCGATATTTTATTGTGGGACTGTTTTGAACAGGGCTTTTATATTGGATATTTGACTGAACGTTAAT
Source organism: Cimex hemipterus (assembly GCA_039619505.1). NCBI lineage: Eukaryota > Metazoa > Arthropoda > Insecta > Hemiptera > Cimicidae > Cimex > Cimex hemipterus. The sequence continues at coordinate 7,765,842 of CM077104.1, forward strand.
AACAATGCTGTCACACATACAGCAAATAAACTGCGGGGGTTGTGGCGAATGACGATTTAGTAGGAAATCAATATGGCTTGGGTCGGTTGACAAAAACGACTGCTGATTAAATGCTTTCAATTTTGTTAGCCCAACAGAAACGGCAAAACATTTCACATTGGTTGAAGTCGTGAAGAGAGGTCGAGAATGAGGTAGTTTAGGAAAACACATTTTTTTTGCGGACGCTTCGACCTTTATTCGGGTCATCTTCAGAGCCTGGTTAAACTATAAAACAATATTTCGATTGGAAAAAGTACAATTTAAGATGTAAATATAAATTTAATAGTCACATAAAGTGTGGCGCCATTCTTGTGGTGTCATATTGATTTTGTGTGACAATCATGTGAAACGGGAATTGGCCTTCTGATGTTTTTATATTATTGTGACAGGGTGGGGTAAATCTGGAAAATTTTCTTTGATCATAGGCGGTTTTATTTAACTCAAAGGAAGTCGAGAATGGGGATTTTCTGGATTGGATTTGTAATTCGGTTTTCTATATTCGAAAGAAAGTTAATTATTAAGGATGATCATGAAGGAGAGGGAAATATAAAAATAAGGTTTAGTAGTTTATTTGCTTTACTTCGGCTGAGTTTGTATTTTTCTCTTCTGGAATAAATGATGTCTGTGTCTCTGTTAATGAATTTGTATTTGTTGTTTTTTTCCATGTTTAGTATTTGTATTTTGTCGAGATCAAAGTTGTGTCGTTTTTCAAAAATGTGTGGGATTGGGTTTTGGTATTTTACAATCATTAATGTGTTGCTTTTTCCGTTGTTCTATATATTGGGATGTAATTCAGTTCATACAATTAATATTATAAATTACATAGTATTTGTAGGCTGTTGGTGTTGGCTCTTTGTCTTTGGAAAAAAGTGTATGTACTATCTTTTGGTTTTTAATATGTTTTCAGGGGAAAATTTTTCTTAATTTGTGTGACAATGTATACGAATGGCATGAACTTGTATATCGGTTTGTCTTTGTCTGATTGTGTTTATGATGTGTTGTGGAGGATGTTGTTTCGTATAGTGCTGAGATAATTGTTTATGATTTTGTGGTTTACGTTTTTAGAGTAGGTGTTGTTATGTAAGATTTATTTGTATGTTTGAATATTTTTATGTGAACGGATTCAGGACTAAGAGATAATAATCTTTTAATATTGTGTGTAGGCCTGAGGGAAGTGTCAGAGTGGCGGGAACAGTCGTGAAGTATGCACATGATTTTCTTCTTCTGGCTGAAGACCGGCTTACTCTTCGGAACAACATAAATCACATAGAACGTTATTGTGATCTATGGAACCTATGAAGCAAGTAATTAAATAAGTGTAAAATCATCATAAAAAGGAGGCCCTTTTCTGGCTTAAGCACTGGGTTGATTTGGCGGAAACGTACTCATGCCCTTTTGATTCAATCTTGGTGCGAATGGGAAATGAAATTATAAAGGCAACTATTGAAGTCGTTAACCATTACAAATATCTGAGTATTACCATGACTCTCGTCTGTCTATGACTGGGCCTTTTACGGTGAGGATATCATCGGCAAAATTTGGATAAATCATTTTTGGAAGGCCCTCAACTATAACTTATTCAAACCTGTATGCCGTTCAAATTTGTACTATGGTGCCTAGTGTTATTTCGAAGATAGAGGAATAATTTCAACGTTTCTTTATCAAGAGGTCGTTTAAGCTTCACCGCATAACACTAATTTGCACGGTTTCTATTGAGACTTCTCTCTGGTTTTCATGGCTGGTTCACCTTACGTCCGCATGTTAGATACTGCATCAAGACTTTGAATCTGCCTGCCACCGCCTTTCTCGTTCTTTTGCGTTTTAGATTATACAAGAAAAGAATCTAGTTTAAGCACTGGGTTAATTTGGCGGATGTACTCATGCCCTTTTGAATCAAACTTTCAGGATCGGGATATGCCCAGTGCGTCAAAGGATGGATGTTCATTGCTTTATTGTACCAATCTTCCATTAGAATGTCATCTGTTCGTTTTATTACGTCTACCCTGTTACAATCATATAAAAACAGCAGAATAGAAATTCACACTTTCACCCAAAATCAATATGACACCGCAAGAATAGCACCACATTTTGAGTGACTATGAAAAATTGGTTCAACATTTATATTATCTTAAATTGCATTTGTCCAATCAACATATGTTTCGAAATTACTGAAGATGACCTGAATAAAGGTCGAAATATCGCCAAAAATTTAAAAATGTACTTTTCTAAACAACCTCATTCTTGACCGATTGACGTTTGATTTTACGAGGAATTAAAGAGGATTTATTTTTAGAATTTGTTTAAATGAAATTTTAAAGAGGGTTGTTAAATTATTGAAATGGTTCAAATGTTATGCTGCTATGTGAAACGTACCTCTTGATTGGACGGCTGGGAAATCAATAAACATTTGAATATATTTTGATCTGTATGGGTCATTGAATGTGGGCCATTCACATATATTTTTTGCATTTTTATACAGTCCCCTTTCTTCTCCCTGCGTAGGATATTTTTCAAAAGCACATAATTTCAGCAATTCTAAATGTAGTGATAATATGCTTTATGTGATCACTTCTAGTATAAACAAAGAAACCAAAATATAAATTCTCTTCTTCACATAATCTACAGTAAGTCCGGGAAAAGACGCCCATTTTTTTCTAATTTCCTTATCACAAGTTAAGTGAACAATTGCATTTAAGTAACATTGAATAAAAAATAGGAAAAACAATGAAAGTCAAAACACAATTACGCCTACTACTCAAACACGAGCGATCAAACAATATCGAGTGTCTTGGGACCCGGGAACGAGACAGTCATGTTTCATCTTGTTTGTTATTATTTGTTAATAGTTTTTTTATACAAAGGTTCGCAACAGTAAAGGGCATATAAACCCTCAGGGTGCCGGTGTTTTTGAAAAAAAAAACCGTTTGTAAGTTTTTACAACCGGAACCTTTACCTTACAGTGATGAGCGCCGTGTCAAAGACTGAACCTTGCGGCCATCGACGCCCCTCTGTTCGTTATTTGAATTATTTTATCCACTTTATCCCTCAACAAAGGTCGTTAAGTTCGATAGTCAGTATCTGATTTTTTTCCACGTTTACACAATTTAGGTTACTATATGGATATTATCCGCAGTTTTTTACCTTAGCTGGCTATCTTGTTTGTTATGCTTCCGTCCGTTATAATAGTTTCGTCCTAATAAAGCTTGAAATGCCTCAGTTTTCTGGGTTTATGCATGTGCATACGGAGAGGACTTATTTAGGGAGACGCCCTCAGCCCAGTTTAGCCTGCTCTTGCAGTAAACTCGCTTTCACAATTACCCAATCCTGGCGTGAATGGCGAGGCAGTTCAAGTTTCTCTCCTAACGTACGGATGCCCTGGAAAGGTGCGCTACCAGAAGGAATCAACACAAATTACATTTTAATATAGACACTGCCATGAAATTGCCGCAAACTCTGCATAAAGGTTCGAACAACGAAATGTTCACGGGCAAAACAGTAAAAACCCTGTCAGGGTAATCATTAGCACAACAGTTTCTGCATGTAGTAAGTCTTCAACCTCTTGAGGTGTTGCGACAGTATCAATTATTATAAACATCAGTCCCATCATCAGTCCCCGACCGGTTGGAGTCTTCTTACCCGGAGAGTTCTTGACCTTCTTACCCGACAAGCAGGTCTCCAACAAAGGAGTATTTCCGCAACAAGTGCTAATAGCAGCATTAACAACGTCGATAAGTGGTGGCCTAGACCTGGTCAATCTTACCCCCTTCTTTCGAACTACTCGACCGACGTTTCGTTCGTATCTTCAGTGCTCTTTCTAATCATAATTGGATTGTGTGTTGTTATGGTATCGTTTTGGTTGTGTCTGTACATTTTTACTATTCGATCGCGTTATTGTTTTTAAGTTTTTACGAACTGAAACCAATACGTAGCATGAACAGAGCGAGACAATAAAAAGCAGGACTTAATATTCGTATTACATAATTGTCGTGACTTCAAAAAATCACAATATCACTGAAGATGGCAAAATGCAGAAACTTATCTGACCGACATAGCAGGGCTAGGCATAGTACAATAGAATGATCGTGGCATATGCAAATGTCAATTTTTTATTTACCAATAGCAACATGTTCCTTATTTAACGAGTCACGTGACCATGCTTTATATTTCATTGTCGTCTGATTTGCAGTGTTGTGCAATTATAATTTATGGTGTACTGTGTTACACGAATCATTTGTAGTCATGAGTGAATGTTTGAGTTATATACGCTTGGTTACATACAAATGAATATGATTTAATAGTGGATTTACTATGGTTAATAAAACCATACTACCACAGTAAACAATTGAAATTGTGCTAAACCTTGATTAAAAGCGATTTTATTAAATATTCAAAAAGCAGTGAAAACAGTTATTTAAGTTTATTTGTAAATTTTTCATGACCATCTCAACACCTGCAAATTGTCAGCAAATTATAACTTGTTTTCTTAAGTATTTAAATAATTACTGCAATAAAGTAAACGTTTCAACGAGATAAACCTCATTTTTGTTTATGATTTGTCGTTTACATTAAAATCTTTGGCCAACTTGTATAAAACAATTTTGATTGATAGATTTGAAGTTAGCAATGACATGAACTGACTCATTGCTCTACTTTGTGACCCCTCTGAGGTTATTGCTTGACCTCAAAAGGTGTACCACAATTTATGGTCCGGCTCTCTCGCCACTTTAAGATTTTAAAAAAATCAACAAACAAAATTTCGACTAAATTGTGTATTTACAAATAAAAATTTCAACTTCAAATTTTAAAGAAACAAAATACGTTTTCTGGGACAAAAATATAAAAAACCGGAATGACAATGGGAGGAGCCTTGACTCACCTTGCAAGAGAAATTTCTGAATCAAAAACATCTGGATATCGCCAAAGATAGGGTAGGAGTGATTATCAGAGGCGGGAAAAAATAATCCGCTCTCGCTCCTGCCCATCGGTACTGGCGATTAGAGACGTGACATTTCCCACCCCCCAAATTACACCTCTCGACTATCAAGATGCTTCCTTAAAAGTGTTGAATCCAAGTTTTCTGATGACTCTCCCTGAATAAGCTTCAAAACTCTCTCATGTATCCGGATTATAGCCATCGTGGCGTCTCTATGTCTGGCAAGATAGGCACCTTCTCCTGCATCTCGCTCGGAAATTTATGTTGGTCCCTGCTCGGGAATTTCTAGATCTCTCTCTCTCTCTCTCTCTCTCTCTCTCTCTCTCTCTCTCGTTGGAAACATCCTGACATCGAAATCGATTATACAAGATTTCGTGCAAACGTCCCAGCCTCTTTTCCTTTTTTGGACATGGAAATCGTTGGGAACATAAGGCTCCCCTCCATTGAAATTACGTTTAATTTTAAGAAGAACTTATAATAAGAAGAACAAAATATAATACATGATAACTTAATAACTTACATGATTATATTATATTTATATATAACTTATTAGTATATAAGTTCTAAACGCCAGAAGGGTAAATCTTCTCCATATTTTTGCTTCCTTTAATCTAGCATTATTTGATATTTTTATGTTTTGGTTTGTGACAGATTTTGCCCACGCAAGCGAATTGTTAGGACATTAACAAAACTAAACAGGGTAAAATAATATTGTTTATTATAAAAAATTATTGTAGTAAAGATGGAAGGTTGCTACACTATATTGTTAGTTTTTTTTTTGCTTGAATTAAATTGTTGATCAATAGGATATATTTCTAGAAAGAAAGACGAAGGACATAAGTGTATTTTTTCTTATTGACCTCATAAATTTCAAGATAATTAATTGAATAATCGAATAATTAATTGAACGAGGCAATTTTTATATAAGTTTTAATTCAGTATTTACATGGCATTATGGTAATATAATACAGAAAATATTCATCCGAACTGGGAAACTTAATGGATCGATCACGCCTAATTTGCTTGAAATGTGTAGCAATTTTACGGGCCAAATGTTCTGACCTGAGGAGGAGTGATGATGCTTTGACAAATAGCTGTTATTCCTCAGTTCGAATTGAATGTTGACCTCTGGTACCGTGAAACGGGAAATGAATCATATCAGTAAAGCAGTTCAATGCCTGGAGAAAGGCATGTTGCATACATTTGGAAATTTATGTTTAAACATATCCACAGCTCATAGCACATTGGTGATGTGCGTTTGTATTGGATTCCTTTCAACAAGGAGAAGAGATAAAGGAATTTCAATTATTCCCTTGGGAAAACAAAACTCGGTATGCACAAAACAGCTGATTAAAAATAAAGGATTAACAGGCGATAATCAGAATAGGTGGTTAGGCGTTGTTTCACCCCCTTATCCGACAGGTTCTACCCTTTTTCAAAAGCTTTTCCCTGTACATAGTTCCTGCTATTGCATTCAATACGATATTGATTACTTAACACGTTTTATTTCCTAATAAAAACATCCAGTTTTGTATCATCTATGAGAGGATTTGTACGACAGTAAAACACATTTATTTTCAATGTCGACTCGTTATGATTATACAATTGATAAGCAGCTCGCAATAAAATTATTTTAGACATTCAAATTTAAACAAACAACTAACGCTACTAAATTAATAAAAACTATGTAAAAATAGAACAAAATTAAATTAAATTATAAAACTTATATGGTGGAGTGAGATCAGTTAAGTACTCCCTAAGATTCACAATGTGTAGACGATTTATTTAATTTTTTAGCACTATGTCCTACCTTAACTAATATTAGAATATTTTAGTTTAAAAATATATTTCTAACGGAAGAAGTTATTTACACTAAAGTACAGAGGAAATTTTATGTTAAATTTGTAATATAATACAATAATTAACCTATATACTATTTGTAACACTATTAATTAAAAAAAACACTAAAATAAAACCGCCTATGATCGCTCAAAAATAACCAGATTTACCGACCGGACAGATATACTTGATTCATAATTGATATTATTTATTTCTGTATTGTATAATTATTTTTTTCACGTAAATCGTATGTTTGAAATTCACCCAGGCCCTGAAGATGACCCGACTAAAGGTCGAAACTTCGGCGAAAAAGTGTTTATCTAAAATGATTCATTCCTGACATCTCCTTAATTAACTTTAACAAATTATTGAACAACCAATCGCTAAATATCACACAAAAATATTTAGTTTACAAAATATAAAGGGGTGGTAGTAAAATTGTAATTTTTTTTATATTACTCTGCATTGAAAATATCTTAAAGAGTTCACCTAACGGTATGACTGTAAATTAATGTCAGCAATTGAACCATTTGTTAAAAATATTCTCTTCTCTCCATTCTCCCTATTTTCATGTTCTCTCTCTCTCTCTCTCTCTCTCTCTCTCTCGCTCTCGCTCTCTCTTTAAAATTGAGAAACTGGATTAAAGCTGAGCTGTTACCTGAAACACTCAGTAATGTACCGCTAATTCTTCGGTTTACTTTTCGACTATGGATTCAAGAAAACTAACCGATAAACATGCTGTAGGTGAGGCCTTTTAAAGTTTTTCTTTAATAGAAATTTTAGCTTGTGCTGCTAAGCTCAGCAACATGTTTAGACATTTTAGACATGAATTAAATGATTAAACAAATAAGGACCAGCGGCCGTTTGGCTGTCCTTAGCAGTGTTGGCAACCCAACAGAACAACTTCGTCTGGGTATTAACTGAGTTAGTCCCGTGTCTGTGACTCCTCCGACGCAATTAGAACCGGCCATTACCGGTGGGTCACCTCCATCTGCAATGAATAACCAACGTTATTTTATTAGGCGTTTACTACCACCGTCCCTCTAGACGGAATAGTTTTACAACTATGAAACATGGGGGGCCACTGTTGGACGTTCTCGCCGTAGTCACCGTCGATACGGGTTAATTATGGTTTCCGGGAAGTTTTCATATTAAGCCCCCTACTGGCGTTGGATGAATGGAAACTTACTCTTTAAGTTTAACTTACAAACTTTATCCCCCTTCAGTACACATGCATATTAGATGGAAGGTTGTTCTTTAGATAGACTTCAAATCGATGAACCCTTCTTTCCTTTTTGTTGTAACGGAAAATCAATGATTTGAAAACATCTCGTTTACACGAGTTCCATAAAAACAAAAATATTCTATTTTGGTTTCATTAAAATAATGAAATTAACTTTGGAAATATATCTTTGTTATTTAGCGACCGGCTGTTCAATAATTGGTTGTAGTGAAGAACGGTCAGGAATGAAGTATTTTAGAAAAACAAAGTATTCATTTGTTTGTCGACGTTTCGACCTTCCTTCGGGTCAACTTCAGCGCCTGGCTTAAATACTAAACATACGTTGATTGGAAAATCAAAATATAAAATACAGATGTAAATAATATGTATTTTGAACCAAACATACTCCCATAAATTGTGGGGTCAATTTTTTTTAGTGTGAAATTGTCATGAATCATGCATTCTTTTATACTATTATTGTAAAAGGAATGCTGTAAATCTCGGAAATTTTCTTTGGCCATAGGCGGTTTGTTTTTGGTTCAAAGAAATCGTTAATGGAAGGTTTCTGGATTGAATTTGTGATTCGGGGTTTATTCGAAAGGAGGTTCAAATTTATGAGCGGTTTCTCACAGAAAAAATAACTTTAACTTTGCAAACGCCGGACTAGCACAAGCAAACAACACATAAAAAAATACAAAATGTCTCACAAATTTAAAGCAAATATTTTAAATTTTGAAATTAAAATTTTCATTAGCAACATTAAAGCACTAATAAGCTAGAACTAACCAGATTAAGAAAATTCCTTGTGTTACAGACGAACAAATAACGCAAAAATTAAAGTTTCCTTATTAGAAAAATGAATGAACTTATTACAGAAGAAATCGTTTAAAAATGAAAATATTAATTAGTTAGACAGACATACGTATTAAATGCGGCAATCAAATTTCGGTATGTTCCCAGTGTCTGGAAATTTCCAAAACTCATCATTATACAAAGAAATCAGATCTTCCATCTTATTTCAGAACTTTGAAAAAAACATTTTTTCAATAACTTCACTATTTTTCGGGGTCCGCTTGACCAATTAATAGCATACAATTAATTAAGGCTTTAAGTGGGGATAAAAAAGTCAGTGTCACGAGCGGGATTCGAACCCACGACCTTCGGCTCAAGTTGTAGAGCAGCGACGTATCAAGCCGACAGTCGTGGGTTCGAATCCTGCTCGTCACACGGACTTTTTATCTCAACTTAAAACCTTATTTAATTGTACGATATTTTTTTCAATGTTGAAAAAATCACTATCACTTAACAATTTTCACACCTAGAGACAGCAAATTTTAGAAAACGTACGCCACTTTTTTATCCGTTTTAGTGGTGTAATTGCGTTTTTAATTACTTTTTTCAAAGATGAAGAAATTTAAGGAAAGATAGCAACCGTAGTTAATGGATTTGTAAGGTGGACGGTTTAAAAAGAAGAAAAACCTAAGGAAAATTTGAATTCAAGTTTTGCAACACTGAAAAAAAATATTTTTCCACGTGTAGAAATGTGTAGAGTTAGTGACCGTTAACGGATAATTATTCAGATATCGTGAGATGCGGTCTGGTGTGATGTAGGTATCAGAAAAACATTTTCTTTAACCTGCCAACGTTTCGATCTTGAGTGAGTAGAAATACTTTGATATAATATAAAATATCATTTTTGCATTATATAAATTCACTTTTCCAAATTCTATATGTATTTTCTAAATGTAAACTATGTTTGTAAATCCCAGGCCCTGAAGATGATCTCAATAAAAGATCAAAACGTTGGCACGATAAAGAAAATGTTTTTCTGATACCTACATCACACCAGACCGCATCTTACGATATCTGAATAAATATTTTTCAACGTTCTGACTCCTGAAACGCTTATTTCACAAAATTTTGCAGGTTTAGTATTGATCTTATAGGCAATTCAACGCAGTTTTCAGTGGTATCAAAGGATTTGTACAAAAATCTTTTAGGTTTGGAGTTATTAATGTTTGTTTGAAGCAGGATCCTGAAATCTTACAAAATTCAGAAAAAAAGGGAATAACTCCAATACTTTTGAGATACCGGACATAGTTAATTAAAACGTTTCGGTTCGATTTTAAATGTAGTATCTATTGGCAAAGTTTGTAACAGGAGTAGCCCTGTATATACATGAAAAATAATGCAGTATAAAAATAATAGGCCAGTGTTTTTTGTATAGCCACACTTGTTTCCCAGTTATATATACGTTCTTTGAATATTCAGCGAGTTGCCCTTTTTCTTGAGAAATGTATCTTTAGACTTGAATATTTAGTAAAATGTGACCAACGTTTGGATTTACATTTTTAGATTTCAGTGAACAAAAATAAATATGCATAACAGGAGTGAATGTGTATTTGCAACTTAAATCTTTACTAAAGAAGAAAAGAGTTGCTTTTTTTTAAAGGTTTACATTTTTAGATTTTAGTTAAGCCTGCCTGAAGTAGCGTCCTAATAAAATTCTATACTACCCTGTTGAGACTTTCGACTCCTGTTATTGCTCAGTAATACGACACTGTTGAGAATAATGTTATTACATTTTCCTTCCGAGTAAACCACGTTATGGGCGGCTCGTTAGACGCTGTTTTATAATACGGGCCGGGCGTGATTTTCCTCTCGTTAACGCCTTTCCCCTGTAAAATTCGTACAGCGTTACAACAAAAGATTTCTTTCTTGCCGTACTAATGAGGACCAGCAGCCGATTTCAAAGATTTCCGGCGTTACGAATGTTTTTAACTATAAATAATCAAAGAAAAATGATGAAAATTGGCTATTAATTCTGTCAGATATTCCACTGAGCTGATTGAGCGGCAAAATTGATTTGAAAAAATAAATCGTAATTTGGTCGTTACAGATCATTTTGGTTGGCCTATCCTGTTGTGTTGGTTTTTCAGGTGCGTTTCCGCTTTTCGCCATCTTCTGGTCATTTTGGTTTTGTACTAATGAGGTCTTGAAAAGTAGGTTACCTGATGTACCAATCAGAAAGAAAATATACCGTTGATCAGAAAGCAGTCCGGAATAAAAAATCTTATTAGAGAATTCAGCAGAGGCACTGACACAAAACCAAACGCTGATGTACCGCCATACCTGTGATGACCTAATCCATAAATATGTGGTGTGATGTTGGTTTAGAAAACCTTTTTTTTTATTGTACCAACGTTTCTATCTTTATTGAGATCTTCTTCAAGGCCTGGGATTTATAAACATGGTTTAAATTTAACAAATCCATGTAGGATGTGAAAAAAATGAACTTATACAATGTACTCGATTGAATCTTAAATTTCTCGTATTGTACAAATTCATTTTTTTCACATTCTAATTGTATTTGTAAAATGTTGTAAAACAATTTTTATAAATCCCAGGCCCTGAAGATGATTTCAATAAAGATCGAAACGTTGGCACGATAAAGAAAATTGTTTTCGGAAACCTACAACACACCAGGCCGCATCTCACGATCTCCAAATAATCACTAATCAATACAATTTGACCGTAAGTAAATCACAGATCTGAAGCTTAAGTTGGCGAACGTTCTGGCGTACACAATCATGTTATGCAAACCAAAATGATTCATTACTAAATTACAAGTCAGCCGCAGTCCATATAAAAAATTAGACGATGAAAAAGAATAATTATGCTTTTCAGTTAATACATTCAACATGTTATATACGTTAAAATTGATTAAAGCATCCATCAAATTTATTATGTTAGCATAAACGACAAAATTTAAATTTGTTTTGCACATGAGCAGTTAAAAAACCATTTATAACGTTTCAGTTTTAAAATAAAGTTGTAAACGTTTACAAAAATGAATTAAAGACATACGGTGACCTATTAAATTTTGTAGCGGTATAATACAATCACAAAAGTGTTGTTGTCTTTTTGTTGTTTATATGGTTGTTTTATGTAAAAAATAAAAACTGGTCATCAAAACTCGACGGTTTAATTAATAAAGATCGTTAATGAAAATACGTATTTCTTTTAAACGCGAAAAGTATTGTTGTACCATTGCTACTTGTATACGTTTTAAAAATACACATGGCACAATTGGAAGTAGGTAATTTTATTAACAAAATCATCGATACATGTGATAAAAACTTACCAACACAGCTGATCACACACAAAATTTAGCCCATCAAACTTTGGTCAAATTCATTTTAAATTCATGCGTTTTCAATAACAAGGCCTGGCAAAGCCCAGGGGATGTACAACCACAGAAGACAAACTGCCCAAACAAAAAACAGCATCTACAAGCTTTTCGGATCCAATGCTCATCAATCAAGGTATTTTATTTTAGAAAATGTTCACTAGATCTTTTAACACTACGGGCCATATTGTATGCTGTATTTCATTTACAGATTTCCTCAATTTGTGCTATCAAACTTTAAACTTTATATATTGTTTTACAATTATTATGCAATTTTTTCTTTTAAAAAAACTATTATCTATATACATATTGATAGGTGTTTTGAACTGAATCTGCTCTATTAAGTGAGCGGAGATGTTTAATTACATACAGCATACAATGGATGTTTAATGTATGTCCTTTCCTTGTGATCTGGACCGGCATGGAATACAAATTAGAGATTCAAAGGAAATTAGGTAGCGCTCCCTTATCCCCGTCTGCGGTGAATTTAAAACGCGAAGATCCGGAAAATAACATACTTCTATCATAATTCCCGTCGTACAATGCCCCCCCCCCCCCGAGTAATGAAATATCACGTAATTTATCTATTCTGCCGTAAATTTACAACATTTGACCCATCCATTTGTAATTGCAATTACATCTTCGAAAATGTAGCTTTGCACGTCGATTTCTGAGACTGGTGAGGGAATTCGTGCCCAACAGCTTGTAAAATTTGTATGGAAATTAACACAATTATGCAAATATCTTAACTTCCATTTGTAATAGTGTACGATTTTGAACTAAAGTCGAGGATTATTTGATTAGGAACATTTTTTGTATCTCTATCAAATCATAGATCCTTTAACGGTAGTTAGTCGATCATTAAAGAATGCTCTAGATATATCGTTATTATTTTATCGATATGTATATTATTTATTATTATAGAAGCATAGGTAGAATAAAAACTATTTAGTTTAAAATCACTGTTGTATTATGAAAATTGTCTTGATCAATATATTCTCGCTTTTCTGTTCAGTTTTTTCATGCTTTAGTCCACCATTTTATTTCAATACTTGTAATGTTAATGTCCCTGAACTCAGAGCAAAATTTTTGTTCATTAAAACCGTAAAAGTTAATCCATGTTACGGCTTGATATTTATTCTAAAAACGCAAACTAATCCATGCTTTTTTTGTTGTCCTTTGTTTTACATCCGGCTACTGCAGTATGTACAAAAAACTGGATACAACAATGTTGTCTTAACAACGCGTTCATGCGATACTTGCCGACAGGATAATCTAATACTTGTTAGACGTCCATACTTGTCCAAAAATGTAAAACATATCAAAATGTAACGCTTTAAAATTATTAAAGATTACAATCTATAATGTGATGACTACAAACTGTTTACTTAATTAACACTAAGAACAAATTTTCGTTGAGTTCAATTTATTGTGGGTTTTGTAGTATGAAAAACTCGTGCTATCTCTATTCCACTCTCTCTCTCTCACTCTCTTTCTCTCTATCTGTTTTACTTTGTATATCTATTATGTATCTATATGCTTACCCATCCCTCTCACTCTCTCGATTTATCTACCTCTTTCTGTTTGAAGTGTTTGATGTTTATACCCCCTTTCTACTCACGACCACTCTAGATCTCGGTATTGTCTCGATGGAAAAGCAAATTCAGCTCTATGTTGGAATAATCTTACAGTCCTCAGCAATGTTGGGAGAGAGTCTAGTTTTTCGTCTTTGTGTAGTTTCTCAAAAAACAAAAAACCGATCTAACATTCCTGGATAGATATGAATACATGAAAAATTTTAAATGGCTAGGTAGTGATGTGATGGTTTTGATGGGTTTTTTTAACCCTGGATGCAACAATTCTAACGGTTTTTAATTTACACCACTTGTTTTACATGTTGTATGCAAAAATTAAACAAAAGAAATTTTCTCTCTCTCTAGCTCATTAATCCGAGAGCTTGTACCGATTTTGGTATTTCATGAGAAACTTTAAAAAAGTGCATTGGGGTTTTTTCTCAAAAACGGCAACATTACAACATGGGAGGGGGAGAAGTTGAACTTAACCTGATCCATTGAATATAATACGCAAAGGACTTTCTGTTTAGGACCACTTTCATCCACAACAACCAACAAGCTTCACTTAAATATTTGGTAGATCATTGTACCAGAATACACTTTCGTTGTGTAAAAAAATTAAAGATGTACTGATGTACTTCAGCACCGTAGACATGCATGTTCGACAATATGGGCCGTTTCGACATGATAACAGCAAAAGCGGAGAATGCTATGTAACATACCGAGTAGGACCTAAAATGCATTTTTTTACGACTTTCATCCACGCTAGCGGTTCTGAGTTTAAATCCCGGCTTTTAGGATTTTATTTGAGAATAATTTAAAAATTAAAAAATGTATTGTAAAATGGTTTGATTTCTCATCTAGGACACCCACTAGATAGATGGATGTTAAGCACTTTTATATCTTTCATCCTTTATTTTTACCTTCTTTCTTTCTAGATTAAAAAAGGAATACAAATTTCAAAAACCGCCTCTTGGAGGCTGATTGCGGGGGATTTTAAGGCCTCAATGTCATGGTCGGTAGCACTCCTACGGCAGTAAAAAGACACATGCCGTCACCGACGCGCGAGGACCGAAAGCAGAGTACAAGGCCTAAACCACCAAGCACTCCAGGAAAACAACAAGCCAGCAAACACAGCACTAGCGAGTGAGTATCAAAAAGTAAGTTTTCAAACATCAATTAACATCTCATCAGTGACATTTCCTTGACACAGATCATATGGTTCCAAGGTACAAATAAGCAACGAAGAACTAGAGAAACTCCAACAAAAGGGTTACACGGTCGAGAAGCCTTTGTCGCAAGGATGTTCCGGCCGGATTTACCTTATGACCTACAGGCCTCCTCACAAGAAGAACGCCCCGGCCACGAAAATGGCTGTCAAAGTTATAGACAGGGCGATGATAGGGGAAAAGTTTCTCAAGAAATTCTTGCCGAGGGAGATCGCCATTTTAGCAGAACTCAACAACCCCCACTGCGTTCAAGTTTATTCAATTATGGAAGTCAATATGAAAAGCTTCTTCTTCATGAGGTATGACATATCTATTTACCGATGCTATTAACTTCAAAAAGCCGATATTGGAATACTTTCAAAGAATAAAGACAAACATAAATTAATATAAAGTTTCTGTAGGATTAATAATCTCCAATTTCACACTTCAAAGAAGTAATTACAATGGAAGTTGAAATTGCTAAATTGCTTCTCAAATTTTAAAAAAGTGGCACAATATACCACTAAATTTTTTAATTATCAAAATAATATATCATTTTTTACTTAACAAAATGTTTCACACTTAGTATAACATAGTTGGCCTTATTTAATTATTTTTTCCTCTATACACTTTCTAATACGTATTACTTTTAAATTTCTGTTTTAAAAAGGTGTTACGTCCAAGAAATAAAGATTTAACTTAAAATATCACTTTTTTTATTCTGAAACTTTAGAAACCCTTTATATTTACTACTATCTACCAAATATTTAAGAACTAACTCTACAAAAAAATTGTTAATCAATAAGCATGTTCGTATAAAATTTTAATTTTATTCAATTAACTAATCTAAGATATTGGTTGAGATAAAAAGCCTGCGTGACTAGTGGGATTCGAACCTACCACGAACTCCGCCTAGATACGCCACTACTCTACCACTTGAGCTATCGTGACTTCGATCCACTCCGGCACTAACCACCCATCTCAACCCCACCCTTCGAATTTTCACTCCTTTTTACCATTTTCAAAATTTTCTAAATCTTTTGACACTGCCTTTTATTTATCAACCAATATCTTAAATAAAGATTAACTGATTGAAAGATATCATTTGGTGCCCTCATCAAGGTCGTGGGTTCGAAACTCGCTCGTGACGCCGACTTTCTCTCAATAATTCTCAAACCCCATTCAAATACAATACTTATATAAATATATACTCATAGTTTTCGTGGTGCGCTTGAGCAATTAATATCTTTTAATTAATTAAGGTTTGTAGTTGAGATAAAAAGGTCAGTGTCGCGAGAGGGATTCGAACCCACGATCTCCGCCTAGATAGGCCACTACTCTACCGCTTGAGCTATCGTGACCGCGATCCAGTCGTACGCTACCCTCCCATCTCAACCCAACCTTTCGAATTTTCCAATTTTGTTTAAATCTCAACCAATATCTTACATAAAGATCAATTAATTGAAAGATGCTATTTGGTCAATCAGACCACGAAATCTAATGAAATTAATTTTAGCTCTGATTGATAAGCCTTTCTTTGATCCTTCCTCATGGTTAATAAGCAATGATTTATAAATTCAAACGGATGCAATGTTCAGCCGATGTATACAATTGTTTTGTACTCGTACTTTCAATGTATTTACATCATTCAGCTCAATGATGAAAGTAGATGGTTCTTGTATCAGATGAAAAAAATGAAAGTTTAAAATTGATTTGGTAATTTCTTCTGGACTTCTTGCACTTTTTACCATTTAAAAATTTATAGAATTGTAACGCTTTTTATTGCCCGATAGTGAATCAGTGCTGCCGCCAGTAATCTAAGAAGCAACTTAATTGACATGCTTGTGACCCATAAAACAATGATGATGATGATGATGATGATGATGACACAGTAGACAGTAGACATACAAAACTAATATCCATTGACCAATGATTGTCTCTGTTTTCATGTATATATCAACAGTACACGATACGCTGAGGAAGGTCAGATATAGGCCGAAATATTGAAATATTGACAACATATCAATATCTCACAGCTGACTGAACACAACCCTGATACAATCCTCATACCAACCCTAAATTAGCAATTTCCCGGTCAATAACATCAACT
This sequence comes from Cimex hemipterus, assembly GCA_039619505.1. Lineage (NCBI taxonomy): Eukaryota > Metazoa > Arthropoda > Insecta > Hemiptera > Cimicidae > Cimex > Cimex hemipterus. The sequence goes on from CM077104.1 coordinate 7,782,956, forward strand.
TGTTTTATTTTTATTTTCAAAGGTTTTTAGAATAACCACAAATTTCAGAGTTGAAATTTCTTTTTTTAAATTATCGATTAAAATGTCGTAGTACTAACGATTAGGGGGGTATATTTTAAAAAGCTCGACGAACGAAATGATGTTTGTTTTTATTTCCAAATGGCATAAGCTCTGATTAAATATTTATAAATAAAATAATACTGAACGCTGATGAGTAATTATATTTTAAAAACAGTTTATAAATAATCATGATAGCTCAAGTGGTAAGAGTAGAATAGACCGGAAAGTCGTAGGTTCGAATCTGATTGTTATTCTATTAATTATACTGTTACAAAACTACCAAACGATTAAATAGTAAGCCAATTTTTCATTTTGATAACAAAACATTTACAATTGATAAACTAATTTTTTTTTTGTGGCAGATTTGCTGAAAATGGTGATTTGTTGGACTACTTGACTACAAGGGGCGCAGTCGACGAAACCCACGCAAGGCTCTGGATTCGTCAGCTTCTTCTTGCCCTGGACTACCTACACCACAAGTCGATAGCACATCGAGACATCAAATGCGAAAACATACTCGTGACGGAAAATCTCAACGTAAAACTGGCGGACTTCGGTTTCGCCAGGTGAGCAATTTGGACAAACTATAATAATATTTGCTTTAAAGCCAGAACCGTGATAACGTCGTTTTTTAAAGGAGTTGGGTCGGCCCCGACGGCAAAGACTTGCTCTCGGAGACCTACTGCGGATCCCTTTCTTATGCCGCGCCTGAAATTTTGATCGGAAAGCCCTACTGTCCGAAAAGGGTGGACGTTTGGTCCATGGGTGTCGTCCTGTTCATTATGTTCAATCTTGCAAAACCCTTCGCTCAGACAGTTCCGGCCTCGGCCTTGCAAGCCCAGTTGGCCAGAAATTACAGGTGAGTTTTGATATTCTTCCTTCAACCTATATGTAAGCTGACCATCTCAAATGTTGAAAAAAGGTTGTAGAACAAAACCACATATTTCAAATGAAAGTAAAAATTTGTTTTCCCTTTTCAAGTATTTTGATGAAACTCGAAGGAAATTGGGTAACTACCTGTCAGGGATTAAATTCGCTGAAAAATTCTAGATTTCAAAATAAATAACAATACTCGATAAGGGTAAATCTAAAAAAGAAAGTGACGTTATTATTATTGTTCTTACTATAATATATAATAAAACAGCATTAGTAAATTTATTTGAAATTAAATTGAAAATTACATAATCTCATCATGTTTGTCCAACATGAATCTGTGATATAAGGAAATTCTAACAAATTTCAATTTTAAAAGAAATTTAAAAAATAATTTTGTTTCGTTTAAATTATAACTTTTGAATTTCTCAGAAATAACAGACTAAATTATTATTTAATAATCCTTTCTAAAAAAAAAATTAAAACTGTTTATTGAATAACGTTTTATGTTGGCAATGAATAATCATTTCCGAAATTGGTTGAATATAATATTTTTTTGAAATAGTTGATGAACTTATAACATGTTAAAAAACATGTACGTCTGCAATGAAACATGTAGTCCCTCTCTCGAGTTTCATTAAAGGCAATGTTGATGGTTAAATCAAATTTGAAATTTTCAATAGACTCAGTCGGCAGCGAATTAACTGGAAGAAATATTTGGTTTTGTTTCAGATGGTCTCCGAGAGGTGTGAGAAATGCGAGCATAAGCTGCAAGGCTTTTGTATCTATGATGCTGGAGCCACAGGCCCAGAGGAGGCCGACTGCAGCAGATCTGCTAACAGAGAGGTGGATGATGGAAGACGTTGATATTATCCGTCTTCTTCCCCACGACCCGACCACCTACAAACTCCATCCCAACGAATAGCCCAGTGATTTTTGTCGAATAATAACTTCGAGCGTATTTGCCGAACCAGTGGACTCGTTTTTGTGCCGTGTGTGGTTTGAAAATTTCCGATGGTTTCAGGTGGAATTCGCGTGGGGCGCGCGTGAGCGGAAATGCTAAAGCGTTTGTCGCCTCGATGCTAGAGCCGAAGAACACCGTCAGACCATACCCTTCTCAACTTCTTGTCGAGATGTGGATGAATGACGATCCTGAAATTCTGAAACATCTTCCTTACACACCCAAGTAAGGACGGGAGTCGAATATGGTTGCTGAATATCATCGGAAAAGTAAATAGCAGGAAAACCGTTTTAAAACATATTGTCGTCATTTTTAATAATAAAAATATTTTAATTCGTCCATTTTTTCTAAACTTACTCACAATGTGCATATTTATAAATTAAGTAAAGGAATCGCAGTGGTTAAAAAATAAATAAATAAATTGTCTGGGCAGAAAAGATACATATATAGATAAATACACGATTGTTAGAAAATCTGCTGATTAATTTTGTTTGTCATTTTGATCGGATGTCTACCTTCTGTGAATTGCAGTTTGTCAGTATTGATCATCCACCGACCAAATATTCTCGCTATTTGTCCCCAATCAGGCGCGTTTAGAATTACGACATCTTGGGTGGAAATCGCATTACCTCCCTTTATGTAGCTTCGGGTCCTATTCGGAGTGTATGTCTGTGCCGATAACTTTTTTTCGGGCACGAAAACTCCGCTCAGATTTTCTTTTGTATGTTTAAAAGTGAATCCTAGTCGATCCACTTCTATTCACTTACAACTTTAATATTGCAAATATAAAAAGAAAGGCTCAAAAACGAGTTTTTTTTTAACTTGAGTGCTTACACAACCTAATGAAATTAATTTTTATAAATAGATAAATTTGTTATTCAGTACTAATATGTATAGAAACAGTAAGAAAAGCCAGGTAAATGCGTAAAATCACGTAACTTCAATATTCACGGTAATTATTTATATAGCTAACGAAGGCCTGTTATGTCCAATAATGATAACAAAATCTGTTAACGTTTTAAAAAATCAGCAAAAGATGTTCGCAAAATACATTTCACTGTCAAATTAATTTTTTTTCTTTTTACATGCAAAGAAATAAAATTAATTCATAAATAACTTTTCTTTACTTTTATTACAAATAAAAAATGGTAGATAGTATTATCATCATCAAATTTGCTAAAAGTGATCTACAATATTTTTGGATGTCAGTGACTACAACGTTTGGAGGCAAATCAACATTCGAGACTGATGGGTTCGAATCCCAGCGGCCCGCAATTGTAATTCAATGTTCTAACAAATGAATTCTTTTATCCACATCCCCGAAAATGGAAACCGTATATAGGCCCTAAAAAGAAATAAATAAGAATGAGTGCATGTCCCCTTAGGCAGGCTTGGGCATTCTCCCGCTTTCCGGCTGCGCCTTGCTTGCTTCTTCGGGCCTCCACATGCTGCGAAGGAGGAAAATTAAAAGAAAGAAAGAAAGAAATGGCAGATGCTTAAACGGCGAGGCAAAAAAAAAATGAATTTTTCAAATTCTTTGGGCATTGAATTTTTTAATGATGATTTTTATATGTCCTAACCCGAAAATAGTTACGATAATAGTATCATCATCATCATCATCATCATCATCATCATCTTCATACTAAAAGGCCGATTTCGTCTGTAGACTGTTTTGGAACAAATTCAAGATGATCTTGAACCTTTCCGCGCGTCCACACCTGCACAGCTGAGTTGCACTAGCCCGCGATAAGGTGATGAGCGAGGTAGCGGCCTGCGGTTTTGTTACTCGTGCAATTGTAATTTTGATCCAAAAAGGAAAATTAATCGTTGGGGGACGAGGAACGTTTTTGGCAGACGATCCTACATTAGGACTCTTCTGGAAAAATTAAAATACGAAGATAGTTCATGCTTCAGAAATTTTACCCGGCTAGAAAACCACGGATTTTGAAAATTGACTATTTATGGCGTATGAAGAAACAAGTTTCAGAGCAGCCATTTCAGCCTTTCTGTTGTTTATATTGCAACATATTTCAAATCAATTCGAGCTGAGAAACCCTAAACATGGGATTTTTGGCAGATTTGTTCCCGATATGTCTATACGTGATTTCTACACATCTTCCTTCATCCTTCTCTAAATTCCGTGTTTTCGGTCAGTCCAAGCAATTCTTCTTTTTTCACGCACCACCTTCTTATTCTCACTTCCTACCTACCTCTCCTCACTACCCTTAACCCGTTCTTACTTGGTTGTACTCACATACTGGTCGTTATTGTGGTATTAAGCATGCTGTTCCTTTTTCCAAGACTCCGATGTGTATTGGATGCAACGAACACTTATATTGACAGTTTGGAGACCTCTCTGCTGTTGTAGAACCCCTTTCTAACCACACTGAGCAACGTACAAGCGGCACATATCCTCTCCCCCAGCTCTACTCATACCAATCCGTCATTACTGAGGTGCGCTCAAAAGTACCTAAAGCTGGTTACTACCTACCTACTGTACATTTTGCCTCTCTTATCCTAGGATCCTAGGATATTACCCTATGCAACATTTTACCTATCCTCATTACATTCGTCTTTCACTTGCTAATTTCACCAATTCGTTTCTAAAGTTTATGGATAAGAACTCAGTCATTATTATCCAATAGTGACAGATCATCATGGAACACTAATGGAAAACGTGGCTTAGGCCATATGCACGTAGTTCGCATAAAAGCTGTGTATTTGTAGCTTTCATAACTTTATCTGTAAATTCATTACATTTTCAGTATCACAAAGAGGGGCCGGCTCAAGTTTCACCCCTGATGGATTCCGAAACTTGTCGTTATGTGCTGCACAGTTGTTTAAACTCTCTGCTACCTGTCAGTATTGAACTCCTTTTTCTTACATTACCTCTAATATGTCTTCCTTTTCTACTCCATCAAATCTACAAAATACACTGGTACGTTACCTTTTCCATAATTTTCTTCAAAATTTGCCGCAAAATCACTTCTTTCGGTTCTGAACCACTGTCTTGTGCCACTGCTCTCCTGATTTCTACTTCTAATCCAATAGTTGAAATGGATGGTTCTTCTCAGGGACTGGTTTTGCAGTGACCCAGATTTTGAACAGTAAATTCCCATATCAAGACGTTGCAGGTAATCTAAATGTAGGTTTTCCACTCCGATTGTACGAAACAAGTTAGGTAGATTGGTGGATAGCATGCATAGCTCAACATCCGATCCTTTTTAACTGTTTAACCCTTCCTAAATTAACCCTACTGTTATCTTAGCCAAACTCGATATTTAAACTCATATAACCATTCCTAACCTAGCCTAATCTTACCGAACCAATGTACATTTTCTGAAAACGCGTAATCGATGACACAAAATAATGTGAATTTCCGACGCACAAACATATTACAGTCAAAAGAAGACACAGAGAAAGCAATTCTTAAAAATAGTAATTACTAACAACATTGAGAACTGTGGTAGTCGAGTAGTTAATGAATCAGACTCTCTAAGCTAGCAGATTTGTGAGTTCGATTCTCACCGTCGCCCCAGGAATTCCTGACCCTATCCTTTTCCGAAAAATATTTTTGTCTGGGTACTTTAAACTCTTTATTTTGATTATTTAAATGAGAATTTATGAATTATGTTTGGTTTTGGTTTATAATTATAAAAACTTGCTTGGTAAAGTATTATTCAATTATTATTATTTTAGGAACAAAATTATTTTTTCTTACATACCACCTTTCATTCATTTATTATAAAATTCTATTAAGAAATCACAAATATAATTTTATATCTTTCGGCTTTTTAAATTTAATAACTTTTGCAGAAATTGGCAACTTTCATAAAATATAATAAAATAACAGAAGACGAAATAAATTTAAAAAATTTAACGTACTAATTGTTTAATTATTTGTACTATGTATTAATTATCGGTTGTAATAATAAAAACTTTGGTTGAATATATAAAAAAAAATATTTTGCAATGTATAAATTCACTTTTTCACAACCAAAACGTGTTTGCTAAATGGAAACAGTGTTTGTAAATTCCAGGCCCTGAAGATGATCTCACTAAAGATCGAAAACCTACACCACACCAGATCGCATGTCACGATTGTAAATAATTAACGATTTACGGTCACTAAGCACAACACAACAATAAAAACTTTATCGCATTAACACCATTATCTATTTATTAATTATAATTTCATGTGCTATTGTGTTGAACCTTTGCAAAATTGTTTAAACTATTCTTCTGTATAGGGAAATAAAAACGAAAAAGATTTCAGTTCCTAATAAATATTGAATATCAAAAGAAAACCATTCCAGATTTGTCTATAGGATATCACATTTACGTAACAATGTTGGAAAGAGGGCAACTAGGCCCCGACCATGCCCATGAAAGTTATATAAGAAATGTATACAGCATGGCATAAATGCATTTACGGAATTGAAATACGATAAAGCCAGTGAGCTATCTGTTTTTACAACCCTCTTCTGCCCTATTGGTGAGGGTGAGAGGGAAAGGACGAGGAAATTAAAGAAGCTTTCTGGAACTTAAAATTGAATTAAAGCACAACTTCCGTGTCAAGATAACGTCGGAAATCTTGATAAGTCTGTTAATGGAGGCTTAATTAGGCTCAAGGTTCGCTACGTGACCCAACTCTTATCTGGGGCTTACCGTACGCTAAAGGAAATCAAATTTGCCCAATCTTCGGTAAACGCATTTTAAAAAAATGAGTTAAGTGGCTTGAATCAATATGTTGTTCTCAAAAAAAGATTTAACCGTATATATCTACTAATAGTATTATCAAGCAATTAGCAATTTCAACAATCCATGCGACATTCGTGTAAAACTGCATTTACTACAATAGTAATAAAAATAGTAGAAGTAACGACGAACAAATATATTCATTTTACCTGTTCAGACGTGATAAAAGCCTGTTCAATTTGATAATTACCATTTAAAAAATTCGCTTTTAAAAATTGAAAGGAACCAATTATACTATATAAAATGGAAAATGTACTGATTCTCTTGAAAAACAACCCACTTCTGGCAGGGTGCTTTTCCATAAAAAAAATTCTATACGTTATAACCAGTGCATGATTAATGCACTCCCAGACTTAGGGTAATCGAGTTGCAACGTTGGAGTGATCCAGGGACAATTCGTTCCCGTGATGATTCCACCAGTATTGATTCCATGGCCACTGTCAATCACAGTCAAACTGTAAAAGATTTACTGTTTCTGCGTCTTTACCAACTGACTAATAATATACGAAATTAAAACCGTTATAAATAATTGCATGGCCTGAAACCATAAAAAAGTGCATGTTGATTCTGAAAAAAGAAACTAACCAAAAAATATCGAAAGAAACAACTAGAAAGCTTTCAAACACGTGTGTACATGAAAGCCCACAAATAAACTCATATAAAAAAACAAAACGTGCTAATAAGCGGCAGTTAACTAAAATTCAGGACAAAATTGTAGAAATAATTATTCGTAATTATTCAGAAATTGTGAGATGCGGTCTGGTGTGATGTAGGCTTCAAAAAAACATTTTCTTTGTCCTGCCAACGTTTCGATCTTTATTGAGATCATCTTCAGGCATCAAAGTGTTCGTCTTATGTGTAAATGAGCCATTCTTGCCTATCGTGTTGCGAGTGTGTGCAAGCTTTGAGCTCTGAAGGTGATCTCAATAAAGATCGAAACGTTGGTACGATTTAAAAAAAAAATGTTTTTCTGAAACCTACATCACACCAGACGGCATCTCACGATTTCTGAATAATTATCGATTAACGGTCACTAATCACTAAGGATAATTATCAGTGATGATCGCAAATAGCAGTTTTCTAAAGGATTAACGGATTTCTTGTGGCTCCATATAGTGAACGTGTATGAATGCCGCGAGTTAAAATAGTGTTTGACCTCCATTGATCTCATTTTCCAGTAAAGTGGGCGGGTTTAATTCCACCTAGTAGCAGCACATTAATTAATATTGAATGTATTTATTGTTTGGCAGGGCCGGTGGTGTAATATTGAATATTAACCATCGATCCTCAATTAGATTTGTTGTAGTCTTTCCTTATTTAGTAGACACCTTTCTATGTATAATCTGTGAATATGTGCGAATAGAACTATCATTTACATAAAGTAAACAAACATAATCTGCTATTCATAGACAAAACAAATTTATTTGGTTGCTTTTGTTAGTAATACTACTATAACCGTCAGGCTTGTACAAACTACATTATTAAAAATAATTCAACTTTCAGATCCTTTGATCCTTTCATAAGAACTTCGTCCAATGTAAGAATAAGAGGCACATTAATAGGCACAAATATTGGCCATCAAAGTCCTCCTTTCATTTCACTTTCGAAGCTAACCACGTAAACAATCTTGCAATTTGATTATGAATAAAGATAAAGTTAGCTTTTGTATCTGATCAAAAGAAAATTTCTGTTACACAAGTATACGTCAAATAGCATATTTATTTTTTTCCTTTATTATATATTTAATTTGTCATATTTGACTCAGAAAGAAAGGTAAATGATAAAAATGTATATGACTGTGTGAATAAAAAAAATCATGCAATGATATCGTATACATTCGTGCAGCTACGCACGTATGGACAAATGTTTATGTATTTTATATATTTTTTAAACGTTTTTGCATCTGTATAATAAGTTTGTTCTGAAGTATAATAATCCATTAAGAAGTTTTTTTAAATATCAATTTATATTTTATGATTAAACGTTCGAAAATCGTCTTTTTATTTCTGGAATTTTAAAACGTCCATCGTTTTGAAATGATTTACAGGAATATTTTTTTCTAAACATACATACACAATCTGTTTCTCTCTCTTTCACACACACTCACAAAAGGACGCGTTTTGAAAAAGTTGCCTAATTTCCCGTCGGCTAAAGGCTAAAGTTGGGGACAGCTCGGGAGGACAGGGTTAATTACTCATGCGGTCGATCAACGAAACAGGACCACCTCAATTTTGTAGTTTTGCCCCGGAGACAAATACCCTCCGTCACAACAGTTTCGATCTTAACGAGAGATTATTCCCCGGTGTTTCAACTAGCGCAAGAAAAGCGAGACAAGGCGGAACCCGCAACGCCCGTTTTAACCAATCCTTGCATAATATATATGACAACTATTAATATTAGGATTTAAGGAAAATATTCCTTTTGGTAGAAGAAGAATATTCTCTTCAATTTAAAGTATTGTTAAATTTACAAACATTAATATTTATACCTGAGGTTGCATCCGTCAAATCTTAAATTAGAAATAATACCTGGAACAATAAAAATAATATTATTAATAAAACAATGCTTTTTTTAAAATATATACATCAATCCATAAGAAAATTTAAATTTACAAACAGTTGTTTAAAAAAACGTAGAACACAAACTACGGTAAAGTTCATGCAAATTATGTACTATTTAACTGTTTTTATTAATAAAATACGTCAAAAATTTATCAACAAAACTTTATAATCAAAAATATATTGTGCATATTTACACAAGTTTTATCAGATTAGCCATGTGGTTTTGTTTCTACTACTAAAAACCAAAAATTACTTAGCACGTAAGAGCATTTAATTTGTCGCCGTGCCGTGTCGCACGACACACCGAGAGATGATAAGAGAAGTAAAATGGTTAGGAAAGCCCAAACAATCAAAAGGTAGAACAAAACAGCGAGCATGAGAGAGCGAATGGAGGGAGAAAGGTAAGGAATAATGATAGACAAAGAAATAAACAGAGAGAGAGAGAGAGAGAGAGAGAGAGAGAGAGAGGAGAGAGAGAGAGAGAGAGAGAGAGAGAGACAAAGGGACGGGGGAAAAACGGATAGTCAAGTATACCTAATTTCGTTAGAAAACAAATAAAGGCTAGATATATATAAAAAATAAGTAGGTAAAAAGGTAGATGATAGAAAGGTAGATAGATCAATATATAAATGGGTGGGTAGGTAAAAAGAATAGATAGAGTGAGAAAGGAGAGATAGATTATTTTGGCTCATTTTGTTATAAAATACAGGATTAACTCAATAATTCCTGAACATGCCAAAATGCACAACGTGTCTGACAGATTAGTGATGTAGGATCGATCAGGGTGTTCAGAGAAGACCTAAAACGATTATCATCCTGCTGAATTCAGCAATAAATTTAACGTGTCACAATGAATAAAAAGATTTCTTGCGCAAACCAGTGAAAAATATCTCGTAATGGGTTTTTTTCTGAGTGAGCAGTGATGAGGAAATGTACTCCCGACACTTCCTCACCCAGAAGGGAAGCGAATTAGACGCCGCTTCTACTCTTAAACATAACTTTAATAAGATTCGAGAGGTCGGACATAATAAAATAAGTCCTGCTCTGGCCAATCAACGTCAGCCGTGGAAAGGGATGTTGATGGATGTTTTAATATAAAGAGAAAGGTCGGCTCAGCCATCCGTCTTTTCGGCTCAGTTTCTAACCATAAATTCAACTAAACCAGGGTCAACGTAGGTCAACGTCATTACGGTGTTTTCGTTGAGCCACGAGGCTGACAAACAGTCCATGTTAGCACGTGTTACGAATCAGCAAGATTTTTTTATCAATAGAAATATACAACGTGAGTCTTTTTTGACGCACCAATGGAAAATCAACGTGAGTGCGTTTAAATCTGCCTCGAGTCGGATTGAATTTGATTAAGGTTTAAGAGTATATATTTTCTTGTAAAGTAAAAAAATTGAATAAATGAAGCAATATCCTTTTTTCTGGTATATTAAAAAATAAATAAATGTAACAATCTCCTTTTTTCTGGGAAAGTAAAAAAATTAAATAAATGTAACATCTCCTTTTTTCTGGTAAAGTAAAAGAATTAAATAAATGTAACAATCTCCTTTTTTCTGGTACAGTAAAAAAATAAATAAATCTATCAATATCCTTTTCTTTCTGGTAAAGTAAAAAAATTAAATAAATGTAACAAACTCCTTTTTTCTGGTATATTAAAAAATAAATAAATGTAACAATCTCCTTTTTTCTGGGAAAGTAAAAAAATTAAATAAATGTAACAATCGCCTTTGTTAGGAAATCAAAAATGTTCAAAATCATTATAATAATTGTTCGAACAGACCTCCATTTTCTGCAACACAGTACCCTAGTCTACTACACAACGACAATTATTTAACGTCCAGTCATCGTATTACAATAAACTTTGTAAAACTTTTTTTTTACTTTACCAGAAAAAATACTCTTAAACCTTAATCAAATTATTTTGTGAAAAAATTTTTTAAAATTTTTACATTGTGTTTGAATAATGTTTTGATAATATTAGTTTTGTTTATTTTCCTTCCAGCCTAATACAACTAATTTGTAAGGAATGGTGCGACGAAAGTTGACTTGCCTATTTTTTGGTACGAGACTAAAAAAAGTAAAATGTGCCGATTCATAATTAGACGCACCACCGTTGATTTTCCAAAGGCGCGTCAAAAAATGACTCCCCCTGCATACGTATAAACTGAAGAATGAAACAATTATGTAATTTTGTTGGGCAGTAATTGTTCATTTTAGCATATTTAAACTTGACAACTTCTGGTCGACCCATTGTTTCAGTTTGTTTATCAGTAAATTAAACAATTTAAATTAATTCAATTTTTTTCTAAGTTTGAGATGAAAAAGTCAGTTTGGCAATCTTAATTGACCGTCGTAATTATTTCATTTAATTAGACTTTTTATTTAAGATCGTTGTTGATATGAAAATGTTAGTGCCACGAGCGGGGTTCGAACCCACACATTTGGGATCAATACGCTGCTGCTCTAACCACCTGAACTGTCGTGATTTAGTTCCGCACGGGTTCGAATCCCGCTCGTGACACTGACTTTTTAAATCAAATACAAAAATAATTATTTTAAATAATAATAATATGATCAATTGTGACAGCTAAACATATATAAATTAATTTAAATTAAACGCGAAATATGCAATTGTATTATTTAAATGTTTAGCTGTTTTCTGCTCTTGGCAGATTTGAAATAAATGCCGATCGCATCTTTTTATTTTGGTTTCTTCTTTCTTGATTTACCAATACTAGGTTTCTCAACTCAAATTAAACACTGTTTTGACAAATTATCGTTTGTGCAAAGTTAATTAAATTAGTTCACAAGAAATAACGATGAAGGGTGGTATATAAATAAATAAAACGTTCCCCTTGTTCGTCTACAGAAGCCGTCATGAAAATGGAACATTGGCACGCTAGCGTTTTAATTAATTTTACATTCGAGCGGTTTACAAAAAAAATGGAGTCATTCTTTGGAGATGTATATGAAGGGGGAGAAACTTGAAACAAAAATTCAGAGATAAGTGGAACTTAAAACAGGCTAGAGCGGTCATTACCCAACACCCTCCTATACCTCCTGCACCTTATTTTGTTTTTCCTTTTTACGCCCTATTTTTATTTTCCCCTTTAGTTCTTGTACGGTGGTTTAGCACTTAAGAAGGAATTTTTTTTAATGAGTAACATGACGGAAACCATTGAAAAAAAATGTACTATATATATTTTAATGTTTAGTCAACTGCTTTACTGTGATGAAGTAAATTTAAGGAATATAAGAAAACAGTTTAGTCAATAAACTTTTTTTATAATAGAGTTCATTGGGTTGTTATCAAATAAAAATAAATTTTCGAAAATTTTCTTCTTTAAAAAAATACATATCAACCCTAAAAACGTGTTTCATATTTTCTCACGTTAGGATGCGATATGTACTGTTATTGATTATGAGTCCATACTGTACATTTTAGAACTTTTAAAACCGTTTAAATATAACAATTCAAATAAAATATGATTCTTCAAAGTCGAAACTTAATTCATGATCAAATAATAAAGTAACAGACATGAGAGTTGCTCTCGAGTTTCAACGTCCCAGTGCCAGAACCAAAGTATCGAGGTGTCAAACTTGATAATTAGTATTCTGACTATAAAGTTGATAAAGTACGAAATTAACAGCTGATACAATTGACAAGATCGAAGATCAGTGAAATTAAATACCTCGTGGGTGTTTAGTACTGACGATTTTATAACAAATCATTACATAATTGCGTCAGTTAAAATAGTATTAAAAATCGGTTTGTACTTGTAAGTTTTGAAAAACAAAATAATCAACTACGGTCGTTATCTATCCTTGTTCAGTCAATCCTTGTCGGTCTGTCGGACGTGTTTTGGCATTTCACCGTCTTTAGTTATCCTTCTGTGTAATGTCTGTGGTTTGAAGCCTCTATGACATGTTTCGATCGGTAAGTTGGTTTTGTCAATGTTTTATCTTAGAGCGTGCTCACTTTCGTGTTGATTCCTTTCTTGATCTGTAGTGTTGTTTTAATGGTTATTTCGTTAAACTGATTGGTTGATGTGTTAAGATGAATAGATATGTAGATAGGTAAGTAGATAGAAAGATAAATAGATTTATAGAAAATAGGGAAATAGAGAGACAGATTGGGAGGGTGAGAGAGAGAGAGAGAGATATGTACATAGGTATAAGAGAGAGAGAGAGATTGATAGATAGATGATAAATAGATAGGTAGATTGGTAGAAAAGTAAATAGAGGAACGGAAAGATAAATAGATACGGAGATAGATAAGTCGATAGGTAAAAAACAAGATATGTGTATAGAGAGTAGCTTGGTAGTTAGATAAATAGTTAAGAGAGACAGAGAGAGAGAGAGTGTGTGTGTGTGTGTGAAAGAGTGAGGAGAAGGGGGTGGGAGAAAAAGCGAAATCCCGAAGACCAAACACTAAGGAAGATGAAATGAAAAAATTAACTCCAAAATGTTTTCAAGATTCTAACATTGGTGCAACTTGTGATTAGTGACGGTTAGTCGATGTTTATTCGGAAATCGCGAGGTGCGGTCTGATGTGATGTAGGCATGAGAAAATCAGTTTCCTTATCTTGCCAACGTTTCGATCTTTACTGATATCATCTTCAGGGCCTGGGATTTACAAAAATTGTTTAAATTCAACATATACATATGGAAAAAGATCATTTTATTCTATCAAAGTATTTTTACTCACAAACACTTCGAGTGAATATAAAAATTATATTTTGTATTTGTGCAACATTAATGCATAAATTAGTGAAATTATTTTGCATAATTTTTATAGGTTTTCTAAATTTATTTACTTATTCGTTTTTAAGTTTAACGCTACAAAAGTGGCCAAGATAATTTGTAATGTTTGCGAAGTTGGAAAATGTCCATACAACTTTCATGATTCGGAGGTATATAAGGTTAGGTTAGGTGGCAAAGTTACTGGGAGGTGGGGTTTGTGTGCCCCAGGCACTGCAGCCTTTTGGCTTATTGTACCTTCCTAGTTCCTTAGTTTAGTCAATAGACTCGATCCTTTTACTTAGGATTATCAAGTCATTGACTGTTATTGCTTCAATGTGGTTCTCTGAGTCATTTCTGTGCGTCAGATTGAATCTCCATTGAGCCGTTGCTCCGCATTCGAAGATGATATGAGTGGCTGTTTCCTCCTCCTCATTACATAGTCTGCAAATTGGATCACTATTATATATGCCCATGTTTTGTAGATGTTTTCTCAGGTGCCAGTGGCCGGTTAGTAGCCCTACCACTCTCCTGAGATTTGCCCTCTCCAGTTGTAGCAGTGTTTTTGCCAGTTTTGGTGAGGGTTGTTTTATCATGAGTTTGCTGTGTCTAGCACTGCTAGAGTTTATCCATTTTTCTCTTTGTTTTATTTGGATCCAGTCTGCGATGGAGGATTCTACGTTTGTTTTTGATATCCCAAGGATAGGCTCGGGGCCTATGTATGGTCTTGCGGATCCTCCTCTGGCCAGTCTGTCTGCTTCTTCGTTACCCAAAATTCCCCTGTGCCCTGGCACCCAGGATACCATTACCTTGTTGTGTTTTCCCAGGTTTTCGAGATTTTGGATGCATTCACTGACTAATTTTGATGTGATTCTTGTACATGTTAGTGCTTTGATAGCTGCTTGGCTGTCTGATCTTATGAGGATTTTTTTGTCAGTGTAACCTCTTTTAAGATTTTCCAGAGCACAGGCATTGATAGCATGTATTTCTGCTTGAAAGACCGAGGTGTACTTCCCTAGTGAGTTTGATTGCTCATATTTTGGGCTTGTACAGAAAATTCCTGATCCGGTTCCTTCAGTTGTTTTGGAGCCATCCGTATACCATATCATTGTGTCCGATGTTCTCCTGTGTTCTTCCTCTCATTTGTAGTCTGTTGAGACGGAGGTATATAAAGTATGTATATTTATTTTACGAGTACATTATGGTAGCTTTAAAAGTGATATATGATAAAAACGGAATTTATTGGTTCTTATCTTACAGATGGATAAGGAGATACATAAGTATAGGTTGTAACCGGGTAATTAAGTCGCCAGAGTTGGCTTAGATGTTGCCTTGGGAGCTCTGAACGTTGGCCGGGACAGGAGCGAGCGGAGAGGAAGCCACATCAGCATTGCCAAGATTCCACGAGTCGTCCTACGAGAGTGATCGAAAATTTTTTGTACATCTACCGGACTATCGTTTTCGTTCTGGTTATCGGAAATCGTCTCGTGTCTCTCTCAGAGAAGAGTGAGTGCTCACTTCAGACATTTTATCGTACGTTAAAAGCCTAAATTTCATGTACACAGTTTAAGTTTAATTAGGATAAGGATACCGTTTTCTTTTTTTTATTTCGTTATCTGTAAATATATTTAAGTTACCATCACACTTTATTTCTTTGTTTATTGTTAATTTTTCTTTTTTTAACTAATAGTCTGGCCCATTGCGAACCCTCCCGTCTCACGCGGAGTTATCTCCTGGCAGCCAACATTTTGTTTCCCCATTTGATAGTCAAATGGCTATCTGGCGCCCGTTTTAGAAAATTATCTTTTAGTCTGGAAACCAGACCGGGGGTTACAAGGTAAATAGCAAACTATCTGTAAAGAGAGTAGTCAGGTAACTAAATAAATCAGTAAATAATTAAGTAGTGAGACAGATAGAAAGAAATAGAGAGTTAGAGAGAGAGAGAGAGTGCGAGGTGGGGGAGAAAAAGTGTAATCCCGAAGATTCAACACTAAGAAACATGAAATGACAAAATTAACTCAAAAATGTTTTCAAGATTGGAAAAAAATGGAAGACAAATCATGTTTGGCTTCCTCAAAGCAACCAACCTGCTAACATTGGTGCAACTTGTGTGGTGATTAGCGACCGTTAGTCGATGATTATTCGGAAATCGTGAGATGCGGTCTCGTGTGATGTAGGTTTCAGAAAACCATTATCTTTCAAACTTTACTGAGATCATCTTCAAGGCCTGGGATTCACAAACATTGTTTAAATTTAACATGTAGGAGGTGGGAAAAGGTGGATTTATATAATGGAAAACATTTTTTTTTTATCCTATCGAAGTATTTTTACTCACAAACACTTTGAGTGGGTAGAAATACATTGATAAAGAATATTTTCGCATTGGTGCAACCTTCGTCAATAATAATGTATGCATAAGCGGACATAAACATAAAATTATGTGGCATAATTTTTATATGTATTTAAAAATCGTGAGATACGGTCTGGTGTGGTGTAGGTTTCAGAAAAATATTTTCTTTATCGTGCCAACATTTCGATCTTTATTCAAATCATCTTCAGGGCCTGGGATTTACAAACATTGTTTACATATAACAATTACATTTTGGATGTGGAAAAGTGAAATTATACAATGCAAAATATATTTTTTATATATTCAATCAAAGTATTTGTATTCACTCAAAGTGTTTGTTTTCTGTGTAATTGTGCCATTCTTGCGTGTCGTGTCGAGAGTGCTAGTGAGATTTTGCTATTTTACAGGATAAAGAAAATGTTTTTCTGAAACCTACATCACACAAGACCGCATCTCACGATTTCTAAATGCATATCGATTAACGGTCACTAATTACCACACATTATGTTTATGTGCTTTCTAAAATTATTTATTCTTTTTTTAAGTTTAACGCTACAGAAATGGCCCAAATAATTTGTAATGTTTGTGAAGTTGGAAAATGTCCATACTGCTTTGCTGATTCGGAGGCATATAAAGTATGTATATTTATTTTACGAGTATATTATGATAGCTTTAAAAGTAATGTATGATAAAAACGAAATTTATTTGAACATCATACTCGAGATTGTTTGAACATTTTTACATTGGTATAAATAAACTGCGGCGATGTTCCCAGAAAAAAAATGTTTTTCGCATTGAACAAACAGACGATTCTGTCTTGGCTTTGGCCCAAGGGGCGAGCTTTATGCGTAATAAATATCAGCCGGACTATTAATGTAGATCTTCACACATTTCGAAAAACGAAAAAAGAGAGTACAGTGCATGGGAAAAGTGTTGTCAGTTGTAGGATTGATGAATCGCAAAGGTTTGGGTTAGAAATATGAAATGATCGATTGGTAATTAATTACCAATCTCTCTTCACCGGAACTGCATACATCAGCGTGATATGTATTTACCTTTTACTTTTACCGTTTATCTCACCGTTTATCTGCCGATAAAACGGATTAAGCGAAAAATAAACACAGGACTGCTTGGGAAACACGCGGCCCCTTGTCTAAAACAAATAAAGGGAGGGAACATGTGCTGTTCTGCACTGTTTACATACATCCACCACGTAAATATGCTCTGCAATCCCACAAAATCACACGTCTTGTTCCTGCAGATTACTTCGAATCCTTATTATTTCCTTGGAGCTAATAAGCTAGCATAGCCGAGGGGGTGAGAGTTAACTGATGAAGTTTATAAGTCAAGCCGTCACAAGTGTTTCTAGTGTAAGAAGATTATTAATAATAAACCATAAAATACATTATCATCAAGAAGTTATTAAAATAGAATTTTATTTTTATCACGGAAAAGCTTAAATACATACAGTTCCTGCTTCAAATCCCGCACGGCCCATGGAATTTTAATTGATATTATATAAAAGATATTGTAACGTGGTTCGACCCCTTGACCTCCTACGACCGGTAATTGAACGTTAAAACTTCTTGTTTGCCAGGAATAGCTTACTTTCACTCGATTATCTCTATAAATATTACAGCAAAGCAATTTTATGAAAGAAACTGTAGTCACTTTCGTCAGGATTTTTTTAAAATTTATACCCGCAAAGTGATTTTATAGATGTAACCTAGAAAGCAGAAAGAATAGACAAATTGGGATAAATGAAAATGGTCAAAGTAAAGGTTATTTATTATAGGGGGGGGGTGGCTGCAAGGTTCAGTCTTACACGGCGCTCACTACTGTAAGGTAAACGTCCCGGGTTCGAATCCAGC
>CM077104.1:7813869-7844043 GCA_039619505.1 Cimex hemipterus
CTCTCTCTCTCTCTCTCTCTCTCTCTCTCTCTCTCTCTCTCTCTCTCCCTCTCTCTCTCTGCGTTCCTTCTTTCTCTTTTTCTTTCTTTCCTTCTTTTTCTTGTGTGATATACATAAACCGCTGAAGACCTATTTCAAAATCAATTATTTACAATAATTCAGTTCAAATAAGTTTTAATCTGATCAGCAAAAAAAAGAATTACCCAGGGTTAAAATTTTTTATCTGTAATATTTGGTCTACGTTGTCAGGTTATATTCATATTCACAGCTTATGTAGGCAGCGTACTCTACTGAACGTTTGCAGGGTGCTAACCTGTTAATATGATCCCAGGCCTTTTAATAGCTAGTACCAAAAATTAAACATTTTTAAAAAGTTAAAAAAACGACATTTTTGTTTTACGAATTTAGGGTAGCATCTCTTTGCAAATTCATTAAGCCTATTCGGGTTTACACTAATTTGTATATTTCCGAAACTCATTCGCAGTAAATGCTGAAAACGAACTTGCCTCCTCGCTAAAATAGTAATTTGCAAGTCGTCAGCCCAGTTGTAATCTCGGCGGGAAGTGTGACTGGGCATTAAGTCGTAAAACTGGAAATTCCGAGTCAGGCGTCTGTAAAGGTCGGCATGTGCACTATCCGTACCCGTGAAAAGCGGCTTCGCTCCCTAAAGGGTTGTAAAACACACCCCCTGATTAGTAAACCAACCAGGTAAAGAATTTACATCCTGGTAGAAGCATTCCCTTGTAATTTACCCCGTTACACACCCCCGTTCGTTTTTGCCCCTTTGCAAAATTGTCGGTTAGTTTACAAACCGCTCCTCTAATTTTCAAAATTTATTCGGGGATTAATTCAGTTATTCTACAACGATTGTTATATTATTTCTAAGTCGTTACAACTTAACTAGGAACTCAATAAACGATTAACAACTGACCATGTCAAACTATTCCAATATTTCGTAGAAAATTATTTACTCTTTACCTAATTAAACATCACTTTTTTTATTCTTTTAAAGTTTTCTTCAAATAAAATATTTATCTTGTATATATACTTAAATTAAATCCGTATTTTAAAATAACCACGATCTATTCTTTTTTTTTTTTGCATAGCATTCTATATTTATAAAAAAACACATTGTATTTGGGGTTTAAATAAAATATAAGTTCGCTGTAATTAATTTTTTGTAAATAATATTCCTTTGTAAATTTATCAAAAAGACAATTTTTCTTTATTATGTGCTTGCATGATAGATAAGTACTTTATAGCATCAAATATGTTTCCTCGTCCTATTCTGCTGGGTATGCCGTGATACTCTGTGCCCTTTGTAACTAAACAATTTTCCCTCGAATTATCGGTCAATAGCATAAATTATTTTCAGTTTACCTGCTACCTGTTATTTTAAAATTTGACTTACGTTTATGTAGGCCTATTTTAAAAATACGTCAAGTATTTACCTGCATTGTTATAGCAATCACGGACAGGTTTACACGCGGATACTTACTTTTGGGCCAGAGTCCGCGTAAATAGCAAGGAACACACTTACCCTATGCAACGCTATACGGCGCTACACGACGCCTTGTCTCGTTTTGGTATGGGGTGCACATCTATGCGAAGTCAAGGGCAGGGTACATACAAAACAGCGTGTACCACATTCGCACAATAGCACGCCTCTTTTATTCTAAATACATTATTTTGAGCAAAACCACGTAATAAATTATTTGTTAAATTTTATGAGCAAAACCGCGAAATAACTTGTTAGTTAAATTCATTATATCAATTTTCTACCAAACCATTTAAATTCAATTTTTTTAATAAAAACTAATGAATTTTTGAACAAGGATAATTTGGTATATATTAAAATGATTATTTTTATTACATTTATTTGGTATTTACAACTACAAGTGATGTATTAAGTATATATGTTCGTATATGTTGAATTATCATTTGACGCTCTTGTAGGAGAAGTTGCCCAGTGGTAACACTCCTTCACAGTGATATCTTGTTCAATCTTCACACAGTGAGAAGGTCTCGAGACCACTTTCGCTTCAATCGTCTTGGAGGTTGTTCAGGTAGGGTTGGAAGTGATAAATTTCGTACGAACAGATTACTGCGTGTGTTCAGTGATTGATGAAATTTGTTGTATCGGGATTTGATAAGTTCGTGAGCAAACGGGATGTGTAGGTTTTTATGGATAATGTAATTTGAAACGCGAAAATGAGAATTTATAATTTGATGGAAAATTTTAGATTGGATCGATTGGCCACGCTGGGAATTGGAATCCTTGGTTGAGCCCACACTTCGCAACCGTACGCCCAGAGAGGTCTAACCATTGTCTTGTAAATTAAAAGTTTATTTTCGTAGTGTAATTTTGATCGTGAGTCGAGTAGTCTTTTTAACAATTTATAACGTCAGTTTGCTGTCTTTTCAGTCTTGTGTAGGGATTCCAAGCCAGCCGTTTATTCATGAAAAGTCCAAGATAACGCACAAGGTCAGTCAGTGGTAGGCAATGGAATTCCATTTATATTCACCGCAGGACAGACATTTTTACGCAAGGTAAAATTGATCTGGGTGCTTTTTGTTAGGTTTACCTTTATTCATCACTTTGTGAACCATAGTGCTAATTCATTCAAATGTTGTAGTAATCGTTGAGTGTTAATTGAGGGGTCTGAATTGCGTGTAAGATTCGCTGTATCATCAACGAATGTGTGTTCGAAATGTTGACATGTGTGCCTCTGCAGTTTATATGGAAAAATAGAAGAGGACCAAGTATGCTTCCCTGAGGAACACCCACCCTTAGGCGTACATAAGATGAGAATTCAGTTCCCTGACGGACTCGACAAAATCGATCCGCCAGATAAGATCTAAGTGTAAGATAGTGCGTATGAGGGAGGATGTTCCTCAGTTTCCAAAACAACCCCGAGTGCCAGACTCGATCAAACCCGTGTTCTAATGTTCTAAATCAAGAAAGACACCCAAGCAATTCTGTTTTTGTTCGAGGGAAGAGGCTATATTGTCAGCAACACGATGTAATTTGAATGTAGCTGAAATAAAAATTTCAATGTCCGGTCTTCGACTGCTCTCGAAGCTACCTGGAAAGTGGGGATACCAGAGCGTAGAGTAGGGTAGCGTTGCGTAGAATCGGGCAGATTCTATTCTACGCAATTCAGGCACGGGGGTAATACAATCTTATGGAAAATTGGGCTTGGATTCGGGTATCATCGGGAAGAGTCGCATGGCGTACAGAATCATTGCTGTCGATGTGTCATACCTAATAGGGAGATGCCACCTCTTGGCCTTATATAGAGAGCGTGTAGGCCTGCCACCCGATACGAAAATCGTGCTTGAATACGGCAGTTTCTGGGTCCCCGTTTCGCTTTTTGGAGGATGGTTTTGTTGTATATTTTACTGATAGTGTTCCCTATAGTGAATGTATAGTGTGAAAGGATCTATGGCGGAATACGGAGTGCCCAACCACCCTCAGATAGGTTGGTTGTGTAATAAGTGTAAAGGATGTAGAAATATCTATCTTCACCACATTAATTGAATGATTCCAGAATGGTACGTAAATAGGAAAGAAGTATGTAAGAATGAGTATGAGTGAAGAAGAACTGA
Organism: Cimex hemipterus; assembly: GCA_039619505.1. Lineage (NCBI taxonomy): Eukaryota > Metazoa > Arthropoda > Insecta > Hemiptera > Cimicidae > Cimex > Cimex hemipterus. Next base: position 7,817,479 of record CM077104.1, read on the forward strand.
ATCGACTTAGCTGGACCGGGAGCCTAACTCCGGTGACTGGACGGGCAAGACCTAGGTATGACCCCGGACTGCCAACACCTGAAGTGGGTGATTTTCGTCGGTACTTCATTATTAGGAACAAATGCGCGAATTGCCGGTGGGCTGTTAGAAGCAACAGACTCAACTCTGCACATATGCTTGTATGATAAAATATGCTCGGATTTCAGGTTATATAAATCCAAATCAATCCATCATCTAAGTTATATGTTCTTTGTGGACGCGTGCGGGTGTGTTTGCTTGTCTGTCTGTTCAATTCTATACCTGGCTATTGCTATGTAAATAACTAATTTGGTTACAATGTTTATTTTTGTTATGCAATGAGACAAAACGTGGATGTGTCTTATTTACTCAGCAGTTGTGCAGCCTTTCGTTCTCGCGTTTTCAAATTCGCATGTTCATTTTTTCACGTTTACTGTTTAACACTGAAGCTAGGGTTAAATTTACATTCGTTAGGTTTTCTTTGGAAGTACAGCCGTTTATTGGCTTTTTATCGGTTTGATCTAGGGCCATTTTTAAAACGGAAGCGTAACTCTTTTCATTCAATAAAAGGAAATTAGCTAATTTGTTCGATTCTTTTCCTTTCGCGAGGTAGTGTTTTCTTTCCTCGCTCGACGTCTCTAATTTGTCGTTAGATTTGTCCCGATCGTTATCTTTCTTTTTCAGCGAGTCCATGATGCGGTTGGTTATGTAGCAGTCTTTTTGAATGATAACGGCAGATTTATCAACGGAGTTCAAAATCTTTAAAAGGCTGCTTGCTTCCGGTGCTATAAATGGAACTTTTACAGGGGGCTCTTTTTTCATGTAATCTTCTAAATCTTTGTTCTCACTGCAGGTCATAATATTCTGACTGGTTTCAGTTTGGTTTTCAAGAGATTTTATATATTTTATCAATAATTTCATGTTTTTAATACCTTCATCTGTTTTACCTTTAAGCCCTTTTTGATTAGTATAGACGGGAATGCATTTAATCTCATCTGCTGGAATTTTGTTCCTATCTATCTTAACACGCTCCGTTCTACTTTGAAAGTGGTAAATACATTTATTTGATTTACTATTAGCTATTTGCAGTGTATTGTGACTAAATAGAAGACGTTTGTCAATTTGCTCCTTCTTGTTTAGCAGATCCAACAAAGATGTTCCATTAGAATTATCCTTCGAGCTTGAAATTAACATCTGCGTTACATGACTGTCGGAAACTTTATCAAAGCCTACGGGGATTTGCGAGGAGACCCCCTTCTTTAACACGCGAAGACACTTTTCAATATACGAGAACAGAGGAAAGGCGCAATTTCCGAATAAATATGTGGAGATGCTGTTACGAATGATATCTCGTGCCAGTCCTATCTTCGAAGCTAATTTTTCCAAGACACGCGGGTCCGCAAGTTCCCGTAGGATTTCCTTCTCCCCTTGGGCTAATTGGACCGAACCGAGCGGACTCGCCTGCACTTCGATTTTCTTTTTCAGAACAAGAAGTCTTGTTGGGTGTAATGACGCTATGCTTTTATCAGAACTAGTGCTTACCTTGAAGGCATCGTCGTTAGTAACTGGCCCATGGTAGTCTGATGAAGGATAATTCTTGCATTTGCCATTAAGTACGTTTTCCATGCTTGGTGTTGGTGGTGTGCAGCACCAAAGCGATGATCGTACTGACTTCATTGCCCTTTTCTTATTTAGCCGATAGAACCGTATCAGCGTATCATTATTTTATTTGCATTTAAAACCAGTTGGTTTAAAAACCAGTTGCTCGGGCTACGTACAATAAATCACATGTCTTTTTTGAAAACTAGGTTCTCGTTATGTCGATTAAAAAAAAATTAAATTTTTAATTATCATTATTTTTACTTTTTTTGTAAATTGGTATGAAAAACGTCCAGCTGAAAATACGCCACGAGCGGTATATAATCTCTATATATTGGAAATACCACATTGTTTACTTGTTAAATTGAAAAATTTTAATTGAATTTCTAATTATAAACTGACAATAAATGGATTTTTTCGAGTTTAAGGTTATCAGAATGTTATATTCGGATTAAACATATCCAATCCCAGTCAAACAAAGGTTGATAATTTATCTTTCAACTGTTGATTCCTTGTCAATATTAATGAAGTAGTTTCTATCAACAATTTTTTTTTTTATCTTGTTATTTTAAGGTGTATTTGTATTCATGATTTTGATATTCTTGTGCCGTATTTAAATAATATCTTTAATTGAACAGGAAAAGGTTTTGTATTATTATTTACAAAATATTTAATATATTTTTATAATTAATTTGTTCATAATTTTAAACTTTGCATTGCATAAACATTTTTCCGCAGATAGTTCACAAAATTTGATAGAAAAACAGCAAATACCAATTCCAAAAATAAAACTAATGTTTTTTAAAGTATTTATTTGTTATAAATTTATTTTTATTACAACTATCATATAAAATATACGACTTTGATTAATACAAAATCACCGAAAAGTCGCAAAAAGGTTATTTCATTTAAAAAAATCATGAATAAAAAGAAAACCATAGCACTAACGAAAACAAGAAAAAAGTCATATATAACGACAAATAAGTATTAAATTGAATCGATGTCAAAATAATTTAATATCTTTTTATAATTAATTTTTTCATAATATTAAGCATTGTATAAACATTTTCTGCAAATACTTATTAAATTTGATAGAAAAGCAGCAAATTGCCAACTGCCCATTCCGAAAATAAAAAGTAATGTTTTGAACTATTTGTTTGTTATAAATTTATTTTTATTATTATTATTCACAAAATCGCCGAAAAGTCGCAAAATCGTTATTTTATTTTAAAAAAATCATGTATAAAAAGAAAAAACATAGCACTAACTTAAACAAAAAAAATAAATGTCATATATAACTACCACTATATGAATGAAATATTAAATTGAATTGATATCATATTTATCAGATCAGAATTTAGCAAGTATTTAAAAAAGTATAAGTTATCAGACAATATCAAAGAAAAAATAAAATAAGAAGATTGAAACAGCAAACATGAAAGAATAATTTACGTACAAAGCTTAACAGAAAGAATAATTTAAAAAATTTTTCCTTTCCTTTTTATTTAGCTGTTTTTCCATGTTGTTGTTAAAAGGTAAAAAGGAGGTTGAGTTGTTTAAAAAACGCCCAAAAGGTCAGTAGTCGATTGCTGTTGGATTTAATTAAAAATGTTTGTATTATTGTAATATAAATAAATATTATTGTTAATTAATGTACGCATGAAGTGGGCCCTCCCTTCCTGTCGATTCTCGTCACATCCAGAGAAAATTTTAAAAAATTAGATCAGGGCAAATCTGTAGAAAACATTAAATTGTATAATTATATAAATTTGAAAATACGTATGTTAATACCTAGGAAAACTAAAATAAAAAAAAATGAATCAAAGAAGAAGAAAAATAACTTTAATCTGGGACTGATGTCCCCTTAGAATAATGTACATGGGATAAAATAAAGGAAGTACCTTCTATGAGGTCACAAATTAAAAAAAAAAGATATGTAGTAAACAGTATGTAAATATGGTAAAGGGTTCCAATATGAAAGGCTACTTAATTTTTTAAATAAAACAATATGCAGGCATAAAAATTATATAAAACATTACAAAAAAAATTGGAGTTAGAACACATGTAAAAAATACAAAAATATAATGTAAAACTTGTAAAAGTTAAATGTATAGTAATACAATGAAAATAGTCTATCCAGTTTGTAAAATTGATATAAATTTGAATATCAATTTAAATGAAGATAAGGATAAAAACACAATATAAAGTTAGAGAATTAAACTAAATTATATTTGAACCACTTAAATCGTATAAATAATGAAATTATACACATTAATTTCATTGGGAGGAAAATTTGAATTGTGTGAAGAATCTTTTTTTTTCATCTAAAAATTTTCCCTTTCTCTTTGGTCGAACGAATTTAGGAGTGTATTAATAAATTTCTTTTCAAAGGACGTGAACCTCGTTGGTTACGCTCTATTCCAGGGCAAATACCAGTTTAGCCATTGAGACCAGTTCACGCCGGCATATTTTTAGAAAGAGCAAAACGTTATGATACGGGCATTGCCACATAGAACCCTTTTGTCATTCTTGCCGACAGCACGTTTTAGCTTTTAGATCGAAACACAAACTCTTGTTTGTTTTAACAAAAAACAATCTTCTATATCGGCATAAAAAAACAAAAATTTGATGTCTAATTTTGTCTTGTGCTCACTCGGCGGATCTTTTTACTTTGTATGTTTATTAAGCAAGATCAGTTACCAATAAGATGTATTGGTACGTAATTCTTAATAGGTATAAAAAATTCAAATCCTCCAAAGGCGTTGTGTTAAACGGAACGACGTTACTGAAAGTTTTATATGCTTGTTTGACTTTCTAAGTCAAAGAATATTTGCGGCCAAGTAAGTAAATAACACAGATAAGAAAAAAGCATTTCCCTTCCGTTAAAATCGGAAAGTTAAATACTTTGGTAATTATTTAGCGTTGAAGGAAAAGTCGCCTAATTATTTTACTGATTAATTTACTATCCAAAAGCAATTTTTTACAGAAATATTATATATAATATGTGGAAAAAGGATCTTTGGTGCGGTCACAACGGAACGACAATTTTTTCGGTTTTTTCCGAGCTTTCGACGATTATTATGTTTATTATGGGCATATTGCACAATTTAGAAACAATTGTATTATCTTACTCTATGAGTGTTAAACATATTTATGTTTTGAGAAAAGCTGTTTTTTAGTACTTCTAAGATTGAAAAAATATATAATGGCATGTGTTAGTGATACTGTCCCACAGGAGCTAAATGGTATTAGAAGAAATTATAACAGCTTAAATAATTCTACTAATTACTTTATAAATTTAAATATCATATCATCCCAGAAAAATCACATATCATAGACATTTTCACTTATCACTCTAAGACGTCTTGCAATGTTCGTGGTCTTAGAGTCTGCTGCCTAGGTTGAAGTGGACTGCTCTCTGCACCTGGAGAAATTTTGTGTGAAACATCCTAAATGTGTTGTTCCTCGATGTTCTCTAGTCGAAACTCGCGGTGAAGCTGGGCATTCCGGACAAACTTCTTTCCTTCCGTAGCGATCTTTAGAACTTTGTTTTGCAGGATTTGGATTTTTTTAGGTTTGAAGTGGAAGCCGCTCCCCCAGACCTCGCAACCGTAGAGGACCAAGAGCAGGAGTCCCACTTCTAGCTTTAGTTTGGACTTTTGGTTTATCATGAAGTAGAGCATGTCCAATCTAGCATACCCTTCCGGTACCTTCTTGTTGATGTGAAAATTCCAACCAAGTACTTAATGGCGCTTTCAGGTGGGTTCTACGGAATACTCGTTCCGTCTATTGGATAGTACAGGAGGCATTTTGGGTTTCTTAGCTCAGGGGTCTTAGGGTTCTTTTGCCTTACATTTGGAGGGATTGATGAACGGTTTCCTCGCTGTGCAGAAAGAAGTGATTGGTTCTAACCCTGCTTGAACACAATTTTGCGCCTTATCTTCATTTGTTGCATATACAACTGAGTCATCTGCGAATGTTCCAACATTGACATTTACCTGGGGTGGGGAAATCGTGCATGAAGATATTGAAAAGATCGCGATAGAAGAGACCCTTGAGGCGTACCTGATAACTTAGGCTGTTGGCAGATACGTTGTTGTTGGCCCGTGAACTCCCTATTTGTTAGAAAGCAACTTACCGCCTCGTATAAGTACAGGGGCAGACCTAGGGACTTCAGCTTAAACCGTAGACCGTCATGAAAGAAACGAAAGCCTGCTTTAGGTCTATACAAGCTGCCACTGTGTAAGTCACTTCATGTAGTCGGCATTGGTGGCATATAGTGTGGTTCGCAGTAAAGTCCATACTAGTGTAGTGGGATAACGTCTGCTGCGTAAGGAAGGATTCGTTGTTTTAAGCAGCTCTCAAAAAGTTAGGAAAGCTATTTAAATTTAGTGCATCTACATATTAAAAAGACAAAATATAGAATTAATTTAAAACAATAACATACAATTATAGATATATAGTAATAGAATATATAATACAATATAAAACAACGTGATCTCATAGGTTACCTCGCTCAACATACGTCTAATTTGCCTCTTTTATTACTTTTTCAGGTACATTCGGATATCACAGTTGTTGAATAATTAGTTTTTTTTATAAAATATACTACTATATGCAGGTAACTAACTTTTTTTTAAATATAATATAAATGCAGTTTTCACCGAGTTAGAGTAAGATAATATAATTGTTTTTAATGATAGTAGATGATCGTGAGATGAGGCCTAGTGTGGCATAGGTTTTAGAAAAACATTTTCTTTATCGTGCCAACGTTTCGATCTTTATTGAGATCATCTTCAGAGCTCGAAGTGTTAGTTTTCTGCGTATTTGTGTCTTTCTTGTGTGTGAGACTAAGACCGTTCTCTTCCTTCCGTGTAAACATATGAAATTTTAGCATCACTTACTTCAAGGAAATCACGGGAGTGATATCCGCCAGCCGCCGATAGAAAAGGTATGGTCTGAACCTAGCAAGTATCTTAAAAATCTAGCCATCATATTTTCCAAAGCGGAAGAAGAAACAACAAACGTATTGTTTCAGAATAAATTACACACCAGGAAAAAGCAGGACATGAAGTTGAATTTTTGCCACCTTAGAACCGTTATAGTTACAATTGTCTTTTACTGTGGATTCGACAAGAGCTTCGCCTTACAGCTTACTCTATCAATTGGATTTATTTAATAGTTTTTAGTTTGTTATTTTTTTAATGGTCGTGCGACCCACCGTCGATTTTAACCCTGTTTATAAATTGTACGATATTTCTAACTGCTGTTTTCCCATAATAAACAGGCCTTGATGATGACAATATTATCGTCGAAAATTCGGTAAAAAAATTGTCGTTCGGTTGTGATCTCACCCAAGATCCTTTTTCCACGTAGCATTAGCAGCAGGACGATCCAACATCTCATTTTTAATATATATACTCTCGTGTAGGTTAATATATTTAAAAAATTTGCTCTCTCTAATCTATATTGTCGTTTATTATCACGTCAGACAATCGATTAAAGTTTGCAACTTTTATTTCTTTAAGTACAATATACGTCGTGAATTTTATAAATACGTTTTTTCCTTCAGCCCTTATTGTTCAAAGCTATTTCAAGGGATTGACTCTGGTAATAAAATTTTTAATGACTTGGCCAACACGTCATTGTCGAGGTTTTTTCCTTTTTTCTCCTGAAATGTTACTCAAGTAGTTTGGCTCAGCGTATTCTTTCGTAGTGCAAGTTGGTAAGAACAACAGAGAGGGTGGAAGTTGGTAAGGCGAGTTAGCCGTTTCTTCAATCACTCCGACCCTCCCCCCAACCATTCGGTTCGTTTCCTTCCAATTCTTAGATAATTGCTTCGAAGTACGAAGTGCGAGATATAGAGTTTTCTACTGTTTTCAGACGGGAAAGCTCTGGTAAGCTCCCCCCTCTCTTCGTTTAGTAAATAGCTCCGCGGACAAATTTGCCCCTTTGCATTAACAAGTCCTAGTTTATGTCCGCCTAAGCTCGGCAACTGTCGACCTTTCGACGAAGTAGCTGGTCTGAATGGTTTGATTTCATTTCAGAAAATATTCTTTGATGAAATTTATTTCATCGTAAAAATATTCTCTCATTTATAAAATAATTTTTATAGATTAAATAGCAATAAATTATTTATTGCGCTAATTTTATTCATGCGTTTCATAACAAGGATTACACCAGTGCGGTTAAAGCCAGAGCAGCCATGAAGGTTTATCATACCCCTTGATTAACTGTGCTCTGAGTCACAAATCAAACCGTTTGATTAGGTCCAGGAAGAGTCTAATTAGCAAGTACTGAGGAGCTTCAATTTGGGTTTTGTATATAAACTGTTCAGTATCTTTACATCCTCACTTTTGAAGAAAAAATTCTCAACATTTCAGTAAAAGTTGAGATTTCGATTATACAAACAATTAGTTTTATTAAAGTGAATTTGATATTAACATATAAATAAATATATCGAATACATCTTTTTATATTGTCAGTTAATGGTCATTTTAATTGTGTATTTACACATATATGTTAAGGCTTATGATAAATTTCTTTAACAACACAAAGCTTTTTCTAAATGAATGGGTGTTTGTAAAATTTCAATAGTTGTACAAAATTTAAACAGTTAAAATAGGCCATAACAACCTTCTGGTGAAGCGTGAAAAATATGGTAGTCGTGTCCTTGCTTGGTTCCCCTCAGATCTCTAGGGAGGCATTGAACAACATTGGTAAAAGTGATTATTCAGAAATCATGAGATGAGGTTTCAGAAAAATATTTTCTTTATCGTGCCAACGTTTCGATATTTATTAAGATCATCTTCAGCGCCTGGGATTTATAAACATTGTTTAACCTACCTCACGTCAGACCGTGTCTCACAATTTCTGAATAATCATCGACTAACGGTCATTGGTAAAAGTGTCCAGTAGCGCGGTCACATCGTCTCCAGCAATTAGTATCAACCGGAACTGAACCAGAATTCTGGTTGGACTCCTGACAGGGCACTGCCACTTAAGAAAACACTCGCACTGGAGTGTGGCAGAAGAAACACTGTGCAGATACTGCAGGAGGCAGCTGAGAACATTTTAAGTTTCTGTGAAATGTATGTGCAGGTTCTTGCAACTAGAACAAGAAAAACCAGAAGCAAGCTGGTAGCCAAGGGACCGCTGGCAAAGCTGTGAAGGCTGGTTAATAGCCTGAAGCTGGCCAATGAGTTATAAATACCATAGAAGTATTATAGATCTATTCGAGTCGAGGTGCAGTAGGCCTTGTGGCCGCCTTTCTTATCCCTAGTATCAAAGGGGCCGCAAGAGAGCGGAAATACTTAACACAATACACAATACTTTATTAGAAATGATACAAACAAATACATAAAAATATTGATGAAAGTCGTCCTGCGCCCAGTGGTATATTACGGCGCTCAGGTATGGGGTCCCCGGTCCTACGAGGTTGTGGAAAAATTTCAACATTTTTTTTGTTAAAAAACTTTTCAGCTTACCGTCTTTTCCCCCAAATTACATGCTAACGCTAAACTCCTGTTTGCCTCCTCTATTCTCGGATACCTTTCCTCTCCACCTAAAACTATATGTCAAAGATGCTGATACTGAGCCCACCAGATGCTTGACTGCCTAAAATAATGGCTCTACAGATAACAAGAAAGAACATCTGCTGGTATAATCAAAGGGCTTCTCTAGCCCAGAAATACTCATGCCCCTGGCCAAACCCCGGTGTTCGGGAGAATCTCTCGGACCTTTTAGTGCTTCCTTACAAAATAATCGAAGTTCATAGAGAAGAAGCTGTGAATAAGGCGAAAAGCTCAGTGAAGTTCTACTTGTATAAGGAACTTTTCAATGAACTCGTACTGTCATATAAACCGCGCCTTTCCCAGGAACTTAATATTAAAGATTCTTGTTGGCTATTCAAACTAAGAGGAGAATTGTTGTATTTGAAATTCAAGCCCTGGGTTTTTGAATGATTCTCAAGATGAAACGTCCACTTTGTAACAGCCACGCCAGGGAATATTCATATCACTTTTTGAGAGTCTGCTCTCAACTCTCAGAATTGCGGGTTTCTTACCTGGGAAAGACATTCATCTCCAGAGTTGAAATACTGGAATATCTTTCTAACCATGTATCACCTTTACCGCCAATTTCCTTTGCTCGGCACGCCTGGAGAGTGAGATACGAGTGGCTCTCAGATATGCAATAATTTCTCTGTACATGTACTTTTACTGCTTTGTTTTTAAGTACTCTAACAATCCTCAAAACGTAATTCATTTAATTATTTAATTATTTTTGTTTTCACATTTGTTCTCATATTTCCATCAATTATGATTCATACACCGCTATATGTTAATTTTCTCTTCGATTTTTTTTTTGTTTTAATATTTCTGTATTTCTAAGATTTTATGCAGTAAACTCAGCAGACGGCTATTAGCCATGCTTATTCCGCAAGAGACTTATTTATAATTTTTGTGTGTTTATATTTTTTATAATCTTCCTTAGAGGGACTGATGACTCGGACTTCGTTGGCAAGCGTACTCCCCGAGAATGCTCTAGTTCGTACAATACTCACTCACTTTTTGAGGAGTAGACGTGATTTTCAATAAAATAGTTGGAATTTATTTACTCCAAATTCAATTGAATATTTAATCAGACCATTAAACGCTACCAAAAACCAAAAAAACTCCGTCAATTATCATTGTGACCAAGCAAAAGCCTTCAACACTGATGCTAAAACCAGGTTCTTGAAAGTGACATTTTATTATGTTCTGCGTTTTTTTCATTACATCACTCTTCTCACCAGTAAACTCCTTGCTGTCTGCTTCTGCGATTGAGACCGACTGTTCTTCAGCAACAGCTGTCGTCGAGTTATCAAGCATTGTTTATGACATATGATCGTATTAGCATTGGCGTTTGGGGTAGCAATACTGGTTTCTTAATTAGGGTTTATCACTCCAGAAAAGAGCAGTCGACATCAAATACTACTACATCGAACTAAAGTATAAGCTTGATGATTTGCTTTCTTCTCGTCATTCCAACTTCACTCGTTTCAGAAACGATCGAAAGATGTATTTAACAGAAAATGAACTTTGACGTAACGAAGAACAGAGTCAAAATAACGTATTGCCAATCCACAATATACACAAATCGATCAACACTTTCCAAACCAAGTTGTTTAAAGCCATGCTTTCTAAAATTTACAAACAAATATCTCAAACTTCATCGTTCAAAACGGGTTGGAAGTAAACTACTATTTATCCTGTGTTATAAAACTGATAGCAGCGTTTAGTCGAATTTAACCTTGGTACATAATAAGCGCTGGAAGAACGCAATTTATCACTGGGATGTACTTTGCCTCCTTACTGGTCAATGTCAATATAAATAGTATAAAATTTACCCTGACCGTTGTTCATCAGCGTTTCGGTACATTTTCAATCTTATTAACAACAATTAATTAACATATTTCGTGTGGGGACATCAACGCTTAAAACGACCATTTAAATCCCGGAGTCTTTATATTTTCGCATAATATCGCTAGGTAGAAATTGTGTTTCCCCGGGCAAGAATTTATAATTTTTTGTGACTTCAAGAATAACAATTCTGGGTCGTAAAATAAATCGTAGCGTTTTTTGTTGGTGAATTTAATGAAAATCTCCTTTTAAAAAAGATGGCTCCTACTCATAGTAAGTTGTTGTGCAACGATCCGGATTTCGAGCCTTTTACCTCATCGTCAGGTTGAAGGAGATCTAAGTCTCTCGACATGAATTGCAAAAGTGAACCCGCTTACACCAAACCAGCGCGACGTTCCAATTAGCAGCTTTTTTTTTTTTTTTTTTTTTTTTTTTTTTTTTTTTTTTTTTTTTTTTAAATGGCGCTCAATTTGAACGAGAGAAAAGCGGAAATTGTAACACAAATAAATAAAATAATAGCAAATACTGTGAGAGATTAATTAAAATAATAAATAATAATAAAACCAGTTCGTTGCGAAACAACTTACTGTGAGTAGGAACTATTTTATTAAAAATGATTAAAATATCCGGTTTTCAAATTTAATCAACAATGTGTTTTAATTATTTTTTTATTAGAGGCTTATGGTTGAGATGAAAAATTAGTGTGATGAGCAGGATTATTAACTAATTTAATTAATTTTCTTTTTTCATATCAACCAAAAACCTTACTTAAAAATAATAACTAACATTGGCAATTATGACCACTAAGAAAGTATTGATTAATATAATATATTTTAATTTGGCTGTTTTAATCTTTGGTATAATACTGGAATTCTTCTCCCCCCCCCAGGAGGTTTTCTGGTTTTTGAGAGATTAATCCTTTGATGGGTTTTTTGCATTCCTCGTGTGAAGAAAAGTTTTCCCCTCATTTAATTGGATTTTGGCAAAAACTTTCGGGTGGTGTAGTCCATTTGGACAAAATCGGTCGCCAGGAATATGCTCTCGAAAATACTCAGGAGGAAATTATTATAAATTATTTTTAAAAAAATTATTATTATGAGGACATTATATCCAATTTAGATTTTCCATGAGTGTCCCTTAAATTTTAGATCATCATATTGAACATAAAGTCCAAAAATATGAATTTCTGTTTTTAATTTTTTATTCAATTTAATTTTTGATTAAGGTCTATGCAAAGTCTACAAACTTGCCCAATACAATGACATACTTTCTTACATTAAAATGATCCCAAAGCCCTACAAAAATTTAAGCTCCGCATCATATTATCGTCCTATTAGTTACCCATTTCTTCTAAATTATCGAAAAATTAATTTACAAAATAATTAGCTGTATTACTAGTGCAAACAACATCTTACCAAACCATCAATTTGGCTTTTAAACCCATCAATCAACTATGTATCTGTCAACTTCACAGACTTGTGAATTTGCACTTTACTGCATGTGTCAAGCAGAAACTTTAGCACTTCGACAAAGTATGGCATAAAAGATTATTACACAAATTAAGAATATTTTTACCCCAGGCTTATTATCTGATTATTCGATCATACCTCAAGGAGAGATTTTTCGCAGTAATCCAAGATACAGGGATTTCTAAGATGGGAGAAATGCCACCAGGATCACCACAATTTTTGCTTCTGATAAACCCACAAATGAGAAATCCCTCTCCGCCACATACGCAGATAACACAGTCATATTAACAAGTCATCTCTCTTCTTGAAATCAAATAGAGCAAATTGGGGAGAGAAAAAGTTTTGCATCAGTTCATAGGCCAAAACCGCAATCTTTTATTTTATTATTTATATTTATTTTTTATTTATTATTTATATTTTTTTTAGGACTTACATTTGATAGAAGACTAACTTGGAATCCACACACACGATTAAAAAAACAGACACTGAACAAACGATTTAAAATTCTTTATTACCTACTCAACAGACAATCAAAATTACCATTAAAATCAAAACTTTCGACATACATATACCTACTCAAACCAATTTGGATGTATGGGTGCCAAGTATATGGATCGGCCAAGTATTCCAATATTCAAAGATTACAAAGTTTTCAATCCAAAATTTTAAGACTGATTGTTTCTGCCCCATTTTATGTAAACAATAATACACTTCACAGAGATCTTCAAATCCCAACAGTTTTTTCATCCATCAAAACATATTACAGACGTTTTCATAGTAAATTACAAAATCACACCAACACACAAATACAATCACTCCATTCCCCACAATTACCACGTAAACGTCTGAAAAGAGTATGGATAAGAGACCTCTTAAATGATTAATATCATTTCATTAATCCAGAGCGGCTGCCAGTGGGTAGCTTAAAAAAAATATTTATTTTAATATACTATTATTTAAATTATCACTCCAACTCTATCAGAGAAGTCAACAATAGCGGAGTAAATTGACCTTGCCTCCGATTTTATTATTTTTTTGTAATTTGCTATTGAATTTTGTGGAAGGTGGCTAATCATTTAAAATTTCTTCTCAAACATTATTTTTACAATCCAATATGTTCCAACGTTTCGATCGAAGCCTGAAAAGGATTTTACTGGCCTTTTTATATGCGTATTGAACTGAAAACCAGGGAACCAACGTCACTTTAGGAAATAAGTCCTTGTAAAATGGTCTAAAATCTTGCTACCAAGAATCCAAACATTGCTTCTTCTTTAACCGATATAAATATTAAAAATGTATTGTTGTGTCAATGGGAAGTAAATAAAGTTCAATGTTAAAACGTATCACCTTTAATTTTCGTCGGGAAACCTGCCCTAGCATATAATTAATTATTCAATGAACCTGTTCCTAAATCCGACAAACTACTTAGCACTTACATTTGATAAAGGCTAACGTCCACACACACGAATAAAGCAAAACTCAACAAATGATTTAAAACGCATTATTATCTACTCAAGACAACTAAATTTACCATAACTTATAAATTGCAATTTTTCAACAATTATAAGAATTAATTTTTTTTTAAATTAAAACACCTTAACAAGTTTCAGCCTGTATTGTCTATTTCGTATACATTTGAATTAAACTTTGGCGGTCAAAATAAATTAAAAAAGTCTTCAACATATGGGTTTAAAAACACAAGCAGTTGATTTTAAATGCAAGTGAAATTATGATACTCTGACACATTCTAGCCGCCTGATATTAAGAGAACCATGAAGCCTATTCGATCATCTATGTGGTGCAGAACATCACCAAGATTGGGAAACAGAAACAATGAATTATGTAAGACTTTTTCGATAAACCGCGGGTCATTTGGTTTCACAGAGGCCTCCAAGGTAAGAAGTAGTGATAAAAGCAAATTGTTAAAAATTGCTAGGCTTCGTGTTCATAATGATAAAACTGAAGCGCCGAGTTTACTCGCCTCGACCCGCTCAGTTCAAGAGCCGAAGGAAATCCTACAGGAATTTGCAGATCCGCGCATCCTAGCTAAATTAGGCTCGAAGATAGGACTAACAGGAAATATCGTGTATAAAAGTATTGCTTATTTGTTCGGAAGTTGTAAACTTCCATCGCTGTCAGATATTGAAAAATGTATTGTCGAATACAAAAATGGTTTCTTCTCGCAAACACCGGCCGGCCCAGAAAAGCAGATGGTAAATTCCAGCTCTAATATTAACACTAACGTAACATCTTTGTTGAATCTTCTAAGCGACAAAAAAGAAATCGGCCAACCCCTTAGGTTTAGCCACAATACCATACATATGGTTAGTTGTGAACCCGTCGACACTGAATTTTACGATTCTGAGGTTGACTTTCTTTATTATACGCCCGCCGAATTGGTGAAAAATGATTCGAAATTACTTCCCCGAGATGAGGACTTATTCAGTCCAGTTATTCCTAAGCACGGGATGAGCTGCAGTGACAACAAAGATTTTGAGGAATACTTAAAAAAAAATCCGGAGGACAAAGGTCCTTCGTGTGTCTCGACGGAAACGCCGAGCATATTGAGCATACTTAACTCCGTTGATAAATCCGCTGTTATCATTCAAAAAGACTGTTACATAACAAACCGTATCTTGGATTCGCTGAAAAAGAAAGAAGAGAGGGAGAAAGTGAAAGAAAAAGAAAATCTCGACGTGTCGGGTGAAAAAGAAATAAATTACATTTTGAACGGACAACGTCCGGCTAATTTGGCTGATTTACTTTTATTGACTGACAAAAGTAACGCTTCGCTATTTAAAAGAGCTGTTGAAAAGGCGAAACAATACACAACCGATAACTACCTCCCTAAAAAAACGGCCATAAATGGAATGCTAACGACCGCAGGTAATAACGAAAGGCACAACCTCAACACACAGTATGAGTGAACAACATTCACAACTATGTAAACTTGTAAAAAAAATAAACTATTTCGACAGATGAAGTTATGTTACAACTTTTGAGTTTTTTCTTTGCAAAATTCTTCACCATCAATTTAGATGTGAGTATATAGTGCAACAAATTAACCGATTAATTGAATGTTTAATGTTCCTATATAATTTAAAAATTACTCAAAATTCAAAAAAGAACATATAATAAATTTATTTATCTTTGTCTAATTCTATATTCAATGTTGAATATAGTAATATCCTAAATAAACTTTTTTTAAAATAGTTTTGTACGAGACATGTGTTTATTTTTCATATTAAATGCATTTAACATATGACAACTAATACACTTAATGTCAATGCATTTAAAAAGAAGTCCACAATTTAATAAAATGCTCTGACAATAATTTCTTTTATTGATATAAAATATGTAGAGGCGCAATATGGAGTACGCAGTGGCGCTGAAGTGTAAACGCCACCGGCTCTTATTTTCCGCGCTAGCTATGCTGAGTTCGAATCCCGGCAGTGTCGATTCAATTTTTTAATTTTTAATCGTCAACGATATAGCGAAAGGCAATGTTTTACAATTAAAGTCAATTCAGCCTTCATCTTGGACGGGAGGTGGAACGTTAAGTCAAATATTACTTTTCAAGAGAAAATATAAAAATAGTATATATTTTAGTATCAACTGGCCAAGTTACTTCTTTAAATAAATTATTCTTTTTATGTAAGGTCTTGGTTGTGAAAAAAGTCAGTGTCACGAGAGGGATTCGAACCCTCGGTTAAATACGCCGCTGCTCTTCCACTTGAGCTGTCGTGACTTCGATCCACGCACGCCAAAAGGAGGGGAAATTCGAAATGAAGGTTGAGATGGAAATTTGGTGTCCGAGTGGATCGCTCAAGTGGTAGAACAGCGGCGTATTTAGCCGAAGGTCGAGGGTTCAAATCCCGCTCGTGACACTTACTTTTTTTTATCTCAACCAAGATCTTAAATAGTAATTATAAGAGTAGTTATTCAGAAATCTTGAGATGAGATCTGGGGTGATGTAGGTTTCAGAGAAACTGTTTCTTTATCGTTCTACGTTTCGCTCTTTATTGAGATCATCTTCAGTGCCTGGTATTTAAAAAATATATTATTTTGCATTGTATAAACTCACTTTTTTCTTAATTTTTTCTCAAATTTAATAAGCTCCTGTTCTAGTGAAGTGATCTCTGCAGTAGAGGACATCTTGAAGAATATAAAAAAAGATTATGATTGTATTAAAATAAGGGTTGTAATAATAATTATTGTGTGGTGATTAATGACCATTAGTCGGTGGTTATTCAGAAATCGTGAGATGCGGTCTGATGTGATGGTAGGTTTGAAAAAAACATTTTCTTTATAGTGTGAACGTTCGATCTTTATTGACATCATCTACAGGGCCTGGGATTTACAAACATAAATGCATATAAAAAATATTTTTTGTGTTGTGAAATTCACTTTTCTAAATCTAAATTCGCTTTATCCACGTCCTACATGTATTCCTTAAATTTAAACAATATTTGCAAATCCCAGGCCCCGATGATGATCTTAATAAAGATCGAAACGTAGCACGATAAAGAAAATGTTTCCCTGAAACCTACATCACACCAAACCGCATCTCAAGATTTCTGAATAAACAACGACTAACGGTCACCAATCACCAAACTCATATAAGAGTAGTGTCCAAAAACGTAATAGGTACCCTGGATATTAAAATTAAAGTGTAAGAATGACAGCACGAAAATAATTTCTGTTTCAATTAACTAAGAGCATCACTTCCGATAGCTAAGGGAAAAATTTTCCTTGTTTATTTAACGGAGAGGAATGTTATTTCAATTTGGATACATGTGCCACTTACATGTCTCTCAGACTTCTAATGATCTCTATTACACTTTAATTAAATGCTCTGTTTTGACTCCTTTCAAATCAAAATATTGATCAAACTGTATCTTGCATTCGCTCCTTAAAAAATATATCATTAGCTTTGTGTTCTTCTGGCTTTGTAAAACAATAAATAAATGATCTTTTGTGCTTTGGGTAAAACGTTCGAGAATAAAGCGTCTTCTTACAAGTTATTTTCTTTTGTTCTTTATTGTATACATGCAATTTACGTTCATATTAATTTCAGTGTGATTGTACTTACGAAGTGAATTGTATATAAATATTTATGCTTTATTTTAAATTTTCGATCTTATTCAAAGCAAAAGTAATTTAACATTTTAACTTTTCGATTGTAGTATTACTTTATTTAAGCAAATAATTGCATAAGTTTTTTAAATTTACTTGCGAATAAGTCTATTCTATTCGTACTTTTTTAAGTTTTTTATTACATTCTTTATGTTTTTTATATTGAATTTTAGCATATTCCTAAACAAGCTAATCATAAAAACTACTCCCAAATAACAAAATCCTCATCATTTCCGTACTTCATAATCGCCCTATAAATTTATTGACCTAAACATAACATATATTTCATTTTCTCATTGCTGCTATTTATTCGTTACTTCTTGCTAAAATCCATTTTATTTTTAAAAGCTAATTGTAAATGAAATATTGGATATACTTTTCGAAAAGTATTGATATAAAAATCTAATTTTAAAAAATTCTTTCATTTGAAATTCTCCTTTTTTTAATAATTTATTTCCCTTCCCACAAACATTCGAAAGTAAATAATTCCTCTTTAAACGAGATTGATAAGTTATTTAATGGACCTGTAATTTAATTATTTCATTACAGAGAATAAGATCTCATTAAATTATGGGCTACTATCTTTCAGTCTTAAAACGAATAAACATTCAATATAGAAAACGAGTTATCTTTGATTGAAATACAACAATGCACTTGAAGAACATTACAAGATAACACACGGAAAGATCCGGAAATGGTTTTCCCATCACGAGATGCCCGACGTGTTCGTGTCTGTCATAACTAGGCAAAATAAAAATGGGATGAAAGCACGTTTACGGTTTTCCCCGTCATATAAATTATTGTTTAATTATTGCCACCATTTCGAGCAAAAAACAATTAGGCCTATTAACTCTTTAAATTTATTTATAATGCGAGGTTGCGATGAAAACTTAGTGAGCGGGATTCGAACTCATCACTTTAGTGGACCTCGTAACACACCTCTTCTCCAACTACTCGTTCGCCCGAAACACCATCATCACGTACAACGTTCCCTTTTTCTTCCGTCTATTAAAATGTCATGTAATCATTTACATAAAAATTAACATTTTAAAGCATTTATTAACAGGATTTATACATTCAATAAAAACAGAATCAGATAGAACGAAAGTATTTAAAGAAAGAAAGAGAGGAATACGTTGTAACAGTGTCTGTGCCGCCTCTCACAAGAAAAAAAAACCTTAATTTTGTTCTATCATCATATATATAATTTATTTTTATCATTTATTTGTTGTGTTAAGTAGGATATATAGCACAGAGCGTGTTTTGTTTTTTAAGATGTATAAAACTTTTAAAATTTTGACTACGTACCTGTAAGTTGTCAAGAATCTGTGATATGTACATGTATACGTTAATGTTAACGTCATACATCTTATTTGCACTCTTTAGACTCTGAGAAAACAAAATATATTGTCAAAAGCTTGAAAAATATAAAATCATTATTGTTTTTCTTAGTAAAACCGTAATGACGAGAATATTGCAAGTAGAATAGACTTATTCACAAGTGACGATAGAAGAAGTAATAAAATGTCGTCGATACATCGTTTATCAGGTTTATTGTTCAACATTTATTAATTATGTAAGGTATTGGTTGAAATGAAAAAGCTATTGTCACCAGCGGGATTCGAACCCACGACCTTTTCGGCTAGATACGCCACTGCTTTTTCACTCGAGCTATCCAAACTAATGTCCTCTCCAACACCAAGTCCCCATCGCAACCTATTTTTCTAATTTTCCCTCCTTTTTGCCATTTTTCAATTGCAGGATTCGATTCGAAAATATGCTTTGTTTTATTTAATAAAATCATTGTATTTTGTGGTCCGATTGAACAAATAACTTTTTTAAATTACTTTACGTAATGTATTGGTCGAAATGACCCAAGCGGGATCGAAGTCACGATAAGTCAAGTGATAGAACAGCAGCGCATTTAGCAGAATGTCTTGGGTTCGAATCCCATATAAAGAATTTTTCCTTTATATTGAAAAAGTTGTTTGGTCAATCGGACCACGAAATATAATGGATTTTTGTGGAGTTTCAATCTCCATGCAGGTCATTAGGCATAGATATAATGGATTTATTACTGATTATTACCACATTAATTTTAATAACATGATTTGGAGGGGAACATCTGTGGCCGCAACGGTTTAGGCGCTCATCATTGTAAGGTGAAGTTACTTACTGGGTTCAAATCCAGCGGCCCTGCATTCGAACCTGGCATACTTAAGTTGTTTTTTTTTTAACACCGGCACCCTAATAGTTGATATAACTTCTGCTGTTGCAAACCCTCGTAAAGCAAAAGAAAATTCATGATTTTTTCCCCTTGATAATGATTTTGTTGAAAGCTGTAAAAAAATATTAAACAAACAACAATTCTAGTTGATTAAAAATAATTTACAATACAGGTTATAAAATGTATCCCTCATTTTGAGAGAACTTGAGACGTATATTTCTCCACATTTCTGCGGGCACGTATATTTAATTAGATTCTAAGCATTGTTCGGAAGTTGCTGGAGGTATCCCGACCTAAGGGATCGCCGCACAGTGGAGAGGTAAACTTATAAACGAGGAATCCTTGGGGAAGGACGGATAGAGAGTGAGTGAGAGTTACGAAGCCGAGGCCAGCCCAATTACCGTCAATTATCAGTTATCTTCTCTCGATCTTCTAACTTCTAGTTATCTTTTACGGACAAACATTGTCCCAATAGGTTGAACGTTGCTGCCCTACAAACAATTTTTGTATTTATTTCATCCAATTTTTTTAAATGTAAAAACATAACCACAAGATGATGACCGTGTTTTATATTTTTTTTCACACTCGACCTCCTTATCATATATCGTATTCATAATCTTTTTCAGTTTGAACTGAAAAGTAAAGAAAGTTCTTTTTAAAAACACACAACCGGCACTCTAGGTTTTGTTGGCCGACCGTCAAAACTGTGCCAATATTTCCACTGGTTCAAATCGCAAGATTTAAATTTTGAGTAAAACATGTACCTTCAAAATATTTGATAAACAAACATTTTCTTAGTAAAGGTTTAATTGTATATTTCCCCTAACGATCGTACCTAATCAGACATGAGATGAATCGGACCGTAAATGATTATAAATATTTCATTTCTACAGGCTACGTAATAATTGAGAACCGTTTTTTTATTTTATCCTTTGAACAACATTAGTAGTAATATCTCATGAAATTATTTAACTCTGGCAACAAAAAAAAAACATAGAAAAAGAGAGAGAGAGAGAGAGAGAGAGAGAGAGAGAGAGAGAAGAAAGAAGAAAAGAGAATTGACAAATGCACAGTTACAGAGTGAGTGAGTGAGTGAGTGAGAGAGAGAGAGAGAGAGAGAGAAAGAGAAAGGAAAATATAGATAGAGAAAAAGAGAGATAAACAAACTGAGAGTGAAAAAATCTGATCTCAAATATAATATCATTAAATAAATTAGAAGAAGAAAAACCAAAAAAAAAATCAAAGCTTGAGGTTATAGGTTATAGGTTCTGGTTACTTGTAGCAGTGTGATAGTACAAGAAATAGAAAGAAGAAAGAAAGAAAGACAGAAGACAGATGGAAGGGAAAACACACATATATACATATACATAGCGAGAGAGAGGGGGAGGGAAAGAGGTCTCAGAGGGTGAGAGGTCCCGCCATGGCCGAGTGGTTGCGGTATCCTACTCGGTTTTGCCACACTAGCGGTCCTGAGTTCGAGTCCCGGCGAAGATCATGGTTTTTGTTTGTTTTTTACTTAAAAGTAGTATGATAAATGTATTACAAAATGGTTGTACCCTTCAACCGCGACTGCCAACGGTAAGTTTACGCTTTCCTGCAAACAAGGAAATACTTTCTTTTACTTTTTATTTGTGCAACGGATAAAGTAAATGTACGTTATTAATTTTTTTATTTTGAAGGTAGGTTTAAAAAGGTAGAAGATAGTGCCATGAATACAAGCTCTTTAAATCAAATTAATGATTCGAAATTGTTTGTACAACACGATACAAATGTAACCCAGCTTGGGCTTGTGTATTAGTTTCTACCAGTTGTGACGGGCACTGAAGATGGCACCCGGGTTTTCGATTTGAAAAAGAAAAATATTATAAGATATTTTATTAAGAGTTAACAACGTTTGGGACGGTATTTCCGGAAAGAGTTCCAACACGGATGGTCAAATTTGGCGTTATAAAAGAGGGTTGGTTTGGTGGGTGGAAGAGGTACAAGCTCGTTTCTGGGTATTTTTTAAACGAGAAACGTTTAGGCAAGCTTTGTCTCATCAAATTAAACTCCCTTTTTTATTGCACCAAAGCTTCGAAATTTTTTAAATTTCTTTTCTTTTACGATACGTAAAACAGTTTTTACGTAAGTGGAATAAAAATAAATAAAAAGTAAAATGATAATAAAAATTTAGAGAGAGAAAAGGTAGAAAAAGAAAGACTAACAGAGAACGAAGGAGCTATAGAAAGTAAGAAACATAAATATATTAATCTGACAGAAAAGTTTCACAGAGTGGCAACAAATAAAATTAAACGTTGTAAAAATGGAGTTCCATGCATTGAAAAATTTTCAAAACTTACTTAACTTGGCTAGAAACTAAAATCATATTATAAATCTTTTTTTTATTGGACATTTGATAATACTACATGTTTTTTGCTTTACCGATGGCACATGTACATTTTCATTACTTTTTTAATATTTCTAGTCCACCCGCCGACACCTCAACAAGAAATCTCACAATATCTAATATTCGCTTCAAATAAATTTTCAGTATGGATCTAAGTAATATTTCTCATATATCACGTACATGATAAACTTATATTAATCCATGTACGTTTAGCGGTCATAATTGACCTATTAATTATTTAAATTAATTATTTTTTTAGCTAACATTTTGGTTGACGTGTCTAGGCTCAAGGCTACTGTCTTGAGGGGGACTGTCGTGGGTTCGAAACCCCGCTAGTGTCCCTAACTTTTCACCTCAACCGAGATTTTAAATAAAAATAATAATTAACCGAAATTATAAATTTATCTATGCAAAGATTATAAGGCTTTCTGTCTGTCGGCTAAATTTAAAATTTTAGTCAAAGTTGAGTGATATCAATTATTACGTGCAATCCCTTCATAAGCATAATTAATATTAACATATGTACATAATGAGTTATTGCATAAGCAACACATAATTCAGCATGTATTCATGCATAATAATCGTCATTCAGGAATAATCTTGCCATAAACGCAGCTGCCAGTATTTAGTGGTTAAACGTCGAGTAGTGGTACCAAAAATAATCTAACTAATGTTTTATATATATGATTACGTATGGTAAAAGATAAAGCATGATTAATTTGGTAGTTCGTTTAAAAATTTAATTCAAACAATTTATTAGAACTACCAATTTACGCTTTCTTTAAAAATACTATAATAATGACTTATCTCCAAAACAAAATGAACTCTTTATATTAATACCATAAGTAAAAAATTTTATACATATATATAAACTCCAGTTTTTTTTTGTTTTTTTTACAATTGAAATACAAAAAGCCAAATAAATAAATAAGTAAGTACAGTAAATAAGTTAAAGGACTTACTACCAAACCAAATATAGTCAGGCCACCCCCAATCGATTCAGCCACACTTGAAGTTGTGAAATTTCGATAAAAATGTCAGAAATGGTTAATTTTGTGTACCCCTAACCTCGAAAAATCGCCAAAAGTGAAAGTGATTTCGGTTTATCAGGCTGGTTTTAATCGCAATTCGACGCGAAATTAATCCTCTACAGATTGCCAGATTCGAGCTGTTTTACGGTCAGGATGGCGGTTTACCAACAATTTCACGAATAAGGTCAGAAACATGGATGTTCATGGTTTTTTGACTGTAGCTTGGAACTGAAGGGTTTTGTGGACACAGGTTCATGAAACCTTTTTTACTCAGCATTCAAGTTTCTGAACTGATCTGTAAGTGTGGGTGGGTCGATTGGGGCCACCCTGTGTATATAATAAAGCTATCTTTTTATACTGTCAGTTTCAGTGTTTATATACACTACAGGCAAAAAATCCCCCCAATATATTTTTCATTTTCTTCATAAAAAAAATTCTGCCCTTAATTTATATCATTGCTGTTATCAATAAATATTTGTTTATGCTATGTTTTAAATAGTGAACTTTAATTAAAGGTAAAGACACTTAATTCTTAATTAAAAATAAAGATAAAGAATATTTCAATGTTTACTTTTTACGGAATTTAAAATGTTATTCAATCTCATTTGAATTCTGAAGCAATACACATTAGAGAAATGTTAAATGATGGGGTGAGTGTGGTGTTCAATACTTTCCAAAAGGATAGTTCCTACTCACAGTAAGTAACAACAGTAAATTAGTACTTACTGTGAGTAGGAACTATCCTTTTGGAAAGTATTATACACATTAGAGTTCAACTTTGTTTTCTTAATTCCAATTTTTATACTTAAAAATGCCATTTAGTGCTGAGAATGTTTTGTCGTGTGGCACTTGTTGATGATGCGGTTCCATTAGGCATGCGGTTATTGCCATGGGAGTTCCCTATGAAACTGTGCGAGACGCCGTTAGATGTTTTGGAGAAACTGGGTCGTACCATAGAAGGCTTGTCTGGACGATCGACAGACAGACAGGATGAGCATTTTTGAGTTTGAAAATTTTATGAAACCGGCACCTTACTTTTGATCAAGCAATTCATCAGCTCCAGGAAGTTCGAGGTGACCAAATTTCTGAACGCACTGCTCGTAGAATATTGAATCAGTGTGGATCTTAATTGACGAGAACAGAGTTGCACGGCTCGCATTTCCTCGAGAATACAGCCAGAGGTCTTTGGACGAAAGATCCGGGCCTTTTTTCCCTAGCCATCATTTTCAACGTAGCTCAGTGATGTTGTAAGCGGGAGAGTCGAACAGAGTTGCTGTTCCTGAAGGAGCTTTGACGGCCACTCGCCATGTGGATGGAATTTTGGAACCCTATTGTAATGCATGAAAATGCCCGTCCACGTGTCGCTCGTTTAGTACAACGCATCGTCAACAGCATACCATCAGGGTCTTAGCCTGGCCAGCCCGTTCTCCAGATTTGAACACCATCCAACACTTCCGGGATAAACTCAAAAGACGAGTAAGAGCCCATGTTTTCCTGATACACTTTACGATTTTGAAAAGACTCTTTTTTCGATAAACGGGCTAAACCTGACTGGTAGAAATTATGCTCAGGCGTCTTTGAGTTGTAATCAAGGCAAAAAAGGAAATACGCTATATTGAAATGTTAATTAAAATCTAAACAAAATTAATACTAATTTTATCTATTCCTTTTTCATTTTCGTTCGCATTTACTTATCGTTTTACTTTTGTAGATAAAGCCTTAATTATTAAAAGTTAGAAAACGTAAAATTTTAATTAATATATAGGAAAATATAAACATTAACTTATATTAAAAGTGGGTGGAATTTTTTTGCCTGTCAGTGTATAAACAAACAGGTTAGTGTATACATTTGCTTTCCTAACAAAAAATCAGAATTATGTGAAAATATTGAACTTATCTTTAGCTTTATTCGGTACTGTTTATTGTGCTGTATGGGTACTAGTCGCAATTTTTTTGTCGTGGTATACGTGAGCGCGTTGTACGGGGTGCCCTGTACACGGATTTTATAGTTACACGGATCGGAGCATACTTATTGGCGAGCAGATCACGTCTGGTTCGCCGTTGTTTATTTGGTACCCCTGCGTTCGGCTTCACCTCCCAGTGTTCATCAGCAGTCGTGATAAATAGTTAATTGTTACGACCCGTCAGGGGAACTTCACAAATATAGTACAAATATATAATAGCCGTGTAAGAAAAAAAATCCAAATCTCTTCCATAATAATAAAGCAATTTCGTGCTTACTAAACAAAGTGCTAAATAAAACTGTAAGGAACGATCTAAGATTTAGAACACCAGGAATTACACTGAGTTTTGGAAGTACATTTCGCAAGGTAATTTATTAGCGATCTGATAAAAATTAATATCAGACTCACGCGAATGTGATAAGAAGTGAACGCGCGCGACCTTTACAAAAACAAACCGTGCCCTCACATAAAACAAACGGCCAACACGTATTAGACCGAGCCTCTTTATGAAAATGCAAATTTCTCTGCTGTGCTGCTTTGCGCTGCTTCGTATTTAAAGTAACAAATTAGTTTAATATATTTCAACAAATTATTAAACATGAAAAAGTAACAAGCGCAAGTTGAACGTGGACATGAATATGTCTTATTTTCCTTGTTTTTAGTCATCCTAACCAAGCAGAAAAGATGAAATATTTAAAAAATAGTGCTACCATAACATTGAGAAAAACATTTTGTGTTATTATTAACAACCTAAACAGGTTAGACTTTTACTTACCACTTAGTAAGTTATTCCTTCATCCAATAAAAATGATTAATTCTTAATCCCATTGCCAAACCTCAAAAACCTCAGCATTCCCCCATAAGTCATATCCAATCAATAAATTTACTGGCGGAAATTGACATAATCCTTGAAAAATTCCTGGACCAACTATATTCTTTGAAAACACCAGAGGCCGAACGTATCGCAAGGTAGCATCCGTGGTATCATTATGTTTTCAACATACGCCTATAACATTTGGTACATATCGTCTTTGGCGCGTCAGCTGAAGTGGGGTTCGGCCCGAAGAAACCGGAACAAGCACCATAGCTCAGTGTATTTTTCGTACATTCTTGAGGGTTTTTTATAATCAGTTTCCCCCGCAAACGCAAGACTAAATAATAAAAGATTATTACATTGTTAAAAGGTTGTAGAACGTTATAAAAAGTCCAGTTTTTCAAACTTCTGACAGAAATGAAAAATGGGTCAGGTTGCAATCTGATATATGTAAATATTTAGTCAAATATTCTCTCTCTCTCTCTCTCTCTCTCTCTCTCTCTCTCTCTCTCTCTCTCTC
>CM077104.1:7871885-7887776 GCA_039619505.1 Cimex hemipterus
ATATATATATATATATTAGATTTCGTGGTCCGATTGACCAACTAACTTATTTCATTTAATTAGTCTTTATGAAAGGTATTGGTTAGAAAGAAAAAAGCCATCGTCAAGAGCGGGATTCGAACCCATGACCTTCGGCTTGATACGCCGCTGCTCTACCGCTCTAACTATCGTGACTTCGATCCGCTTGGGCACGAACTTCCCATCTCAGCCATCATTTTGATTTTTCTCTCATTCAGTGGAATTCATCCTTATCTCGAAAACAAATGAAATAGCCACGGAGAGCTTTCGTGAAGATATAATTAATTTTAATTATGAAATCCATTAGATTTCGTGGTCCTATTGACCAAATAACTTCTTTCAATTAATTAATCTTTAAGAAAGGAACTGGTTGAGATATACAAAACTGAAAAATGGCCAAAACGGAGAGAAAATTCGAAAGGTGGGGTTGAGATGGGATGTTGGTGTCCGAGTGGAACCAAGTCACTTTTGCTCAAGTGTACCGCACCGACGCATTTAGCCGAAGGTCGTGGGTTCGAATCCCGCTCGTGACACTGGCTTTTTCATCTCAACCAATACCTTTCATAAAAATGTATTATATATATTTTATTTTAGGCAATCATTGTGGCAAAACGATTTGTACAAATTCAACATATCATTACATTTAGTTCTGTCTAGAAAAATATTTTCTTCGACTGTATCAAGTTTCGTAGGAAATGTGGAAATTGCGTTGAAACCCTTCTACTGCAAGAACGTATAGAAAACTGTTCCAGACGCTAATTAACCACCGGGTGAACAACATTTCTCAAAATCCCACTTATTTTGGTCGTATTGACATTGATACTTACCGTACATGTTATTTCCATTGTGAAACGTTAACTGAATGCGGCCTGTTGCGGATCAAAAGTAAATCAAAATCATAACATGTTCCAGGAAATGATTTACCTTCGTGAAATTACGTGCAAACTTCCTCGCCGTGATTTATATCAGCCTTGAAATTATAACTGTACGAAGAAAATTAAGGGCAAAGCTAATTAGAAAGAAAGGAAAACACTCAGTTCCTTCAAAGTTTGGAGGAATAAATTATCTTTATCAAAACTTAGAAACTACTTCTAAATATTTATATGGTTACTAAATATAATCAAGTATTTACAGTAATAAAAATCATGACGTCGACCAGAATGAATTTATGTTTTTAGCGTAGTAGGGTGGTCGAAATCTATCACCCCTCGACCCATCAATAGAAGAATTTAATAACAATTTCAAAAATCAAGTTTCTATTCTAAAACTAGGAAATTCCCATTCCAGGCGTTTTCGTAGGTTATGTTGAACTAGCCAAATGAATGTCCAAATACTGATACAATCTTTACAGCTGAGTTAAAACCAAAGAAAATTAAATTATCATCAAAAGACACTTTATCTATGAAAAAGAAATACTACCATGTCGTAAAGTGTAAAATATATTTTACGTTTTTGTACATTTGGTATAGATATATAGATAATATCTTTTAAACTCTTGTAAATAAAGTTTCCACAATATTAATAAATTTAAAAGATAAATAAATACAGTTTAATCGGGAATAGAAATATCTGAGTTGGGAGGTTTCAGTGCAGGCTAACATAAGAGTGGATGTTAATAAATAAAAACCGTTTTTCAGAGCATAGTATTTTTTATTGGTAACTCCGATGAAAAAGAAACCAAGACGGAAATTCGGTTCATGGAAATACGGCCATTTTGACACTGTTCTCATTTTGCACGTTTTTACGGTAAACAGCATAAATACAGAGACGTTTCTTGCCTTGGCTCCATACAGAGAGCGTGTAGGCATGCCGCCGGATTTAAGAATGTAAGGTTCCTAGTTTCAGGATATTCGGCTTTTGTTTTTAGGTGAATTTTTATTATATGTAGCCATCAAAATTTGAGTTTTGTATGAGTGAGTGTATTTATTAGAGTGAATGGGAGGGGCTGATGGTGAAAGAGCATCCATATCGACTACTAAACAGATTAGTTTGTTATTGTA
The DNA here is from genome assembly GCA_039619505.1 of Cimex hemipterus. Taxonomy (NCBI): domain Eukaryota; kingdom Metazoa; phylum Arthropoda; class Insecta; order Hemiptera; family Cimicidae; genus Cimex; species Cimex hemipterus. The sequence goes on from CM077104.1 coordinate 7,873,904, forward strand.
AAAAAAAGCACAAAAATGCATTTTTTCTCATTTTTTTATGGATAAAAACAACGTGAAAATTCATCATTTCATGGGTGGACAGTATTTAGTAAACGAATTGAAGGTTGAAATCATTTTTATAATGCGCTTTGTCCAAGTTTTGAATTTTCTAATTGAAGCAAGAGGCACCCCTGGCAAGAGGACAAAAATGATTAATACATGATCATACGAAGCCATAATTTTAAATAAATTTGTTTTGTTAATTTGGTGTTTTAATGATTCTCTATCTGAAACATACTGTTTCTTTAAGTTTTTATGTTAATAGCTAAAATGTTTATTACATGTTTACAATCAAACTAACAAGAAAGTTGTTCTAATTTGTAATTGTAATTAGCGAAAATTGCTAAGATAATATCTTGTTGGTTACTTTTTTTTATAAGAAAGTTACAACTTAATTGCATATATTTCGATGCGGCCCTGCTTCAACATACAAAATCTTTAAAATAGGTGCTCCTATTTCTATAAAGATTTTCTATCCTGAAGATGAAGCAGGGCTTCTTCAAAATATGTACAGCATATAAGTAGACTTTAAATAAAAAGCAGCCTTTAAAATAAAACAAACTTAATTAAATTAAATTAATACATTAATTTATATTATGTTAAATATCTGAGAATGTAGGTTTTTTTTTGTTTTGTAGAAACCATAGGAGGTTTCATACGATCAATCATTCGTTAATTAAATTTATGTCAAAAATTGCTTTTTTTTCTAATTTATCAAATTTAATAAATCAACACTTGATAAAGCGCAGATGATGGGACGGGAAATGACAAAAATGTCCGGACTTTTGACGGCACTCGGTGCGACACCGGGCCAAGATTTGCATAACAATCGCCGTGAAGATTTTTCACTTAGGAATGTCGGTTTGATTGACAAATAAAGATTTACATTTATAAGTTCCAATTGAGAAATATATATTGAAATTTCTGTTTTTGATTAATTGTTTCTTTTTTTATTAGCGCGAATCGCAATTATCTAGGGCAATAATTAGGATGGGCGATCGTTGGTACCATGCCGTCGGCTATCTGTGAGCTGGGGTTTCCTTTATTAAACGAGAGCCCCTCGATTAAATTGCAGACAATTGATAAGGCCTCGCTCACCCTTCATTACTTTTCTTCATTATCCCTTTTTTTAGTGTTCTTTTCTTTTTTTTATCTTTGTTTAATTTTGATTTAAAACTTTCATTAATATCTTCTGCCCAAACAGCGTGTTTGCCCATGTGAAAAAAATCCCTACAAAGTATACACACAAAAGAAAAAAATTAATATTTTTTGTTACGCTTACTTCTATTTTTTTTTCTCGCAATTCTTTATAAATATAAACGCAGGCTGTGTTATTTCTGCAATTTAAACAATTCCAGAGTATTCTATTAGTATAAGAAGGTCACAGGTGAGAGCAGCTCAATATTTCAGTATCTCCATCCCGCGGGTCTACTACTCTATAATTTATCAGCGGGGGGAAAAACATTTCGGGAATGCTCGGACTGAAAAACTTGAATAAATATTCAAAGAACCTAAAAGAATTACTGAAAATGCACTTTCGCTTGTTAAATTGTTAACACATGAGCCGGAACGAAAACTATATCGTTAGACAGTTCTTACGTGATTGAATAAAAATACAGCCTGTTATCCTATTTATTTGTACCGGCATGTCTGTGCCTGATTAACATTTCAAGTCAACTGAAACGCTTTTGCAACATATTAACACCATACGTGCCATTAAAAATTATTATAAAACAAGTTTTAATGTTTAACAGTAATGAAGTAAGTAATCAGTACCGGAGGCAGAATACATGATTAACACTTTTGCCCCTCAATAGCATTAAAGCGGGGAAAATACTTATCCGATGCGACGTTACTCGTGGCTTCCCGACGCAAATCCAAAGTCCAATTTTCCATAAGATTGTATTACCCCCGTGCACATCTGCCCGATGCCACGCAATGCTACCCTGCTCTACGCTCTGCGATCTCCCTCTGTTCAGATTTTCGTCGAGTAGCATCGAGTGCAGTCAAAGACAAAAGAACCGGAGATTTATTTTTTTTTATTTCAAACTAAATGCATTATTGCCGTTAAATTAATTACAACATACTTATTTTAATATAAACTAAATTAACCGGGATCAAAAATTCATTAGTTTTTTTACGATTTTAATGGTTTGGTAAAAAATTGATCAAAATACAGGAATTTCATTTTAATATAATGAATTTAACGAACTATTTATTTCGTCGTTTTGCTCATGAAATTTACCTAACACTTTATTTCGCGGTTTTGATCATAAAATTTAATTAACAATTTATTTCGAAATTTTGCTCTTGAAATTTAACTGACAATTTATTTCGCGGTTTTGATCATAAAATTTAACTAACAATTTATTTCAAGGATTTTCTCATAAAATTTAACAAAAAATTTATTACAATTTATTACAAGGTTTTGCTCAAAAAATTACACCAGTTTCGTCGAGTAGCGCCAGGACAGGACATTCATATTTTTTTATAGTTTATTTCAATCTGTGCCCTTATATTAATAACAACATTATTATTGTAATATAAACCAAATTAAACGAACTTCGTTGTTTTTTGCATATCTAGTTCAATCCTTTGTAGACAAGAAATATCTAACTTTGTTATGCTTTATTTGAAATCATTGGATGAGTTTTGGAATAGCATTATTTAGAGATAACCTTTTATTTGGAATCCTATCCAAAAGGATTATTAAACCGTTTGTGATACGTCTTTTTTAATGAAATCACCCTTTAGAAGTGGTTAATGGAGTTTCACTCGTTTTTTCACAATGGCTATCGAACATCGAACTGAATTGGAGAAATGAGTTTTCATTCAACTTCATATATCTTTGTCCTGTTGAGCAATAATAATAAATCGATACAGTTTTTCCTTAAAAAATGTACAGATGTATACATTTCTGAAAATTCGGGATTAAACGTAAACAAAGAAACTTATATATTAATGTGCATATAAATTAAAATTATTATTCTACCCTCAAATTGCACAAATGCTCAATAAAATCAGTCTATATTTATATTACATATTTGCTTCTAAACAAATCCTCCGAAGCGGTTTTGAAAAGAAATATTTCATTTTAATTAAATTTGGTTGGCCAGTAAATGCCACAATGGAAATTAGGTTAGAGAGATGATGACAGTCGTTTCGATTTCAAAGCGTATCTCATTCGTGATATGGATCCGGACTTAAACCGGCTAATCTAATATAATTATTCTGCCTAGTAATTAAAAATATTCAATAAAATCTGTTTTGTTTCCATTAATTAAAGGAACACTACAGGTTTAATTATTGAATTTGATAAATTTGCATATAACTCAGATGATCATTTATAAAAATAATGAAGCTAATTTTTAATACGAGAAGCGGTAGATACTTAAAATTTTCTACGTAAACGAAATTTTGGTTATGGTGAGAAAATAACCCACCTCGGGTTTTGGCTGTCTGGGGTGAGACTAAGGTCACAACCGCGTCCCGCGGCTGAACTTAACCTCAAGTTAGGACAGTTCAGGGCATAAGACTTTAAATGTAAACTCACTCGCTTTTTACATACATTCTTTGCTTATTTACATACCAGAACTTAGCGGGGGGATATATTTATGTACACTTTTATATATATTTTACATAAAACGAATCGGTTTAGACAGACTATCTCCGACGAACGGGATCTTTTCCCGTAATATAAAATCCACTGAAATTGTATTTCTTATATTGTTTTCTTGGTATTAAATTGTTCAATTAGTTCAAAATGATCGACGCGAGTTTTATTTCTTTGTTGTATTAACTTTGACCGCGGTATGAGTAATACCGAGCTACGAACACGGACTGCTAAAACCGAAAGTAAGTGATGAAGTTCTGTATATGTTTGTATGAATGTGCATGTGCTATTTATAAAACTTGGTTCGCAACAGCTAGGGTCATATCAATCCTCAGGTGTTTTTGAAAAAAAAGCCCATTTACAATGCTGGATTTGAACTCGGCACCTTCACCTTACAGTGATATGCGCCATGCAACGCCTAACCGTTGCGTCCACCAATGCCCCGCAGACTTGAGTTTAAATATAAATTAATTCAACTTCTTCTATTAGTGTTGTTATATGTTAATTTTTAATAAACCCTTTATTAAACGCTCTAGAAAGCTCGTATATCTTGTGAACAGCAGTCAGCATGTCATCGAGTTAGGATTTTCCCAACAACGAATTGTATTACGCGCACCATTTGTCATGTACTATAAAAAAAAGGTAACAAAGGCTTTGGGTAACAAAAAATCGTATCTCTTTATATATCTGTTCGAATCTTCAAATTTAATCATCGCCGGCGTCGGGTGACATGTAGAAACGGCCGTTTCGGTCAACTTAATAAACCGAGATTGCGTCCGGAAAATAAATTGGAACGGAGCTGGAGCGAGAATTCCGGGAGGGTGTCGGCCATTAAAAGTAATTCCGTTGTGAATCGTAGTCCCTCAGAAAGGATTGGGAGGTCAAACTTTTACAATTCTATTTAGAAGAGGAGAAGATCTGGAAAGGAGGACATCGTAATTGCCCCCAACGGGTAGAAGAGACCCATTGACACGGCTTCACAGCGACTTAATTGACTTGTGAAATACAAGACAAAATTTCTATTAGAAACATATGTAGGTATCACAATTTATTACGTTCCAATAAAAATGAAAAATAAAAAGTTCTTCTACGTTATCTTAGCAATGCTTAAACTGGAAATAATTAAAAATTCATAGCCTTCGTTTATATAAATTAATTTAGAGTTTTGATTTTGATTTGATCAAAATTGATTCAAAATTTTAAAACAATTAGACAACCCTTCAAGCTGGCTTCAACTGTCAGCATCAGTGACAGTACACCTTGCGGGGATGTACTGTGAATGCTCCAGTTGTACAATATTCATGGAAATTTATGCAGACTGGGGCCGGTGCTAAATTTGTTTGCCTTTATCGGCTTACACCGCGAAGCCTTGAGGCTTATGCGCAACAGAAGTCAATTTCGTCCAGGTCGGGCCATATTCGCCTTAGAAAGGGAGCAGGATCGATTCAGCGATTTGCCCATTAAGATATCAAAGGAAGAAACGGTCTAATTGCACATCTCTTAAATCTGTACGTCGAGAACTTTGTTAGGGTTATCTTTTACCCCGGTGAGATTATTGGCCGACCAGGGCCTTCTGATCATTGTTAACAGGTTAATTACAACTCGTCCTAACCAAACAATGGTTCAATGAACAATCAAGAACACTCGAACCGGTAACGTTTCCCTTAGGGATTATTCCTGTAAAAATGAGGCTTCGAACCTGTTGCAAAATGACTGAAAATCGTAAAAGAACAATTTATACCTGTTTAACGATATTTTTTCATCCAATTAAAAAATCTAAATATCAACAGTTAATTTGCTCGTTCAAACGTAGTGTTGTTTCATATAACATAATTTAAACATTATAGCTTAAAAAATGTACAAAGTGAATGGTATTGAAGTCGGAACAGATATATTGTAAGAGTTAATATAAGATAAACTTATCGAGTTGAAAAATTGAAAAATGGCCAAAAAGAAGGAAAAACTCAAAAGGTGGGGTTGAGATAGGAAGTTGATGTCCGAGTGGATCGAAGTCACGATAGCTCAAGTGGTAGAGCAATGGCGTATCCAGCTGAAGATCGTGGGTTCGAATCCGCTAGTGCCATTGACTTCTTTTCATCTTAATTAACTGTAATGTATTAATTGATCAAGCGGACCACGAAATTAGTGAATTTATAGATAAAGCTAGAGATATTGCGTTCATAGGTACTGGAACAGTTGAAATTAAGGACACCCACTAAGGACGATAAACTGGGCTATATCAAAGACAATATATATAAATTTATGAAAATGGTTAAGCAATAGTAACAACATTCCATAAAGTTAGAAAAAAATAAGAGATGGAGAGGAAAAGGAGAAACAAACGAAGATATTTAAATCAATGTAAAAAAACAATTAGCTATATACAAAAGAAAAGAAGAAAATGTTACAGCCAAAACCTTCGCAGGCTTCTCAAAAAATGAAAAATATGAATGGCAAACAGAATTGCAAATGTAAAGGTATAATTACGAAGATAGAGAGCATATCAGTTATTAGTAAATATACTGACAGGCAAAAATATTCCGTCCGTTTGTCAAATAAATTGATTTGTATATATTTGTAATCTTAGTTTCACGATTTCTGACGTTTAATAATTGAGACCTTGTCTAAAAAAGTTTAAAAAATCAAATTGCTAAGAAAAATGAAGATTTAAATAAAAACAAAAAATACTAAAAAATAAAATTTGTTTTAATCTTCATTTAGATTTTTAATTAGGGGGCCGCGGTAGCCGAGTGGTTAGTGTGAGAGACTCTCGGCTAGTAGAGCCCCTCAGTCGCAGGTTCGATTCCTGCCGTCGCCTCTGGCCCTGTTTTCACGATACCCTTCCCCCAAAAAACGAATACGCAATAAATAATTACAATAGTCTGGCTATACACATACACTAGACACACTATCATATAAGGCCATTAAATTTTTTTTAAATTAACATTTCAATATAGCGTATTTCCTCCCCTTGCCTTAATTACTTCTGGAAGACGCGTCGGAATATTTTCTACCAGTCTGGAAATATCTCTTTGCTGGAGATCAACCCATTCTTCACGAAAAGTCCTTTCAAGATCGTGGAGTGTATCAGGAAGTAATGGACACTTTGAGGTTATCTCATAAATTTTTTGATGTTATCCCTTAAATGTTCGTTGGGGTTCTGGTCTGGAGAACGGGCTGGCTGGCCAAGCTAAGACCCTGATGTTATGTCGTTGAAAGTACGTTTGTCCTACGAGAACCATATGTCCATTAGAATAGGATTGTCGCTGATTTCATCCACATGGCGAGTGGCCGACAAAGGCCTTCCAGGAGCAACAACCGACTCTGCGCAACTCTCTATTGAAATTCCTACCCACGCCATCGCTAAGCTGCGTTGAAAGGTTGGGGAAAATTAAAAGCTTCGTACCTTTTAGTTCGCCTTCTCCGCACTCTTTCACGCCCTTCTGGAGATTATTTTACCCACAAATCGACGAGTGAGTAAGTAGATCATTTATGAATAAACTACAAAGTACACATGAGTAAGTACTGGTATCGATTAATTTCTGACGATACTTGAGTAGTATTATAATTTCTTTCTATACCAGTATAGAGTACTGGTATCGAATTTTTTCTGATATCACATGTCACTAGTTCTAAGTGATTTTGTACTTTGTTTTCTGAAGGTTACAACAAAAAAAAATGAACACCGTAGGTAATTAAATTCACTAATTTCGTGGTCTGCTTGACCTATTAATACATTACAATTAATTAAGGTTTTTAGTTGATAATTATCGATTAACGGTCACTACTCTCATACGTTTTTAGTTGAGGTGAAAAAAGCCAATGGCCCGAGCGGGATTCGAACCCACGATCTTCGGCTAGATACGCCGCTGCTCTCCCATTTTCGCAATCGTGACCTCGATCCACTTGGGCATCAACTCCCTCCCCCCAAGAATCCCGCTCGTGACACTGACTTTTTTTCATCTCAACTAAAAACGTAGGTGATGTTTTCTCCATTGAACTAATCAGATTTATAGAGGGACTTTATAGAACAAAGTTGTGATTGAAGTAAACTGAAAAGTGAAATATCAGTAATAAAATTGAGTCTCTTATTTTGGACAATAAAGGCTGTTTCGTCAAATTCGACATGTAGGATGTATTGAGGTCTATTCGTGGAACTCCCTGTACAATAATGAATATTAAATTGTTCTATTCGATTAAATAATTATATAATAATAAATTAAATAATAATTCTTTGGATGGAGTCACTGCTGACTGAGTGTGCATATTTGACTGGTAAAGTGAAACAATGAGTAAATGAAAAAAGTGGTGTTTTGTTCTGTTTTGCAATTGTGCACTAACATTACTTTTAAAAATGTTAGGTGAAGTAAACCCTTATCAAAATTTTTTTTTTTTGCAAGCGTTTAATAATTGTTGTAATAATGTAAAAGTAAGATTATTGTTTGCGTTAGATTTAATCGGGTGAGTGAAAAAAAATTAATTTGTTATTTCACGGGTGGATAAAAACAAAGCACTGGAAATATTTTGAAGTTTGATTTGAATCAGATGTCAGCCGTTGGGTTTTGATGTGGACTAGATAGCAAAATAGGCTTTGTGTCCGGCTCCAACTCGTCTATGTTTAGTCTTACAACAGTAAACAATTCTCTTGTAAACATTCTCGAACATTCTTCACGGAAAGGAATACCGATGCTCCTATCGGAATCTGGGGCTTGTTCCGTTCGAACCGGCGAAGGGCCGGCGATGGTCTCGTGGGGTCGGTCGAGTGAGAAATCCCTGATCACACTGACCTGAACGCAGCTGGGCCCCCATACGAAATGAGGCCCAGCTGAATAATAAATGATACTGCGTTGTACCCGGATTTCTAATTTCATAAAATAAGAAAATCATAGATAGGAAGATTCGCAAAATTTGCCTATTAATTAAACATATTTTCAGAAAAAAAACACCTTTAAATATTAAACTATTTTATCTTTCAACATCCATAATATTTAAAACATCAATTACCATGTAATCTAGCTCTTCTCTAAAAATAATATTTAAATATATTTACATTTTTACTACATAATCTAATAATATGTATTACTTCAAGCGTTTTGGTCTGTTTGATAAATGTAATGAGAGATATTTCAAAAAACGATCTTAAAACCCGACATTTTGCATGATTCATGAACATTTAATTAATTTCATTACCCTGAAAAATTAATAGTGGGTGCGACGTTTTAAAAGCTTGCTTAAACGTCACAAGTGACGAGAGATACAAATCAAGAACAATTAAATTGAATTTATCTATTTTCTAAAGCGGATTTTAAATGATAACGTCAAACAAAAATCAAGAGTCATTGAAAAGTAATTTTAATGTTGTTGTTTTTTAAACAAAATTGTCAGTGGTTGACTTTTCAAATAATACTAATTGAACGCATTACACGTTAAACATAAAACAACCCGTTTTTTATTATTTGCTAATTGACATTTACGAAGTGAATGGAAGAGGAAAAAACAGAGCGATCTATAAATTTATAAAGTAAAAGATCTCGTGGTAGAAAGAGAAAGAGAAAGAGAAAGAGAGAGAGAGAGAAAGAGAGAGAGAGAGAGAGAGAGAGAGAGAAATGCTGGTAAGAATAAGGGAAGGGGTGTTGCTATACAGTGATATAATAAGACAAGAAGAAAATGAGAAAAACGGACAATTTGTGAGAGATAAAAATAATGAGAAAAAAGAGAAAGAAAAACAAGAAAACGACGATGAGAGAAAAAAGAGAGAGGGTGGACACGAATACGCCTTCGTAAATAGTGATAGGGAAAAAGTAAAACTTAAAGATAGCAAAACATGTGAGAAATAAACAATAGAGATAGATAAATAGATAGAGAGAGAATGAGATAATGAGAGGGTGAGAGAAACAAAAAAAAAAGAAGAAAAGGTAGAGAGCTAGAGAATGAAAATCACAAAACCGGAGGAATTACATACAATGCCGCAAAACAGCAAGAGATAAAAAAAAAACATTGAGCAAGTAAGAATAAACTGACTGCATAAAAAAGAAAAAGAAAGAAATTTAAATAAGAAAAGTGTGTGCGAGCATGCATAGGAACAGAGAGGTAAGAAGAAAAGAAAAAACGCGATATTAATCTATTTTGAAAACAAAAGACAGTAAGAGAATACAAAAAGAGAAAGAGAGACGGCTAAACAAATATGTGGTAGGTAGACAAATAGAACGAAACTTCAGAATGTAAGAGAATAAATAAAAATATACCGAGAGAGAGAGAGAGAGAGAGAGAGAGAGTGAGAATAACCTCACGAAACAAAGTGACATTTGGAAAAAGAGAGAGAAGGTAAAGAAAGTCTATTTGAAAATATGTAGTCTAATACATTATTTTGTCTCAATTAAATTTAACAAATACTTTAAGTTAAAGTAATTAATAAGTTCCAAGTTCAAATAATACAACAAATTATACAACTGAATAAATTGGACAACCCATGAAACCTCACGGCCTGCTAAGTTTTTATAGTTAATTGACAGTAGTCCGATTGACCGATTAACATTTTTCATTAATGAAAAATATTGGTCAAGACAAAAAGTCATTGGCACGCTCGGGATTCGAACCCACGATCTTCGGCTAGATATGCCGCTGCTTTGCCAGGTGAGCTATCGTGACTTCGATGTACTAGGACACCATTTTCCCATCTCAACTCCACCTTTTGAAATTCCCTCCTATTTGCCATTTTTCAAATGGCGTGTAATCTATTTGATTGTCGGCGAGAAATGAAATGGCTACAGAGAGTTTTAGTGAAGATATACTTCATGTTTCTTGTTAAATCCATTAGATTTCTTGGTCCGATTGACCAAATAACGTATTTCAAGTAATTAATCTTTATGTAAAGAATTGGTTGATATAAAAAGTCAGTGTCACGAGCGAGATTCGAACCCACGACCTATAGATACGAAGCTGCATTAGCATTTCAGCTATCGTGACTTCAATCTCCTTTCATTTGTCGCCGATAATCAAATACATTACTCGACATTTCAAAAATGACAAAACGAGGGAAAATCCGACAGGTGAGGTTGAGATGGAAAGTTAGTGCCCGTGCGAATTGAAGTCACGACAGCTCAAGTGGTAGAGCAGCGGCGTATTTAGCCGAAGGTCATGGGTTCGAATCCCGCTCGTGACACTGACTTTTTATCTCAACCAATACCTTTCATAAATTATAGTTAATATTAAATTTTTATATTGTGTCTGGATATTGTGACCACTTTTTTTATTTATTTTTCAAGCACATATAATAAAATACAAGGATTCACATGCCAAAACCCTCCAGACCAGTAAGTATCTTCCTATTTCCTAAGTAACTAAGTAAATTAATTTTATACGCCTTAGTAAATACCGTCTGGCGGACCTTTAAAATATACATTCACATATAAAAATATATACATTATTAAATATTCAGTTCGTTATGCTAGGGTTATTATATTTCGTTAGATTTGTCAATATCCCCTGGCAACTCGGAGTCGGTTATTTAACTGTACAACACGCTAATAAAATTAGATTAATATCTTATTTTGTTTGTTACTGAGTGGAAACAGCCAATTTGTACAATTTTAACAGTTTATTTGTCCCAAGGGTGTTCGGGGCAAATAACACAGTTTGTTCAAATCGCCCAGTCAAAACAATGAAAGGGTCGTGTTGAAGAAATATGCAAACAACTGATCATTTTATGTTCATTTGCATAAAAATCTCGTGATCTTTATTGTAAAGTGATTTTATCGTTGTTGTATGATACGGTTAACCAACGGGTTTTTAATGTTTGAGCTTTATAAGTTTTACCCTGTTTGTTGTGAACTAAAAATTAAATTTGTAATAGCACATGAAGTGAAATAGGTTAAATATCTGTTCTTTATGCAATAAAGATTATAGATTGTAATGTGTGACTAAGTTAAATTGGCAAAACTTACATTTATTTTATTTGGAATAATCATGCGCGTATTAAAATTTATTTTATTGTATTTGATGTATTGTTAAAGGATGTGGGTTTTCATTAGATGTTTATAGTAAATTTATTTGCCGTAATGGATCCAGATCGAACATGATTACTATTTTGAATTTTGAGTCGGTGTGTCCGAAATTGCCGCAACGGACGCCAGAATTGGGTCAGCGGAAAAGCCTCTTTTGATACGTCCACGATCCGGAAAAGCTTAATGCTCCCCAAATTTATAATTCATCAAGGTTCAAAGCTATAGAACAGGATTCGATCCATTACCAAACTGCCGGAGGAGAATGGTTGTCATCAATCTCAAAACAAATTCTGAAAGACGATGGACAAAACGTCACCTATCCCCGAATGCTCGTCATTTCCCAAAAGGTTCCCAGTAACCAAAATGAAAATCAATCATCAAACAAATAAAAACTGTGGTAAAATGGTACCCTCGGCGTAAGATTAATAATATTGAATTCCGTGTATATCGTCCCTCTTCTTGCTTCAGCTTCTTACCTTTTGCCAACGTAGAATAAATCGAATAAATAAACAGCAAATCTCTGATTACCTGTAAGAGAAACGAAGGATATCAGATGAAAGCAACAACTAATTATCCAGTAAATAAATTAAACTGTTTTCCTTGTCAACTGTTAATTGCTTTGGATTCTATTGTCTTGTTTGCAGATGTCTATAAGTCAGATTTAACATGGATTAATCGCTCAACGTAAATCATTCACCCTATACCATCTTCTACCAATTAATTATCGATAAACGGTCGATAAATTCCGCCTGAAATATATTTGTTTTGAACTTGACAACTATTTTTCATATAAATAAATTTTATAATTTAAGGGTTTTTAGATACGAATAAAGATACTAGTTTATTGCGTTTGTGCCCAATTAATGCAGGTTTTAAAAATTTGTTTTATCTTCGCAAGTGTATATCATCTAAATGAAGATAAATTTTCAAATCTAATTTATGGATTATAATAAATGCATTTAACTGTTTTATTTAATACAAAATATTTTAGTTTATATTTATTGGGAAATCGAGTGATGCGGTCTGATGTGATGTAGATTTCAAAAAAACATATTCTTTACCGTGCCAACGCTTCCATCTTTGTTGAGATCATCTTCAGAGTCTCGGATATACAAATAGTGTTTAAGTTTAACAAAATACATGTAGGATGTGGAAAAATGTGAATTTATGCAATGCAAATTATAATTTTTATATTCAATCAAAGTATTTCTACTGACCCAAAGTGTTTGTTTTTCTGGCACCTACAACACACCAGACCGCATCTCACCATTTCCAAATAATTATCTACTAACGGTCCCTAATCACCTCACATTTTAGTTTATTAAATTCACTAGTTTTCGGTTCGCTTGACCAATTAATATCATTCAATTAATTATGGTTTCTAATTGAAATAAAAAAGTCAGTGTCACGAGCGGGATTCGAACCCACGAATCAAAGAAGTCACGATAGCTCAGGGGGTAGCGGCGTATCAAGCCGAAGATCAGGGGTTCGAATCCCCTCGTGCACTAACTTTTTTATGTCTTAAAACTTAAAAATGTCCAAGTTAGATTTCCGTAGATTCTATTTGTACAAATTTAATAGTGGGCGAAGTGAGGCCCAAACCGCCCGTAACGTCAATAGAGTTTGGGAGGAGGGAATACAGGTGGAGAGACGGTTTCAGATAGAGATTTCGATCTTGAAGACACTGAAGGACGAGGAGGCACAGACGTCCTCTTTTGCAGGTACTTTGATCTCTTCTCGACAGATAACATTTTTAGAAAGCATGGTGAAGCCGAAAACGACTTCCAAGACATTATTGTGAGGCGAAATTAAAATTTTTATGTGGGCGGAATAAAAGCACTTACTACACGTTGGGAAATATATATACAGTGATGGACAACATTTCTAATAAATTTTCTTTATTATATAAAAATTAAAAATAGTTTCGATTGCCTTTCCAAAACCTGCATTTCCAATTCATGTACTGAGATACAAGACGATTTTTTTTTTTTTTACTTTTAACTGCTAAATCATGATTGAAAATGAAATCACGATAGCTCAAATGGTTAAAGTAGCGGCGTATTGAGTCGAAGTCGTGGGTTCGAATCCCGTTCGTAACACTAACGTTTCTATTTCAAACAAAACCCTACTTACAAAGATTAAATTAATTGAAAGAAGTAATTTGGTCAATAGATCACTAAATATGATGGATTTAAAATAAAATAAATCTGGGGCTTAA
>CM077104.1:7908375-7931301 GCA_039619505.1 Cimex hemipterus
AATATATATGTTATGTTTAGTGGTCTAATTGGCCATTATTAATTATTTCAATTAATTTTTCTTTTTATGTAAGGTCTTGGTTCATATGAAAATGTTTAGTCTCACGAGCGTGATTTGAACCTGCGTCATTCGACTTTCCTGAGTTCTAGTCCCGCTCGTGACACTAACGTTTTCATCTCAACCAAAATCTTACATAAAAAGATTAATTAATTAAAAGAATTTTTTTTTGCTATTTTGGTTTGCCAGATACGTTTTGCATCCACTAAAATATTTTTTTTTTTTTAATTAAAAGTTGAAATATTTACCCCATTAAAGGTGCACTTTTGGGTCTGCACGCGACACACTTAATTAACTAAAATTATTCATATTTAAATGGTGGGCTTAGGCAAAAAGTGCAAGTAGGTTCGTGCGGATGAGTGATTTATTAAGTCTGCGTGTCTAAATTCACAGACTATGTGACTGCAAAGGGTTTTACGTGTTAATATCACCTTTGATCTTTTTTTTTTTCATATAAGTTATAGTGATAACAAATAATTCATTCCAAACTTATCTATTTATTTTTTCCTCGTAAACTCACACTTCATCCATCGAGTTTAACAAATTGTTTTACCAATAGCGAATGTTCCACTTTTGAGAAGGTTTACAATATCTAATACAATTTATTAACACTTCGGAATCAAAAGTGTAGTAACGACACAAAAAAAAGGAATACAATGAAAAGAAAGTTTCTGCAGTCAGCCTATATTTTTCCCCCTTTTTTAACGAGGGTTCGCAACAGCAGAGGTCATATAAACCCTCAGGGTGCCGGTGTTTTTGAAAGAAAGCCTATTTGTAAGTATGTCGGGTTTGAATGCAGGGCCGCTGGATTCGAACCTGGGACTTTACCTTACATTGATGAGCGTCGTGTCAAAGACTAAACCTTGCGGCCATCGACGCCCCGGCAGTCTATATCGAGAAAGAAAATAGAGAGGTAAATTTAAAAAAAAAAAGATTCAAAAGCAAATAGTGATTATCAACTTCCAAAAATTTGTCAAAAACGACAAAAAAATTAAATAATAGAACTATGATAGAGAAAAGTCAGATGTTACCTAATTAAAAAACGCTCTAAACAGGTTACGAACCCCACGGAGTGCTACATGGTCACAATTCAAAATTTTCAACGAAATAACGAGCTGTACATTATCTTAAATTAATTATGATGGAAATTTAAGAAATGAAAATATAAATATATTATAAGAAAAAAAATTATTGTACACATAAGAAACCTGGTCAAACTTAAAAATATGTTTTCTTCGTTTTTACTAAATATTCATTGGCTTCTATACACAGAAGAAATTATAGTAGCACCGGATTGTACATTTCAGGAAAAAATAAAAAAAAAGCATAACAAGATAGAATATAAAAGTTATCCTGATAACGTGTACAAGTGAAGAAGTCTGAAGTGAAAAACACACATGTGCTAATACTAATAAAATAAGAAACATTTTGTTTTATGTGGGTGCTGATTGCTAACAACAGTGATAGAATTCATAAAGGATATAGTTAACCTAAGATAGAAATCAATTAATTAGGGTTTCTAGATGATATAAAGAAGTCAATGTCACGGGCGGGATTCGAACCTACGTCCTTCGGCTTTCATGGGTTCTAGTCTCGTTCGTGACACCAAGACCTTATATAAAAAGAATAATTAATTAAAAGAAATTATGTAGTGTGTTATTTTTCGGTTATTTTGTTCTGCTATCCTAGCTGTTTTGATTTGCCCTCCTTTTTCAAATTCAAAAGGAGGGTTTGCGATGGGAAGTTAGTGTCCGAGTGGATAACTCAAGTGCTATAGCAGCGGCGTATCTAGTCAAAGATCGCGGTTCGAATCCCGCTCGTGCCATTGACTTTTTTCATCTCAACTAAAAACCTTAATTAATTGTAATGTATTAATTAGTCAGGCCGACCACAAAATCTAATTTATTAAGGTAAAATGAAGTATACAATCACTAAAGTTCTCCGTGGCCATTTCATTTGTCGTCGATAATCAAATAGATTATATGACATTCGAAAAATGGCACAAAGGAGGGGGGAAAAAGGTGGGGTTTAGATAGGTAGTTGTTGTCCGAGTAAATCGAGGTCACTATAGTTCAAGTGTAGCGGCGTATCGAGCCGAAGATCGTGGATTCGAATCCTGCTGGTGACACTGATTTTCTTATCTCAACTAGAAACCTTAATTAATTGAAAGATATTAATTCGTCAAGTGGACCACGAAAACTAGTGAATTTACTAAGACAGAAAGTCTAAATGTTAGGGCGTAAAATGACCTTAGCCGTTAAAACTCTCTTAAAAATTGTTAATAATAACACACAATAATATCACACTTGTAAGTGTAAATTGATAACACTACTACCACATCAGGTAGGCAAGTATGATGATGGGATCATTAGAGTTTATTCAGAAATCTTGAGATGCGGTCTGGTGTGACGTAGGTTTAGAAAAACATTTTCTTTATCGTGCCAACGTTTCGATCTATATTGAGATCATCTTCAGGGCCTTGTATTGTCTGCATTTGAACAAAAAGTTTCTCTCTGATAGCCGATGCAATTTTCTTTTCATTTTTGTGTGTAGTGATTAGTGTCCTTTAATCGACAATTGTTCAGAAATCGTGAGGTGCGGTCTGGTATGATGTAAGTTTCAGAAAAACATTTTCTTTATCGTGCCAACGTTCGATCTATATTGAGATCTTCTTCAGGGCCTTGTGTTGTCTGCATCACTTCAAATAGTACACTAGGATAAAACGGGCTGATGCTTTGAAAGTTTAATGGAACATGTGATTCAATATTCAATAAATAGTCACAAAATTCCTACCTACAGTTTTTTCCATTTGGCAATCGTAGATATTTCCCTCTTTAGCACACAATACAAAAGTATCTTGTGTCCGATATTTGGTAATGCTGTTCCTGGAAGAATTTTTTTTCTTTAATAAAGTAAAGTAAATTTGATTATTCTCAGAGGTACGATATATATGTAGGTCGAGAATACAGAAACGACCTTCTTCGGTACCACAGCCTTTTTTTAGCTATCGACCGCAACTGCATCGTTGTTTCTGTCTCTTCTATAATTGACCGACATCGACCATTTGTTGATAGTCAAATCTTTTAGTAAAGAGGTAATTTACTTGATCATATCCCGTAAATATACTTGCTAGAATTTTTACTTCCTTTCCGAGTAGCATTTCCTCTTTCTCTCATTAGAAGAGCCCAGTTAAAGGGCATATTAAATGAAGGTGGTTATGGCGATTGATCCTGGACTTTTAGGAATGAATTAAGAGTTAAGCATTCGTGTAAATATTTTACATTTGACATGGACTCGATCAGTTTCTGATCTTATCAACTGATTGGGAGCATTAATTCGAAAGCCGAAGGTTTTTTTATAAAAGAATACGTAAATGACTTCTTTGTAGAGCATCAGCATAAAAAGGGCCCAAAATATAAGTAATTATTAAATAAATTCATTATATTTCGTCGTCCGATTGACAAAATAACTTCTTTCAATTAATTAATCTTTTTTTGAAAGGTATCAGTTGAAATGAAAAAGTTAGTGTCGATTGAAGATTCGAACCCACAACCTTCAGCTTGTGCTCTAACCACTTGAGCGATCGTGACTTCTATCTCGGACACCAACTCCCCAAACGTTTCGAATTTTTTCGCCTTTTGGCCATTTTTCAAATATCTTATAAGAAGGATTCGATTCTCGGCGACATATGAAGTGGCCACGGGGAGCTGTTAGTGAAGTTATACTTCGTTTTACTTATTAAATCCATTATATTTCGTGGTCCGATTAACCAAATAACTTCTATCAATTAATTAATCTGTTTCTGTAAGGTATCGGTTGAAACGAAAAAGTTATTACATGAATTATTTGGTTTAGCCTTGGGGCATCTACTGTTGAACAGTGGTTTTAGTGCTTGTCCCGTGTTCTGTTTATTTCTTTCGTTTTCAAAATGCCAGCTTACTTCATATGCTTGTAATTGTATCAATTTAGTCGGTACAGAAAACAGATTCAAATTAACAGCTTTTGGAGAAGATTCTAAATTCCCCTTAAATAAATTTATGTTAGGTTATACAAGGTTTTTTTCTGAATGCTCATACATTCATTTGTGTTTTGTTTATTTAATTTATTACCGGATGAAAGAATCTCTGCAATAAACTTTATTTTTTTGAACTTGTTGACAATTATTCGTATGTTTATTTCAAATTAAAGAATTGATGGATTTTTTTTTTTTTTTTTGCCGTGGATAGAGTTATAGTCTTCTTTAACACAAATTCTGCTATTCTTGTCCATGGTGTAATTGTATTTTTGTTTTGTTCGGGTTGTAACTTTTTCTATTTACAAAAGTTTCTTTTAGACTTTTGTTCAAACAAGTCGATTGTGCATCAAGTCAATTGGTATTAATCAATAAATTTAATAAAAGCATTTGCCTTTTATCAACTCAATTTATCTAAATAGATTAATATATTTAACTACTGATTGACTTCCCGTAAATCCAATTGGCCTAAATTGACGTGAAATCAAATGGACAATTGATTAACAGTTTTTTTTGCTAAATTTTTGACAACTCTTACTTCAACTCACTTTTAATAAGCTGTTTATTATTTGTTCAAAACACATATGTGAAATTCACTAAAAACGATAAATTTGTATATTTAAACTTAATGTTATTAATTTTTTTAAAATAAACCTCACAACAACTTTCAGCGCATGACTTGTTGAAAAATTGTAAAGA
Source organism: Cimex hemipterus (assembly GCA_039619505.1). Taxonomy (NCBI): domain Eukaryota; kingdom Metazoa; phylum Arthropoda; class Insecta; order Hemiptera; family Cimicidae; genus Cimex; species Cimex hemipterus. Next base: position 7,913,144 of record CM077104.1, read on the forward strand.
TGAAAGTTTCATTTATCACTTGTAGGGAAGGCGTGTCTGGAAAGTTTGTCTGAGTGGCCGTTATCTTCAGACCATTAACAGTAGCTTTTTCCCTTCGTATCTACAAAACGTTCCAAGCTTCCGTTTGACATTATTCTTCACTTGTTCACCTTCCTTTTCCTTTTTTTTGGGGGGGGGGGATGGCGGGAAGGTATTTTCAATTTCAATTTTTAAAATTAAAACCAAGGTGTAGATTGTTCTAAGGACATCAGAGAAGGCAGCTTAGTTCATCGCGCACAGTTCAAAGTAATACGGCCATTGTTTTCCGTAACTTGAACTTCCAGGCGTACAACTACTTCAAGAGGGTTACACAAATGCTAACTCAGCCTTGCCACATGAGCATTCCTTAGATAACCGTCCGAACCCAAAGCCGCATCACTCCAGCCTGGTACAAAAGGAGTTTTGAACAACAATTCCCGTCAAAAATTCTGGAAATCTAAATTAAGTTATAGAAGTGTTTTTGTTTTATTCGTCATATTCCTTAGGAGTATTGTTTAATGAAAACTTACTATGACATTAAAAAGTAATTTGAATGCATTTATTAAGCGAAGCCACCCAGAGTTTTTTTTTGTTTTTTTTTTTTTTTTTGTACGTGTAAAACTGATATATGTAGGTAATAGTAGTGTAAACAGCATGCAATCATACGTAATTTATGTGTCTATAAAATAGATTTAATGATTATGTGAGATGTTTAAAGTTTATGCTCTTAAGGTTCGTCAAGATGATTGATGGGCGAAAAGAAATCACATGCTGACTAATGGAAACGGCTCTAATCTCGGCCGGGTCCCCTCAGTAATCGCTTTCGCACAATCTCTTTGTAGCATCAAGCCCTTTGGGAGTGTTCTTAGTTTGTTTACATCAGCCGGTTGACAAACTTGTCAAAATCAGACAGTGTGCACGGCTAGGGAAATGCGACATTTCGTAATGGAGGAGGTTTGAATTTATTCCTCGGTACCTTTCGCATCGAATAACCCGCTTCAGATCTCACTAAGGGAATATTTCCTTTCCGATAAAGCTCATACAACAAGGCTGTGACAGGTTGGACAAATAATCCTCTTCTGTCTCATCGTATTTCTAAATTTTACATTTCCGCGTAACCAGCCACAAACGTCGAATCTGTTAAATTACCGCACAATGCGTGAGGCTTTAACTGTTGTAAACGTAAGCCATTCAACTTAAATGGAATTAAGTTGAAACCCGTCCAACACAGATCAACATCAAGTGTAGAACGACAAAAGGATTTAGTCAAATTTGATTAAACTCCCTTCAAAAGATCTTTGCCAATGTTATTAATGAATCAGTAAAAAATTCCATTTCAAACATTAAAACATAACTGTAACTCCAAACTAGGACATTCAAGAGTTATACATTTTTGTTACCATTGGGAGTCTATGGCTTTTTAATTGTTTTATCTGTCGGCAGTATAACAGGTTACAATTAGACCTTGTAAAGTATGTCCGGGCTCTTCCCTCCATGGTAGAGGCAGGAAAGTGAGGGCGGATACTTCTGTAGGAAAACTAAAAGAAAAAATCCAGCTGAAAACCAGTCCAATCAGATTTGTTTCCCTTTAATTTTTATTGGCATAAATCATTTCTGTTATGTGGCCCATTTTCATTTATGATTTTATTTTTTTTGGTATTTTTTCCTTTTTAATTGATTGTATTAATTTTGACCTTCAGTCCCACATTACCATCTCTCTCTCTCTCTCTCTCTCTCTCTCTCTCTCTCTCTCTCTCCCTCTCTCTCCATCTCTCTTTTCTTTCTTTCTTCCTCATAACTATCTCGTTTTCCTTCAAATAAATTAACGATACGTATATTATTAAAATCAAGTTGCATTTTATTTTTTTATTTACTACTTTAAATATACGAATAGTAAATTTTCTGCCTTAATTTTGCTTTTTCTATTTCATATAGTAAATATGATACGCATACAAGTTGGCCGTTGTTAAGCCCCCTACATGACAGGGATTACTTTATTTGTGTACTTTATTTTACTTTATTAAATGTTGATAGCATTTATTATTGGAAGTAGAGATTAGTAATAATCCACTGCGAGTTTTAGATAGCCCATTATCATACTTCTGACGTCATTATATAGAAAGAAGGTACGGCAAGCGGGTTGTAATACTGAACAATGCTGATAATGCTGCATGAGTTAAATGTGTTTTTAATTTTATTAGAGAATATTCAAAAGAATAATTTCTGAATTTCTTTTCCGACGAGAGTAATACTGGTCTGTCTCTACTATATCATCACATAAGGGTTGAAAGGTGAAAAATAAGCTCGGCTCAGTCTCATTTTACCTTGATTTACAGCCTTCTAATTGTGGATATATGACTCGGCGAGTTATAATGGGTTAGTGGACTCATTTTTTACCTTTAAAAATGACAAAAAGATAAATAGTAGGCAAGAGACTTTTTATAATTAAACCTGGCCATTTGCAGATAGTTTGTCCGCTTGTTCATACTCAAATCCGCACGTATAACGTCATATCTTGCATTTATTAATGGACAGACATCACCGAAACCATTATAAACTTTTGCCGCAACGCGTTATATAATGTTTTTAAGCCGGGCGAATAAGCACTAATAGAAAATGGACAAAACGGCCCAACTCCCAGAGTGCAGAGTTTGCGAATAAGAAGTCCAAGTTGGAGAAACAACAAAGTTCGGGCAAAGTAAACCAACTGACGTTGTCCTCCTCAACATTAAACATAGGCAAAATATGTCAAATTTCCATGTGGAAAAAACAAAGCTTCTAACGTTGTTCAACAAAACGGAAAAAAATTCCGCCCAATTGATTTTTATCATTTTCTCGATAAAAGAAAATTCTACCCTTAATATGTCTCATTGTTTGACAACATCAATTAGAGGTAGACACAGTTAATGCTTAATTCAAAACAAGGATGAAGAATTTTTCAATGTTTACTTTTATCGGAATTTAAAATGTATATTTCGACTCATTTGAATCGGGAAAAAATAACTTGCTTAGTTTTTATCTTTGCTTTCTTAGATTCAATTTTTAAATTTAGTGCTGAGGATGTTGCGCGTGGGGTGGCAGTTATTGATGATGGACGTTCTATACGAAACTACGAGAAGCCGTTAGACGCATTCGAGTAACTGAGTCCTACCAAAGAAAACCTAGTTCTGGACACTCTAGAGTAAAACCGACAGTATGACCGTTTTTGACTTAGAGAATTTTGCGAAACCGGCACCTTACTGTAGTTCGAGGGATTCATCAGCTCCAGAAAGTTCGAGGGGACCAAATTTCTGAACACACTGCTCGAAGAAGATTAAATCACAATGGACTAATAGCTTTTCGCTCTGTAAGAGGTCCAGAATTGACAGGAACACACAATTTTGTAGGCTCGCATTTGCTCGAGAATACAGCCATTGGTCTTCGGACGATTGGTCGGCTGTACGTTTTAGAGATGAGAGAAAATTTGCTCTACCAAATGGGTACTTACCCAATGGGGGTAAAAGTTCGGAGAAGGCGAAATGAAAAGTACGAAGCTTGTAATTTTTCCAAGCGCCCACCTTTTCAACGTAGCTCAGTGATGATGTGGGCGGGAATTTCTTTGGAAAGTCGCATAGAGTTGGTTGTTGTTCCTGAAGGGTCTTTTACGGCCAATTGCCATGTGGATGAAATTTTGGAGCATCATGCGTTGTCTATGTTCGATGAAATCAGCGCCAAGCCTATACTAATGCGCATATGTTTATCAACCTTATATACCTTCAACGACATATCATCACCAATTCCAGTCTTGAGCCTCATCGAATATATATAGAATAACCTCAAAAGACGAATAGCACGTCCATCACCATCACATGCTGATACATCTCGCGATCATGAAAGGATTCTTCGTGTAGAATGGGCTCGCCTACAGCAAAGAGGCTTTTCCAGACTGAAGATATGATGTATGATGATCGACCTGCAGATAATGTAGAGTTTCAATCTTCGTAGATGTCTTTAGACAGGTGAAGAAAGAAGACGACTAATTGTTAGATTCACCAAGCTTTCGGCAACTACAGTGCCATCATCAGGGCCTATTTATTAAAAATTAAAATAAATAATATACAATTAAAGGTTAACAACATAAAATAATATACAAAGTGCAAAAAACGATAATGATTTAAAATTATTGTAAAAGCATTTTGGGTTTAACGTTATGAAGCACATGGCCAGTATGCTGCATTTTACACGGTGAAAATAGACATATATATAAAATTGTAAGCAGTTATTAATATAAAGCATTTATAATTAACGGAAGTTTATATACTATATTATACTAAAATTTAACAATAAATAATCAGATAATACCTCCCTAATAAAAAATCCATATGACTAACGGTCAGACAATTTTGTTCGACCAATTTTTAAGTTTGCAGCATACTACATTTTACAAGGTGAAACCAGACATCTATATACAATTGTAAGTAGTTATTAATATACAGCATTTATAATTTTTTTTTAAACAATTTATACTTTAACAATACCTCGCTAATAAAAAATCCATATGACTAAAAGTCAGACAATTTTGTTCTGACTAGCAATTTCCTACAGGTAAAATTTATGATCAGAGAGTATTTTTGCTTGATTTCCGGGCTGGTAGAAAGTATGCCGAGGCGTCTTTGAGAATTAATTAAGGCAAGATGCGCAATGTTTAAATGTTAATTAAAAATCTAAAGCAAAATTAAAACAAATTTTATCAGCCGGTCTTTAATTTATTTTATTTTTCATTTTCTTTAGCAATTTACATTTTTTAGAAAAAGTCAAATTATTAAGAATAAAAAATCCGTGAAACTTTGATTAATATATAAAAATGTATACAAAGTAAGCTAAATTACAAGAGGGGGGAATTGTTTTACCTGGGAGTGTACAATATTTCTGTTTGCGCGTTGAAATACATTGTCTCATTTTACTTACACGAAAACTGTTCTTTAATTGCCTTAATGCAAGACATGCGTATCAAGTGAATGAACGTCTAAAAATAAACGTAACAACTGTTTCGATGATCGGTTGGGCGAGGGTGCAACAACGTGCCCACCTATCCAATTACAGGGATCAACCAATTGTTTCTCTCCCCGCCCCAAGAAATCGATCGATCCCCTTTGACTATTTACTTCATTATGGTGTGCACTGGCCGCCTGACAAACGAGGCTAATCTATTCCGGATGACCGTGGGCAAACAGAGTTAGTTATTTGCGTGTGGGATATCATCTTGTGCGATTAGCGGATATGTTCGCCGCGTTATGACCTGCTAATAACGCCCCGGATTCGACGCCCGGAGCGACTTACGCTTAAAGGCTTAGAAGAAACTTTTGCCCAATTAAAATTGTATTAAACAAGAAGTCTGGGCTAATTAATTGCTGTAACTTAGTTTTAGAAATAAAGCCCTTTTATAAACTCAAATAGCCTACAAATTATTATCTAAAAGTTTATTAAGCCACGGAGGCATTACTGTAGTAAAAGGACTTACTTTTAAAATATCCCTTCAAACATTTCATAAATTTTCTAATTCCATTTATTTTTCGTTTAAATTGTAATGATGAAAATTACTTATTATGTCGTAATTTCATAAATCCTGGAATTTTATTTATACCAAACAACCTTTCGTAGTTAATTCAGGTTATCAAATTATTATATTTCTTTTGATAATAATTTGATAGCCTTAGGCAAGTACAAGAGGGTCAAGTTGGAAAATGTGCGAGAGGGAGTAAAAACACGAAGCATTTTACGTTTAAAATGCGGAGGATCGACAATGACTAAATGAATAGCGTTACTAGAGAATCGCATCATAAACATTCAAATCTAAACCGTTAATATTTTTTTTCTTTTTTTGGAACATGGAAGTAGCGTCTTCCAATAGTCATTTTAAGATATTAGATATATTACAAAAATAAACTAAAAAATTTCTAGTGGCGTTTCATCATTCTAAGTTGTGCACCTCGAAACATACAAAGAAAAATTCTCTTCTGTAACATATTTCTCTATTAAAATGAAAATATGAAAATCGTTCAAAAAACGATAATTTATCACACGACACCATGAACATTATCCAGACCTTATTCAATTCACTAATTTAGTGGTCCGCCTGGCCAATTAATATATTACAATTAATTAAGGTTTTCATTTGAGATTTTAAAAAAGTCAAGCGGAAGTGAATTTAATAAGTTTAAAATGAAGTATACCTTCTCCTTAAAGCTCTCCCTGACCATTTCTTTTGTCGCCGAGAACCAAGTAGATTACACAACATTTGAAAAATGGCAAAAAGGAAGGAAAATTCAAATCGTGGGGTTGAGCTGGGAAATTAGTGTCCGAGTGAACCGAGGTCACGATAGCTCAAGTGGTAGAGCAGCTGAGATTCCAGCCGAAGATCGTGGGTTCGAATCCCGCTCGTGCCATTGACTTTTTTATCTCTACTGAAAACCTTAATTAATTGTAATATAAAGACCATTTATTTAAGCTATTGAGTATAGATCTTTTTTAACAATTAAAACCTGGCAGAAAGGAAACTTTCATAATATTAGTTTAACCTTTTTATAAAAGACAAATTAGCCTTAAAAAATAAAAAACGTCATGAGCGAATCAACCATTTTTCTGACACCATCCGTATTTCCATATTTGAGACCATAACATAAAGACGACCCCTGTTTAAGAGAGACATCAAATATCGCAACTATGTCACCCTTCACCAGAAGAATTTCTCTGCGAATAACGAATAGTTTAGACTATTCTCGTGTCCTCTGAATCGCAAAAGGGAGCAAATGTCACGAAAGAGCGTCGACGTTCTAATTGACCAAAGGGAACATGTATGTTGAATATGTTTCTTGCCAACATTGACTTGTAGGCGTCCGGCCAAAAGTGAACACTCAAGGTATTTAAGTCGTCATTGTCCGAAATGTTTAAACTATAAAAATTCACGAGGAGTTCGGAAATTAAACTCTTTTACAAATCTTATCTTGCTTCGAGGAGATTTAATTTCACGAGAAAAGTTCTTTACGCAGCTTTTCTCTCTAAAGTTTAAAGTTTAAATTTCTCGACAAAACCTAAGCTCTCTGGTCTCAATGGATTTAAAGTGTTGGGGAATAATGAGAAAAAATATTCGGTAGGATTGATGTACCGACGTCGATACACAAATGAACAGTAAAGAGCAAAATAATTAGACCAAGAGATAGAGGGGGAGAGAAAGTGAGTGAACAAGAGGTATTGAGAGAAAAATAGAAAGATGAGGAGAATGAGAGAGAGAATTTGATGATTTAAGCTTAGGCTAGGGATATAGATAAGCCAACTTTGGTGAAATTCCCGAAAATTTTGATTGAGAGAAGAGCAAGAGTGATTGCACGAGCCAAAATTTAGTATTTCGAAAAAACATATATTTTGCCTTTTTTTTTTTTTTTTTTTTGAGCGGCTACTGCTTATTTGGAAGCTCGAATTTTTCAACGGAAATATTGTCGTCTTGAGGAAAATTTAATGTAGTTTGGTAAATAAAGGTAATTTGCACTTTAATTACCCTGTAACATCCTATGTACACTTAGAAGAAAAATTGTTTATCTCTTAATATTTTTAATTATCGCTTAGAAAATCTTCCCCTCCATTGATTGTCTTACAACAATATTTAGTCCGCTTTGAAAAACTGGAGGAAATAAAACACAGATAAAATCTCCCAATTCTGTTTACAATTGGATATTGTAAATAAATATTTGAATAATCAATCTCTTTTTGGTTCATTTTTCCGAAAGGTTTTTAGAACTTCCTGTGGTTTGATAAATTTTTTAAGATTTTTCATTTGTATGTTGAAAAATAGTTTGCGTGGTGGCTTTAAGTGTTACAGATTCGTCTTGAATGATAGCACACTTGGAAATTGGAAGAAATTAGGCGGATGTGGCCAGGTGTCTAAATTTTCCAGAACATATGTCCTTTCTTTTCTTCTATTCTTCCTTCGTTACCAAGATTCTGGAGGTGAAGCATAAAGGCATGTATCACCTTACCAAAAGAAGTTGATCCGTCCAATGCCACTAATTGGCGACTGTTTTATTTTTATCCACGATTATGCAAGGCCCTACACAGCTTGAATCATTGTTGACTAATTGGAACGATGGAATGATCAGAGTGGCCAGCTTCTAGTCTCGATATAAACCCTATTGAAGAAAGGTACGTCTCATGGTGTATGGTTACTCATGTGGATTCCATGGTGGGTCATTGATGTTCTGGGGTGGCATTTACTTGGACGCCCGAACCGACATAGTTGTTGTGCGAAGAATATCACTAATTTCATACATTTACAAAATATAATGAAAGAACATGTGCCATTTGCACTCACATCAATGAGAGATTCCTTCTTTTTCAGGATCCCAGGCTCCATGGATCACATATTGTGCATGTTTAAGTGATGAGGTTGGAATTGGGTGTTTGCTGAGGCCAGCTCGCCATATTTGAACACCTTTGGGACTAGATGTCAAAGAGGGTAAAACGTCGACTAGGGACGCCAGGGGAATTTGCAGGAATCGAGATGGGCTGGAGAAGGATGAAAATATTCCAAAGCTTTACCTTCAAAACCTCGTAAGGTCGATGTCACGTCGAATGAAATCTGTGATGAACGAAAGAGTAGGAAACTCCATACTGAATCGAATAATTGTTTCAGTAACAACAGTTTCGGTTTTAAAGATTAATTTTATTATTTAGCTATATTCTATATTTGTCTTGAATGTTTTCCAGTGAACACAAATAAAAATAATAACGATTACAAGTATTTACTACAAAGAGTGGTAACTTTGTTTTTGCCTCTCAGTGTAGTTGGAGACGATACGATAGGAAAGGTGAAAAAGAAAATTTCAATATAAGTATGGTGAGGGCTTGAGAATGAATGAGAGGGAGATAAAAAGAAACAATAATTTGAAAATTTCTATTTTACTGATTTTTTTAAAAATTACGTACTGTTAATAATCACAAATAAAAACTTACCAAACCTATGAACAGGTTATTAATACATTATTTTTACAATTTTCTATACATTTAGAGTACGAAACTGTAAGGATATTCGTCTATATTTGTATACTATCTTAATATCACGATAACTCATAGGCTAGTATGGTTGGGGGCGTCGGTGACCGCAGGCGTTGACACGGCGCTCATCACTGTAAGGTAAAGGTCCCGGGTTCAAATCCAGGGGCCCTGCATTCGAACCAGACATTCTCACAATTGTACTTCTTTTTTTTTCAAAAACACCCGAGGGTTCATATGACCTCTCTTGTTGCCCCCCCCCCAAAAAAAAGCTAGTGTGGTTGTGTGAATACCCTGATAATAATTTAAATTGTTTTTATTTGTATTGGAAAAATGGTGATATCCTATTAAATTTACATGTTAGTACATAGTAAGTTAGAAAATATTTTCAAAATATCATGAAAGTTCTATTTTGATGAGATATATTCAAATTACTTTGACAAACTAAAAAAACAACCTCGGTTAGTGTATTGTTTACGTACATCTGATAGTGTATTGCTCACGTCTTCTTCGTAATGATGTTTTGATCATAAATTAGATTGATGCGTCAAAACTCTTAAAACTCATGTTTTTTTATGGCTTATTTACGGTCCTCAGAGCAGGATTGAATGGTTATTTTGCCAACTTTTTCCGGAATAGTGTCACAACGGGAAACCGGTAAACTTTCCCGAGCCCCTAAGAACAACAGTATGTAGATGTTCTTAACATTGTACCAGAGGCCTACAGTGTTATCGATTGTAGTTTCTGACGAGCACGCGATCCCAAACGACCCGACGACAATATCGATTCGACCCCACCCACGTCTTTGATAAGCGGTTTATAGGTAAAAATATTATCAAAAAATCAATGGGAATCGTAAGAAAAAGTAGTCAAAAGTTATGGTTCCCATTTGGCTCTTCCCGGACTCCACTCGTTTAAGCAAAAATACTGGAGAGAGAGAGAGAGGGAGGGACTTTTAAAAAAATCGGTGATTTACTATGTCACATTCAGGAGGAAATACATAAAATCTGATTAATGGCTGTTTCTTGGCATCGGGTACATTTCTCTTTTTTAGCATTAAATAAATTAATTGACCGCTATTACAACAATAAAAATATGCAAATATAATTTATATTTCGGCAGTTAGTTATAAAGCAAAACAAATTAAATTATAAAATACAAATTGCAAATTTGATCACATTTGAAATTAATGCACTTTTTTAATTTTATCGAATCTATAAAAGCATTGACTAATATTGACATCTAGGTTTTTTAACATAATTGAAATTGAATGAATTAAACTTGCTTTACAGATATTTTACAACCTATTATCCTAACTTAAAAACACCAATTCATTTACAAGTTTCAAAAATGTAGTTTAAATTATTATATACATGAAACATCGAAAGTGAATGTTTTAGATGTATTTTATTTTTTTTAAATGTTCAAAATATGGATCATATCATTTCAAATCAATGCATAATATTTTTTTTTTAATATATAATTCGTGAGAATTCCCTGAGTCGGTTTGATAATGAACGATCAAGTCTTATATTATAATATATTTATAATTATAAGGTTACATTTTTTTACATTTATATAAAAATTATGAAGTAAAATAAACATATTAGTTCATACCAACTAAAATAATATGATAGCAGTTGTACAACCGTGAGTCAGCCGTTAGATTTTGTAAGCGCGCATTAGTTATTGTTTTCTCTTAATGAGGTAGGTTAACTAGTTCTCAATCGGTGGTGAACTTTCTATCGAAGCCTAATACATAAAGTTTTATACAAATACAAATGTGAGATTTTCAAATTAATATTAGTTCGACCAATGACATTACAGATTTTCCAAAGATAATTTTTCTATTGTAACAAAAAATGCACACTGTCTTCTTTTCTTTAATACAAAGAACGTACAGATATATATTTTCTTTAATCCGAAGTTAAACATAAGACACAGAAGTTCACCTTTAACTTTATACGTACTTACAAATTGTAGTTTGTTATTATTAACTTTCAGATTTATTATTATGGGAATCAGTTCCTCATATATTGTAATTTATGCTATTGAGATTGTTGAACTTTTGCGATAAATTTTGGGTAAGAGGATGCTTTCATTGCTTCATGTGTGGCTTCTTCTTGTAGAAATAAAACTGACATCCAGACTGCACGATCGGTAGCTAATCCCAGCTAATAACCAAACTATGTAATTTCCACTTTTATCCGTTTACTTGAGCATAACTTGAACACTATTGAATCAATTCCTATTGATTGTCGTATTTATGATAAAGATACCTATGGACGACAACCGGTGTATTCAGCATGGTATGGACATTGGCAGATACCTATGGAAAAACGAAAAATACGCACATTCTGAAGTGTCATCTCTTGTTTTAAAAAAATGAAACCCTAGAGCTAAAATCTATTCGCTCTCATGATTGAGTGTGTGGCACCCATACAGAGAAAACAAATGAATTAAAAAATTATCAAATTTTAATAAAATGTAATAAAATGATATTTAAGTAATATAGTAACTTATTAATGCATCATCATTTCTAGTTATTAAATTCACTAGTTTCGTGGTCCGTTTGGCGAATTAATATCCTTCAATTAATTAAGGTTTTTAGTCGAGTTAAAAATGTCAGTGTATCGAGCGGGAATCGAACCCACTATCTTCGATTTGAATCACCGCTGCTCTCGATCCATTCGGACACTAACTTCCATCTCATCCCCACCTTTTGAATTTTCCCTCGTTGAGATGGGAAGTTAGTTCCGAGTGGACCGAGGTCACAATAGCTCAAGTGGTAGAGCAGCGGCGTATCTAGCCGAAGATCGTGAGTTCGAATCCCGCTCGTGACACTGACTTTTTTACCTAACCTTCATTAATTGGAAAATTTCTAGCTATTTTAAAAATTTTATATATCAGTGCGAAACTCATTGTTTATGTTGTGAAATAGTTTTTCTTCATAATCCTAAACTGTAAAATTAAATATACATAGATAACCAGAATTAAAAGTGACACTTATATCACTAAATGTTTTCTTTAGAAATAATCTTCGATTTTAAAATTAATATATCCCAACACTTGACCTCCAATCAGAAAATAACTAAGAACTAAAAATATGGAGTTTTGTTAAAAGAATGTGTTATTGCTTTATACGTTTATACATTTTAACGATTGTTATATTATTGTTTGTTATTTTTGAAGTGACAATTACTGCATTTTTCGTCATCTTTTTATAGGGTTGAAAAAATTTGAGATTACTACTAAACATTTTTCTTTTACGAAAATCGAATGGCAAAGTATTTAGTCAAATTCAGTCTTAAAATTAATAAAATATTCGGTAAATTATTTTATTTTTGTTGTGAATATTTAATAACAACATTAGTTAGTAAATGTTATAAACCAATCTTAAATTATAATACAAGAAAATAAAATTGTTATATCAATATTTTTTAAATGTTTGATATAACAATTTCGACCTGTTTTTTAAAGTTTTTTATGTCAAAAGTGAGTTTAATCAGTTTGGGTAAAAATAACTAACTCACTAGTAGAGGAGTTTAACAAGGTTTTTCATAACTTTCTGCTCGCTAAAGCTCAAGTAAATTAAAATAGGGAACATGCAAGATTCAAGCAAACTTTTCATAAGACTGTAATATAAAGGTTTAGTGATTTTTTTTTTTTGGTACAAAGTAACCAGGTTAACAAAGCGTTAATGGTTGTGTTTAGTAATTTGGCCAGGTTATTATCAAAATTATAATAATAACGTATTTTTATGAAATTACAAAACCAAATGTTTTACAATGGGACTTTTGGTTAATGATGTAAAACCAGAAAAAATGAACAAACAATGTAACAGTGCTTCAAGGTATAAACAAAAGTGGCTATGCCCTCGAAAAGGGAATTTGTTTTTTGTGGGGGGGGGAACGACAAAACACAATTATTTGGTTTTGTTTTCATATTTGTTCTGGGCTTTCATTTAGAATGTGTTGGAACTATCTGATCTACGTTCTTTTTACTTGTTTTATTTAAGAGATCGGTTTCGGGGACATCATCAGTCTTGAGTTTCTCATTTATGATCCGAAAATGCTTAGACAGTCCTTGGCAATGTAGGACGTCAAAAAAAATTGGAAGACTGCTGTAAAACCTAATTATATCAATCTGTAGAAAAATTTAAGATTGCTTTGCCCTGATGATGACCTTAAAATTGGTCGAAATCTTAGCAGTAACAATTGTCTTGTTATGAACTGATATAAGCATAAAAGCATGGATAAAAACTCCTTCTACCGGAGATGGTTGTCAAAATAAATTACTCTTCTTTTTAATGATAACTGATTTTTTCAATAGAATGTATCAGTATGTAATAGAAATAAAGGAAATAAAAAGATGTACCATAAAATGAATTTTCTCACATGCTAACTGCAAGCACAGGGGATCCTTAAGTGGTAAACACATTGGTATTAAACTAAAATTAAATTCCCAAATTTTCGTGGTCCGCTTGACCAATTAATATCTTTCGATTAATTAAGGTTTGTAGTTGCGATTTTTACAAAATGAGCGGGATTCGAACCCACGACCATCGGCTAGATACGTCGCTGCTTTACAACTTGGGCTATCTTGACCTCGATCCGCTCGGATACTAGTTTCCTATCTCATCTCCACCTTTTGAATTTATTACGTACGAAAAGTAGTGAATTTAATAAGTACAAATGAAGCTATCCGTGGCCATTTCATAAGTCGCTGAGAATCCAATCCTTATTACACGACATTTGAAAAATTGCAAGTTGTAGGTTGGAATGGAAGGTTGGTGTACGAGTGGATCAAGGTCACAATAGTTTAAGTGGTTAGAGTAGCGGCGTATCTAGCCGAAGATCGTGGGTTCGAATCCCGCTCGAGTCACTGACTTTTTTTGGGCAATTAAAAACCTTAATTAATTGAAAAAGACTAAAAGTAACGTGAAAATAACACTTCATAGATCAAGCATGCCGGGCATACGCACCAGGAAACGCATATCTAATTTGCTCATATGAAAATTATGTAATAATATGAAAGCATATCTCATTGAATATTGAATTGTTCGGAAGGTATACTAGCAGAATTAAACAATAATTCCCTATACAAGTTTCTTAAAATTCTTTTGAATATAATTGTAGCTCAGTACAAATCTTTTAGCGAATCCCTTATATTTCCACTTTGGGAGATGAAAATCAAGTGACATGCACAAAACAGATGTAGTATCAAAAACATTTTGTAGTTTCATCCAATAGAGGACATGTACGGCAATTCCATGACAGTTGCTTATTTAAATACTGCCAAAGGTCTCAGGTTAATGTTCCATCTTTACACTTCATCTATTCCAACCTTTATGCTCACTCCACCATTTATAATTTTATCATTTCTATGAAGTTGATATTTTCGATGGGGATAAAGGATAGATTATTATAGATTGGAAGAAATGCGACGGAGGAAGAAGTTTTGAGATATGTTGGTGCTGAGTTTGATTCGCCCATTGTCACCACTGTTCGAGGAAATAAGGATTTGTCTAGGGGGTGACGGAATTATAAAATATACTGGGAGTGTCATCAGCGTATGTTAAGATAATAGGGTCTGGATCGAAGTGTTATCAGCAATGTAGAGTACGACGCTAACCGGAGAGGCACCAGGGACGGCCTTGTACGATGATAAAGATAGGATCTGGCCCAAACACTAGTATCTATCGGCCAGGTAGAACAGGAGACAGTGAAAGTGTAGTAAAATATCTAAAATATGGGAGAAAACGATTTTCTTCCTCAATAACGATTTTTCTTTGTTTGTACATTAAGCTAAATAACATCGCTCTTAGGATCATAGGATAAACAAGTTCAAAGTTTAGCGAAACGACTTGAGACAACGTTTTTTTTCAATCGAAGTTTATATATTTTAGTGTATATTTAAATAGGGCTGTTTGTTCCTGATAATGAAACAAAACATTTTTATTCTGAATCAAGTGGCAAATTAACCATGGATTCAAGTTATGAAATTTAGTAAAGTTATTACTTAATATCGAGCTTATTAATTTAATTTTTCACAATTTAATGCATGATTTTATAAAATTTGTTTAAAACAAAACGAAATAAACAAAAACAGGTCAGGTTAGCAAAACGTTAAATGGCTGTTTTTATAAGTGGATTAAGTAAATAATAAAAAAATTTTAATAAGTATCATTTAAGTTGAAAAAACAATTTTATACCTCTTTGCAGGTCTATTGTTTGGGCGTTAAAACATACAAAAGGCAAAATATTTACACAATTAGTGATTAACATACTAATCCTTAATCTAAAAGTGATAAAAGATTTTTCAATGTTTACTTTCATTTATTAAATTATTTTATTATATATTATTTATATTATGATTATTTATGTCAATTTTTAACCTAGAAATGCTACTTAGTGATGAGGATTGCGCGAGGTGTGGCCATTGATGATGGACGTTCCATCAGTTATGAAGCTACAGGTACTGAGTCCTGACTATTGGACACCACAGTGTAACAGAATCACGGGTGGACGGTTTTGGTGGTTTGACAATTTGACACCTTACCGTTTGTTCAAGCAATTCATCAGCTCCAGAAAGTTCGAAGTATCCAATTCCGGCAAGAGGGTCAGAATTGACCAGAACACACGGAGTTGCTCGGTTCGCATTATCTCGCGAATACAGCGTTGGTGTTTGGGTGATTGCTCTGCTGTACCTTTTCCAGTTGATTAGATTTGCTCTTCTTTCTCCAGATGGGCGTGAAAGAGTGTGGAGAAGGCGAAATGAAAGGCACGAAGCTGTAATTTTTCCCGGAGCCGACCTCTTCCACGTAGCACAGTGATGGTGTGGGCGGGATTTTCAATGGAGCATCGCACAGAGTTGGTTGTTGTTCGTAGGTGGTCTTTGTGTGCCCCTCGCCATTTGGATGATATTTGTAACCTGATGCGTCGCCTATGTTTGATGAAATCTTCGACAATCCTATTGCAATGCACGATTATGCCCGTCCACATGTTGCTCGCATGGCAACAGCACATCAAGGTCTTACCTGTTCAGCCCGTTCACCAGACTTGGACCTCAAACCTCAACCTCGAAAGACGAATAAGGGCACATCCATCACTTCCTGATACACTCCACGATCTTGAAAGGATTCTTCGTGAAGAATGGGCTAACCTCCAGCAAAGAGACATTTCCAGCTTTCGGCAACTTATAATACCATCTTCAGGGCCTATTTATTAAAAATTAAAATAAATTATATACAATTTACAACTAACAGTTAGCAAAATAAAATAATATATATAAAGCATATACAGAGAGCAAAAAACGATAAACATGGAAAACTATTGTAAAAGCGTTTTGGGCTTAAGATTATGAAGCACATGACCAGCATATTACAGTTTAGTGAAAATAGACATCTATATAAAATTATAAGTAATTATTAATATACAGTATTTATAATTAATGAAAACAATAATTTATACTACAATTTAACAAAATACCTCGCTAATAAAATATCCATATGACTAGGTCCGACAATTGTCACAGAGAGCATTTTAGCTAAAATTATAACTATTTACAGAAACTATTTTCAGAAGTGTTGAAAGTATGCAGAGGTGTCTTCGAGATGTAATTAAAGCAAGAAAAAGAAATAAGTGATATTGAAATGTTAATTAAAAATCTATTTATGTGACCGCTTTTTTATTTTTTATTTTCCTTAGCAATTAACACTTTGTTTTTACTTTTTCAGTAGGAGACTAAATTATTAAACTTTGATTATTATATAAAAATATGTACAAATCAAATATTAGATGTGGGTTCAAATTTATGCCTATCTGTGAATTCCCATTATTTCAATCTCTGAAAGAGTGTGGAGTATGCAAAAATGAAAGGTGATGTTCAAATGCTAATTAACAGTCTAAAACAAACTCAAAACAAAATTTATCTGTCTGTTTTTTCAAGTTTTTTTCGTTTTTCTTAGAAATTAAATTTTTGTTTTTGCTTTTTTTTAAACAACGACTCAATTATTAAATGTTAAAAACATGAAACTTTGATTAATAATCGAAATATATACAAATCAAGTTATATTACAAGTGGGTGAAAAAATTTTCTGGCAGTGTGTAATGGACTATTATTAACTAATATTAAATTGAATCACAGCTTTTTCAAATATTGCAATGTAAAATTAATATTTCATTAAATTGCAATACACGGCGCAGGTCTACATAATTAGTTTTAAATGAAACAAAGAGCAGGTTAACAAAACCTACATTGTCGTTTTCATAAATGTACCAGGTTAATAATAAGTTCTCGATAGATCGAAAAGTTTAGACCCGTCCGGTCAGGTAAACATGACGAGTACATTCATCAATTAACTGTGTGATTCCGATGTTCACTAATGGCTTTCCTGTGTCCTAATACGCTTGCGGCGAGGAAAACATTAAACTTCAATCCACAAATTCAACTACATTTTATCAACAAATACCAAAGCATACGTGCACTATTGTCCTTTGCCCTTTGAACGTTCAAATTGAGTCGAGAAATAGAGACTTATTTCAGTATTAATCATGGTACGCAATATAACGCACACAGTCAAAACCATGGCCTGTTCTACGATTGAAATAATTAAATACATTTAATAAATTAAAGGAAGTAATCATGTGAGTAAAAATTACTACCTCTAAATTTAAATTTTTAATATTTTCATTGTAGTAAAAGACCAAATAAATTAATTAATCCTGATGTTCGTATAAAGCATTTTCTTGAATTACATGTTTGAATAGCATATGTTATTAAAGCTTAAATTTGCATTGGGGAATTAAAGTGTCTTAGGTAAATGGAGAGAGTAATCCAGGAACGAGCGTACATCCCAAGCCACAACTGCAAATAAATCTCACCCCGGAGGCTCTTTCCTTATCCAATTCTCAAAAGTTCACATTTTACCAGTAGTACAACACAACTAACGCTTTTTTTCAACTATTATTGCAGTGTATCAAAGAATAAGGTTTTTTTCGAATAATACTATTCAAGAATAAAAACATTTTTTGACATATTACACAACGTTTCCGAAGTACCTTTTCCCTCCTCACTCACTCTCTCTCTCTCTCTCTCTCTCTCTCTCTCTCTCT
>CM077104.1:7931701-7946767 GCA_039619505.1 Cimex hemipterus
CTTACCTTTTTTAAATTTACTTTCTTCCTCTCCCACAATCATGCACAAAATCCACACTTTGTCATCTAATTTTTAAAAATTATAAGCCACTCTTCCAATCCAAATGTTATATATTACAATTTAACTAAAATTTTCGTAATTTTAGTTTTCTATTCCCCTGCAGAAAGAAATAAGTTGTTTATATTCGTTACCGGATATCCAGCTTAACCATAACCTTCTTTATGTGAAATGCCAATAATTCAAGAAATAAAAGCAATATCGGGGAATTACTTCAAAATTGATGGGATAGGATCGAATGAGAAAGTTAAGACGAAGCTTGTCATCGGGGCCTAGTGGGCCATACAAGAACAGCGGATAATCATTTGCTAATTGAAAACAACCATTTATTTCCAATGGGACGAATTTCTCCCTGGTATATTTCAACTTTGTACTTTTAATTAGTTTCAATAAATTATCTACTCATTTATATATAATTCATAAAACATGTCAATTTAAATTAAGTAAATAGTTGTATATGTCCAACAGCTCTCTTGCATTCATTCCCTCTATTTCACTACTTCACATTTAATAACTATTTTTCTCTTTTGCTCTCTCACTTTCTTTTCCCTATATATTTCCCTTCCTCTAATTTAAAATGTCTTTTGCTGCCAAATATCTGTTAATTTTCTCTTTTCTCTTCGCAGACCCGGTTGTTTTCTCACGTCTATGTATTTACCTATTCTATTTCCCCATCTATCTCTATTTCTTCCTCATAACTATCTCGTTTTTCCTTCCCCCTCCCTCTCTCTAACAATATGTGTCTTTCTTTCTTCGTTCAATGTCTTTCTCTCTCTCTCTCTCTCTCTCTCTCTCTCTCTCGCCCTCTTTCCCTATCGAACTTTCATTTTCTTTTTTATCGCACTTTACAAAACCACTCACAATTTTGCGAATTCAACAGTCTTTGTGGTTTTATTAAGTCAGGCCAAAACGAGTTATATGTGTAAAGTAACCAAATTGATCTTTTATAAAGATACTCCAAAGCCTGTACGATTTTTGTGGTATAAGGAAAACTTGACCCTCTGCCATAAAACGCATCTAGCGCGTTAAATTATCTCTGACTGCATGGACGAAAGTTATTTTTCTTAATAAAGGAAAAAGTGACAGGGGCGAAATTTACCAAAAGTAATTTAATAAAATTAATGTTCTCAAAGCTTAGACGTAATGCCATTAGAGGTAACGGCCCTACTTCTTTCCTCAGGCGGTGTCCATTGTGTGAAAACTGTTCCGAGTACTTAAAACTCGGCCTTTGCGCAACGTACTTATATAAAGTAGCGTTTTTCATCCTTACAATTAACATTTTGCCGGAATTTTCAAGTGGGTTTCGAAAGGAACGGAACGGCCGTTTAGCACGTAACAAGACGGTTTCTGAAGGCCACGGTTTCCTACCAATCCCAAGCGACTGCCTTGATTAACGGACTCTGTCTCTTGTTATACCTGATGAGCCTCCACAATAAGATGATGATAAGCAACATGCATATTCACAAACTTCTATTAAATTATGGTTAAACCCCTTGGGATATAATTTAAATTCTCTAATCAATTATTTTAATAATTGAAACCGTTCAGTCAGTAATTAATTTAATTTATATATAAAGGAGAGATTATTGTGATTGAAACTTGTTTTAAAAGTAATATAAAACCTGGGTTTAAACCGTGAAATTCATATTCAAATAAATGAAAAATATTATAATACTAAAATTCCTTGGCAGAACTATTTTAAATACATACGTTTATATATAATTAATTAATGTGTGGTGATTAGTGACTGTTAAGGGATAGTTATTCAGAAATCGCGAGATGCGGTCTGGTGTGATGTACGTTTCACAAAAACATTTTCTTTATCGTGCCAACGTTTCGATCTTTATTGAGATCATCTTCAGGGCTCAAAGAGTTTGTGTTCTGTGTAATTGTGCCATTATTGCGTGTCGTGTGGGAACTCGCAACATAGGAACCTTGGTGGAATCCCCGAATCCTCTTGGACGTAGCGCCACTTTTTTAAAAATTATTTTTCTCGGCCAAAGCAAGCTGCGCGTTAAAAGCAGCGTTGCCGACTAAAAATAGTACTGACTAAAATTAAAAATTACCCAAAATGAGTAACCACCTAGCCTCAGCTCTGATAAAGGAATTTATATTGTTTTTTAAAAAGTTCTATTAATTATGTTTTATTAATTAGATAATTGTGCGGCCTGGTTTTGCCATTTTGATATTCAGGGAATCATCTCTATTTAAATTTTTTAAACGATAACGAACAAATAAAAATGAACTTTTTAACATTTTTGATTTGAGCCATTGATAAATATTTTTAAAAAATTATATACTACCACTACTACTATGATATACTACCACAAAAAGAGTTTATTTAAATCAATGATCTAAATTTCTAAATTTCGTTAAATAGTTATTGATATGAAACTGTTTAAAATTTGTTGTAAGTAGATTCGGTATGTCTTTTATTAAAGTGTAATTTAATGTTTCATAACATAAAAACCAAAATAGTTGTTTTTGTCAAAAGGGGGAGCGTTTCCTCACGTTTGTCACAATTGGAATTTAATGAAGTAAATAAACTTAGTAATCTGTTATTTGTCATATCAGTATATATTTATATTACAATTGATTGTACATTTTTAGGTACAAATTTATTTCCTTACACATACAGTACTATCATTTTGAAAAAAGCGCTTTACACAGGTGAAACTGGATTTTCGTAGGAAACGTTGTATTTTGTGCCGGTCGGGAGGGCGAAGAAATTCCACACAGTGAAACAGGGCAAGACTCGAATGATTAGGCACAGCCTTAAAATAGCTTTGAGAAAGGGTAAACAAAAGCGACCTTACTGCGTTTTCCCGTTTATAGAGTTCGAGGGAATTGGTGGATCAGTTATCGATGCCCACAGTATACATCGGCGTACCACAAACTCGGTCAAACCGTGATATTCAAACAGAATGGGTATTTCAAATTTAAAGATAAAAGTTACAAATTATTATTGAATAAAAGGATTCAAATATGATGGTATTTCATTTCATTTTACTCGCAAATAGATATGTAGGTAGTCTTACCAAAAATCTATAAAAAGCCATGTAACATTATAAAACAAAATCGTATTATAACTTTTATGTAAGTTTCATTTTTTTACATTTTCAACTATGCATCATTATTAATAAAATAATATACTACTTGTAAAACAATGTTCTTTTATATTGTTTGAACAATTATTTCAAATAAAAGTAATTTAAGAATTAATAAGGTTTAATTTAAGAAGAATATCTTCAAAAGATTTTTCATACATGAATATCTAAAAAGCCAATTTTTCCTAAAATTACTGATAAACATTTATTTCATTGATTCTATAGAACATCTTGTTTTTCTAACTAAAAAGTGTTGAAGGTGGAAAAATAAAGGATAATTCTTTCTATTGTCTTACTGTCTTGGTAATTAACGATGTAGGTTTCAAAAAAACATTTCCTTTATCGTGCCAACGTTTCGATCTTTATTCAAATCATCTTCAGAGCCTTACAAACATTGTTTAAATTTAACAAATACATGTAAGATGTGGATAAAAGTGAATTTATACAATGAAAAATATATTTTTTATATTCAATCAAAGTATTTCTACATACTCAAAGTATTTGGCACAATTATAAAGAAGCCAAACACTTTGCGTATGTAAAAATACTAAAATATAAAAAATTTTTTTTTTTTTCATTCTATACATTCACTTTTATCCACATCGTACATGTATTTGTTAAATTTGAACAATGTTTGTAAATCCTAGGCCTGAAGATGTTCCCAATAAAGATGGAAACGTTGGCGCGATAAAGAAAATTTTTTTCCGACATCTACATCACACCAGACCCCATCTCACGATTTCTGAATAATTATCGAATAATGGTCACTAATCACCACACATTTGTAATTATTATTCAATTTCGATAGACATTTGCCACGCTACAGATCCTGAGTTCGAATCCCAGCTCAGCACATCGAATTTTATTTGCGAATGGTATGAAAAATGTATTCTAAAGTCCTTCGTCCATGACACTTAAAAGCTAGTTGTTCAAGGCCTTATGTCTGAAACCTAAGACAAGTCTAATTTGTCAAACAAAATAGTTATGAAGTTGTAAACATATACTGAGTTTAAAAAAAGTATTTATACAAATCCACTAAAATTTGGAACGAATAAATACTGCTGGAGCAAAAGATTGTGTTGTAATTTCAAAACATGACACATTTCTAGACATAGCAAAAGAACTTGGATTGACTGAATCATTTCAGGATTTGGCATTTTCCTGTCACAATAAAATTGTCTTGTTATAAAAACTTTTTGTTTTAATTTAAAAAGTCAGCCTATACATCATTAAACTTCTTTAAAACGCACATTGCAAGATGTATGTCAACAATATAATAAAATGAACAGAAATTGCCTTGTAACTACGCCAAAGGATTTTTAAAGAAAAATGCTTGAACAATTGAATATTTCAAAAATAAAATATATTTCAATGTAAAACAACACAAAAAAACATATTTATACATTGAATTGATTCCAAAGAATTATTTCGGTGGAAAAAAAACAGTAACTGCGAGATTTTTCGTGTTAGTCGATACCTATCATTTTGATCTGCCTATCCCAATTGAGTCCGTATGCCAGATCAGTCAGGTATGCGTTTTGGCATTTCGCCGTTAAACTCAAGGTCAACGATATAAGGAAGATGAGATAAAAATCCCCTACTGAAGATGGCAAAAATGACACTCTTTTTATTTTCAAATGATGTATTTTACTGAAGAAGTTGTAAACATGTGAAGTGTAAAGAGTAGAGATGTATCGATCCTTAGATATATCCTTGAGGAACACATTTGCAACTGCAGAAAAGAAAAGACTGAATCAAAATAAAAACACGAATTAACTGGATGAATAATAACCGGTACGAGCAAAGTCAATACATTCAACATTCAGTATCTTCAGTTACAGAATAATTTGATTTGAACTAAAAAGGATTATCCGATAAGTTGATATCAATACGATTTACTATTAAGAGCATACGATTAAACAATTAATTTACATGTGAATTTTGTCGTACGAATATATATTGTAAACTTTTAAATCCACCACTTCTTTCAGACCCAATTCAATATGCAGAACTTCATGTGTAGAAGCTCGGGATGGTAACATTACAATTTCTCAAAAATCTGCCTGAAGAAATCAATCTCTTTATTAGAAGATATCTTTAATAAGATGTGGGATGGAGAAGCGTTTAGACAGAGACACAAATCGCAAAAGAAATTAAGAACTACAGGGGTACATCTTTACTCAACGCAGTCAGAAAACTGTTCTCTGGTTTAATAATAGAAATAATAAAATTATGGATAATGCAAAGAAATGTTATTAGAAAATCATCAATCAAACAGGATTTAGAGAAAGAATATAACCATAGGCAACATATTTAATGAATATAATATAATCAATTAATTAATCTTTTTATGTAAGGTTTTGGTTGAAATGAAAAAGGTCGTGTCGCGAGTGGGATTCGAACCCACGATCCTAAATACGCCGTAGTTCTACCACTTGAGATATCGTGACTTCCATCCACTCGGACACCGACACCCCATCTCAACCTGCAACCTTTCAAAATTTCCCTCCTTTTTGCAAATGTCGTGTTTTTCATTTCAACCAAAGCCTTGCGTTAAAGATTAATTATTTGAAAGAACTAATTTGGTCAATAGTCCGCTAAATATAATGAATTTAATACAATCAATATAAAATTTAACCAGAATGAAAAAGTATATTTACTTATTGTGGACTTCCAAGCAGCATTTGGTAGCATAGATAGGAAAGCTTTTCTTTATAAATTATCTTTGTAAGTCATTTTAAAAAAATTATAAAAATTTTGCAAAATCTCGGATGCAAAAATGTGTACCAAACATGGGCCATCAACTACCTTCCTCTTGAAATGGGTGTGAAACAAGGATAGCTGTTCAGCCCGATACTCTTTCCAATCTTCATTAATGGCCTAAAAGATGAATTAGCAGATGTTCTTATTAATAGATGTAAGATTAAACCCTTGATGTTCGCCGACGGCATACTGCTCATACCTCTGACGTCTTTGTAATTAATGATATGGAAGTATATTGTCGAAAATATAAACTTAAACCTGAATAAATCGCAAATTATAGTGTCCAAGAAGAGGGGACGAGGATTGAAGAAAAACGAGAAGTGGTATCTCAAGGGCCAGAAAATGCTGACGGTGTACTCACTCTGCCAAAACGGGCAAATGGACCTAAGAGATAATCATTAGTGACCAAACTGTTGAATAAAATGGGTGTTTAACGCGAAACCGTTTTGCCTGTTCTTATTGTGCGTTTCGATCCTCGCTTATGCATTATTCTTGCAACCATCTACGCGTGATCAAAACTTGAAACCTTTAGGGTTTCAATTATCTGTCAAATTTTTGTTTTTCTTGCGCATTAGTACCTACATCACACTGTGTTATTTTCCCAAACAGAATTATATGTCGTATATAACAAGATCTATTCCAACGAGCATATTTACATTTAAGTTAACTGTTTAATCGTATTATACACTTAATAGTACATTATATCAAAACTTGACACTAACTTATCGGATAATCCTGTTTACAGCCGGTTAAATTATTCTGTAATTGAGGACGTTGAAAGATAAAAATATTGACTTTATTCGTTTGGGTGTATTATTCTTTCAGTTGATTCCTGTTTTTTATTTTGATTTTTTCTTCTCTTCTTTTTCAGTTGTTCGACGTTTTAATGAACAGTATTTTTTCCACGAACGTTAAATAAATTTATTTTCTTTACCCTCCCAATTTGCAACTGATGGCTAGGTGATTCATTCCCTTTTCAATTGCCAATTTACCAATTGTGTATTTTTTATAAAAGGCACAAAAATATTAGTTATATATAATCAGCGTGATTGTTTAACGAGTTATATGTCTGTTTTAAAAGATCGGATAACATTTCCAATTAGAAATGTATTCAAAAAATACACCACTCAGAACCATCTTCTATGATTTCGACATTAGTTTCTGTTTGCTGAATATGAATATCAACTTGGTTTTCTTCTATCACCCTTTAATTAGGCAAAAAAATTTATGTTAATATACTTAGTAATAATAAAAAAAGAGGCGCTGGCCGCAACGGTTTAGGCATTGCAACGCTCATTACTGCAAGGCAAAGGTCCGGGGTTCGAATCCAATTCCAATTCGAACACGACATACTTATAAATGGTCTTTTTTTCAAAAACACTGGCACCCTGAGGCTTATGACCTCTGGCTGTTGCGAACCCTCGTTAAAAACATTAATAAAGAAGTTAAATTCATTACTTATCGTGGTCCGCTTGACCAATTATATCATTCAATTAATTAAGAGTTCTAGTTGAGATAAAAGAGTATGTATCAAGAGCGGGATTCGAACCCACGACGTATCAAGCCGAAGGTCGTGGGTTCGAAACCCGCTCGTGGCACTGACTTTTTAATCTCAACTAAAAACTTTAATTAATTGAATAATAAAGAAAATTGGGTTTAAATAGAGATGAAAGCTCACAGCCAAATATTTGGGATGATGTATTAGTTGTCCGGAAAGCCAGTAAAGCTCGGATACATTCGGAAATCTAGAGTATTTTGAGCCCTGGGGACTTCAGAGGGGAAAAAACATAGAAATTCTTTTCTGCTAACTGTCTGGGTTTACACAATTTGCTTTCTTCAACATAACTTCAATCAGACAGACAACAATAGATCAAATTTTCCATAGAAAATATAACGTTAACATGATGGAAGGCTGTTACTAGAATAATTAGAGGAAATGTCAAATAATGACTCGGGGAATATATGCAACAAAAAAATTGGCTGTGAACACTAAAATGTAAATTAGAACAGAAATTTTTATTGTAGATCATATTCTTAAACCCTTAGTTTGAGAAAACATCAAAGGACTAGAAAAAGCAAACGTAAATAGTTTAAAGTCGGTAGTGCATGTTTTTTTATATCAATTAAAATCTCGACTGCCAAATTGTGAAAAATATATCTTTTACGCAGGCTTCACGCAGCTTGAGTGTTAAAGTGCTTCATTCACATTGCAGTATTTTCTTAAAACGTTAGGGGATTTCATTGCATCTTTGTGAAAATTGCCCACAGGGAATCAAAACATGGTACGTTTACATGATGGCAGAATCGTCTCTTAAGATCTTAAGAGCGGAAGTCAAATAACGACTGAAAGAAAAGAGGGTGAAAAATATGGAGAAGAGAAGCACGCGTAAATAAGCTTCAGTAATTCAACGTTTCTGGGCGACAATAAAAATCGCACCTATTAACAAATGGTACAAAATATGCTCAGCTCTTTTAAAGAGAAATACACTTCCTAAACTCACACGTGCAGTATTTTCTTAAGATTCTTTGGGATTACAGTAAAGAAAAAGAATGAATGGCGATAGGTTTGATCAGTCATCACAATGATATAGCAAAATCACCAAGGAATATATTAACGTTTCAGCCTTACATGAAAAAATCATTTAATTCCAATTGTGTTATTATCATAGGGATAATAATACACAATAGAAAACTTAGAAACTGAACAGGTACATATATAAACGTCTTTACTGATTTTTCATACAATTTCCCATAAGAATTACAAGCATTATACTTTATACATATGTAAGGTCCATGGCCATCAGCAGAGTTGTTGCTCAGTTATAAACTTATAATTTACATAAAATATAAACAGTAGGTTTCTTTAACGTGGAAAATTAGTGAGAGTTCAAACAAACAAATCATCAGTCGTTTTGCCTTCTATAAATAAATTGATGTTATATTTTTTGTTGTTATATTTTACATATAACTATGATAAATACAAGGGGAATTGAAAAGGAAAAATGTAAATAAATGCTATTAGTAACGATAATAAGAATAATTATAGAAAAAAAATTATATAATAATAAGCAGATTTATAATATCTACTCCTGCCAAGAGATGACTGAATATAACTATAATAAAAAAATGAAAGTGTTTTAAATGAAATCATTTTAAAAATTGAAATTTTTGAAATTAATTAGTAACCAACTATTTTTCAAGCCATTGAAGTGTGGTAAAAGGTCCTACACCAGCTTGAATCTCTAATTCATTGGCATCTCGTCATTCACGTAATTTTAATTTTAAATTTTAAGTTAAAATTCCATTCTTTAAAACCAGCCGGAGGAGAAAATGTAGACTATTGAAAGACGTTTTCCCCTAAAGGATTCTCTTATTTACATTGTATAATTTTTAAATTAGAGCGCACTCAAGCTACATAAACTGCTTAATTCGACATATCGTTTGTATTCCTAAATTTTGGCATCATAAAAATATATAGAAACTATACATTTTTCATATTTATCAAGTAAATACAATAATAGTTATTAATTAACCAATACCATTTTTTCTAAAGGTTATCATTAAATTTCAAACTAAATTATAATTTCAGGAATACATTTGAAAGGGCATATGGAATGAATATCGTATTAATTCAAGAACTTAATGGACGGAGAATGCGGAGGAGTTACTTATGACGGAGGAAGTACTTTGACTCATGGTAACGAAATTGTCCCAAATCCGACCCAATCCTTGTGTTTTAGCTCCCTTTGCTAAATGAAGTAACTCCTTCAAGATATGTAAATTACTCGTTCGTCCTCAAAGAAGGGTCGCGTTCTGAGAACACGTCAAATTTTAATTAATTAACAGCGCATAAACATTTGTTAAGTAGTCTCAGCGTTGACATTAAAACGAGATTCTTGAGGGTGGACGATAAAAGCAAGAAGAGACTGTGATCTGACATCGTAAAAATTATATGCTATTGCATTGCAATAACATAACATAAAATCTATATCCGAAAGGTTGCAAAAACCCAAGTTATCCGTGGTTGAAATATTTTACTCATTTTGTCCATTACATTTCGGGCTTAAGACGTTTACGTTCTGATGATGGACCTTGTCAGGCCCTAAACGAAAAATTTCAACCACAGATAACCTTGGATTTTTCAACCTTTCAGACAATAATTTCTACAAACCGTGGATTTTAAGAAAACGATGATAAAATCTTTGGCTCAAGTTTACCCTGAAAAAATTAGAACAGAATTCACAGGTCTTGTTTTATTATGATATTTATACGATCGATCAAAGTTTTGGAAGCTGTTTGGATATAATTCACAGTGATAACATAAAAGGTTTGCTTTGAAAATCTTGAACTAAAGTTTGCTTGTAAATTATTATCATGATTCACTAGAACTCGTAATAATATTGACGGCGAGAAGTAGGCTAGGAAGCGGAGATTTGGAATTCGACAAGCACTGCAGCCTTTTTTTGAAAGCACTAAGCCATTGAATGTCATTGCTAAAATTCTTTTTTCCGGGTCTTTTTGCATGAACATTTCGTGACAGAGATTTTGCGTATCTGGGGAATGTACTGTTGGGTGTTAGGTTTGGTTGGGGTAGTTTAGGGGATTATATTAGGGATGGTAAGGTCAGTTTAGTAGAAGTTAGTAGTTTAGGTGGTGTCGATAAGGGAATATGACGAATTGGGGATTTTGTTTCCCAAGTTTATCAGCATGATCATAGCCTAGAAATACTTTGCTCTGGGATAGATGTTATAAAATTATTTGGGTCATTCTGGTTTTTCGTTGCTCTTTGAACATAATTCACCCACAGCATAATGTATATACCGTAGTAACAAGAGAGAGAGAGAGAGAGAGAGAGAGAGAGAGAGAGAGAGAGAGAGAGAGAGAGAGAAAGAAAGAGACCGAGTGGTTGAATACATGCGATAATAATAGAGAAAGACAGAAAAAGATGAAAGTGTGGTAGAAACCATCAATACAAAAAACATACACAAAATATTAAGTATCAACTTCTATAGTCCACTCATTCTTTTCACCTTAGCCAAAAATGTTGTACAAACCCCAAGTCAATCTTAGCTAGGAACCGCGTAGTGGTAACAGATTTAACATAACTTTTTTTCATCTAGCTGGGAAATGACACTACCATATTTGTAATGAACAATTTGATTATTTGATTCTAGAGTTTATTTTATGCCACTTTTACTGAGAGGAATATTTAGGATAGGATCGAGAATTTTTTTTAAATTAATTTTTTTTTAACGATCAGCATTTAGCAAGTTACTCTAGTATAGTAATCGTCTTAAAAAGGATAAGGATATGCTTTTACTCATAGCACATATTAATTTATGAAAAAAAGAGTTTTTTCCATCATTGAGACCATTTTATTTTTAAAATGATTGTCATCTGTTATTACGGATTGTTTCAGATTGAACATTTATTACAATTTATGTTTATAATATATGCTCAAATACGCTCCCTGCGTTTGGTGACCAGAGCTATGCTCGTTTCAGTTCTTCTTTTGTGGCCTTTTCTGTTATTTTTCGGCGGATTTCTCTGTAAGACACAATCCGTTGTTCGAATTATTGGACGGTCTATTCTGAGGATGGTATACACTCGATTCTTCTATGTCCCTCAAAGAAAATAGTCCAAGTTGGACCTCGGAATCCGGAAGTAGTACCTTGTGTGCCAATTCCTGCATGGTTCATGTCCAATTTGTAACGACGCGTCTGTTGTAGCAGAGCAAATGTTGTACGAACCACAACCGTTGTTCCTTCGCCTGTGTATAGCTATACTCTTTCCATGGGAACAAAGATGGTATTTTCTATGAAAGAATGATACTCCCCCTAAGAAGTAAGCTCATTGCCAAATAATCCGCACCAAACATTAGTTTTTCATTTGCCCAGAATATGCAGAGTTGCATAAAGTAACCTCTAGAATCGAATTGTACAATAAAAATATGGTAATCTCATTTAACATAACGAAGTTAGTGTCACTTCCCATCTAGATGAAAACGCTATGTTAAATCTGTTACCACCATACAGCTTAGTTTGTATAAGACCATTTTTTTTTCTAAATTTAATTATTCTGGTTCTAATAGTTCTGGGTTCTAATCTTTTGACATTTTTATTTGAGAATAATTTGGATTTAAGTTGGTTCATCTGCTCGTCCGCTACACCCAACGGGGCTCTCCTATGTCAAGAATTACTTTACTTAATTATTTTTGTAAGATAGCTTGTGTTGAACATTTTATTGGTTATACATTTTTTTGGCAAAATCGGCTAGTTCATAAAAAATTCATGAAGTAAAATACCCATTTTTTCGTGTTTTAGAGAATGTGTTTCCAAAGTTTGATAATAGCCGATTTGAAGGGGATACTATTTCGCCGAAAACATTTTCTAGAATTGCCGTCACCTGGGTGCGGCAATTTTTCTTCCCGTCGTATCAATAATTCATGGTGACATTCATTTCGGTTAATAACGCGCTCGAGGACTTTTTCAACAAAAAAAAAATCCAAGCGACACGGCAAGTAAAACATAATTTTTCATCTCATTTCAGTGAGTAAGAATCTATCCTATTTCACGGACCGTCTATGCCAAATATGATAAAAGATAATTTGACCTCACGACGTCAGATGAAGGAGGGATGATCCGAGTTTGAGTGGTAGGGAAACGAGTAGGAAAGGTTTGGAAAACCACATTTTCCGAACGGGTGCCGTCGGGTCATTTCCAAAAGGAGACGTTTCCACCATTTCTCTATTTCAAGGGAATGAAAAACCCATTCGGCCGAATGATACCGAGCGATAGGAGAATAATGAGACTTTAAACATTGTCTTTCTGTTACCTTCCATTCGACTTCTGCATACGTAAGATGTTAAATAATAAATTACACCGTTTTGTAGATTTTTTTTAACCCTTCCAGGAATAAATCAAAATACACCTTCGACCCATTCTATTTGGGTAGTAGTATCAATATTAATAGTTCCAGCCATTCTATAAATAAACAATGGTTCTTACGGAATTAAAACAGACATGAATTTTCTCCGATATCTATTTAACAATAAAAAGTAAACTTTTGTTGTGAGATCAAACTTATTTATGCGTTTTGTGTTTACTGTCGACCCCAAAACAAAAATTTACGCTTTAGACAGAAGTCATTTCTTGCGAATAAAAAATCAAATGTTATTTTTACAAATTTTACAGTAAAAACATTTTTAAATCCATTTGAAAATAATTATAATCGTTATAAGTTTATTAATATTTACGTAAGCTATTGGTTGAAACGAAAAAGCTAGTGTCACGAGCCGTGGTAGAGCAGCGGCATATTTAGCCGAAAGTCGTGGGTTCGAATCCCGCTCGTAACACTATCTTTTCATTTCAACCAATACCTTACATAAATATTAATTAATTGAAACAAGGTATTTGGTCAATCGTAGCAGGTAATATGATTTAGTTTAAGTGAGACTTTGTTCTTTTTTTTTTTCATTATAATATTGAAATTTTCTTGATTGGGTAAATGTTATGTTCAAAACTGGAAAAGTCCCTGAAAATATCGGCAAGTCAGAAATAGCAACTATAGTTGCATCTCATTTTTCCCTAAAATATAATTTTTACTAAATAATATTTTTATCGAGAAAGAAGAAATTGTTCCATGAATATCAAAGAGGCTTTCAAAAACATTGACTAAAATCTATAACAATAGAAATGTAGTGAGTGAATATAATAAAAAATAGATTACTAGCAGATAATTCTAAAATATTGAAATCTATATATTACAAAACTGACTATAAATATGATGACGTACATATTGCTCTCAATTAGTTAAGAAAAAGTGAACATAGGTTTTTATTGCTGTTTGACAATAATAAGAAATTTGTCTACCAAAGGAGAAAGGGAAACGATTTACTGGTTTAATTACGAACATTCTAAAACTTCAGATTTGAATAAGTCTTGTAGAACGGGAAGTTTAGATTTATGTCTTTGTGTTGCAACATCGGTAAACCAAAACTAATCGATGGTTGGCAGAAGACACATTATTACCACCGAGTGGTTCGTTATCCTTGGTCGGGTGAAAGGCCTCGTTATTCCAGATGTAAGCAACCTCTTACAACCCTTCCTAACTCCCTAAAGGGCCACTTCCACCCGGGACGGTCAAGGAGTTTCCTTGACCCGCTTTACCTATCGAATTCAAGGTTGTTGCCTGATAAAATGAAATTTGTGTTGGCACTTTTATCGACCTCGTATATGTTACACGTTAATTGTTTTACCTATCTAAAACAAAACGACAAACAATTTGTGCACGAACGTCGTGAAAAATCAGTAGGGTTTGCAACGTCTGTGTAAGAATAGTTGATTGCTATCTTCTTTTTTTTCAGGGTGAATATTCGATGAGATTGAAATCAGTGGTTTTTCGAACAATGCTTGAACATTGAACCATTGTACTTTACGTTTTCTCTAGGCTTACATTAAATGAAACCTTGCTTATATAACCTATAAGCATCTAACACGAGTTGGTAATAATCAAGATTAAAAAACAAACTTCGTAATGATTATTATTCTTTTCATGATTTTATAGTCAGTTTTACATTTACAGACAAATTATACCTATCTTTCATTTATTAAAAATATAAAAAATCCTTATTGCATAACGTTTTATTGAGAAAATTGAAAAAAGTACTTAATAACGCGATGGGATTATGAGATTAATCTTAATTCTAATCAAGTGCTTCCGCAGTAATTAATACTTTTTTTATGATACACCACAACTATTTTAGTGTTATAGCTGATGAAATGAAATTAAACTTCACTTCCTCCAGTGGTCAGCAATTTTTAAAACGTTAAATCTTAAAACCTCGGAGCTTTATATATCATAAATCATTTAATTGTGGTGTTTTTGCATTAATTGTGATGGAAATTAGCTAAATATGTTGTATAAAATGTGTATAGGTATGATATAAATCTATTTTCTCTTAAAACAACTTTTCTTTTTGAATAAACATTAACGCTATAAAATTAAATAAAAATATAAAACAGGAATTACACTTTCATCATTTCAGAAGAACAGTTAATTCAATCTCATACATAAGGGTGAAAGCGAGAGAGAGGGGAGGAAGAAATGAGTGAGGGGGAGAAAGAGAGATTATACACAT
>CM077104.1:7961767-7997938 GCA_039619505.1 Cimex hemipterus
TCTCTCTCTCTCTCTCTCTCTCTCTCTCTCTCTCTCTCCCTCTCTCACTCTACACTTAATCCCTCTCCCTTAATTTCACACTCTCTCTCCTCTAATCTCACTCTATCTCTCTCCCCTCTCTTTCTCCCTTAGTCTCACTCTCCCTCCTAATCTCACACACTCTCTCTCTAAGATTGCCGACTTTGTTACCTTTCATTAATTAATGGGATAGAAAATTATTAAATGTATGTTTAAATGAAATGTTATGACTGACTGCAGTTTGAATTGTAAAAGCATTTTTACGTTCATAGCATCCATTAGAAAAAATGTATAAGTTAAAATAAATAATTAATGTTGTTTTATTTACTAATCCATCGATAATATAATTTAAAACGATTTTTTCATAATGTTTTGGCTTTGAAAATATTGCTCAAAAATAAGCTTTATTACATATGAGAAATTTATAATTGGGGGGGTTGATGGTTTCAATTTACTATTCACAATGTAATTTCTGTTCTAAACTGTTATTAAATTGTGTGCAAATGTTTTATATTATTGAATATAAAGTTTATTTTTCCCGTCGGTTTTTATTGTCTTTTCACTATTTTTTACGATCCCCCCCCCATTGTGTTTTATTATATTATAATGAAGCTTTTATCTTCTTGTCCACAGATTTAAACACAATGGGAGAATATGCAAATGTTCAAAATAACAAGAGGAGGACGATTTATTTTATCTACGTATTTTAAGTGCAAAATAAATACATACAAAGTAAATAAATATTACGGTCTGTGTATTTCATATCCGGCTTTAATGAAGCAGGAATTTTTTACGTCCGCAGAAAGTTATAAAGTTTGAACGTTTATGAAAAATGAATAGCATGATTTGTTAAACCTCGGGGTCATTTTATCCTGGCACAATGCAATTTTATAACTTTTACGCATTCAAAACTACTTTTATTCCTTTATTTATTTTTTATTTTTTTTATTTTTTTGATAGAACATATTATTTAAAAAAATTTATAATCCAGAAACCAATGTAGAAGGAAGAATTTTATAACGTGAAAATTAATTTAATTTATTCAATATTTAAGTCATTTAATTAATTCATTCATTTAATACTTTAATACTTATATGGGTAGTTGTGATTAGTAGTTATTTTTTGTTGAGTGTAGGGTTGACCACAGATCAAAGGTTGGAAGAAAATCAGGCGCTGGTCAACTGTGACGATAGTCACTTTTGCCAAGTTTTCGGAGATATATTTTCTCCCTCCTCCGAGCTTAATAACTACTTTTTTAAATAAACATGTAGATCAGTTCTCTTGCTTAACAATGTGAGGTAAATTTCTAAACGCATATATCATAATTTTATCCCGTATAAACATTTTTAAAAAGCAACAAAATTCAAAGCTCGGTGGATATATACAAAGCCAGTTATTTCTTATTTCTTTAAATTAATTTTTTAATTATGTTGTTAAATGTATTTCCAACCTGTAAAGAAATACTCGTGACATTACCCTTTAAGAATTAACTCACAAATACGCATTATTGAGTAAAGGATCAAATCAACATGTTAATTCAAAAAAGTAGCTACGAGTTGCTAAGCCTTGAGGTGGAGAAAAAGTTATGTTTTTGTCTTTATATGAAAATGTAACGTTGTTATATATGAAATCAGACTGGCCCGTCAGCAGCAGTAAGTTTAACTTTTTTCCGACGTTCACTGACAAGATAATTTCAAAAGTTTATGGCGAACATGGGTGAAATATATATTTTCGTGTTTCTCTTTGTTTCACTTTTCCGTTTAATTTTGGGTGATGGGTCGAAATTCAATTACAACGGCATTGATAATAAGCTTTAAAATTATAGGGTCATCGATAAAACTAAGTAATTTTCTTAATAAACTGTTTTCCTAATTTTTTCACGAATTTGAAAAGAAGTTTTGTATATTTAAAAATAAAACTAATCAATTTTACATTAAATTAAAAAAAAATAATATAAAAAATAATAATACTGAAAAAAAGGTCCTATACCGATTTGGTTAAGGATTTTGTTTTAAATATATATAGTTAATAATTAAACCGCGTCGTTAGACAACAATAAACGTCAAAGGGGTAAAAAGTTATATTTCTTACCTTTGTGATTTTGTAATTGATCGTCACGGAGAGCAGATGAGTTCTGGAGTCCTACTAAAGTTCTGGCGATTCCAACCCCGAGCTTCAACCGTAAAGGGACGAAAGTTCACGGAACCGGGCGGAATCACACGATACACGATATTGTGATCGAGCTGCCATCTATTCGCCGTGTCGTCATGCTACGTTTCAAGATAAATTAACATTTGGTATTTGTCAAATAACGGATTTAATAAAGTGAGCTGTGAGGAAATGGATCAAAACGTGTATTAGCCGAATGTGTGGATTGCGTGGGTATAAATCATGGTCATAAAGGTAGAATAATGATCGAGCCTAATTAAATCAATTTGTATTCGAGTTAAATAAAGTACAGACATCTAATTTCATCTAGTCCTATTGAATAACTGTCAAATTCTCTTTTTGGACATGAGAAAGATATACAATTTGTATTTTTCAGCCCATATCGATTATCGCGTTGTGTGACAAACAATAGCTTGGAGAAAAACAAAACAAACACACCAAGAAATAAACAAATAAACATGCATTTAAAAAAATGATAAAGTAATAAAAATCACATTTAATTAAGGTTTATAGTTGAGATAAAAAAATCAGTGTCACGAGCGGGATTCGAACCCACGACCTTCGACTAGATACGCCGCTGCTCTACCACTTATCGTGACGTCGATCCACTCGGACACTAACGTCCCATCTCAACCCCACGTTTTGAATTTTCTCTCCTTTTTGCCATTCT
Source organism: Cimex hemipterus (assembly GCA_039619505.1). NCBI lineage: Eukaryota > Metazoa > Arthropoda > Insecta > Hemiptera > Cimicidae > Cimex > Cimex hemipterus. The sequence goes on from CM077104.1 coordinate 7,964,625, forward strand.
TCAACTATTAATTGGTCAAATGGACCACGAAAACTAGTGAATTTAAAAACCACAATGATAATTCTTCACATCACATAGTTTTTTATTATTGTATTTCAATAGCGCTAGACTGTTCCTACTTTCAACTCGGCTGGTTTCATTGAATTTTATTTTACATGACAGTACTCATTAGCTGCGAGGCCACTGATGCTTAAACCATTTTACAGAAAAGTTGAGAAGGTATTAGGGGGTTTGGATGAAGGTACACAGTTTTATGGAGGCATTTGTATCCACTTCTTGCGATTTCTAGGACAAATAGGGTGAAGATGTGATGGATGGGCAAATGTTTGAAGGTTAGATTGGAATTGCTAACTTTGGATGAACGCTTTATAGGACTCAACACCTCTAGATTGGTAGTAGAAATTATGTACATGTGGCGTATTTCCTTTATAGTGAGATCTGTCGTCAATCTTTGAGTAGTAATTGCTCGGTCAGGTCTATCCGAGTCAAATGTGGGTAGTCCAATTAAGAGCGATGGATGTACCAAATAGCGGACTATGTTGGTTAGAAAAACAGAATTGTAGTGGATTTGAGGAGTTATGATGCGGTGAAGGGTGAGAGTTATTTGCCGATTCTCATTCTCCGTTTCTTGAGCCATTCTTGCGAACTGGCAGTTTTTTGAAGACTTCACTGTGTCAGGTCTTTTACATCCGCCCATTCCGGAGAGTCGCATTGAATTGAGTCCGAAGGCGAGTGCGGCATTATTATTTGCACTACGGCCAAAGAGTCGTCGATTGCGGCAATGCCTACGTATGTGTTGAAAGGAATGTTTGCAGTGTATACTGAAAACTGAATGGTACCAAGGATGCCGCCATTCCAAGCACCCGCTTTTGCATTCATCATCATATATTTAAAGACGTCCTTAATTTACAGAGCAAGAAGCAACTAGATTGAAGGCTTGCCTCACACTCGTGGAAAGCAGCATGCTCTACTCAAGGGAGGATACAATAGTGTCTATCACCCTGTGGTACCGTTGATTGGTAGAGTAATGTCGCGTTTAATGTAAATTATCGAGATGGAATGACATTGGATCTTTCAAGTTTTCAACTTATTTGTGCAATATGAAATGGGAAGATGCTGAGGTTTTCGATGTATGAGAATGAGTTTTATGACTGACTTTTCCATCGGATTGGAAAGTAGAAAGTTCTATGGATTGAGTTCTGAAAGGTGGTAAGGGTACTATAGCTTTTTTAGAAAGATTTCGAAGTATGTTTGTAGTGACAAGTTCACAACCGAGGGATGTTTTACTGAGAGGTGAGGATGATAAATTTGTTCCATGGTGCTGTGAATGGTTTGTGAGGAGAAGAATGTATCCTGGTCCAGCTGAATGTGTTCATAAGTCTGGCATGAGGTGTAATTAAGTCGGACAAGTTTTAAGATATATGTACTTTGATATCAGACACTGGATGACAGGTAACCACGATTTTCTTAAGGAACTAGGAGGATGGCTAGGGGATTTAGGGGAACTTAGGGAACAGGGTAATCTTTAAAACAGGATCGATTTTATGTAACTCTCAACTGGTTTAAGCACACATTTCAATCCGGGAAATGAAGACTTGCCAAAGGAAACGTCGAAGGACCTAACACAAATCGTCTTATACAATAAATATCCTAGAACACCTATTAATAACTAGTTGATCGGAAAAAGGCAAAGAGGTTTTTCCAATAAGATTTAAGGAAATCAAGATGATTTTATTTCATGTTTTTATAATCTTTTCAATCATCTTTAATCTGACAAATTTTTGCAAATTTTATTTGCAATTGGTTTTCCAGTGATTAATTTTAGGCATGCTCTCCCCTTGTTTTTGTAGTTTAAAGATTAATTTCAATCAGGGCTTGGTTACAGACATAGCAGAAGGATGTTCCTGATGTAAACATTACAGTTTAAACGAATATTGCACTTTACATACCAAGGTGGAAAAAAAACTTTAATTAAAAATCAAACTCCAATCACGAATCGGCAAGTAATAAATTATCTCAGGTTTGGACGTCTGTGAATGATTGGTCTGTTGCCAGTTGATTCATCATTAAGAGATTGATTCCTGGTTTTCCAACCCTCGATTAATGACCCGGTAGAACCTTTTTCTCCTTCATCAATCTACTGATTTTTAGAACGGTCTTGCTTGAGTTTGAGCATGTGTGTATGTAGTAATATTATAATAATGTAATATGTACTAATAGAGTTGTTTAAATTTTGGTATTTCAAAAGATCAAATTTGGTAGGCTTCTCTGATTAGATTTAACTCCAAAACCGCACATCTGAATGTTTAAAAATGGTATTCATCATGTTATAAATAAACTGTTGTAGTTTAGATATACACAAAATGATCTAATTTTTATGATTATGCAACCCCTCCAGCAAAAGATTTAACAAAATACGTCAGCAAATTGTTGTACATCACGTTAAACCTTAATTTAGTAGTACATATGATCATAATAACATGAATGTTTTTTTCTATTTGGTATTTCTTTTATATTAGTCAAAACCTATCCGTACAATGGACACGACACAGAATTTTTTCTTCAATGAGAGGTCGATAAAATCGTAAGCTCAGTGTAATTTCATATGGAGACACGCAGAAGAAAGGAACTCCCCGTGGCATTCCATGGTGAGTCATTGATGTTCTCGGGTGGCATTCACTTGGACGCCCGCACCGAAATGGTTCTTTGAAGAGAACTGCACTGAAGAGAACGCGAACTGGTTCGCATCCCTTCGTCGTCTGCTATCACTAAACAGACCGAAACGCGACTCATCAGTAGACATCGCAGCACTCCAGTTGGTGTTCTCTTCTAGGCGCCGATGCACCATATTCTCCTGAGTTGCTGGTTGATGATTACTAATCGTTTGTTTTGAAAAAGGCTATTCCAAAAATGCTGTAGTTGGAATAGGATGTAATGGTGGCAAGGGTACTAGGAAGTGGGGTTTGTGTGCCCCAGGCACTGCAGCTGGCTTATTTTACCCTCCTAGTTCCTTGGTTTAGTCAATAGTCTCGATCCTTTTTCTCAGAAGTATCACTGCTATTGCTTCAATGTGGTTCTCTGAGTCGCTTTTACGCGTCAGATTGAACCTCCATTGAGCCGTTGCTTCGCATTCGAAGATGATATGAGTGGCTGTTTCTTCCTCCTCATTACATAGTCTGCAAATGGGATCACTATTATTTATGCCCATGTTTTGTAGATGTTTTCTCAGATGCCAGTGGCCGGTTAGTAGTCCTACCACTCCTCTGAGATTTGCCCTCTCCAATTGTAGCAGTGTTTTTGCCAGTTTTGATGAGGGTTGTTCTATCATGAGTTTACTGTGTCTAGCACTGCTAGAGTTTATCCATTTTTCTCTTTGTTTTATTTGGATCCATTCTGCGATGGAGGATTCTATGTTTGTTTTCGATATCCCAAGGATAGGCTCGGGGCCTATGTATGGTCTTGCAGATCCTCTTCTAATGCTGTAGTTAATTTAAGGCCAGTTCTTAAGGACACTATGGATGGGGTTAATTAAAATTAATAGAATAAGAATAAATTAGAAAAATCCCTATTCATTTTTGAGGTTAACCCGCCGTCTTTCTCATTTGCTTACTCTTATTTTTTGTAAACTCTCTTCGACTCACGTTATATCACTAGTTGCATACTTATCGAGAATAAACTTCTTTTTTTATATAGACACGCTTTTTTAATAAAATCGATTTAATCCTATAATTGCAAGATTTCGTTTATTTATATTCATAAAATTCTGCGGGGCGTCCTCGTTTTCCATTTGAATATTCATTCTTGTTCGTTCAATGCTATAAACAAGAGGGTTTGTAGGATGATGTATTGCACACTATTTATTACAGCTTTTCAACTTTTCCCCTGAAAGTTCAAACGAGTCATCAATTGGATCACGACGATCCCTGAAAGCAAAATATTGTCACGAGTTTTTCAAAGTTTTGATATAATGGCAAAGAGATGTTTCCTTTTAATGATTTCTGTCGCAGGTTAACGTCCGTGCTCCGGGTATTCGTGACGATTGAATTTCTAAATTCTTTCGAGGCTATGGATCGACTCAAGCGATAGTTCAAAGCAAGGTGGATATGGGCAGGCAAAATGTGCGTGATCGATGGTTGGACGAGATCTTGTCGAATTTATGGTTAACATCCACCGACGCAAAGTCTGAATAATTCTATTGTGCTTCCCCGTTATTTATAACTCACTGGCCAGCTTCAGGTTGTTAATTAACCAACAGCCTTGTCAGCGGCTCCTTAGTGTAACATCTTGCTTGCGGCTTTTCTTGTCCTAATTGCAAGAAACTGCACCTATATAGACCTGCACAGAAACCTAGAATGTGCTTTGCGGTCTCCTTCTTTTCCTGGCAGTATCTGCACATTGTTTCTTCTGTCTGTACTCCTATCCAGCGCATGTGCCTTCTTGAGTGGCAGTGCCCTGTCAGGAGTTTAGCCAGAATCCTGGTTCGATTGCGGTTGCCTTGTAGTGATTCTTTTGTAGGTTTTGAGATTGTCCTATGAATCTTCCCGTGCCTCATACTTATGGTATTATTCTACCAGGTTTTGGACTCATGGACCTATTTTAAAATGTATCCTGTTTCATGGCTGGCTGCTAAGCCACAGTAGGTTTAAAGGCCCAGAAAAACCATGTTGGTCCCTTTTTGGTCTCCATGCTCCGTATGCCGAATATCCAGGGTCGCATGCTAGAATTAGGTCATTAGTGTTACTAACTTCCGCCATTCAGGACCTCCATGCAGTCCAAATACTATTTGCTTTCGCCTCGCAAGACGCTAAGGCCCTAAGTGTTACCTGGCTGTCAGAGACTCTTATGGGTACTACATTATTTATTTGGGGATCGTGTTATGTGTTCTGGGGTGGTACAGGTGTATAAAAACATGTTCTTTATTGTGCCAACTCTTCGATCTTTAGTTAGATCATCTTCGGGACCTGAGATTTACAAAAATTGTTTGAATTATACAAATATATGTAAGATGTGAAAATGAATTTATACAATGATGCCCACAATATAGAACTTTTAAGTGTATTCAAATATTTGTATTCAAAGTATGTTTCTACTCCAACCCAATGCATTCAAGTAAGGTTGAGAAAAAAAATATGTAAAGGTGATATATTTGATCCCGCAGTTTGTAGTTAAGCTTTCAGCCGATTAGCGATAGTGCTACGTCCGAGGAGGAGGTTTCATTGATCGCTTCCCTTGAGGAAAAGAAGTGTCAAAAAATTACTCTCCTTTCATTTTTCCAGAGGCTGGAAGTTGAGGAAATTTTTGACTTTTCTTCCGTAAGACAGGCCAAAAATAAGTTTCCCAACCTCGAACGGTAAGCGAGAAAAAGATTTCCCAACGATATTCGTACAATTGTCATATTTACAAGTATACTGTCTTTTTGTATGGTTCAAATTGCACTTTGTTATTCCAGAGCTTTCAACTTTTCCAGGGCGAATTTTATTTTATTTTTGTGAAAAATATAACGAACGACGTCTGTTTTGTAGAAGAAAAGAGGATTCTAACAATCAATCGTTAATGTTAATGTTGAAATATAATAAAAACTTAAGAATACTGTACCTTCTCATTAATCACTATTAGTTAGTAACAATAATCAGTTGGTTATAAATATTTCATTAAAAATCTAGTTATTAATTAAACATTTACATAATGTGACAGTGTTAATCGTTTTTTCACTATGACCATCAAAGCCTAAGAATGTAATCATAACAAGGGAATTTCTTTTTCTCTTTTTTTTTTAATCCACTTGTATAATAATTATTTTCTTTAATTAGAAAGCATATTTGGCTTAAAGTTACAACATTGGACTGTAAATTGATTAATTGATTGATTTATAGAACCAATAAGCTCAACTCTGCACACATGTTCACAGTAGAGCGTATGACTCACGGTAAAACACTTTGGGTTTTGGCTGTCTGGGTACCTTGTCCTCTGTAAATGTTAATAAAATGACTGATGATTTTTAAACTATTAAAGTGATTTGCTGTTTTTATTTTGGTAATCTAACTTTATTTATTATTATATTGATATACCATTTTAAAAAGCAGCTTTGTGGGAAAAGGAGGTGTCACATTGGACATAAATGCTACAAATATCTAAAACACACCTTTTATTTGGTTTATCTGCATGTCTGGTCTACCAGATTGGTAATGACTAAACTATAGATTAATCACCCAGCAGACCCCAAGAGGAATCTCACAGTTCACTTAGGCGTTATATTTTTTCTTTAATTAGAAATCATTTTTGGCTTAAAGTTGCAATACTGAACTGTAAATGTTAATACGCCTAGGTTTTGAGGAGTGTTATAATACACATAAGACATAAATTAAACAAATATATAAAGCATACAGACCTTTTAAGTGTTTGTTTAACAATAATGATGGCACCAATAATTTATTGATAAATTGAGAGCTTTCAGTTATAATATTGGATAAAGTTAAAGTTAACACAATTAGGTTTTTATGGGGTGTTATATTGTACATAAATGTGTACAACAAAAAGATATTCATTTGGCTTTTTTAGCGTAATGTTTACAATAATTTAATAATAAATTGTGAGATTTCCTCTTTGGCCTGTGTGTAGTTTGGTCGTTTCTGATCATTTTTGTCTTAGCTATCTTCGAGGTTTTGGTCTCGCTGACTGAAATGATCGAAAAGTTGTAGTTACATATTCATCACCCAGCAGAGGCCAATAGAAAATCTCAAAATAACACTTGTACATTTATATTTTCTTTAATTAGAAAGCTTATTTTGCTTAAAGTTGGAATATTGAACTGTAAATGTTACTAAAATTAGGTTTTTGAGGGGTTATAATGCATAAATTTAAAAAGTACATTTTTTAACTTTCTTTGGTTTTTTTTACCTTATATTACCAATAATTTAATAATGAATTGTGAGATTTCCTCTTGCAGTCTGCCAGGTGAAGGTGTAGTTTGGTCATTAATGATTTTTTTTTTTTTTTTTGGAGCTACCTTCATAGTTTTGCTGTAGCAGCCAAAATGATCAAAAATTACAGATTTATCACCCAGCAGATCCCAAGAGGAAAATTCACAATTCCACTTGTAAAATATATATCTTTAATTAGAAAGCTTATTTGCCTTAAAGTTACAATATCAAACTGTAAATCTTAACTAAATTAGGTTTTTGTGGGGTGTTATAATACACATAAATGCAACAAATATCTTCTTTTTTTTAATATAACTTTTTTTCTCTTTCTTTAATTTTAGTGGATAATACCAAGAAATATTTTAAAATTAGTTTTATAAAAATTGAATAAACCACACAAATTTTATTTGTAAAAATGCCCTATTTGTAAAAACATTTTACTATTTTTCATCTAATATTGCTTATATGATAATCAATTTAGATGTCCGTATATACAATTGTGTAGGTATAGATTTAAATATGGACTCCTAAATGTACTGTTTTTCTATTATTTGAGGTTTTCTTGTTAACCCCTTTCCATTTTAGCAGAACATTTTATGAGTTAATGACGTTCAAGGATAACTTATCTTCGATGGCTTCTTTGTTTAAATTTTATTTTTGTGAAAAGTATAATAATCAGCATTTTTTTTTTTTTTTAATTTTTCATATCTTGGTAACAACTTATTATCCCAGGCATTATTCATACGATAAGAATTTTCTTCCTTTTTACAAAAAAAGTATTCCCTCTCACCTCATTTAAACTTAAATAAAAATTGATTATACAAGGCCTAAAAGATTTTTATTAAATTTTCAAACCCCGTTTCTTTAAAAAAAAAAGTTAAATTTATAGATGATGGGGTTTGGGGCTGTGAGTTGGCGAACTCGTGTTGAACTAGCATACAGGCACTACTGGGTCTGTCTTCATTTGCGGGTTTTTTTGTTTGAGCTATTGTTAGTTTGACTCAAACAAAAAAAAAACCATGAGTGAAGACAGACCCAGTAGTGCCCGTGTGCCAGTTCAACAAAAGTTCAATTTGTTTTTATTTGCCTTAGAATTTGATAACATAAACCATACTGTATTAGCCCAGTCAGTTATGAAAAAGGGACAGAATTTAATCATCTTTTGGATAATTCTGGATTAAAACAATAATTTCAACAAAACATTTAGAAAATTTTCAGAGAAACCCTGGTGTGCTTCTTTTGTTTAAACCCAGTAGTTTATTCGTTTTAAATGATTTCATTTGAATTTTAAAATTATTTTTTAATGACAAAAAGCATGTGTCTTTACTTTAATAAAAATGAGAGAAAAACTATTAGCTTCTCTTTTACCTGGGCCATTTTCAAAATTATCGTTGTTGATAACAATAAAATTACTTTTTATTAAACAAACCCTATTACCATTTAATTGTTTTGTTTTTGTTTTTTTGTGTGTTTTTTTCTGTATGTCACTCCATTGTGTACAGAAATATTCTTCGACTTTACATCATCATAAACTGTAAAAAAACTTTTACAGTTTTAACTCTTTGCTTTAACTGGAGAATAGTTTTATCATTTATCTTGGTATTGTTACTTTTTTACCAGGATTTTTGTTTTTTAATATATAAATAACTTCTTGGATATTTCAAATCCTACTTCTTTACAGAGGTCAATTTGTCTTGTGTCTTGTAGAAAACAGAACTTGTTTGGCTTTTCTTAAACCCAGGGTGTTTTTTAAATATCCGAGCTTTTCTTTCTCTCAGTCAGTAACGCCATAACAATCAGTTCATAAAAAATGTGAATGGTTTTCTACGTCTTAAACAAATAGACCATTATGATTTACATGATTTTTGAACTCAAGCTTCTTATCATTTGACCATGTGGTTTTTTTTACATTGAAAAACGCAATTAACTTCTTTGGCTCTTTTAAAGTATGTACATAAACTTTTTTATTTGCATTTCAGTGTTTTGAAATGTTTTGTTTACAAAAAGCTTTCCTATTTGAATTATTACTTATGTATTTATTTATTTTAATGTAATTCGATGTATAATTTTTATGCAAAGAGTGGTAGAGATGAACAAATATGTCACGAATGGGGCTCGAACCCACAACCTTCGACTCGGTGCGCCAGTGCTCTAAAGCCTCTTTTTTGGCAAAATTCAAATTTTGTGTAATAAGATTGAATTGGCTGTGAGAAGCTGTTGAGGTAATACAATAATCATTAATCTATATGTTTTTAGTTTGTCCTAGTTAACCAAAGTGATTATTTATAATTTTTATGTAAAGTGTAGGTATCTCAACCACACTTTATTTAAAAATAATAAGTTGACTTAAATATCACTGTAGTTTACTAGGACAAACTAAAAATTTAGATTAATATTTATAATTTAATGTTTTAGATGTAGCAAATATTTTATGATAATGAAAAACTTACATCGAATTGACAATATTATACATTTCCTGAAAATGTTAATTTTTCTAGTGTTAAATATGTTATTTTTGCATCGATCCAGAAGGAAAAAGCGCTTGAACTTGCACGTAATATTTGATAGAATTGATATTTCCTTTCTCATTTTGGCCGATATTTTTCATTTGTATTTAGTTGACAAGCCAATCCCTATTAGGATTTCCATTAGCATTTCAAATTGTTTTTTTTTTTTCTTTTTAAGGAGGATAATTTTTATTTAACTTGGAATAAGGCTAGGACCTTTTTGTTTCAATTAAACTTTAGCCTTTTCTCTAGTTGCCTTGCTATCCAATACAACAGTGGCTACAGCCAACAGAAGTTTCTTCTTCTTGTTTTTTTTTTTTTACTCTCGCTTTGAATTCATTCTTCAGAAAGGTTTTGTTGATGAAACTGAATTTCTATGATTGTGCCATGGAAGTAATAAAATTTAAGATGTGTTAACTAAAACACTTTTTTATATCAAATTCAATACAATGATGTTTATAAATGGGCCTCTTTGAAATTGAATATTTTAATTCAAACATTAAAAAAATATTGATGAATTTTGACCTTTAAACTTTTATTGTCTTGGATTGAACTTTGTTTCAAATTGATTTATAATTTTTATGTATGGTGCTGTCAAATATTTTTTTATCGCCACAATTAACTTTTAATGCATCCACTTGCAATTTTACCTGCATCTAACCCAGACAGATATTACTAAATCTTTTTATTTGAATCAAATAATGTCTGGTTCTACTATAGTATTAACTGTAATAACTAGCCATTCATAATCTAACAAAAACATATTATAGATAGATTAGAATTTTAAATCAATGGAAATTATATATTTCCATAGGTCAATGTTCCTAATTCAAAAATTTTATTTATTTATTTCAGTGGTTTACACATTGACTGTAACAAACAGCAAAATTGTTTATATTGTTCCTCTTTGCTCAGAATTTGATGTGCAATAAGAAATTTAGAAGAAATAGTAAAGAAATACTGAAGCATGTATTTTCTTTTATTGTTGCTAGTAAATCGAGGCAGAATGTTGGGGGTTGAATTAATTTTTTCCTGCCCAAGTCAATTCAAAGTTTATTAGTTTTATGTTGGTGTCTGTTCATACATAATGTTTCCTGATAATGGAAAAACATTGCTCCTGTAATTTCTGTTTTAATTTTCAATTTAATATACTAGTGGATTATACAATATTATTTTGTACTTGTATATTTTGGGCTGGAAACTAAATCTGAAATTTAAACATTTCACCATCGTCAGAACAGTGTTGGGTCATACAATTTTTTTAGGTCATCAGGGATATAAACATATTACTGATTATGGCAAAAAATAACAAACAATTTATCTACAATTTTTTAGTACTAAAGAAGTTGTATATAAAAAGTAGAGATGGATGGAGTAAACATTTTAGGAAAACCAGAACAGATCAATATTTATCCATATTTTTTATATCACTACAATTCTCGGTTAATTTTCTACCAACAGATTACAAGAAAATTTTAATTTTTTTTCTCAGTTGAGATATTTCCTTATGTGGCCTGTGGGGTGATGAATTGCTTTGGCTTCTTGTCATCTTCCATGCTGAATCTGTGTTTTTTAAAACAAAAATGCAAAATACTGAAACACAACCAGCAAGTATTGGCAGGCCAAAAAGATAGATGGTATGTGACCTAACTGAAGGTTAACAATAGGGATGGTTAGGAGGGCTAAAATAATTTTTATTTTACACAAAGAAACTAGAAATTACAGGGGGAAACAGAATGAAATTAAGATAAACCCAGTGATTGTATGCAGATCAAAATGCTAGGAAACAACTAAATTTCAGGTTTCTCCATTAGGCAACATGGAGAAATCAAAAAAATTCAAAACAAAATCTCCTACTCTCTTTACAAAGGCCTCAAGTTTTATTTATTTACAAATTCTTTAATAGAAATTTTAAAAATGGGGCATTTATCTTCTTTCTTTCTTTCTCTAATCCTCTTATCGTATTTATATATTCTTAAAACCATATACTCTATGTAGTTTTTTAATTTTACTTTTAAGATTGAAAGTGACTTATATAAGCAAGAAGATGAGAGGCCGTGGACGTGGACGGGCTAGAGGAACTCGTGGAAGAAGAGGAGGAATGACAAGAGGAAGGGCGAAAAAGAATGTCAAAGTATATTGTTTTTGATTTGATTTGATTTTTTTATTTATTTTCATTTCATCACTCATTTATAATATATTTGCATTGCAAATATTTAAATAAAAAAGATAATATTTTAAAAAATTTATCAATTTTAGATAGCTACTGAAAATATAATAATCTTATTCTAAATATGAACTTATTTACTATTTATTGATTTGATTAGGTAATAGAGAGTGATGAAGATGAGGTTCAAGCAGAGCTGATGGTTGAAACCCATGATGAAAATTTTCCTCCTAAGAGTAAGTTTATGCAGCTTTATTAATTAATTAAATAATTTTCACTTAAATTGACTATTTGGATAAAAAACATATTTAATATTCCTTTTGAAATTTTTAAAATTAAGACATTATATATATAAGTGTGTGTGTGTGTGTGTGTGGTATTTTTAAAGAGTTTATTGGGATGATTTGCCTCTTAACTGCAGTGCTTTTAAGGGTTACTTTCAATATTTTGGACTGGACATCCTACAAGCAGTGAACAGCTGATTATTAATATTTAAAGTATTAAAGTAACATAAAACTAAACTGTGCAAAATGAAAATATACACAATTTAACACTACATAATTTGTTGAATAAAATAATATAGTGTTGGTTCATTGTATAGACTCAATCGTTTGTTACTACTACTTTTCAAAATGCTAATTTTTAAGAATTTCTCATGTAAGTAATGCTTTCATCAATATATTTTGGTTATGATAATGTTAATAAGTATAGGATTTTTGTGGCCTATGGATTGTTTGCTTTTGAAGATTTGTTTCATCTCAGTTTTTTTTAAACAATGTTGGATTATTTAAAATTAGGTATTTTATGTATAAATGCTCTGCTAAAATAATTTTTTTTATGTAGTATTTTTCGTTATAACTTTTAAAATGTTCTTATGCTTGAATGATAATATGTTTAAAACTGTTTATTTCTTTCATTCTAGTTGATATGGAAGCTGATATCTCTCAGTTGGAAGCACCAACATTCACTACGCTCAACCGGGGCCCTCCTGAACCTATGCTGCGCCTAAGATGGGATCATAGGGTGTCTCTGATCGGTGAAAAAGTTCTAAACCCAATGATACATTGCTGTGATAAATGTTCAAAACCGATCCTCAGTTATGGAAGAATGGTAAGTAATAAACAAATACACATTTATTAGTAATAATCATGAATTTTAATCTAGATTCCATGTAAACATGTATTCTGCCTCTCTTGTGGAAGAGAAGAGGAAAAAGTATGCCCAAGGTGTTTAGAACCCGTTACTCGGGTAGAGCAAACGGGTTTAGGCACAGTTTTTATGTGTACGCATGGAGGTACTCGTTATGGTAATAGCGGATGTAGAAGGACGTATTTATCACAAAGAGATCTTCAGGTAATTTTTTTTCTCCTTTTAAATTGATTATAACTTAATTGGAGATTTTTCAGGCACATATAAATCATCGGCATGCAGTTGGTGAAGACCCAGGGACGTCTAAAGTTTCCCCGTTGGTTCCTACCCAACTACCATCTAGGAAAATCCCTCAAGCCACTTCTCAGAATGACCCTAGGGTATGTTTCATTATAATAAATTATCATATTTTGAATTATTATTGATTATATTTTCAGAGCGAGCAAAGTCCAATGCAGTATAGGAATCAACCCAGATCGAATCTCATAACAGTGCCGATTCAGCAGGAACAGCCACTTCAAACGATAAATCACTACCACCCTGTGAGTTTATTGTAATTATAAATACAAGTCATAATTTACTTATATTAAGACATTTTTTAGACAACAGTGCCAAATCCTGCTGCAGCATCCTCTGCACCTCCACCTCCACCGCCTCCAAACGGAAATGCTGCTGGAGCTTATGGTGCTGGTGGCTACGTACCTTCTACTTATACCGCCACAGCGCCTGGCTATTATCCCACAGCTCCACCACAATATCCACCTCAAACTGGATACACTGACCAGACCCAGTATTGGACTACACACCCACCTCCCACACATCCACCCACCATCCATGGGTTTTATAGATAAAGGACTAAATTTATTGAAAAATCTTTAACTACTAGACGGATTATTTTGTTTTTAAACTATGTTTAAGCGTACTTTTTCTCAATCGATTTTACACTCATTGTGCAATCTGAAAAATTGATTACATCATTTTACTTTTATTTAAATATACAACATGATGCTATATTTTCTCATTTGTTTATTTTTGTGAAATTCCTTATTTAAAAAAAAAAATCGACCCTCTTTGAACTGTTGATTTATACCTCAGTCTCATCCCTATCAAAAGGAATTTTCTTTTTTATTACTATTTCCATTATATTTTGTGGTCCAATTGACCTGATAACATCTTTAAATTAATTAATCTTTTTATGTAAGGTCTTAGTCAAATTAAAAAAAGTTAGTGTTACGAGCGGGATTCGAACCCATGACATTTAGCTAAATACGCCCTGCTCTAACCACTTGAGCGGTTGGTCATGATAGCTCAAGTGATAGAGCAGCAGTGTATTTAGCCAAAGGTCATGGGTTCGAATCCCGCTCGTAACACTAACTTTTTTTAATTTGACTAAGACCTTACATAAAAAAATTAATTTATTATTATTATTTAGTGCTCTTTAGGTTGTACATTTTACATCGGGGAATAAATGTGAACAACAATTTCAATTTTCTTTTTTTTTACTTAGGAACCAGGCCTTCAACACACAAGTGGAAATTCAATTCAGATCACATCTGACATAAGAACTTTGTGATATATATTTGTTCAGCTATCATAACTATGTTCAGCTGTTTTTCCCTCTTTTCATTCATTAAACAAGTGTGATAAGTTAGCTGCTATCCTTTATCCTAGATGTTTTTATATCAAAACCATCCGTCATTAGAGATATATTGTCAAACATAGTGCATTTTTTAATTCGCTGTACTATAATTTTTTTCTTTTTAATAATGGTGCATGAATTCCGGTACAACTGGCACTCATGGGAAAACATCTCATCTTAATTTAAGACCAAGGCTAAATGTAAAATTTTGAATGTAGCAGCTTGTTGACACGTTCATTGTATATAAGGTTGTTATGAACCATTACATGAAAGATGGAATATTCATGATTACAGCACAAACTGGGAGAAATTAAAAGAACTTTGTAAATGTATACTGCAAATCAAAACTGAGAAATAGTGAAAGTTACACATTTTTATTGTTAATTTCTTCCACTCAATGAAGCACATTTTTTTACTAACAGAACAATTAACGACAAATTAAAAATAAAAATTGACAATCAGTATTATTGATTCATTGAGTATTTTTCAAATAAAAGTTTTCATGAATACATTTTTATTTAATACCCATACCTTTCTGAATAGTAGTTTCTACACTTGCACTGATCAAACGCTGAAGTGAAAGTCAGACTATGCAGTATACAAACCAAAAATCACTCACCATGATAATTTTATTGCTGAAAGAAAAACAAATTATACGCAAGTCGACATCATAAAAACATAATGCAAATAAAGTTGATAAATATTTATTCTTTTGTTTTGTTGTTTTTGATTTACAATTTATATACATCCTAAACCTTTATTTTACGTGGACTTTCTGCCATACTGACACACACCTTGTGACGAATAAGAACAACAGATGTGAGAGTAAGAATTTATTTTATTTTTTTATTTTTGATTTTGTTGTCCTTTATGCTATTATAGATCATTTATTTCATTTTTACCAGGCCCTACCTTCTTCTAAAAAAATCCCTTTGTAAAAATAATACAAATTGAAAGAAAACTTTTAGTATTTAGATTGTGAATATTATTTTCTTGCCACTTGTCGATTAAACTCCAGTTCATTTTTTTTTCTTTTTTTTAAATTAGTTTGTTCGTAAAAATAAGACATTTAAAAAGAAAATTTTTATCAACAAAAAAATTAATGAGTAAAGAACAGAAAAGTCACAACCAAATAAAAATGTACAAAAAACTTTTGTCGAGTATTTTAACTCTGCACAAATCACATCCGTTAAATAGCTTTGTATTGGTTGGAAAAGATTTCTGATAAAATCCTGAGGAATTCTTTCCTATTCATAAAGAACTGCCGATTTCAACTCTTTTAGGGTGTTCGGACCTGGGTTAGAGATCTTCCTTGTACAACAACCAATTTGGTACGGGTGTCCAAGGAAATTAATAACCTCAATAACCCATCAATGAATGCCTCCTGAGGAACCATACCGCACGAGATGTACCTAAATGTATTGAAAAGAGGATTGGTCGCCAATATTTCAATGTCCTATTGACGTCTTCCCGTGCGAATTGAAGCCAGGCCATTTTCTGAGCAGTGGTAGGAAGAGGTCCACGAGCTAGGTACCAGGACCCTGAAGTTATTTTCATTGAGCCTTCTTACGATTCTGGAGGGCAGTTTGGACTTATAATCTGGTTTCTTATCCCATTTCCCGTAATGATTTGGTTTTGTAGAGCATGACGACGGATAAATCTATCTTCTCTCTCATCCATAGACCATAGGTCGACCCAGTCCTGGTATTCTAGTGTGAAGCCCCGTTTCTCTTGTCCAAGAACCCTTCCTATTCTAGAATGATTCACTCTGTCTCCTGGTGACTTTGCACTGGTTGTATCTTTCCTCTAAAAATGTCATGTCCGTAACGCTTTCCAATTTATTGAAATGTTTGACTGGAGCTGTTGAAAAAGTTTAAGAATAGCAATATTGATAATCAGATGATGAATATGAAGGAAAATTAATTGAAAGCGAACTTTAGTTGTAGGATAATGAAAGGACACAAACTTGTTTGTAAATAGGATTAAATTTTAAAAAAATTAAATTTGTCCATCAGTGTATTTTTTATTAAATTATTTTTAAATAACCTTCTAATTGCCGAATCAGAACCACTAGCATAGCCAAAACTTTTATTATGTAACATATTTTCATTATATAGTATATGAGACATTATATACATAATAAAATAGTGCAGTTTCATTTTAGTTTTTATAAAACGTTTTAAAAAAATAATGTAATTTCTATCACACCAAAGGGCTTAACATCCAACTACCTGTAGGTATTGCGAAAAAGAGGTTAAACCACTTTACAACCCCTCAATTAACAATTAAAATTCTATGGGCTGTACTGGGATTTGAACCCGGTACCACGAATGTGGCAAATATGATTCAAGTGCGCTAACTATTCATCTTTGGTGATCAACAGTGAATATTCTTTAATTAAACAACAATTTTATAAAAACATTAACCATAATTAAACTCTTACTCTATACAAAATTGGACGATTTATTTTCAAAATGTACAATCTGTATCAAAATTGACTCCCCACCCTAATAATTTGACAGTCAATTTACTCAGAAATAGAGTGTCATTGATTTGATTATTTGATCATCAAAAGACAATTGAATTGTACTGGATGACCATATAATTAGGCTGAAATTGATAAACGATTAGTGGTAGCCTCAAGGTAAAATACATTGTCAGAACAGTTTTCGTTTTCATTATTGACCATACAAGCAGGCACACTAGAGTAATCAGTCCGGGGAAAATATAACTACTGATTTTTAACTTGTGGGATTACAAGTATTATGACAGTAATTTGTGTGTGAACAGGAGGATTATTATTTTATTGTTAGCAATAGAATAATAGCTCTCAGTTATTTAACCCAGAAAAAATTATGAGAAGTGAAAACTGAATAGCAGTCTTGGATAGATTTCATGAGATTTGCGCAGAAAACAGTAGGAGACACTTGAGAGTGAGTAACAATCATTTTGTTCAAAATATTTTGAAAAAATATATTACTTGAAAGTTCGATAGTATTTAATTATAGAATTAACAACAAATTGCAATAGTAAATTTAATTTAAATTATAGGAGCTTTTAAATATATCATGTATCAATTTTTTTTTTGTATCTTGTATTTTTTCGAAATTTTCAGAAATACCTAATGGTAAATGTGGCATGTATAAAAAAAAATATAAAGCATTGGAAATTACAAGAGCTCGTGTCTTTATATTGGAGAATAATAATTGGTTTCATCCCGGCCTGTGACAACAGAAATATAGTTAAAGCCCTCCTGTATATAAATACACTCAAAACTAAATCGACACACACTGCATCTGACTATCTTTCAAAAATTGGAACGGTGGATTTAAAAACTCGCTGTCGCATTCGAGGACAATTCTCATAATGTGCCAAGTACTGAAACCTTTTCAATTAATTGCGAATCGATCAATCAATCACACAGCGAAATCTTTGCCTGCTGGATACAAATGCGGGCTCTGGACAAAAAAATGAGAGTCAAAAACAAAGTTAGGGCCATTTCAGTTGTATTTGCCATGCTAGCAGTTAGAGGTTCAAATCCTGGCATTGCCCATAACTTTTTAATTAAGAACAATGTAAAAAAAAGAATTTGAAAGTGGTTTGAACCATCGCCCACAACGCCCAATGGGTTGTGGGACATTTAGTCCTCCTGTATGGCGGGAATTACTTTACTATACTTTTTATTGCCTTACGGTTCTTTTGCCAATATCCCCCAAACTGTCCTGTCAGTTTTTCTCTTGTATCAATAAATCAACTGAAGAATGTGCCAAAAAAAAATACTTTAAGCGGGAAACTGTGTTGGTAAATCTTCACCTCAATTTCTATTTTATAAACTTGTGTGTATAAAGAAATCAAAATCCTCACTGCATATTTTTTTCCTCAGTACAATCCGGATCCAAAATTTTACTGGGATTTCCATAGCACAATTTAAAAATATTATTTGTACGTTTCAAATTTTTACAGAATAGATCAACGGTATTTCAATACTGGAACCATTTTGCACTTAGGCAGCTGTAATCTGTAAATCTTTCTCCCTTTAATAATTAATCATTTTAATTTTAATATACTCTTTAGAAATTATATAGTACAGGTTGAGGTAGACATGAATAAGCATTAAAAACAGTGGATTGTGGTAATGAATTATCTGTTACTCAAATATAGTCTATAAATTGCTGTATGATTATTAAAGAATGTGCAATTATATATTAAAATAATATTGTAACATGCATGAATATTTATGTCTACAATCATTTTTATTTTTCAGCTCTTCATTAATAAAAGTGTTTAAAGAAATAATAATCAAAAATGGCTGACATCAGAATTCCTGATTATTATAAAGGAAAGACAATTTTAGTTACTGGCGTGACCGGTTTTATAGGTAAAATCCTCGTTGAAAAACTCCTTAGATCTTGCCCTGAAGTTGAAAAGATTTACGTTTTAATAAGGAAAAAAAAGTCAATCCCTATTGAAAAAAGATGGAATGAAATTACCGAATTGCCAGTGAGTTTTTAATTACAATTGAAATACAATGTATGTATGTTTTCTGTTCTAATTGATGTACAGTTGTTCAACAGGTTGAAAATAATTGACAGCAGTCTTTTGAAAAAGGTGGAGCCTATTGAAGGAACCATTGATGTAAAAGATTTGGCATTGAGTGAAACAGTAAAAAATGTAATTATATCAAATCAACTCCATATTATCCTGCAAAATACATTTTTTTTTTTTTTTTTACAGGATGTAATAAATACAGTTGACATAATATTTCATAGTGCAGCTGCAGTGCAATTCTCAGAAGATCTTATATTTTCTTTGAGGAACAATACTTTAGGAACTTATAATGTGGCAGAGTTTGCAAGATCTCTGATGAAATTAAAGGTAATACTTGAATTATATATATTTTTGTTTTGTTTTTTAAATTTACTATCATAAAAGTAGCTTATGTAGTATTTTATACATGTAATCAACAACTATTTGTTTAATTTTAAAAATCCAGTGCTTCGTTTATGTGTCGACCGCATACAGCAACTGTGATAAACAAAATGTAGCTGAAGAGAAAATTTATAAAAGCGCTTACGACTGGAGAACCCTGATAGAAATTTTAAACGTCGACCCTTATCCACTTTCCATTTTAAGAGACAAGTAATAAAATAAATAATTTCAAATTTTTCCAACTGTAATTTTTATTTGTTATTTCGATTAGGATAAAAGGTAGCCATCCTTCAACGTACACTTTCACCAAAGCTTTAGCAGAAGATGTAATGGATCATTTTAGCCAATATTATCCAGTAATGTTAACCCGACCATCTGTTGGTACGTTGGAACAATATGTTTCGTTTTTTAAAAGAAATATTTTTTTTTCTTTTTTTTTCAGTTCTATCAACGGTCGATGATCCGATACCAGGTTGGGTGGATTCTTTGAATGGTGTTTCAGCTATGTTTTTATCAGTCGCATTGGGAGTCGTACGGGTTATAAATGGTGTGCCAACTTCTTGCCTTGACTACATCAGTGCTGATCACGCTGTCAAAGCATTAATAATCGCCGGATGGAAATTAGGAAAACAGTAATGTATTTATTTACAATTAACTACAAGAAATGAATTATTTTCTGAGTCTTCTGATAGTCTTCAGCAATAAATGAGTAGTTCTGTAATAAATTCTGATACAACTGCTCTCCACTAGAAACAAAAAAACTGTTGATTCTTATTATACCTATATTATATTATAATATAATAACAAGACAGCTTGTTTGTACATTTACAAATGAACCAATAGATAGAATGTCTGAGACTATACAAATTTGTTTATTCTTGCAGTATAGATAAACCTATTTTATCTTTAGTTGCTAATCTATGGATGGATCTTTACTGCATCAATTGTGCTGGTTTTTTTTTTTTTTTTTATAAGGACCATATGGACTCATCAAAGAGATTTTACTTACCAGAATCACAGACACACCAAAGATGAGGAAATACTAAAGCGAGACAGGCAAACCCAGCCATATATAGACGACCGACCACGATATTTTTTATATCGTATATATCCTATGATTAATCAATTAAAAAAATCAATCAACTCTGTTGAACTGAAGTTTCTTATGATAAATTCCATTAAACTTCCGTAGATCAACTAAAGATGTTCAGCAAAGTTGAAACGTTCATGAAAATCTTGCAGTTTTGTTCTTCACCGATAGATATGCATCATCCAGAACAAAAATAAAAAGTTCAATGTTATATATACATTTGATATTAAAAAAATAACTTTGTTGTAATTAATATATTTAATTATTTATTTTGTGCAGAGAAAAGCGTAATGGAATCGAGGTTATGAGTGTCAATTATGGAAAAGACATCAAAATGCCGACAAGTTGGTTTTTTGAACAGCAGAAACAGCTTACAGAAAATTTCCCTTCGGTAAAATCTGCATGGTACCCATTCGTGATAATGGTGAGCAATCCACTGCTATTCTGGCTTCTTTTCCTACTCCTCCAAATCATACCGGCGTACATGGCTGACTTTTGCCTTATGTTACTTGGAAGGCCGCCGATGTAAGAGATCATATATTTAAATCATACTATTTTGTTTATTGCCCTAATTTTTATTTTTAGATTAGTGAATTTAACTATAAGATATGTACAAGCTGCAAGCGGTCCTCTAAAATCATTTTTTCACAAGCAGTACGCATTTCCGAATAACAATTTCAACATACTGAACGACTTGTTGTACGAACCAGACAAAAAGGAATTTCAGATTGATAGCAATAAATACTCAATAAAAGATTACGTTTACATCAACGGTAACGGGATTTTTAAATATTATTTAAAAGAACCTGAAATGTCTGTAAGAAAAGCTCATTTTGAAAGGTTAGTTACTAAAAAGCACAACATTCATACTTTATGATTTAATTATTAATTGAAACAAATTTAAATTTATTTTTTACAGACTTCGCAAGATCCACTACGCAACCGTTACTATTTTCTCTTTGATTGGCTTACTAGTATTATACAGAACGTTTATCTGATTCAAAATCTCAATATCACAGTTGTTCTAAACTTTCAAAACATGTATAAAAACACTAAAAAATAAACAATAAATTATGTTTTATTTTAACTAAAATACGCTGTTTATCCCTAAAACCAAATGTTTTGTAAATGTGCTGTCAATATTGACCTTTTACAGAGGTTTTTTCTATCAACAAAAAAATGAAATTTAAAACAATTTGACAGTATTTTGTAACGTATGTTTATCTTAATGAATAAAAATTAATGTGACATATATTGATACACAAAATCATTCAGTTGTCATTATTACCAAAGGATTCTAATAAAATTAGAAAAGAGAGCTATCAAATAAAAAGAAAAAGCAAAGTAATTCCTGTAACACAGAAGGGTTTAATATCACAAATTTCTCACTTACCATTTTTTAATTTATAACAGCATTTTAAACCCTACATCCAGAATTCCATTTGGAAACTGATTCTGCAGTGACGCATAACCACAATTATTTGAGAAAATAAAGTAGGGTATGTCATTTTTAAATTAAATTAAAAGTAATTTTATTAATAATGACCAACAAAATAATTGCTCTAAAGACCAATTAAAAACCTAACAAAAAATCGAATTTATCAATTTAAAAATAAAAAATAAAATAAACAACTCAGGTCATCCTTGACATACAAAAAGTTAGGGGTGTCTTTCATTCAAAAATTCATCATTGGTCTTTCATTTAAAAATTTATCATTTCAGAAAGATGTACGAAGACTGAAGAAATGATGTTTGTGGATCGATAATCAATGTAGAGTTCAATATCTTCTTTATGGTCTTTACAAGGTGAACAGACCTTAAAGAAGATATTGAACTCTACATTTATCATTTCTAAAAATTAGGGGTGTCTTTCATTCCAAAATTCATGATTTCTACAAATTATGGGTGTCGATGGCCGCAATGGTTTAGACATTGGTATAGCGCTCATCACTATAAGGTAAACATCCCAGGTTCGAATCCACCAACCCTGCTCTCAAATCCAATATGCTTATAAATGGGCTTTTTTTTAAATACCCACACACCAAGGGTTCATGAAATGTCATTGTCGATTTTAAAAAAACCTTAAAAAATAAAAAATTAATTTAATTAAAATCCATTATATTAATTTAATTATTTCTTTCAATTAATTAATCGTTTTATGTAAGGTTTTGGTTGAAATGAAAAAGACCACTTGAGCTGTTGTGACTCAAGTGGATAATGCAGCAATGTATTGAGCTGAAGGTTGTGGGTTTTTATCCCGTTTGTGCACTAATTTTTTCATTTTGATCAAAACTTTATATAAAAAGATTAATTAATTAAAAGAGTTAATTAAAATGATTATTTAGAGATCGTGAGATGTGGTTTGGTGTGACCTAGTTTGGCAAAACATTTTCTTTTTTTTTTTTTTTTTTCGTGCCAACATTTCTATATTTACTGAGATCATCTTCAGGGCTCAAAGTGCTTCTTCTCTGTGTAGACGTGTCATTATGGTATGTCATGGCCTTAGCAGTGGCCAAACCATGATTCTGTATGAAATATATTTCAAGACAATTTTGAGTGACTAGCGCGTGAAATATATTCTTAATAGTCCCTCTCACCCAATCCCATGACATAATAGGTAGGTAAGGCAAAATAAACTGATTTTAAACTAGATAGATATAGGTAAAATGCTTCTAAGAATTCAAAATAAATTTTTAAAAACCCGTTTTTTTCTGTTTCTTTACCAATGTTTTGAAAATTAAGGTTTAAATGTTAGTAACCAACCTAAATATTTTACTTAGGTCCCAAAAGGAAGAGGTCTACATGAACAATGTAAAACATACGCATGCAAAATATTTTTATGTTCTGTTAAAAACTGGTGTTTTTAATGAAAAGGCTGTTTAATGAATGTTACTTTTTCGGCAATTTACAAGCAGAGAATTTTGATCAAGTCAATTTTTGCCTATAAAAAATTCTTCGCCTCAAAAACCAAGGTCTGGTATTGCTACCAAATTCAACTTCTGGCAGAAAGATGGATTAAAGTAGTTAATAACGAGGACCAATATTTTGAGTAATAATTTTCATGTTTACATTTTATATTGAAATTTAAATAAAACTTAATTTACGCACAAGGACTTTTGTAACAACATAATATTAATATGTCAGAACATGGATGCCATAAAGATACTAGAGTATTGAGTGCTAATTTCATCACCATGAGGTCCTGGGTTCAATCCGGAGGTGATGAATTCTATGAAAAATATGTAGATGTCAACTTGTTTGCCTCTCATCTTTAGTCCCATTTATATCAAATAATAAAAATTTACATTATTAAAATCACTTTGTTATATTTAACACAATATATTTTATACTGTTTAATCCTTCATCTATATGAAAATTATTTCTCTCTATAATCAAAAGAACAATTGAAAGCGACATTCATGGTCCAAGCGTTGCTAACTAGAGATCTTTTACTACTTATATTATGAGCGGAGCGAGTACACATGAAATTACAAAACAATCATCCAAAGATTTGGGACATATATTAATCTTGTTAACTCTCAATGTTTCTAAGCTTTGACAAAGAATTCATTGATTATATAAGTGTTGTTTGTTCACTCAGTCTAACTGAAAATGAAAATATATCATTTTAAGTGGTGCTTTTTACAATTTCTGCGGATTGATTCGCTTACTTATATCTCTTTAAATTTGTAAGCAACAGTGACCATATCCCTTACTCCTCTTAGATTCAATACCATACTCACTTAATATCTGATAGATAGTTCAATTAAAAATTAATATGGTGAAAATTAAAAAAAAAAATGTTAGAAGACAGTACAAAACAAATTAATAAAAATTGGAAGGAAGAAATTTTTATACAAAAATAAATAAATAAAATGTAATGTAAAAAAGTAATGCTTCAATATAAAAGTATAAAAAGAATAAAATTACTTAGTTTATATGTACAGTACTGATATTTAATTATAAACAGTTATATAATATTAAAACAATCGATTAATCATTATTAATATATATTCTATCATCGATGAATTAATTGAATTATATATAATTCCATTAATGATGTGTGGATAAAACTTGCAAAAGACTTACACTGACGTTTCAAGGCATACAATAGATGAACAGACATCGTTTAGCATCTGAAATAAGTACATATATCAAATGAAATAGTGGTCAAGGTGTAATCAACAGACTGACATATTCTTACATAAATATTTATTTTGCCACCTAATGATTTTTAGCCAAAACCATTACACAATAGTAATATTTTGACAGCTCTTTTTGCCCGTCAATTACTCTGCAAATTTAAATTGAAACAAAGCACATATTAGACTCAAAAGAAAATTGAACTATGAACTAACCGTACAATTCTTCTATACCGTGTCACCTTAATCTTAAAACATCTAAGGGAGACGTGATTTTAGAAATTGAAATAAGGCCTCTCCGCACTTGAGATATCTGAGATATGTTTATCTCTCTTTCTTTTACAACTCACATAAAACACACACACACACTCTCTCTCTCTCTCTCTCTCTTTCTTTATATGAGTTAAAACAACTATTTTTCGTTATCCTGCTGTTTGGGGAAGGAGGGGGGTCTGGTTTGTAGAAACTCTAACATTATAATAATATTAACAAAAATCCACAAAAAAGTATTAGACAATTAATTGATAGTGAATTTGATACATGAACAAAAAATTGCTAAATTCTCTAAATTGTAACCCAGAAGGGGGCAGTTTAGTAGCCATATTTTTGAATTACAGTCGTAATAATATAATTTATTAACAAATAAAGTATTCAATTCATAAAAATTTCCGTCACAATCATCTGTATAAATACATTAATTATTTACTAAACACTAGATTCATGAATACAAAAGGCTGGGACTGGTAAAATTCTATAATTTTTTTGATGTCTAAAAACCAAAATGTCCACATCCGTCAATATATTTTAAAAGATTTTAGTATAACATGTCTCACTAACAGTCAAAATGAATATACATACGTACATACAAATTGAAAATTAGCAAATGTATCATTGTACGGAGATAACATCATTTTGTACAAATACAATTTAACACTAAATTCATGTTGAGAAAAAAAATACATGCAATGAGATCTATAAGTTGTTTAGAAAAGCAAAGTTTATAATTTTCAGTTAATTATGTAGCTGCATATAACTGAAAGCTTTTGTAATAATTCATACAATAAAATTATTTGAACGATTAAATTAAGCCATTTTATGTTAATAAATAATGTTCAATTAGATGTTCTTAATTTCTTTTGATCAAATTATTGATCTGTACTGTTAAAGGTTCACTTGTGATATATATTGGGGAAAAATATGGCTGCAAGTAACATATATTTGATATATTCAATTTTTATTTACAAAACTAAAATTAACAAACTTTACCAGTGTAAACAAACCATACTTAGTATGTAGTTATTTTGTCAGTATAGTAATATTAATTGTTTCAGTTGTTGGTTGAACCATTGATTAAAGGAACTTCCCATTTCATTTTAACTGTGAGCTCTAGAAAATTATAAATATGTTAAACCCTATCGTCATTTCATTTACAAAATAAATTTTAAAAAATTCTTAATTTTTGTATTTATAATTTATTATTTGAGTATATTTGAACGAATATTTTAAGTTTATCTGATCATAGTTTGTATTGTAAAAATTCTTTAAGAAATGTTATCGTTTAATAAGAGTAGACTTTTGACTCTTCACTCTCGGTAATATTGAATTAATTGTTTTATTATTGTTAATTTAACAATTTTCAAGTTTAAAGAAAAACCTGTTGTGCTTACTATGAACATTGGTTATTCAAGTAAAGTTGGCCACACCATTCATTTTATTTCAAAAGGCATTGAGCACACGCGTTTAAAATCACAAACCAAATGGAAAATTATGCAATCTCTTTTCATTTTATACAATTATTGTTGAATAAATGGAAAATATGCATTTAATTAAAAATAAGTAAATATAGATAATGGTTTAATCATGATTTAATGAAAAAAAAATTCTAACAAAAACAATAATGCCGGTGTATTTTATTGATCAAAAATAAGCTCTTTTTGCATTTAATTATGCTAGTTTTTGTAATTGACAGCTCCTTTACAATCGTTCATTTTAACAGACAGACAAAATGTCTACAGTATCTACCCTGTGGCTGTCCATTTATGCATGCAGTACACACACCTGACATCAGCTTCATAGCATTTTGCATAATTTATGCTTTTTGGTTCCAATAAAGCCATAATTTATCCTCTCCTCTAAGTCCCGCCATTTCTATCTAAGCGTGTACAGTACACAAAAACAACACTTTAATATCTTAATTGGCTTTATACAAATTTTTAAATTACATTTAAGTAATTATTTATTAAAAAAATAAGTAATAAGCATAAATATACATACAATGGATATTAAACAGAGTGAATTACATTCTTTAAATGTATATAATTAAATGATAATTCTTCCTCTAGCCAATTTCTCAAAGTGACTTTTACTGTACAAGTTACACGCCCGTGCTCATATAAAATGTTTTAAGGCCATTTGACCATTAATTTTATATACATTTTTTTTAATTTCTCTTGTTTTGTTTTGCTTTTAAATATACTACATATACTAAAAATTTGAATTTACATAAAGTAACTTAACAGTCTTTTGGTATGCATTATATAAAATCACAATGATACAATCACTATTAGTCTTTTGTTAACTGCTCAGTTGAATATTAGTTTCACATAGCCAGGGTAGCCTTCTAGTGGAGTTGCACAGAATGGGCAAAAAGAATCAAAAGCGCTCGTTCCGTGTGGAATAGGGACAGTTGCCCAGTATCTAAAAAATCATCTTGTTATATATACATATCACACATACTTTTGATAAAAAATAAAACATTCCAAACATACTTCACAGTTTTTTCTGTTGCCATGTGTCCACAAGGATTGAACGCGAAGAAGGCGGGAGGACCAGAGTCCACATAAAATGCCGGCTCAATGCCCATCGTTAATTTAACTATTGGACCAGTCTAACATAATAGATACATTTTTTATACAATTTCTGTTTTATATGGGCAAATCTTGGGATCGGGTGTGTGCATTTTGTTTTTTGTTTTTCATATTTAGACTTCCACCCTTATAAAGGCAGTCTACATTAGCTCTAGGGTGCAAAACCCCTGTTGATAAAGACTGTTAAAAAAAGATATGTTAATCCTGATACAAATGAAAATAAGAAAAAAAAGTTTTTTGTGCTGGGATGAAAGACTCGAGCAGAGATGAATGAGCCTAGAAGAGGCCAAAGACCCATGGATGGTATTTGGAAGCCAAAGGAGGCTTGCCTAGCAAAGCTCACGCTTTGACAGGTGATCATGGAGGAGTCAAAAAGAAAGGTGAAAAAGGACTACATGTGAATTAAATTATTGTGGGACTTTGTTTTCTCATCATCATAAAGGGAGAAGTTCACATGGGTAAGGGAAGAACCACGCTAGAACGAGAAGGAAAAGACCGGGGATGAGTTTTCGGTTTTTATTTTCTTTTATGCAATTTAATTTTCTGACCGTTTTGAATTATTGATAAAGAGATTTGTCTTATTTCCTTTTTCCATTTTATTCATAATATAGAGGACACCGACATTTACTTTCATGCTGTGTTTTTTTCGTATACTTTTTTTGTTATTTCACCACTGGAGACAAAGCACGCACCACTCTCTACTGAGCCTCAGGTACCTCAGATAAAATTAATTTGCGGCATTGCTTTCCTTAAGAGTTTGATCTCAGGCATAGAATGTTGAAATTAATGTGGAATTCATGTTTCTAACTAACATAACTGAATGTGTGGGCCAACTGTGTTAGCACCATTTTCATAATAGAGAGATACAATTCAAAAACCAGTCTTGTGGAAAAGGCCTAAAGAGTTTAAAAGCTGTTACAGCCCTTTGGGTTGTTTTCAAATTTTATCTTCCAAAAATGGGTTTAATATAAAAAAAAATTAGTGTACTGTTCTGTTAAAAAAAAATAAATCAAGTCAAATAAATAATCTCTCTATAATAACTCATAAGTAAAACAAGATAAAAGAACAAATTAAATCAAAGAAAGAGGACTGCAGTAGCCAGTTGGTTAGTTAACGTTGTATTGTCTGGCATTGTCTAACATGCATAGCGTAAGGTCATTTAAAAAAAATAATAATAAAATAAAACACAACCAAAAATACTTATTAGTGGTTTGCAAGATGAGTACAAATTAACTGTTGCTGAGGTATCAGAGATTTCAAATACATCGTAGAAAGAAGAATCTGATCCTTGAATGGATAAAATATGGTTCATGCGATCCTGATAAATGAACCCTCAGGCCGCATGTTGCATTTGTAGCACTTAACCTAAATAACAATAAATCTGAAGGGGTAATTTCCTAATTGGTCACTGGGGATGAGAAGTTCCTCTTTAAAAAAAATTTTAAATGCAGTAGGACTGTGCCAAGAAAAATGAAACATCACCACCAGAACAAGATTGCACTCCGGTCAGCTCCTATTGCCTGTTTTGAGATATACTGTAGGAATAAATTATTGGGAACAGTTACCATGCAACCATACCCCTATTGATAATGGAAACTAGAAGTGGAGGGGCAGTGTCATGCACTGCAGCCAGCCTTCTGCTCATTGTATTTTCCTAGTTTCTTAGTTTCAGTGCAATTGAACTTTTCCTTCAATTCAGGTCATAGACCGTCAATTCTATTCCCAGGGTTTTCTTTGTATCCCAGGATATCTCGATTGGGAGGTTGTTTCACATTTGTGGATAATATGGGTGTTTCTTCCTCCTCGTTGCATAATCTATAGATGGGAGTATCATTAGCTGGCCTCAAAACAAAGGGGCACTGTGTATATTGCTATAGTTGGTGAATCAAGGCAGCATATTTGCTACGTCAGATTTCACACATCTGCACTAGCTCAGAATAAAATCGCTGGTCGCTCCCTCCACACTCTCCAGACCTTGGGCCTTCTGATTGTTACTTGTTCCACTCCCTAGCCAAGTTCTTAAAAACAAATAAAAAAAAAAGAAAAGGAATTTTTGAATGAAAACGATCTGAAAATCAGGCTTACAGATTTCTTGTCGTCAAGCTTCTACAAAAGGGGGTATTTCTGCTATTAGAAAATTACCAAAACAATATATTATCAAGAGATAAGTTAAATGTTTTTTATTAAAAATGAAAATACGTTTATATTTTAAAAGTTTTTTTGTTTGTTTAAAACCAAAAAAATTTATGCACACACCCAATACACATACATCATCAATTTTACTAAATAATGCAACAAGACAATTAAAAACATAAAGAAAAAATGTATAGTGGATAATTATTACATAAATTAATTAAGTAGTAAATCACATTTACCTTGAAGCACATTGAACACGTCCTTGAATTGGTTCCTTTTTCTACACCCCAGTCATGTAATCCTTGGACATGGCCACAATTCAGGTAGACATAAGGCTGTTTTTCAGAATCGTTACTGGATTTTCGAGGGATGACCAAAGTGTTGAGTCCAACAGGACATGTCGGCCTTTCAGCATTTACCTTGTCTACAAGACTTTCAAGGTACTCTTTTGTCTATCAAAATTATTCATTTAAAATTAATTGATCTAATATAAAATGTAACCTGAAATTGTAAAACGACTTACAGGAGACTTGGCAAGCCCTTCAGCTGATCTCCAAAGTAAGGTCGCACCACAGAGGTCGATCAAAGTACCATCCTGCAAAATATTACTGACGCCTTCCACCTAATAAAGCCACACATATTAAAGCTTGTACGATACAACGGAAAGGATAAGAGCATACCGCTTTGCCTTTCTGTTGAGCTGATCTTGATTCCCTCAATGTGTACACCCCACCACCGACTGAAACTTCCTTCCATATTCCTGATTCAGCATCTCCACCACAGAACGAACCTTGTGGATGCATGATTAATACACCATTTGTTGTGAGTCCATCTACATCATGACCTTCTTGCCATTTTGTTGCTTTCTCCTACAATGGCAAAACTTTAACAGTAATCTCTTTCTACACTGCATCATAGGTGTTAGTTTGGAGTAGGATATAAGTGGGCATCTTGTTCGGATATGTGCTACTAGAATGCTTTATTACTGTGTGCTAATTTTCTCTCTAAATTTTTAAATAATTTCTTTCAACTCCACTTATATGCCGGAAACGATATAAGAGTTGAGCACCTTGTAAATTACACGTTATGGTACAAACTATTTTGTAAATATATTCGAATTTAAGAAATAAAATTTACAAAACTGTAAAAACTCCATTATGGGGCTGGATTATCTGGGAATCCAATTATTGGTACTATGTATTCAGGTGTATATTTCATGTACCAACAAGTCACTTCTAATTCAAAGACCATTTTTTGTTTTTCTCCTATGAAACTCCCACCAGGCTGTTTACATTTAACAGATCCGTCATGGCCATCGTTTCAGGAACCCTTCCCTATTTACAGACTTGTTCCAGATGGATGGACCTCTTCTAGAAAACTCCCTCCTTTCTAGGCTTGCAGGGTATTGGGTTTTTAATACCCCCCCCCCCAATTGAGTCCGTTTCATAGCCTTTAGTATCAATTTATCAATTTACAACAAAACTTAATCTATTAAAAAAATCCATGTTACACAATTAAATAATACACCATGAAATGGCACCCTTTAAATGAAAAACAGAAAATCATTGTTAAATGCTAAAATTTCACTTACACCAAGGAATATGTTCCGAGATGAATCAAATCCTGCTGCATAGATTCTTGAAACTTTTGGGTTGTTTCTATCGGCTAGTATTCTGCACGCAAATCTTGAAATTGTACTAGCAAGGACCTTGCCTTCAAAGCATTTGTCACCTGGGATTGTGTCCATGACGACAAAATCAATTGGTGGCTCTGACGATCTACCAATCTAAAATGAACCACAAGCCTCATTATTTCTGTTTACACTGATTTGGCTGATTCAAGACTCAATCCACCCATGCACAAACAAATTGGTAGTTGAATACGAAACAGAAGTATTCGTAAATATGAATAACAATTACCTGGAACATATCCGTATCATCGTCTGGCATGTATTCAACTATAATTGCTTGATTTCTTGATAGAGTATATGAAATTGAATGTTGAGTGGTGTCCAATATGGCCTAAACCAAAAATAAATTAAACATCATAAATAATAATAAATCATACGCATACCATGCAAATCTTAAATTTATTGTTAATACTTTTTAGAGCAATATTAAACTTGCAACACATCATACAAAATTTATTTAGCAATGAAAACCAATAATTAAGTTAATTACTTATATATAGGTTAACAAAAACTATGATGCATTTCCACATTCAGCATTACATTAAAAAAAGGAAGAATCAATAATAATAATTTTGAATGTATCATGAAAAGTAATATACTCTACTATTTTAAAAATTTTGTATACTAATACATGCAATAAACAAAAATTAAACAAAGGAAATAACCTGAATATAAGCATACAATAAATGCCTTACTGGTTTAATTGGACTTAACAGTACTGTTATATGACAAAAAGAAATGGGATCTAATTATGTAAAATTCCTGCTCACAAAATGGAATTCTATAGACTGTAATTATTTAACTTGACATATCATCTACAACACAAATGAAGTAATTACATATTGACAGAGTAAGTTTTCATTGAATTTTTAACAGTAATAAACAATTTTAAATGGCCTCATGATCTGTGCATATCTAGCCAGACTATTGTATATATATTTATTGTGTATTCGTTTTGGGGGAGAAGGGTATCGTTAAAAAAGGGTATTTAAAAAAAATTTAAATTCATTACTGAAACCTTCTGAGAAAACCCTACTTAGGCTGGAGAAATTGATAATAAACTCATTTTTCAGACATCACATCTCACTTTTTTTAAACATTGCCACATCCTATCTTAGTCAGGTGTGCATTACCATGAAATATCACAGTAATAAATAATAAAATACCAACTTCATACTTATACAATACCTTAAAACGTTTGGTATTGAACTTGAAAACTATGGGATCTATTTAGTTTGCCATCCTTTAATAAACTAACTAAGGATATTCAATTAAAACAAAAATAAATTGCTAGGTGAAAGAAAAAACGTTTTAGATAAAATTCATTCAACTAATATAAAAACACCTTTAAAAATTAAAAGTGATATTCCTGTCAATGTAATTCTGGATCAAAAATAAAGATATACCGTAGGCTTCAAAATTCTACCTTGTATATCATGCAAGAAACCATACAAAAGCTGGTCACCATCCTGGTGGGTGCTGTAATTTGGGTCCATCTTACCTGTGAAGCATGCGGTGTTTTGACAACATAATGCTTCGATCTTTTGATGCC
The DNA here is from genome assembly GCA_039619505.1 of Cimex hemipterus. Lineage (NCBI taxonomy): Eukaryota > Metazoa > Arthropoda > Insecta > Hemiptera > Cimicidae > Cimex > Cimex hemipterus. The sequence continues at coordinate 7,997,413 of CM077104.1, forward strand.
ATTTGGTCGATCCCTCTTGTACAACACCAATTTACTCTTTCTTCTTCCTTTGTCCCCCTGTGGAAGGCTTCCATTGTTACTGAAAAATAATTAAACATTTACATTTATTTCAAAAATGTATGTAGTGTAATCATAATATCAAACTTTTATAAATTCTGGTTGCCAGTCATGCCTAGTCATTAGGTCATAATTAGGAGGATGAAATTCACTATTCTAACTATTCCTCTACTTCATATATTAACTTTTTTGAACATTTTTTGACAATGCCCCAATTTTTGTAAGACATACATGGTTTTGAATATTTGATGATAAAATAAAAATGTATTTATCATCAAATATTGTTTTGAGCAAAATTTTGAAGTGTTCAGTACCACATGGCAATACCTTTTAATTCCAGAAACTTTAATTTATTAATTATAAAATACAAAAGATTTTGCATTGAGGGTTACAATTCTTCACATACAATGAAATGTTTTTTCTTTTTTTTTTTTTGTCAGGAGCCATTGCCCCAAATAAGCTATATAAG
>CM077104.1:8005630-8029072 GCA_039619505.1 Cimex hemipterus
ATTAAGGCCTAGAGCAGGTCTGTCCTGGTCAGCTAAGAAAATATGCATTTCCAAAGTTGGCCATTTTTTCGAGCAAAAACCAGGTGATCGGTTTTTTATGGGCAGTATACACAGTTGTAGCTAATAAATTTTTTGTAAATGTATGTAACAAGTATTTTTACAGTTATTGCATGAAATTTATGTCAGACGGAAATCGTGGCTAATGTAAACGGTGAAGAATTTATGTCGTAGATATTATATTATTTTTCAACCAAAAGCTATTCGTGTCGACACTTCTGTACCAATATTTGTAAACACCGGTGATTTACAAGTTCAACCTTGTTCGGGAATTGTCGCAAAAGTTGGCCATTCGACTACTTTTCTCTATTTTATCATTGCAAAAAGTAACGATTAAACATCAATGATAAATAAGAGTGGTTTAGCAATAGTAGTAATTAGTAAATTAAATCTAAAAAAATTAAAATTACTAATTTTAGTTAATATTAACCTCCTTCACAGATGCTAAAAATCGCTAAGTTATAGCAAGTCGTGTTACACTAAGAACTTTTCTGGATTTGCTGTTTTGCTTTGAAATAAGAGGACCAATTTTACAAGCATACTTTTCCAAAATCAGCTATTTCATTCTTCAAAAATTTTGAAACTGAACTTGATCCTCCATACTGAGCTACAATCATTAATTAATTATAGGCACCGACATTTTCACGTTTCAAAACCCCCTTTCCAACCCATACACAACGTTTTTTATTCCTTTTTATCTTAAGAAAAATTTTGCATTTCGAGGCTTTCATCATGTCAAGTTAAAATCAACTGTGGGCGGAATGAAAGAGAGATATGTATACAGGGCATAAGTTTACACAAAAATCCATCTTGTTATTATTCCAAGTTTCGCATTTTGAGAAATGTCATACGATTATGTCATTTATCGATGATGTAATTTTTTTTAGCGATTTCTATCAGGATGTATGTAAAAGCGTATTTTCTGTCTGGAACTCGATATATATTTCCGGATAAATGTAAGATGTAAACGTACCTTAAGGGAAAATTTAGGTTTTCCGATCATTACGTAAAATAATGTCAACATAACTTTTCCAAAAATTGACAGATTTATTCATTCTTTGATTCGAATAAAATTTTTTCGAAGACATCCACACAATCATTACGTAAATTTAAATTATTCGTTTTATTAATTCTAAAAAGCAGACTCAAAAAGAAGGGCATTCGAACAATGGAGCACGAATGTAAACATCGATTCGACCATCAAACGTTTTTTTTTATTTGAACATTGGAGGATTGAATGTTGTACTTGTTTGCTCGAACCAAATTTAAAGAAAAAGAAAATATTATCTTGTAGATGCGATGAAATAAACAAACCTTGTTAAAAAGAAATAAATAAACAAATAAAAATTCTATTTGAAAACATAAATAAATATTCTATTGTTTAGCGATTTATCCCTTAACCGATTTTTCTTTTCGATGTGAAGGAACTTAACGGTAAACGATGCTCATAGTAGTTGGTTTGGAAACGGTGTCAAGGCAAGAGAATCGAACTTCTGTTATCTTCTATACAATCCCACGAAAAGGACCCAAGACTTAATTGATTTCTTTTTTTTTTTAGAACCCACCATATCCACGAAATAGAGAAATGTATTCCAACTTGGGAATAGGGAGAATTATGAGCCAATAAAATAATGTCTTTGATTGCATATGTTATAAGTACCCAAATTAACAGTAAAGTATTAAAAAGGGCTGAATGTATTGCAAACCTAATTGTGTTACAAACTGTAGGAAATTTTAGGAATACCTAAAAATTGTTTCTTAAAACAATTCAACAAGAAATGCTTAAAAAATATTGATGGAAGTAGAAAATCTCATGTGAAACGATGTCAATATTTGAAATTTACAAATTAAAACATATTCGATCTGATTGAGACCAAACCCGATTACTAAAATTATTTGGTTATACATTTTGACAAAATTACGTACAAAACCACAGTACCTACAGAATCCTTAAAAAAAGCTTCCCAAGCAGAATGATTTGTTTTCAAAGATGTGATCATCAGAAAATAAGATTTAATTGTATACATTTTTATAGTAATCGTTACTGTTTTATGTTCAGAAATGTTGATAAAACTGAGTTCAATAATATTGTTTGGCTATTAAAAACGAATAGACTATTTTTGCCTAGGTAATTACTTATGTAACTAATTAATAATTTATTATGTGAGGATTATTGTGAACTATATTGAATGGTTAGAATGAGGATATGTAAAGTCGAAGTTTACACATTTCATGTCTTATTTGGACGCTAGGAAGCTCCAATGGAAAGCTCAAGAAATGATTTTGTTGAATAATACTTCATGAACCCAAGTTTTATGTTCACCGTGGAAAGGAAATTACTCCTGCCGCCATTTCATCCACGTCTTCCTCAGAACTTTCCACTTCGTGAATACTACTACGATATACACTGTCCTATTGTCGCGTGGTGTGATGTGATACATGACGAGGCATTGGGTGGCGTTGAGTCACGTAACGTCGCGTCGCGTTGGACGTGGTCCCCACTAAGAAGTGACCACCTGATACTCTCGACGAAAATCTTGACAGTGAGTACCTTTGTTTCATTCTCTTTGAGCGGATATTAAACAGTAGAAGAGGATAAAGGGGAAATGCTTGTCGAAAGCTGAATAACAAGTTATTTTGGCATTTTGTTAACGAGAAAAGACAGATTAAGGGCAACCCAATTTCAGTAAAGGCAATAAAGTTATCATTAAAGACGATTTGCGGGTTGCTGATAAATTTGCGGGTACCTTTGAAGTGTATGTGCTCCCTCTGCTGCTTCTAGGTGTTGCTTTACTTCTCCCAAATAAAACAGTACGCCCCCTGGCCTTTAATTTTCAAAGATTTTTTCATTTATGTAGACACAGTTTATAAAAAACTGTTGCCTTCTCTTAAGTCATTCTAATCTACTGGCACAGATAAATATCTACTATTCCATTCATTAAAAAATTGTGCACGCTCTTTTCCTTTCCTCCTGACAGTTTGTTTTCCAAATCTGTTGATTCAGGCACTGTACCGTAGCGGTATAAAGGTACTTTTGTTGTTCCGGTGTTTAAGAAAGTTAATCGTTCCGTGGTACAAAACTAACGCCCAGTTTACAAATTGGCTATATTCCCAAGTTTCGTGAGTCAATTATTATACCTCAAATAACTAATTTCTGTAGACCATTATGGATCATCATCGATAAGCAGCATGTTGTTTTTTACTTGGTCGTACTATGGTCTCAAATTTGGAGGTATATAAGGAATTAATGCATTGGAAAAATAGCCAATGCCGCTAAAGCCTTTGATACCGTGATATTTTTTTATAAAATTTCGATGGTCCGGAAATTGGTGATATGGTGACTCGTTGGATTAAGGACTATTTATCTGATCAATGCATGAAAGTTAATTTTAGAATTTCAAGCTAATTTATTGCTTCATCGATGTTCCCCAGGAATCGCATATATAACCGTTAAGTTTCTTGATCTTTATCAACGACTCAAACTGTTCAGATTCGGACCTTAATTAATTAGGACTTTTTGGTTCATTTTAATCTAGTAGTATAGTAGAATCTAATAGCAAAGTTTGTAACACAAGTAGCCGAACACTCTGTATAAAGAGCCAAGTTCTAAATTATTGCAATGGAGATTTAAACTGGAAATTACGAAAACAAATATAAATCAGAAAAAAGAATAAAGTAGCGGATGCTTTTTCAAGGATATAATAAAACTCAATGAAACAGGAGATGAAGTAACAGACGAATTGATTAGAGATTCTTATTTACAAAAATCCAGACCTTGACCACGATAGATTCAATAATGAGGATAAAAACAATGAAACTTTAAAATCCATTAACATAGATAAGCTTGAAGAAAATATCGTAGAATTGAAGACCGATTCACTCAAATGAAAACGGAAATAAGGTGACCAATTTAAACATCATTGGAAGGACCAGCTACCTACGGGGGAAAAGTAATAATGTCAGAAGTATAATTTAGCAAAACCCAAATATACATATTCCATACATCAAAATTCAAATGTAAGATAGGCATGTAGTTAGGCGTACAATACGAGACCGATGAATGTAGAAAGGTAGAAAACCAATGTATAATATAGAAAATCATCTTAACATCAACATATTAGAGTTACTTGGGTTTTTCAATGGCATATTATAATTCAATATGTACAAGAATTTGTCAATAAAATGTGAAATGTGTATTAACGGAATACGACAGAAGGCCGATGAATTGAAGTACAATTTGACTCCAACCACCACGAGCAACCCATTACAAAAACTCCATTTATACACCATCACATTAGAGAATGAAAAGTTTTACCAATAAAAAAATGACTTCCTAAATTTGCGCAACCGTGCAACCTAGAGTCAAATCAGGCAACTGAACTTTTAAATTAATACTAAAATAATTTCTTTGCATTTTTAATGTTTCAACTAATTCAATATATGAAATAATGGACTGGAATGTAATACCAGTATATATAATATGTCAAATTAATGCAACGTCTATAATCAATCAGCTCTATAGAATGATTTTATTCCACGCTAGTTGTTCATGTAAATTTTAATAACGAAAACGAATTTATACACGAAGATTTTAAAGCTAAAGTGAATTGGCATATTATTATTCTGTTCATTCAGTAACGAAATTAAAAGACATTCAAACTACTCAATTTTTAATATTAACTATGAAAATCAATGACTGACATGAGTAACCATAAAAGAAAAAAGAAAACTTTTATTCAAAACTAATATATTAACGAAGATTCGTTGTATATAAAGACCAAATAAAATGAAACCGAAACGAAAACCGCATAGAAAAGCGGTTACGCGAAATGAAGCATTGGTAAAAATTAAATAAAAGTAGAGTAAAACGAAACATAAATTCAAGAAAGCAAGCAAAAATATATTGTCAAACGTTGTAAAACCGACCTGACTGAAGGAACGCATAAGATAAAATACATCTTATTGTTAGTAATATAAAGAGAAAAAGAATTGCGAAAGCTTTGCCAGTTCTATTTCGAATCAACCCCCTGAGGGATGTAACGACAAATTTGGATATTTTGCCTGTAAAGTTAGGCAAAGCTTATTTTCAAGATGGAGAACGAGAGAAATATTTTCTTACACACTATGTTCATTTAAATAGATAATACAATAATGTAGGGCGAGTTATAAAAAAATGATCGATTTTGTTTCCTTGGAAATTGTAAACCCCTATAAGCTTTGTTTTTCAAACCCAATTAGATTTGATACTACATTAACTACAGAATGTATTAAATGAATGTGTACAAAAATGATCTCGCCTTGCCTTCAGTTTTATCTTAAGTTTTGGTTAAACAATATGCCGGTAAAATTTGAAATTTTGGAAATAAGTAAAAAAACCGTTTGGTTCGGCGGATGATGTTCTCCCCGAACGGACCGTGTGCAGAATGGTCCAGAAATTTGAAGCCGGAGACATCAGCCCCGAGAGTAAAGAGGGTTCTTAAACAGTAATAATCATTCGATGAGAAAGGTTTGCGGGTCCCTGTTGAGGCAGACCAAACGAAAAGTACTCGGTAATTGGCAAGAGAGCTTGGAGTTTCCCAATCCACCATAAATCGTGAAATGCATGAATTGGGGAAAGTGAAGCGCTCTTTAAGAGTGGTTCTTCATTAGTTGATCGTTGAGCATGCAGGACGACGAGTTTATCAACTCAATTTGTCAACATATTGCAAAAAAACCAAATGACCTACCGTTCATCCAAAGAATAGAAAGGTGGGAATATTTGAGAAACCTCAAGACAAGGAAACAAAGGCTAGTCTGCACGCAGTCTGCTCTACCAGTGCTAAACAAGGGTAATTAGACAAAAGACAATGCTCTAGGTATGTTTTCATTATGAATTCATTTTCAAGGTCGAATCGAATCATTGAAAACTATTGTGAGTAGTTGCAAAAAACGAGTAATGTTTTGACCCACCGTTACCCAATATCAGTAAATAGAAATCGAGGTTTGTTTCAAAAAGATAACGCCCGACCGCACAATTCTCGTTACAGGAAAAAATTACACAAATTGGATGGAATTTAGCTTTTCCCTCATCCTTCCTACAGTCCAGACTTAGCACCTTTCTGTTCCCCCAACTGTTCGCGTCTATGGCTCAATGAAAAATTCCTCAGGATGAGGTTCAGAATGGAGTTCCAGAATTCTACCGTTCAAAACCCAAAGCATGGTATTGTGAAGGATAAGGACAATATCCTCGAGAAAGAAACAAACCATAGAAAAGAACGATGTATAGTGTGAATATTTTTAAAAAAATTGAGTCAAAATACAATTATTTTTAAAACAAGAAAAATGCGCATTTTTTTATTATGACTCACTCTAACAATAGATATCAAAAGAAAATATAAAAATAAAAGATAAAGATAATATGATAATATAACGAACGGATAGGACTACGAAATAAGTACACAAAAGTATTAGATTTTAGTAAACTAAACACCTTTGCAACTATTCTCTAAATACTTTAAAATAATTAATCACAACTGGAAAATTGTTAACGTAAATCGGAATTTATTAAAGATCACAATAAAATCAATAAAAGAATAATAAAATGTTTATATAATCTTTATAAATGGATTGTTATGGAGAATAGGTAACCTACTAACTGGAAATTTTGATACATACGCTATAAGCTAATCGAAAATTTAGTAAAGAAATAAATAAAGAATAAAAATAATGAAGCAATTATTTTTGAGGGACATATAAGAGCGCAATACTACGACAAAAAAAAAAACACCTGAAGATATCCGTTGTAATAATGCTCAATCAAATAGTACCACAACAATTTGGATTTCAAATTTAAGAATTTCACCAATACAAATTTTACTGAAAGATGTACTTACTCAAATAAATATATAGTAGAAGACTATTTTAAATATTTTGCGAGGAATTGAGGGATCAATAGCATTTTGTAAAAACAAGTTTTCATTCGAGTATAATAACCCCCTAGAAGCAGGAGAAAGCAATTAAGAAAACTTTATAAAAATAACTATTAAGATAAACGCCGTTGAAAGTTATTTTCCAAAATTTACTACAGTATGAATCTTCTATGGAAGTAAATATGTAATATAACCTCAAATATAGTGGGACTTATTTTATTTATTTCCTTTGCTTTTAAAAACCATAAAATATTTTGTAACAATAATCTCTGCGATTAAAATATGTAATCTTGTAAACGACAGATACCAACCATACCTGTAACTCGAGCCCATCAAGGGAGTTTTACGTACGTGAGCCGGCTTAAGACCCCGCAATGTCCCCTAGGCCTCCCTAAAATAAAGTGTGTAACAGGTCATACTAAAAAAATAAATGTTTTGGTTTAAATGCCATGTAAAAAATAAATGTACTAAATAATTTTAAATAACGAGTAAAATACTGTACAAAACCTTATGTGTGTAATGTAAAGTGATCAATTAAAGTGACTTGTTTTAATCAAGAAATTAAAAAACCTGTTACTAGATGTCAAAAATTACGGTATTCCGAAACGTTGGAAAATAATCTATTAAGGATAATAGATGATAATACGTGGTTCGAGTTATACGATACATTTACTAATCGATCGGTGACATATATGGTGATATTATCTGGATATTGTAAAATTTTCGTTATTTACTGCATTTTTTCTTCAATTCCCTTCACAAACATTGCGTACAACAGAGGATGTAGAAAACACCCTTGTGTCATACCCTTCCCCCTCGTTCAGGTCCCTTTTATGAAACGATCATTGTTTTTCGAAAAATTGAAATTTTTCCGTACTCAATGCTATGATATTATTTATACTTTTATATCGTAATCCTTAAGATTCCTATATCATAATCAACCCTAAGTGATTAGAAATAAAAATACGGTTGATCTTTCAATCTAAGTTTAGTACATTTAGTAAGGTAATGACGATGTACGATGCGGCTCAAGTTTGGAGGGTCTCATTTGTTTGATGGCTACGTACAACTACATTGGGTGTCGTGGAGTCAGAACCACATTACAGTTCTTATACAATCCAAAGCTATGTCGGCGTTCGAACAGTTATGAACACACTTATTTTAAAATTTGTCTATGCCTTTGTCAAACTGCTACAGTTAGAGAGGGGTAAACTCGGAGGAGTGATAGGACTGTTTCCCCTTATTGGCATTTGAGAAAACATCTACATAACATGGCCAGTTTCAACAATGATCTCATTTGTAGATTGTGCGATGAGGAGGAAGAAACCGCCACCGATATCAACTTCGAATGCGAAGCGACCGATCAATGGAGACAACCTGGGATACAAATAAAATCCAGAGCAAAGGCAGTCAATGACCTCGTAGATAGACCTTACAAGAAGGATCGAATCAGAATGAACAGACGAATTAGGTAAGTAGCCAGAAGGCCGCAGTCCTTGGAGAACATAAATTCCCACTCCTTTCATTTTCATTGTCGTCATCATGTACCTACAAATGTACATAATGTAATGACGACAACTTTTTCGTACTAAAATATATCATAAATCATTCAATATGGATTAATAGAATTTTCGTTCAACCGAAGCATAAGTTAGATATAAACTTTTGCCTTATGATAAACTAACCCCAAAAAATTAATTTTATGTCACGGGTTTTTTTTTTTCAAAAGGACCAAATAATTTTTAAAAAAAGGGTGGGGGACCCAGAAATTAAACTCACGATGTACATTTCTGATTTACTTCATTTCAATCCGTAAAATCCATCCAGATGTGTGAATCAACTTGAACATAATATACATGTTCTAGCGTAATGTTATAAGTAACATGGCTTACTTTTTTCTGGAATAAAATTGTACAAGAACAAAAATTATATCGTCCTATCTTATCTCGAAACGCGACTGCCTTACTCCGAGTTGGGCAAATATAAGTCGGCCAAGTCTATAAAAGAACTGATATTGCAGTAAAATAACTATGAAGCAAAGTGTGTGATTTTTTAAACTCGTATTATCACGTTTTGATAAATATCGTGTTGCCAGAGGCACCATTCGCCCGATCCCCGCGAGTCGACCAAAGCGATACCTTTTAGACTGTATTTTTTTAAATTTAGGAACTAAGCTGTCTCTTATGGACTGAAAGTAGCCTTAGACGACACTCGATACCACGATGGTAATTGGCTTCGACGATGAAATTGAGACCAATATTTGAATAAGGTGCACCGGGTAATAAATCCATAATTTGTCGTGAGGTTTCGCAGAACCTAAAAACACTCCTAGGCTTTTTGTTCTTATGTCGAATGGTTCAATTACGAGAATTTCACGCTATTTAACCCGTAATTACCGCGACTATGGCTACATTGGCATTTAACAACCAATGTGCTATTTGAGTCAACGGACCGCCGAGTTTAATAGTTTAAGACTCCACTTTAATTTTAGGGTGATATAGTGATTGAGGTTATAGACAGATTCGTTGTTTTTTCACCGATTTAAAATTACGAAAAACAGCGATAGCGGTGATCTAGCGATTGGAAGGTTGACAGACAATAAATTGGTTGTACTCTTTCGGGTCAAAATCATACGAGGGCAGAGATTTCTGATGACTCGGAAATCGGTTCGTTTTTAGTTGAAAACTGTGGTTTTACAATCACTAAGAACGGAGATAATTCTATCGGTGATCAGCGGATCGATGTCGATGATGAGTAAATTTATTGTTTATAGTAGTGTGACAATTTTTAGTTTAAGTTTGCAATTTTCTTTTAATTCACCTAAAATGGGAGATTTTTATTTATTTTTTTAAGTGGTGGAAATTTAGGATCCTCCCTTCTTCGGAATCAACCTTAAAATTTCTTCCATTACAATAAACTCGGGATGAGGGGAGGGTGTAGGTTAATTATTCTGAGGAAAACCTACAACGCCTTTGCCTTTTTGGCTTTTTTATTTGTAAATCATTTTATTATTTAACAAGTTGTTGTTAAACCTTCTAGACAATCATTATTAATTAAAAATTTAAAATACAGTGATGGCTCGGAATATCAACACAATTAAGTCATCGGTGTTGAGTTCATACCTTAAACAACTTTACTTACTTTTACCATAAACTAAACGTCCCGTTAACATGAAAAACAACTTACCTGAAAAAGAACATATTAATAGAATTTATCCATTAAATGTGCAATCCTTTATTAATAAAAGAAATATTGCTATTTTATTTCGTTTAAATTTTATCCCGATTTCCAATCAACACATGTGTCTAAAATAAGCACATATGAACAGACAATTTTAATATATAATTAATATGTAAAATGTACATACCGATATCCAAATCGAAAAAATGAAATGTTCGATACACTCTACAAAAACGCTTGTTAGTATGGATTAGAAATGTACTTTATATTTGTGAAAAAGGTTCAAAATTAATTTACTTTTCGAATTTTATTAATAATGTCCATTTTCAGTCAGACTTGTCTAACTACATGCTAGTCCTTTCAATTCGTCATTTAAATTTTACAATCAAATTACTACATTCTAACGAGAATCTGCGTTTTGCTAATACAACTGATACTATTTTACATGTGACTTTAATCAATATTCATATATATTACAATGCTACGATGTATTTATTTGTTTTTAGGAGCATTGTAATTTCATACTCCAAAAATGCATGGAGATTTAAAAGAAAACAAAACGAAGAAACAGAGGTAAAGGCTAAGTTAATAGGACCCGAAAATCCGTGCGGCCTAAAGGAAAATACTGTGGTGCAATACAAGTATACCCGAAAAAAATAGTCTGAAAAAGAAAAAAAAAGGAAATTCTACGTATGCATGCCAATAATATGGTTTGTTTAATCATAACCTTTCACTGGCACAAATGCAGCCAATCCATATTAAGGATTCACGCGATATGCCAACTTGTTTTTGCAACGCCCAGCCCTGAAGGTTGGTGTAACAGAAAGGTAGAATATACAAGGAAAGGTCCCGCTCCCCACCAATTTGTGATTCACATTGGAATATGGAAATTCAGCAAGCAATTTATAATTATAGTTCAAACGTCTGCCAAGTGAGTGGACAGTATAGCTTCCTCAGTGTGGACTAAGTAACAATCTGTAACATATAAGCGAGGCTGGCGGTAATAGTATTGGTCCCATCGTTTACCGCTTTTATTGATGGGGTTGAGTTTTCCGTCTGCATATCCATCAACAGGGTTCGAAGTTTCGTGTCTCTCTGTCGGATGGATATTAGAACTACTGTCCAAATCCAAAGCCGTCATGACATAATTGATGTTTAAGAGTTTCTGATTTATTCTTACCGTGAAGAATACGGTTTCCACTTGTCGGAACCATAGTTGGGGCCGTTTTTCCAAAATGAGGATAATTTGACTCATGCTCGCGCATAAACCCTTAAAATTGCATAAGAATCCGACGGTTTCGGAGGTATAGCTGTGTACGTGATTTTATGTCTGTTATGCGGTGGTGATATCACTGATGCGATTATATCAAAGAGCAGTATCTAAAAACCAACCTGAACATAAAAATTTCACAAAAATTGTTCCCATGTAGTTTTACTGGTTACAAGGAATTGACAAGACAAGCAGACAAGGAACCATATCTGTTCACGACGGTCTGAAACGCAAAATGCGAGTGAAAATTTTGATTTTAAAGGATAAAAAAATTTCCGATTTCCGGCAAGAAAACGAAGCTACCCTAGCTTCACTACTTCTGAAGTAAAAACAAATATTTTTTGTGGGAATAGTTACATTTTATATGTTGTAAAGTAAATATGGCTAATCATTAATAAAGAAAGTAAAAGATACTGGAGTAGGAGAGCAAAAGGTCAATAAAAAAAATAAAAAACAGCAGATAATCACTAGACCACGATGTCGTCCTTATGTGATAAGTACTCTTATTTATTCATTTCGAGTCGTTTTATTAAGGACCAAAAAAAATAACAATCTATGAGTACGTACATAATCAAAATAAGTTGAAGAGATGTCGGTTTGAACCAACGCCCGTTTGGACATTGCAAATTATTTTGCGCTTTCTTGGTCAATATAATGAAAAACAGTCATCTACAGTCTCTAGGTCGGAGAAATGTTTTAAATATAAATGTTCCTTGACGAGCGTATGCACGGCCTTCGACTGTCGTATTCCAACCTAAAGACATTCCCATGGCGCGGAAAGGCTGGTTTGGCGCTAGTATTGTGTTCTATTTTGATTTAAACATATTAAACATTGTTGTTACATTATTGTTCAGAATAAACCCGTACAACTAAAACATACCACAACCAATCGTGGGAACGCGTCTTCGAGCAATATTGAGGCTTGCGTCCGTCCAATCCTAAGCCTTTGATGTCAGAGTATTTTCCGACAATAAACGGGAAAGGCCAAACCACCTCGTGCAATAACTAGTTTCAGACCAGGTTCTCCAAGCCACTCGCCGTGGGAACAAGGCTTTACACAGACATCGTATTTTTATATTTATAAAAATTAATATACCCCATCAACGTGCGCCCGTTTAACAGAAATATTGGAGGCCTATTGGACCGATAGAAGGTAAAACTTGATTTAGCGGTAAATCAAGAGCAAAAGTTATATTAATCCTCGATGTGCGGTGTTTTTGAAAAACAAGCCCATTTGTAAGTTTGTTGGGTTCGAATGCAGGGCTGCTGGATTCGAACCCGGGAATTGCACTTTACAATGATGCAAAATGTCAACGCCTAAACCGTTTCGGCCACTGAAGCCCCTCCGACAAATATTACTTTCACTTAGGGTCATCGCATACTACCAACGTCGACTACACGATGTTTATTAATATTGGATTGTTTCAAATGAACTGCCCCTTTCCAAGGTTTTTTTAAATTAAAATTACCAAATAAAAAACCAAATAATTTTATTGGAAGTATTTGCATTCATTTTCTACACATTTCCACCCACGCCTGACCAACTTTTTTATGCCGGAAATGAAGAATCTCAACTTTGAAAACAAAATCAGAATACCCTTTTTGGGTATGAACATCATTTTCACCAATTTTTCCTTTGACGAAGTAAGAGAACAGGGTGGATGTAGCAAGCTCTTTCAATTGATTTACAGTATGGTTTGAAGCATACGGCCTAGAGTTGACGAGGAAGAGTATACGATCTTTCCGATTAACCGAGGCATCGTTTTTTTAAACCATTTTTTATGCATCGTCCATTTCCTTGCAGTACGATGTAGAGGTCTCACCTCTAGGCAAAAAGGAGTAGTAAATAATTCCAGGCATGGACCACCAATTTGATTTTTGCGTGTGTCCTGGCCGACGATGTCATATATGCAATCCATTTTTGCATCGAATGCCTGCTAAGCAACGAAACGCATATCTCAAGGCGTTTAAACTGCTGTCGCTCGGTGAGCTCAAGAGGGACTGACACATCAAGCTTTTTGACTTTTCCTATGTCTCTTAATTGTCTTGACACGGTAGCTGCACTTGCATTTAGTTGTGCTGCGAGTCCTCTGACTGTTTGATAGTGGATTTCTTCCACTTGAATGTTTAATGGCATCGTTGTCATTTAAAGTTGGAGGTCTTCTGCGGGGCTCGCTTTCCAAGTCTGTATTCCCTTACGAAAACTTATCAACCCAATGGTCCGTTCATTTACACTCCCTTCCCAAACGACTTACTAATGTTTCTTGCAGTCTCAGCTGCCGAAATGTCCGAGTTTAAGCTCGTAAAGGAATATTACACGAAAATCGTTTGTTTCCATGTTCGTATTTGGAAGTATACTAAAACGTGTGTAATGGATCGAAGAGCTTTCATTATAAAGTGGAGGATTAATAACCGTTTAATTATAATATGTAAACAATTGGAAGCAAACAATAGAAAGCCGCTATGCCCACTCTGAATTTCTGATACTATAAAATTGGACATTTCATGCGAACAACCCAATACTATACAAAGAGATTGGCATCAATGATAATATATAAACAAACAAAACAAAAATATAAACAAAGAATGCTTTAGGTCGAACCATCAACGACATGATCAAACCGTAACTACATATCGCTGTATCACTCAATTTAAAAAATTGTGTTTCATTGCATTAAAAAGTATATTCATGCTTGTGCTCACAGTTCGATAATATCATTAAAACTAATCAGAGAGTGGTAAAAAGGGAGGTTTTTACATATTATGTTCTCCAGCAGAGGGGTAAAGTTGAATTTTACTGTATAAATAAAAATTGTGGATATGGTTAATTTTATTGACAAATTTTTACTACTGAAACTAGTTGCCTGAAGAAGAGGCATGGTACAGCCCCGAAATTGTGATAAATCATACAAACAAAAAAAGTTAGGTTACTTCATTTAAATCAATAATAATAAAAATAAAATAAACCAACAAAGAGGAGCTAGAGAATAATAACAAATTGCAAAATGGACACTATTATTAATTTACCACGGATGCATGGCTAATCAAAACTTTTTGTATATAAGACTGTATTTTTTTTATCACTAAATGTTCAATGTCAATCTCGATCTACGTATGCGACCTTCCAAAGGAACAGTGAAAGTGTTTGAACTCAGCAGCATGTATAACTTACAATTATAAAGATATTGCGCTAATGGATACTGACAAAATCTTTGCTGTTATGACTGACAGCGCTGCGAACATGAATACAGTACAAATTACTTCGGGTACTTCATAACATTTTCCTTGGTTTGTTCATTCCCTTAACATACTTGCTACAAAAGCTATTCAAACAATACAAGAACTCGGAACTATTTTGAAATGTGTTAAATCACAATGCAGTACAAATTATTTCAGGTACGTCATAACGTTTGCCTTGCTTCACTCATGCCCCTAACACACTTGCTACAAAAGTTATTCAAACAATAAAAGAACTTATAACTATTGGGAAATGTGTTCAATCACAACAACGTACATGTAAGAGATAATCTTCGGAACGTTTTTGACAAAAAGTAGATTCAAGAAATGGGACTCGGTGGAAAACTTAACCTTAGAAATGTACGAAAGATTTTTTTTCAGAGCTTCGTCCTTTTATTAATGATGTAGTAAATGCGATTACAATTATAACTACCCTTCAAATAGTAATTTTGCATTAAGTATGCGAAATATTAAAGCCACTTGAATTAACTACTAAAGTGAGTTCAGGTCATCACTTATTACTTCAAAGCTGAAAAGCTGACTCCGAACTAGCTGTTGGGAAAGCTGTGCAAAACTCTACCTTAATCCAATATAACGAAAAAGTTGGAAGCAACGAACATGTAAACATTTTACCAATTTCAATACTGCTTGATCCTCTATTCAATACCGAAGAGTTCCATTGGCTTGTTGGAAAGCAAATAATATTATTGCCAATTTATATACTCAAAAATAAGTCTTCTTCGAACTTGCAGTCTGTTAGGGATTCATTTAGTAACATATACTACACAACAAAAAGATTCTTAAAGCGTGGCACAAAAGAAGAAGCATTGTCTTCAATGCCCGCTCCCTCAGAGAGGAAAGACGCAGAGGAGCCCTTTACAATTTTGGAAACAAATAGCGTTTTTCCATTTACACGACAATGTACATTTTTTAAATATATATAACGGAAGTGACTATAACAACATTTTCCTTCGGTGTTGTATCGTGATCGAGAATTGTAACGCAAACTTGATTATTTTTTAAAAATTATTTTACTTTTATCTCTAAATCTGATAAGGTCGTATAATTGTTGTACTAAATATCTAGATGCGTGAGGGGTGCAAAATAATTCTGCATTAACTTGGGTAGAGAGAGAAGTCAATTCCAAATTTTATCACTGATTTCGTCTATTTTGTCCAATTCTCCATCTGTGATGGAAATAATCCATATAATCTGTGTGCATATTTTATCTAGCCATACAGTTTGTAAAACTGGGCTTCCACTGCGCGAAAACCATTCGCGAAATTTGTCTCGCGGTGTGGAAATTTAGACTCCGAAACTTTGGCCGAGGATGTTTTAAGGTGAGCCGAACGGATTTGTAGTGATCATCAAAATGTTTCTCTACGTGTACACTTGTCTCGAGTAAGAGAAAAAGGATCCGAATGTATCACAGCTACCGATTTTTGTGGTATGATAAAATGTAATAAATCCATCATGACAAGAACAAGAGAGCGGAGGCTTGGAAGGAAATGAGCATCACAATGGGACAAAGACAACAAGTAACGTCATGATAGAAACGCTGTTGCAGCAATTGTGGGAGTAATAAACGGCATGCTAGTCTGTGCAAGTTGATGACACCTTGTTTCGCCTCGTAGAAACACGAGACAGCATTTCGCGAGACATTTTTTCGCACACTGTAACCCAGCTTAATGGTTATAATAGTTTGTCGTAAATTTCTGTGGCTTCACGTCTCCTAGCTCGAGCACTCACTCTCTTTAAAAATTGTGAATAAGCGGTTTTTTACTAATATGTATTTTATTGACGAAACAATGTCCTGAATATTCTCGACGACTTTTAAATCTAATTGAGCAATGAGAGAGTTTAAATGTAGTTTGTAACCCGTAACAGGCCTGATGGGCTTTAAATAACTAAAAGTATATTGGGTGGCCCCAACTCAAGGGTCAAAAATTCAAGATTTATAGGAAATTGCTATTTTATGGTATTGCTATTTATAGGATACAGCTGAGTGAAAAAGGCCCTACAAACCAGGGTTCGGAAATCCTTCAGTACTGCGCTAGGGTTAAAAAAAAATTTTTTTGTGACCTTATTTGAGAAATAGTAAATAAATCGCTATTACTACCATAAAACAACTCGAAACAACATTCACAGTAGATTTATTTCAGCGTCGAATTACACTAAAACCAGCCTGATTAGTCGAGAATTATAATTTTAGTTATTTATCAAAGTTAGGAGAGGTAGAGGCACAAAGAATTTACCGTGTCTGACATTTTTAGCGATAAATTCAAAACATACCCTCCTTTCTAAAAGGTTCCGAAACACACCTCCGTTAAATTGTCGAACAATTCGCAAAATGCACGGTAAACTGCAACGCCTTTGCCCAGCATTGGTAAACAGTTAGGGACGATTCTTCTACACAACACAAGGCTACATGTAGTAATGCCAAACCCTGTCGAAACTTAAGAACTTAGGATATGAAACCTTACCGCACCCTCAACATTCTACCCAACTTCTCGCCTAGAGACTTACACGTTTTTTTGGCATTTTGATCACTGCTTGACATAACATTTTATGACTTATAACATTTTTAGAGAGCGCGGTGAAGCCAAACATCTTTCAAGAAATAAAGCTATCATCGGCCTCATCAAAGAGAACCGTACAACAGAACTAAAATTAAAATGGAAAGAGAGCAACAGCCTATTGAAGCAACTTTCGAAACACATGGCTCCAATCAAGAGAGGACATAATGGGATGTTCGAGTTGAAGCAAAATTTCGGAACCAACGTAAGTACCAAAAAAGCATGGAAAACTGTGAAAATTCCCTATTAAGAATTGCACCATCTACAGATACATGGATTGATCTAAAAAACAAGAAGATCGGCGAGCAGATTAATCGGTCCTGGAACCCATGGGAAAATACACCGTTCGGATTCGAACCCACCAGGGTAAGAAGAATAGGGGCATATTTAGCCGAAGGTCGTGGGTTCAAATCCAGCTCGTGACACTGGCTTTTTCGTCTAAACTAAGTCCTTAAATGAAAACAATAATAGGACCTTTTCCGTTAATGTGACCGAGTTCCACTGGGCTTCCGCTCTTATCTTAATTTACCTTATGTGTAGAGATTAGTGACCGTTAACGGATAATTATTCAGATATCGTGAGATGCGGTCTGGTGTGATGTAGGTATCAGAAAACCATTTTTTTTTATCGTGCCAACGTTTCGATCTTTTATTGAGATCATCTTCAGGGCCTGGGATTTACAAACATAATGTACATTTAGAAAATACATATCCATATTATATATGTATTTTCTAAATGTAAATTATGTTTGTAAATCCCAGGCCCTGAAGATGATCTCAATAAAAGATCGAAACGTTGGCACGATAAAGAAAATGTTTTTCTGATACCTACATCACACCAGACCCCATCTCACGATATCTGAATAATTTACCTTATGTTTTAGTCAAGGTGTATTGTTGTATACAATTGTATTGTAAGTATTGTATTGTAATTGTATGCATTGGGTATTGTGTTGTATAATAGTTATCAAAGAATTCAGTATTAAATAAAAATCAATTTTCTTTCATTATACGATGCTGTCAAAACCAAGGAAATGGCAGTTCGTTTCATTCAGGAAACGGTCGTTCTTCCACCAGCTGTGCGATGTTCAGGACACGACGCGAGGGTGCATTTGACAGGATCTCGTAACAAGTGGAGGATCTACAAGCGTGGATGCAAAAAGGAAATGGCGTTAAGAAGTAACACATCTAACTGGCTCAAGACTGCCATGTTCGATCGTCGGGCTGTTGTACGCTTGGGCGTATGAAATGGTAAGCGTTATTGGTACAACTAAATGCACGAAGTCTGTGCGAACTCTTTATTTAGCGCAGGCATTCGCGTATTGGCGGCCCAATTGCACTACGAAAATTGGTGGATCGCTGTTTTCTAATCGGAAAAACAAAGCCGGCGGAATCTTACCACAGTAGTGGGTTTTTGTGGCTGTTGACACGAAACAAGAGAAAGCTTTTCTAGTCGCCGGTTACATACAAATCAGCTGTCACTCTCATCCCCCATAATTCGTGATCTGTCATCATCTCTGATCAGAGGAAGGCATATGAAACATTGCCCCAAGATTCTTTCTAGTTTCCGCCATATGACAGTGAACCCACTCTCAATTTTTCCGACCAGCCGTGCACATACGCAGTCCATTGAAAATGTATGGGGAAAAGCAAAGGCGAAGAACAAATGGCAGTGGGGTTTCTGCCGAAGTTTATTGGACTCCAATCTATGCGAATTTATATGGCGTCAGTCATGTAGGTCAAGAAATGTGAATATTATCTCAGACAACCTTAATGAAATAGTTAAAATTTGGCCCCCACAGACTCAAATGTGGCTTCCTTTAATACCAATTTATACTCTTAATTATAATTACACGAATTACCTAAAATGGAATGTTATGTAATATTTCGCCTAAATAGGAACAATTGAGGAAATGGATTTTTTTCAAATCACAATTTTCTCTACGTTGGTGTAGGAAAAAGAGCGTTGACTTTCACCGGGCTTGTAGGCAGTTTATTATCTACTGGGATAATTCGAACAATGAAAAACTGCACAAAAAAGGAAAGACTTGTGGGAAAAGTCGTGGCTCGGTTTAACTTCACGACCCACTCCTCTTACCACAAGATACCACCTGGAACTTTCAAATTAATTCTCGAATGAATTAACATTCCTCTATACATACATTAAATAAATAAATTATTGGAAATATTCGTGAGAAATTTGTGGACATGGACTTGTTTTATGTGTTTTTATATGGTTTCTATATCTGTTGTCAAGAGAAAAACAGTAGTTACCATGTATTTTATCAATAATTACGCATTAAAATCAGATTTAAAATATACAATGGTCAATTTTTTGCAAATTTTGTATTTATAAATGAAATAACATTAAACTATTTTATATTATTTATTTTAATCGTAATTATACTTTACTTAACACGATTGAATCTAGTTTTTTCTCCATTTCTATGGATTTTTTAACTTTATTTCTCACCTTGAAATCCAGCTAACACGGATCATATAAAGCATAATCCCCCATCTATGTAAATTATTTGAAAGAAATCATTTCTACAACTGTTTCCAGAATCTATAAATTAATTTATTTTCGATTTGACAAACTGCGCCACTTCGCAGTGAACATATTCTCCAGTCATACGATTATCGTTTTACTTATGAATTTAGCAGTTTTATTTGTGATGTGACTATTTGTAAACTACAATACTAGTACTACGCTCATCCCAAACTCATGTGTAAACATGTTACAAAATATATTAGACGATAAGACGTCATTATTAAAACTGATTCCATTGGTCAATCTTACCCACACATCCTTTAAAAGTTTATTTATGAAGTACAAAACACAACAGTGGATGTCAATTAACGACACTAACCATTGCACTATTGAAATTTTATTGTTTAGCACACCTACGATTCGATTTACGCACAAATTATCATTTTTTTTTTTTTTAGGATTGTCATCGTTTCACCCAAACGGTGATAACTTCTTAACAAAAAAAAATGAGAAATAATAAAGAATAAGACAAGACAAAATTAATTCGGTTATAACAAATACAAATAAACGGGGTCAAAGCGATCGGAGCGTAATGTACATATATTGAACCAAGCGCCCTTGGCAACGATCATAGCCAATTGTTTACAAATAAAGCGAGAAGCACATCGGTTATTTCGTCGGGACAATTTGAAAACTGTTAAAACTTAGTTTTATCTACGACTAAAGAACAAACTAAAACATAAGCGGGGAGAATTGAGTTGGTAGACGAGAAATAACTTACTTGATGACCATGTTGGAAAACTGCTCCGTTATGTTTGAAATATTGACGTCTTCCTTAGAACCGTTACTAAGGGCTCAATTCACAGAGCCAGCAAATCCATTATCCTAAGTTTTGAAACTATTTTCAAGCACAAAATCACAACACGGCTGTGGAACTTATTTTTCCGTCGAACAAAGCTACGAACGATGCGGACGAACACGACGAAGACGGATACGGCGTTTCGTGCTGACCAATGGGACCGAAGCAGGTGAAGTAGGGTGGGGAGCCCACTTACGAAGTCGAAGAGCAGGAAGCGACGAAAGCGTTCCAATCGGCAAATGTACGAACACCTTGCGCTACCTATCCGCCCGCTTCGGCTTTCAAAATTGCTCCATTCTGTACTTTCAGTATTAAACTATCACACAGGAGCCAAAAGAGTTCACCTGAAGAGCACTAAACTTGGGGGAACAATTGTGTTCAAAACGGGGACTTAGAGCAAACCCCTCAAAAACCACCCTAATCGCCTTCACCACAAAAAAGAAAATGGAAATGCAAGGACTACGTTTCTATAATGAAATGTTGCCCTTAAAAAATGAGGTGAAATACCAAGGAACAATCTTTGACAAGAAACTAACCTGGAACCCTCACCTGCAACATACAATAGCAAAAACTAAAATATCGCTAATAACCACAAGAAGAGCCTTAGGCAAATCCTGGAGACTGAAACCGAAAATGGCCTACTGGCTATACACGGCTGTAATAAGACCCAGAATAACCTATGGATCATTAATCTGGTGGAACAAAGCTCAACAAAAAGTAGCTACCCAAACATTAGGCAGCTTACAAAGACTAGCAAACCTATGTATCACAGGGGCGATGAAAACAACCCCTACAAATGCACTAGAAACCTTGCTAAACCTACCTCCACTAGAAATATTCATACAGGGAGAGGCTAGGAAAAGCTCATTCAGGCTCCAAAAACAATTAAATTGGAAAGGAACCAAACAATTCGGACACACAACCATAATTAACAAAATCAGACACCCATTACTAGAAATGGGGACTGACTACATGGTCCCGGAAACAAGCTTCACGACCTCCTACAAAATCTCAACAGACTACAAAGGAGAGGAAGAACACAGGAGAACATCGGATACAGTGATATGGTATACGGATGGCTCCAAAACAAATGAAGGAACCGGATCAGGTGTTTTCTGCACAAGCCCAAAATATGAGCAATCAAACTCATTAAGGAAGTACACCTCGGTCTTTCAAGCAGAAATACATGCTATCAATGCTTGTGCCCTGGAAAATCTTAAAAGAAGTTACACTGACAAAAAATCCTCATAAGATCAGACAGCCAAGCAGCTATCAGAACACTGGCATGTACAAGGATTACATCAAAATTAGTCAGTGAATGCATCCAAAATCTCCAAAACCTGGGAAAACACAACAAGCATCCTGGGTGCCAGGGCACAGGGGAATTTTTGGTAATGAAGAAGCAGACAGACTAGCCAGAGGAGGATCCGCAAGACCATACATAGGCCCCGAGCCTATCCTTTGGATATCAAAAACAAACATAGAATCCTCCATCGCAGAATGGATCCAAATAAAACAAAGAGAAAAATGGATAAACTCTAGCAGTGCTAGACACAGTAAACTCATGATAAAACAACCCTCATCAAAACTGGCAAAAACACTACTACAATTGGAGAGGGCAGAGGAGTGGTAGGACTACTAACCGGCCACTGGCATCTGAGAAAACATCTACATAACATGGGCATATATAATAATGATCCCATTTGCAGACTATGTAAGAAGTAGAAAATTATGTAATAGGCTGGTAATGCTGTACCATCAAGATCAACCAGGGTACCCCAAGGGTGCCATCTGAAACCGATTTTATTTAGCATATCAATGATGAAAACTAAATGTAGTTATGTCTTTACATAGATCATACAGCATTCTTTGGCCTCTTTCAGATGAGGCAGTTTAGTTGATTCGATTGTTACCCGGCTGACTTTCAACTAGTTAACTACTGTCTGAAGACTGGTTTTCACACCAGGCAATTTGTAGAATCAACCATTCTTCCTAACAAGAGGCCAGTACGATGTTAGAACCCTTAGAGAACTTCTTGTGCTCTTCTTCTGCAAAAAACTGAAAAGGAGGAAACCCAGTAAACAAAAGTGTGGTTTTGTATTTTGTTATAAAATTGGGCAACAGGTGTTTACTCTCAAATACGATTGTGCTACATCCCTCAAAGCTTCCTTCTTTTAATTTCACTATACTCATCACACTTCATGTCCCATATCACGGGGCTAATATAAATATCTAATGAACTGATCAAGTTGAAACGATTTCCATTGACTCAATTAGGCGACTGGTGTGAAGGACGAATGCTGAGCAGTGTCTATTCAGTTGAGTCAACCAGTGGGGATGAGAACGTAATTGTGCGGTACTTGTGCCTGCTGGCCAACTGCCTGGGAAGATGAGTTGACTACCTTTAAAAGTGTTGGGGCGATTTTGCTGCCATGTTACACTCCTTGATGCACGCTTCAAATTTCTAGGACCATCTGCACGCTGTTATAGAGAGCATCATCCGAACTGCCAAACGAAACGAGTTGTTATGGTGCAGAAAACTCACATTTGCAATAATGGCATAATATTACCAAAATTTAAAATTTTACTGTTATGTTGTTCAGCCAACTCTTAGCAAAACAAGATCTCTTTTTTTTTACATATTCATTTAGTAAAGTCTACTGATTAAAGTGGTATCAAATCCAATTGGATTTGAAAAACAAATAAGAGAGTATTGAGAGAGAGAGAGAGAGAGAGAGAGAGAGAGAGAGAGAGAGTGAGGGAGAGAGAGAGGAGAGAGGAGACAGGAGAGAGAGAGTGAGTGAGAGAGAGAGAGTGAGAGAGAGAGTGAGTGAGAGAGAGAGAGTGAGAGAGAGAGTGAGTGAG
>CM077104.1:8029172-8172966 GCA_039619505.1 Cimex hemipterus
AGAGAGAGAGTGAGTGAGTGAGAGAGAGAGAGAGAGAGAGAGAGAGAGAGAGATCTAGAGTATTATAATTTCCAAGAAAATGAATTCAGTAATTTTTTATGACTTACCCTATTAATGTCCCTATGTTTATACATCAATATTTTATATATCAATTTCTCTATTTCCAATCAATTTTTCTAATCTTTTTTTAACTGTGAAGTGATTACTTTGAATGTTATATAAAGGCTTATCTCACAAGTATTAAAGGGAGTACTGATAACTACTATCAAAATAAATAATCATTGATTGAGTGCCGAGGACAAAAGATTTTATTTTGATCCCTATAATATTCTTTTATTCAAATTGAATTTTTTTTAAATAAAATTCTTACATAACTTGTTAAATCACAAATCCTTTTATTGCACTATTTTTTTGCTTTTCCTTGGTTAGCAACAGCTTCCATAGCTTTTTTCACTGCCTCTTCATCGCCTAGAAACCTGAGAGAGACAACAGGTTTCATATCTTTGTCTAGTTGGTACTCAAAAGGTATGCCAGTCGGTAAGTTCAGTTCCATTATATCTTTGTCGCTAATACCTGATGAAAAACACATTAAACAAGAAACTTCTAGTTAGATATAAATAGAAATTGTACTTACAATCTAAATGTTTGATAATGCCTCTTAGGCTGTTGCCATGTGCAACTACCAAAACAGTTTTGTTGTTTTTCAGATCCGGGACAATGTTGTTATACCAGTACGGAAGTGTACGTTCAATTGTCAGTTTTAAAGACTCAAACATGGGGAAATCCTCTTTGGATGGCTCTTTCGAATACCTCGGATCACCAACAATGGAATTGTAGTATTGATGATTTTCATCCATAGGCGGTGGTGGACTATCAAAGCTCCTACGCCAAATTTGTACCTTTTCAAAACAGAGAATTCCCAATGAATTAATGTTCAATGGAAAGGAAGCGAACAGTTTTTCATTGCGTTTGTTTACATCTGATAGCTGCTAAAATCCATTGATACTACCTGGTAGTGTGATACATGGCAAAACATTTCAATTTAACAAATGTGCAAATGCTTTAGTAGTGGCCTTGGTCTCTCAAAATGTTCTCATATTTATGTATTGCTTTAATTTTTATCGAGAATGGAAGACAATTCAGTATCAAATAAGCCTACACATAAATACTATATCATTCTTGTCACTGACAATCCTAACAGACAGGTTTCTTACAAGATGGATGAACAATAACTGAAATTAGAATTACTGACCACTTTTTCACTTACAGTGGAAAGCCATTGTACCCGTTTGTTAAAATATTTTTTATACATTTTTCATAATTCTCAATGTATATATTATATTAATTTTTTTATTTGTATATATTCAACTGTAGGACCTTTAATTTGTCATTTTAAATTTGTAAAGGCCACCAAATCACTTCCTCTATTCACATGATTAAAGACGCTGGAGAGGCCTACAGTCCCTTTTTTGTTTAAAAAATGTATCCTATTTTAAAAGATTAGAAATTGCTGTGTCGTATTGTTTGTAGTTGGCTTCCATCAAAAAGGTTTTTTTTATTACATAGCTTTTTTTAGCTATTTTTTATGTATACATTTTTTGCAAAACGTATTTCTGGACTTCATATAAGACTAGTACTTTAACTCTAATTTGATATATAAATAAAACTGTACACTTTTGTATGTTTTATTACATTTTTATGTCACAATCCTACTAAATCACAAATTTTCGGATCATCTAGACAAGTCCTGGACTCTTTAAGTACGGGATAAACAGATTTGTACTGGATCAAGGAATGATTCTCAAAGAAGAAAGCAAATTTAGTTGCTACCGCTTAGCTTTCGACCTATTTTAAGGTTATCATATCAAAACAACCTTAAATACATTAAAACTACAGAGTTAGTTGAGTCTAGAGTTCTTTAAGTTTTTACAGGCGATTTCAAATGTCCTTGAAGACCGACTCAGGCACAACATTGCTGAGGGCTGTGACAACAGTTGACAAGCAAAACAGTCCTCAACCATGAAGTTGATCTAGGACGGACATGGACCATTTATTGTGGAATTTTGAAGACGTTCGTCAAATGAAGTTATACTCATGCCATAGTACTGGAAGAACTATACAATATAGCATTATGTGCTGCCCATACAGATAAATTGACCGAGTGCTACCCTCTTCCGCTTCAATGAATGAATCCGATGTTCTCTTTTTCTCTTGTTTTAACATCGCCTTGAAAATAAACAAAAAGAAAAGTGGTTTCTGTCATATTATCAACTAAATATCAAAACATAGTCATTCCATTCATGTAGCCTGTTCGGGTTGGGTGGATTTTTCATTGCAAAATTTCCGTCAAGGAAACTTGTCGTTTTCCATCTAGAGTGGGGCCAGCCTTAATGTTGTTTTGCCCTGATGAAGACATTAAGGTAGGTGGAAAACTCGTCAGTAGAAACTAAATTTGTATTTTTCATACTAATCTAGACTGTTTGTAACTGATATTTTAGCAAGGTACCTGGGCATCGCCGTACTTTGCTGCCGTTTCCGCTTTGTTTAGGCCGGTGAGTCCGCCGTAGTGGCGTTCATTCAGTCGCCAAGTCTCGTAGGTAGGGAGGTCCTTCTGGTCGATCCCTTGGAGGATGATGTCCAAGGTCCGTTTCGCCCTCGTCAAGACGGATGTGTGCGCCACATCGAACTGGAAGTTGCTGGACGCCAGAGCCAATCCGGCCTGCTGTGCCTCCTTCACACCTGCCAAGACAAACTGTAAAAACCCCAGCAGTTTACACGATCGACAGATGGAAATCACCTTTTGAACTGAGGTTTGCGTCGTACCATCCGGAAAACAGATTTTTCTCGTTCCACTCGCTCTCCCCATGCCTTACCATAACAATCCTGTGTTTTCCGATCATTGCAACTGACAAATAACAAACCCTCAGTGGTAT
Source organism: Cimex hemipterus (assembly GCA_039619505.1). Lineage (NCBI taxonomy): Eukaryota > Metazoa > Arthropoda > Insecta > Hemiptera > Cimicidae > Cimex > Cimex hemipterus. The sequence goes on from CM077104.1 coordinate 8,032,106, forward strand.
ACAGCAAAATCCGACTGACGTCTGACTCCGAACTCCAAAACCTAGTCTAGTTCTGAATCTGAACTTCTGAAAACGAACGATTAGATAACCGATTAGTGAAAGATATTTGAATTTTTGGTAGTAGGGGTAGCTCGTTTTGTGGAATGAGCCAAGCGAGAAATTCCTAAACTATAGATAATAGACGTCAACTCTTCTACGTACCGTTTAAGCAATTTACTATTGAAAATTATTTTCTTTGCACGCAATCTTAATCTGTAATGGAGAATAATTTTCATCGTAATTATTGAAAATACAAAAATTACTTTGTTGTTTACTTTTATTAACTATCACAAATAAACCAACTGAATCTCGGCGATTCATGATACCTTTGACCGTAAGCTTAAAAAAATTATTTGCCTATATTTACATTCTTTTTTAATATAAGTACTTCTTCCACAAAAGCATAAATACAACAAAATTTCACTGAAAATAACAGTCGTGGAGGCGAACGATCCGAGCCAGAGGTTTTACCTTTGTTATACTTGAATCTTTAAGTGTTATCTTCTTCCCTTGTATTATGTCTGTTTTCTCGGTTTGTTCCGTTTTAATATGATATTTAATAGATAAAAGAGGGTTTTTTAAATTAAATCATGATTATCAATTTTACAATATTCTACTTATAAAAAAAGTAAACTTTTTTGAAAATACTTCAATCTTTTGTAATGTGTATGGTACGTTAAATTTTAAATGGATTTAACAAATGTAAGGTACAATCTGAATTGTAGTTGGGAAGTGCCTGATAAATGTCAATTAAAAGATGTAATAACTTTCGGCGACGCTGACGATCCGTTAGAAAGGTTTTGTTTACATTATTTTCCTCTAAATAGAATCTTTGGTTGATAAACAATTTTCAGAAGCAGATACGAAGATGAGATTGAACACACGATAAACGAGGAACAGTTTTTGAAATTGAGCAAATCGGATGGGAACGAGAACTGTATATTGTCAGTCACATTAGAAGATCCATGTCTAAAAATAGTCAAATTATCAATTGTCTGCGAGGTAAATTAATTAACCCCAACTTGTGTTGTCTATGGCTTTAATCCATTATATTTTTTGAAGGCACGCATGGTAGAATTGTATGGCAAATTTGGTGAATATGTTGGTACAGAAATTTGCACACTTCTGGATTCCTCTTTGAACAGAAGTTTTTATAATGTTCAACCGAATATCTACCCCTCAAAAGAAGTATCCATCAAAGTAGGTACAAACTTGAGTATGCGATTAAGATTTTGTTTTAAATGTATTTATTTTTGTTTAAGTTTTTGGGCATACAAAATTCAGTGTGGATTTATGGTGTCAAGCTCCTGTTGAGGTATGAACAACCTACACAGCCTTCTTTTTTTGATTTTAACAACGTCGAGGAGATTCTTAAATGTTCGAAAATACCAATTTCTGATAAGGCCGAACGGGCGAAAAGGTTCCTTCAGCATTTCACCAACGGTCTTACCAATCGTTCAAAGATCGATCATCAAGTTTTAATAAAGATGTTGGAGGACAATTACTTGAACCAGTTCACAACTGTTGGTGAAATGGGCAAAAATATGTCTAAATATTTTTCAAACCTGATGCCCGGATCAACTGATGATAGCGGTGATAATAACAAAAGTCTTAATGAGTTGAAACTCTATGTTGACAAAAGCATTCAGCAGTTGGAAGAGAGAGTGTATCAGACAATAAACCAGCAGTTTAAAGATTTTGAAACAAAACAAAATAAAAAGTTAGATACCATTATACAACTTTTACAAAAAAGTTGATAAATTATAATTTGACAAAATAATATGTAAATAAAACATATACCAATTATTACAACATAGATTTCAAATATGTTCATGTTATGTAATATCTTTTGTTATAATTTAGTATAACTGTAAATAAATTCTATAAAAACAGCTTTGGCTGAGGCCATAAGTCATTTGTATTCTGTGTTAAATTGTTGTAGATGAGTTTGAATTATTCCTGCTTTTGTCAGATTAACAACTTGTCTAAGTACAACTTAAAAGTGTTGATTTCTTCTTGTAATAATAACATATTAATAACACCTTAGCATTATTTTAAATAAACTACAGAAAATCTTTAATTAAAACAACTAACTGGCAGTTAAGCAGGTCATCGGTGTCCTCAACAGTTTAGTCGTTGTCACATTGCTCATTACTTAAGGTAAAGGTCCTGGGTACAAATCCAACATACACATAAATTTTTTATTTATTTTTTAATAAATTAGAATTTTTGTCTTATAAAAGTCTTATATAAATATATAGTTTTCATGTGTTCTGCTTAGTCAGAGCTACAAAACCTAAACTAATTTCTAAACTGTATTTTAAATTTTAAGTAATTACATTTAGTCTATTTAAAGAAATTTGTCATGCATGAGAACTTTCAGAATGATGCTGAAATCTCGTGTCCTAAATTTTTCATATTATCCATATTAAATGTATTATATTTAGTGGTCCATTGACCAAATTACTTCTTGCAATCTTTCTATATAAGGTTTTGATTAAAATGAAAAAGTTAGTTACGCAAGCGGGATTCTAACCCACTACCTTCATCTAAATACGAGCAGCACTTGATTTGAACTATCGTAACTTAGATTAAACATTTTATTATTTATATTATTGTATGTTTCTCATGTATGTTGCACAATTATATGTTGATATTATATTATCACAACTATAAAAAGAAAGTAAAAGCATTTACTATGATATTTGCGTGTATCCCCTTTGAATCAAGCATCTCGCGTCATTCACAAGTGCGAAAAAATATCTGTGCCACAACTCAAACATATTAATTGAAGAAAACAAAAATTGGGACCTGACCCAACAAAGAATAAAATTTTTGAAATAATTGTATTAAAATTAAAAAATAAAATAAATAGTGATCAGTAGCTCCTTGCCATTTAATTTATTTTTATTTATTTATTTATTTATTAAGTGCCTTCCACGACACATAAGAGCCTAAGAGGTACTTCCTCATCCTTTCGGGTCTCAGCCCTCTCTCCTGAGCCTGAAATGGGGAATTAACTTATTCTAACCCAAAGGATAATCCTTGTCATACATGGTAATAAAAATTACTAATGAGGAAAATGGTAAGGATGGAAAAATACATGAATGTTACTAGCTTGTCACATATCTGAGGATGAGGTGCAGAAAATAGAAACTTCAAAACATGTAATTAACAAAAATATATACCAAACAAATGTTTTTTTAATCTCCCAGTATTCCGCTGGGTACATTACAAGTCTGAAGAAAACCAATTAAATTAATCACCAGAAACAACTGTTAATAAAAGAAAATGTTGACTTTCTGGGCTGATTTTTAATTTTTTTAGACCTAAAAAAACTAATATAACCATGAGACAAATTATTAATTAATAATTATTAAATTATTATTAGTAGAGTGAAATGCCAGGGAAGCTATAATTTGAACAACACTTCACTGTTTTCATTCATATACTTATTTTTAAGAAATTAAAGCTTAAAAAATATGCTTGTAAATCCCAGGCCCCGAAGATGATCTAATTGAAAAACTGAAAAAAAATTGAAACGTTTTCACAATAAAGAAATTTTTTCTAAACCTACATTACACAAGACAGCATCTCACGGACTCCAAATAATCATTAAATAATAAATGGTCACTAAATACACTAAAAAAATAATTATATTAGTTTTTTTTTTTTTTTAAACAGGCTGCATTATCTGAATAATTTAATTTCTAATGTGAAAATGCCCCATTGGTAGATTTTGAAAAGTGGAGGAACGAGAATCGAGAATATTGTAGTCTGGCAAAGGGTGCAGGTTACAGTTAGAAATATGGTAAACATGTAGTTGTTATGAGATGGAAACGCGAGTCAATAAAGGAGGCGATCCAAACTACTTTTTTGTATATAGCTGATTTTCTTTACATGTGTACTGTAAGTGCAGGTCGTTCTCCTTTTTATTCAGTAAAATGACCACTACTGTTAAACTTTTCAAGTGTGAAGAGTGCCCGTACGAAACGGCAAGACCGAGCGATCTGAAATGCCATTTGAGAACGCATACCGGCTTGAAGCCGTATGCTTGCATTATGTGTGACTACAGATGTTCAAAATCAGGAAACCTAACGAGTCACATGAAGGTACACACTGGAGAAAAGCCATTTAAGTGTCCCCATTGTGAGTACAGCTGTGGTCGTTCTGGTGACTTAAACAGTCATATTCGTATCCATTCGAAAGAAAAGCCATACTCCTGCAGTTTCTGCAATTACACCTCTGCCTACGCGGGGAACCTTAAGACCCACATGAGATGTCACACTGGCGCCAGGCCGTACAAATGTAGCATGTGTGATTATTCGTGCTCAGGCAGGGGTGATCTCAAGCGGCACGAAATGACTCATACTGGTGAGAAACCGTTCGCCTGTGATGAATGCGATTATTCTTGTTCGAGGTTCAGCGCGTTAAGAGTCCACAAACTCATTCATACAAAAGAAAAAACTTACAAATGTACAGAGTGTAGTTATTCTTCTGCGAGGATAGCCAATCTTAAGAGGCATGTAATGACTCATACTGGAGAAAAACCGTACGATTGTGAATTGTGTGATTATGCTTGTGCAACAGTGTCAGATTTGAAAAGTCATATGGTGATACACACAGGAGAGAAACCCTATAAGTGCACTGAATGCAGTTATACAGCCAGTAGGCCGGCCAATTTACGCAGGCATGTTTGGATTCATACTGGTGAAACACCTTTGAAATGCACATTCTGTGATTTCTCTACGCGTGATTTAAGATCAATTAAAAAACATAAATTAATTCATAACTGTGAAAATGATGTACACATATCATCTCCCTAGATTTTAATACAACACTGTATATAGTGATACTGTTAAATCAAATTGTTAAAACCAAAAGTATATTTTATTTATACATTTATTATTTTTATTCCTTATAACTTTTCAAGTTTTTTTTGTAAAATTATACAGGAAGTTAATTTTTAGATATTTATTCGGTAATGTATTGTTTAAAACATGTCTCTTTAAATAAGGTCGGTGAATTTCGTTAAATCAAGGTATTACATTTTTTAAATCAATAGATTAGGCATTGTTTTCTTAAAATAATTTATAATTTTTATACAATTCTAAATGGAGATTTTAAGTTCACTAATATTCTGCGCTCTTTGTAACAATGGAAACCTTTTTTTCTTACCTCAATCCATTTATTCAGAATATATTTCTGCAGACAGGATCACATATTTCTTGTAAACTAGCACATACTCATGCATTTACTACCCTTGTTTCCTGAGCTGTTGTACAACATTAAAATTATCTTTTGTTTGTATGCTTGTTGCATTATTAAATTGTAATTTTACACGTATCTGTTTATGTAAGAAGAAACAATTTCATTAATTTGGGACATTGATTATACCGGGGGGGGGGGTAACTAAGCAATTGCTTATATTTTGTACTATTCAAGAATAAGGCTTCCTACAAGACAATCCACTTTTGATGTATATGTAAAAATCTTGAAAATTATTTATTGCTTCATTGTATTTACAAAAAATATAGTATCTATAAGATCTTATTTTATGACATGCCATTTTAGAAAATATAATTGAAAAAACTTATTCTGAAAACGTTTAGTCACTTTCATTTAAGAAGCAACTAGCAGAGGGTTATGAGAAATCTGATATAACTAAAAAATAAATTATACCTTTCATAGTCATATTATATTATAAAAATATATGCTTAGATTGAATACTAAATATACAAGTTTGACAAGGAACATGTAGGAAATATTCATAAAATGGTGTATATTGTTGTTTCCTTTGTGTACAGGAAAAGAGAAATATAGTAAAACGATAAATAATAAATTTAATTTAGAGTACAAAACACAAGTACAACTACATACTACATACTTGTATTGTATATAAAAAAATAAAAAAACAGTATGTAATATGTTTATAATACACTTTTGCTCTCATGCCTCTAAATTTTCAGAAAATTACTGTTTTATGAAAAGTTGAATAACTAACAAAGTACAAATAATGTTTAATTATTACAAAAAGTTACAATATATTAAAGTATCCCTATTTGTTTCCACAAATAAAAATACCAAATGAGATGTACAAACTTATATTTCTGAAAATTCATAAATCCAAAAGGTCATAATTAAAAGCATAACTACACTAAATAAATACATTTTAAACAAGTGGCTAAAAAAATTAACTGCAAAATAATGGAAATAAAATTAATCGGCCAATGGGGTGCAACCCTGATTATCAAAATCAAAATCCTCTTCCTTATTTTCTGTAATCAACTTCTTCGTGGCCCTGGAATTCCTTTGCCGTTTCCATTCTTGGACAGGAGTAGAAGGAAGTGAGCCTTCCGTTGATGAATAGTCAGAAAAGTCACTTATCTCTAAACTGAAATATTGCACAAGTTAATTTTTTAAATTAAATTCCATAAATCAAAGGGATCCTACCAATCGGGATTGCCCCCTCCTTCAGATGGAGGATCCCAAAAATGCAATCGTTGCCTCCAAACTTTTACCAGACCATCCCAGGCCCTTCGGCTGAATTTAAAATGGATTGGTGGCGTCTTGGGGTGGATTTTTGCTCTTGCATCCCTGGGGAGAAAAACAAATTATATTAAGTCCTGCAATTTAATTTTACATAAAACGTGTAAACTATCAGAATTACTTAGGAGGTATGATATTGTTACCTTGGTACAAGTTGAGTGTATCTGTCATAACCTATAGTATTCTTCCCATAATCAATTTGCTTTTGTCTCCTAGCAATAACTTCAGGATCAGTTTCAGCTTCCCTCTTTTTTTTATCACTGAAAATACATTCATGACCAGCTTGTTACTACATACACAAATACAAAGGGGATGGTAGTAACAGTTAAGATATACAATGATTAATGTAAGGTACAAGTTCAAATAAAGGGGCTGCGATAGATGTAAATTCCAGTTTTTTTTTTTTTTTTTTTTTTTTTTTTTTTTTTACAGACACCAAGGGGTTGATATGACCTTTACTGTTGCAAACTACTGTTTAAAATAAATAGAAAAACCCACCTGTTTGGTGTTCCTCCCAAATCTCGAAGTCGTTTTCTCCTTTGATCCCTTTTTGTAGATGAAGGTGTTGATCTTGGAATTTTATTCGGGCTCGGAATTATGTCATCATTGTCTTCAGATTTATTATCAAAGATCGGAAATTTTCTTTTATTCGATTCACCTTTCGTAGGAGTCAGCTTCACCCTTGGACTGACTCTGTTCTTCAGGCATTCAGTCTTGTCTACTTTACAAGGGCTAACCAAGTTGAATTTGTCTAAATGACCAGTGAGACTTAAATCATCCTGTAGAAAATCTTGTCTTTCGTTTTTCACAGAGACTTTCTCAGGTGTTGCTGGTAGGTGTTTTCCAAAGTTGGGTAGTTTGTCCGACTTTAGGACTTCAGTGTTGTTAATGTCAATCACTCTATGTTTAGACGACTCTTCGATAACTTTTTCAGATAAAATTTTCAAACTGTGTCTAGTTACACGTGTCTCCTTCGTGATCGTGTTGTCTTTAATTTTAACTTTCAATTCATCACTTTTGGTTTCTTCAACAATGTCTGTCCAACTTTTATTACTCACACTAATATCCCAAAGTAAATCATCCTCCTTTTGGTCAATTTTAGTTGCTGCCATTTTGAAATCTAAAACATTGAAAATGATTTCGTTACAGTCTACCAAATATGATTCTAAGTTGTTTCAATAAATTGTTTTTTTGATGTAAGGTCTTGGTTGAGATTAAAAAGTTAAGTCATGAGAGAGAGACTAATTAATTGAAATAAGTAATTTGGTCAATTAGACCACTAACACAATAGGTTAATATGTAATAAGTAAAAAGTATTACTTCACTAACATCTCCCCATAGCCACCTCAAAGTGACTTAGAATCGAATCCCGGTGAAAAATGGCAAAAAGAGAAAGGAAAAGTAAGATGGGGAGTTGGTGACAGTGATTCGAAGTCACGATAGCTCAATTGATTAAAGCAGTGGTGTATTGAGCCAAATGTCGTGGGTTTGAATCCCACTCATAACACTAACTGTTTCATCTCAACCAAGACCTTTCATAAAAAGAATAATTAATTGAAATAAATAATTTGGTCAATTAGACCACTACACACATGGATTAATATTCTCAATTGTGTGGTGTTTAATGACTATTGGAGATCATGAATAATGTGGGTTTGGACAAATATTTTCTTTATCGTGCCAACTTTTCGATCTTTATCGAGACCGACTTCAGGGCCTGGGATTTATAAACATTGTTTAACGTATAAAGATGCATGGAGGATGTGGAAATGAATTTACACAATGATTGAGGTTTAATCAAACTATTTGTACTCACAAGTGTGTTTTCTGTATAGATATGTCATGTTGAGAGCGTTAGTGAGATATTAATGTTTTTTTGTTTATAAATGTTGGGTTTTGAAGAAGAGAGGAAGGAATCAGGGAAAGAAATCCATTTTTATATGAGGAGTCGGCTTCATTGAGGCGAATGGTGCGGGACAATGTGAAAAAATAGGTAATGGTTTGTCCTTCAGGCCTGGATAGCCTTTCAGGATTATTACAGGGAGGGATTATAGGGGAAAAGAGACACACTGTTCAAGAAATAGACTATGTAGATTTGAAACACGTATGGAGCTTAATGATCGTTGTAAATGTTGCATTACACTTTGTGTGCTATTGATAATTTCATTAATGATATTTACTTAGGTTTACATGGTGTGTCCTTTAATCAATGCTACATTTATTTCTGTTGATATAAACCATTACTACATTTATGTTTGTTTTGTTCTGTGTTTAATATTTTTTTGATTGTTGAAATTAAAGTTGCGTAGGTGTTCAAAATGAGGGGTAGCCAGTGCTGTACGATTTTGTTTGGTTTTTTTTGCAATTACAGATATGTTGTTTTACCCTCTTATCCAGATATCAAGACTTATTTGTTCCTCGTGTGGGAGCTTTAATTTTGGGGGAAATGGTGTGAATGGTTTTTGAAGGCTATTTCAGTTATACTTTGGCACGAAAAAGAGAACGTTTTTCTAAACCTACATCACACCAGACAACATTTCAGTCTTCAAGTAATCATTTTCAATTGTATTATTTTTCTTCTCGGTCACAAGTGCTCTAAGTCCAATTGTATTGACAATTAAAACAACCTACAGCTACCGATATTTCATTCAACAATAAATACAGCACAATACCGTAACTTTTCTACAATATATCCCGACATTAAATAGTGGACGGGGAGTTCTACTTATCTACATGTCAACAGACATTAAATTAATATTGTTTACAAACATAAAGTTTACTATTTTATTTAGATCTGTGTTATACAATTATACAAATTACTCGATACAACTTTCATTTATTTTCATGAGTTGATAATGATGGGGTGTAATCCAGTTTGTAAAGAAGACATAGAAACAATAAAGTTATTGCAGTTTTTTTCGTGTTCCCTAGAACAGACGACGCTTGTATAAGGGCGCCTATAGTAGCTGTGCTATTAGGTCCTTTTTATATTAACTATAAACTGTAACTGTATAAATGTCATTAGTTATACGTTAAGCATTTAACATAAACATTTGGCCGGTAACATTTTATTGAGACCTAACGTACAAAAGATCAAGAATAACGAAAGGCAAAGGTTTAAAACAAAGTAAAATCAAAAACATCCTTATAACCTAAACGGCATTGAACTGAATTTACGAGCACGAAAAATACTGGGAATTTATCCAACAGGTCCCAATTGGGGAAGTAGCAAACGATTACGGTATAATCTTTTAGCATTTTCAATCACCAAATTTGCGTAAGGAAACTGATTTACGTACATTTAATGAGCCAGGACCAATTCGAGATTTCCTCTAAGTCGGTTGAAAATGAAATCTGATTGAAGTCTACGATGTTCGCACTTAAGTTTGCTGGAGCATAACGCAAACTGTCGGAATCGGGGAGACCGGCGACCGACCGAGAACGGCGACTGACGATCAGCGAGTGGGAACTGAGAACCGGGAAATGGGAAGGCGCGAGCGGCGAGGGTTCTTCGCCTTCGCTCCAATTTCCCCCCCGGAACCCGCGAAAACCCTTAACCCGAACCACCAACTGCGTTGACTTGATCATTAAAAAAACACTACCAACAAACTATACCCTATTTTAACTTTTTTTTTTTTTAATTAAATTGTTTGGTAATTTTTAAGCGTTTCAAAATTCACGTTTAGTTCATTTTTTCAAAAATACCGCTCACTTTCTAAAATCGGTCATTTCAAAATATATACATATATTATTGTAACCAATTATGACCAAATTGTAATTACATTTGAAATGTATCCAACAAATCATTACGCGTATAAGCTTCACAATTTCAAAGAAAAACATTATGTACTTTTTCCCTTTAAGTGCGAAAACATCAACGGTTATTCATCGCCTTAATACTACCTATGGTATTGGTTTTTTGTTCATATAATTATCCCTATTTTTCCGACAGGAAACAAACCCTCTAGATTATTTGGATATCGTGAAATGCGATCTTGCATTTGGAAAAAAATTTCTTTATTTATTCAGAAATCATGGGATGCGGTATGGTGTGATGTAGGTTCAGAAAAACATTTTCTTTATCGTGTCAACGTTTCGATCTTTATTGAAATCATCTTCAGGGCCTGGGATTTACAAACGTTGTTTACATTTAATAAATACATTTAAGATGTGTAAAAGCCCATCTTAGGTAGCTCAAATAAACTAATTCCTGCTTAGCACCCCCACAAATAAGTTCATTCCTTCCAACAAACCTAAGGCATTTCAGTTATGCTGGGGTTTGTTTGCTGCACAGATTATACTTCTCATCCAGTCATTCAGTTGAATTTATTTATACTTATTTTATTTTCATCTACAACTGTGCATGTTTTACGTACAGCAAGCAGATTGGATTGCAATTTATGACTGTGACATTAGAAGCACTCTAGCATTAACTATAGATATCCTTCGGCAAGCACTCTGGATTTTGGATTAATAAAACAATATTAATCATTTAAGAGGTCGTTTATTCATATCCTTTCAGTCGCTTATTTGTAGGGAACTGAATAATCATAATGAGTTAGTGTGATTTTGTAATTTACTATGAACACCTGATGGATCCCTTGAAAAACTGTCTTGATGGATGAAAAACAGTTGGCATGTGATGTGTATTATTGTTTAAGAGGTACAAATAATTAATTGTAAACTTTTGTATTGAAAACTTTGTAATCTTGAAGAAAAAAAAATATGATAAATAATTTATTTAAAAAGAATATATACGAATGGTTGCCTTTTTATAAGATGAATGTACTAGTGGACAAATTTAATGCACCACTCAATTTACTTAGTTGAAAAGTAAATCCGTTATCTTTGTACATTCTTACATTAGTTCCAGCTAATTAGGAGCTATCGTAGTCAAATAAACAGTAAATTATCCTTTGTTTACTTTTGTACTGATAAATCCCATTTGCACAAAAAGTAGCATTATGCCCTTCCATTCTGGTAGGCTTAAAAATTGCTTAGGACCCTGGAAAAATATGCGGGAAAGATATGTAGCCAATGTAGTAGCAAGATATAAAAGAGAGATACACCGAAGAGAAGGTTAGGGATGGTTTCTGGTTGTTTGGTTGGTTTTTTTTTGGATCCTAACCATCCCCAACCGAAGAGAAGGAATTGATGAAAAATTAATCAAAAAAATCAGCAATTGCAAGATAGACTGAAAGCAAGAAGAACGATTAGTCTCAACCTGAAGAGGAGGGAAGGTGGGGTTGGCTTCAATGCCTACCACGAAACATAAACAACTGTGGTAAGTTTAGTATAAAAACATTGCAAAAAAAGCTATCAATCCAACAATGATACAATAAAACAAAATATATTGTAATAATTGATAAATAAATTCTTGAAAGAGTAAGTGGTGTAATACCACCCAGAACGATCCCGAATGCTCTAAATTCAGATGATTGGAGAGTTCCGAATTGGAAGATTTATATTATCAATTTGATTGATTTAAAATTGATATGGGGCATTCAATGAAATTTCATCTAAACATTTGTGAGAAGAAATTAAGGCATGCATGAAAAATTGTCGCCCATTGGCTGGTTAACGTAATTAATTTTTGAAAGTTAAGCAATAAATATTTTCCTTAACACGCTCCCTGCCAAGCTGTTTATGAGGTGTCATTTATCAGTACACGACTCAAAAATTACTGTGAACATAATTACATCACATAAAACAGTATTACCAGAAATTAAATTTTAGATGAAAACATTTTAAATTCAAAAATTCAGCAACACTACAGTTTAGCATGTACCGGAAACGGTACACACAGCAGGAACGTGTTAAAGAAGTGCTGTTTTCCACTGAAGATTTATGCACTATTTCTGAGAGCGATTGAATTAATACAGTTCATTTCCTTCTTAGGAATGAACATTTTTGATACATTCTTTAACATTGATAGAAAGTTGAATCTTGTAACAAAGTTGATTCATGATAACTGCCAACCCCTTTGAAAAGCTATGACATGTCAAGGAAACAAACACATATAAACTCCACTATCAAAGAGACAGAATCAATAGTTGTGTAGAACTTTAATAACTAATTATGATAAAGAATTTTCCAATGAATAAAAAATTAATGGAATAATAATAATTTCTAATTAATAATAATTAATTAACCCAATTTTTTAAATTATAACTTTACCTTGTTCACCTATTTATATATGTATGTTTGTACATATAAAATTATAATGAAAAAATAAAATGATTTTGGAATGATTGAGTACTATTTTTTATAGTTCTTAAATTATATTTTGTAAGAAAAACACAACAAAAGAATGTTATAATTTGATAATCTATTTTTATAACTATTTGGCTATTTTCATTTATATATATTTCACAACAGGACCAATTTGTATCTCAGATATAAAAATTTTCTTGAAGAGACTTGAAAATCTGATTGTAAAATGAAAATATATACATTATATAAATATATAAATCATGTTTGTCAAGTGTGGAATATGCAAATATGCAGAAGAAACAAGAAAAATACAAGACACCATTATATAAGATTTATTTACTTTAATTTTCCTAAAACGTATAAATGTCCTTTGGCCTAGTATTTTCCTGTGGTTAAAAGGAACCCTATTTTTTCCCCAATGTGGTTGGTACTATCCTTTGGCAACACCGACTAAAGCAGGTCTTACAACACGATCATGTAGTTTGTAGCCAATTTTTGAAACAACAACAACTGTCCCGGGTGCTTTTCCTGCAACTTCCTGTAAAACAATTCATTAAAATTAATACGGAATCATTGTTTTTTAATTTTGTAATCACATTGAGACAATTGATTTTTCTAGAATCAGAGTATATCAAAAATATTTATTTATATACGAAAGAAATTGTTTATAATGACACCGATTATATAAAAAAATTATATTATTTTTTTAATTAAAGAAAGCCTGTATAGGTATACCTGCTGAAATAATGCTTCATGGAGATTCGGATCAAATTTTTCATCAAGTGGATTAACAGGGGAAAGGCCATGCCTTTTAAAAACCTGAAAATTGTTAAAAATTAAAAAACCTCAGATAAAGAAAAAAAAATTATATTTATAAAAACCTTCATCAATTCAGCTTCCGTCATTGTAAGCCCAACGTACAAATTTTTTAAATGGGGATTTGTATCTTTAATTTCTTCTTTTGGAACACATTCAGTAGCTTTGCTCAGAACATCAGACACCTGGAGAAACACATTTATTTTACAAAACGGTGGAATCACAAATAAATACTAGTTGAAATTCTACCTCTAAAAGATCTTTACAGAAGCTTTGTATTCCATACATCTTTGCTTCTTCTATTTGCTTCATCAGTCTCTTTCTCATATTTTCATTTTCAGCCAGTGCTCTTTTATATTTGTCCTAAAACAGTGATTAATATGAGCAAACTTTTAACCAATACATAGTGTTTCCAAGTTAGTAAAATATTTATTTCCACTTAATACCTGTTTATGTAGTCTTTTTTTTAAATTATAGAACATTTACAACCGACCAACATACCTTCCTCAATTACTAAATGTGTTAATAATGTTTGAACTATCCACACAAAAGAAATGAGACTAATTTTGGTAAAACAAGAATTTCAGTAAGAAAAATGTAAAACCAAGTTAACACAAAAATTGGTAAGATCAATTGATATTAGAAAAACTATTACTACTACATTGCAATAATACATAATGTTGGCAACATTTTTATTTTAAATTACATCAAACCAAAATGCAGAAATTTAATGCTAAAGAGGGAAAAATGGTAATGGTGTGAAAAAAAGGGGGAGTGGAGGAATTAATCAAATTCAATTTTTTGTCATGGGTAAAATTTATTTCCCAACTTTAACTTCATAAAAAAGCAGAAAAGGAAAGAAAAAGAAATGAAACATATAAAAAAGGCAAGAAACGCGGTGAACAACCAAAAAAGAAAATGGGCCAAAATATCAACACAAAAAACAGGGTAAAGAAAAAAGGGGACATTACAGAAGTTTTAAAACTTAGCTTAGATTTGATTAAACAGAAGAACTCTTTACGTCCTGTGCACCATGTCCTCTATTGTGCATCCTCAATTTTTTTAAATCTGTTTTAGGAGTCGTATTTTTTAATCCTCATTATGCTCCAAAGCTTTTTCAAGGGCTTCCGTTTGTATTCTTAAGGCCCTGGCTTTTCCTCTCCCAGAATTAGGAAACTAACTGTAACCTTCGCACCAGAAGAGGACATGTTCCGTTGGTTCTTTTTTTCTTCTTGGCAATATTTGCTCAGGCTTGTATCTGCCCCTCCGAGTCTATACATTTGCCTCCGTAATCTACATTGTCCAATTAGGAGTCTAACCATTCTAGTCCTAGTACATCATAGATGTAGTAGTTCTGTGATGGACCTTAAATAAATATTTTCACACGCCTCTGTCCGAGGTTACATTCCCATTGAGTGGAGGACTCCACTGTATAATAGATCCACGTTTTTGGTAGTTTGGTAAGCCACTGAACGGTTCAGAGCCTCACTGAACTTTATCCTCTTATCTGAGCCTTTAGCCTTACGTACTTTAACCTCTTATCTTCCTGGTACGGGATGGGACATAATTACCTGGTATAGGTTGTAATTTTAAACCATTAAATAAACTTAATACAGTGTATCAATACATGCTAGGTAAGCCTGAAGACAAAATGTTAAAACTTGTTCTATGCAGTTATTCAAAATTATTCTCTTTTTTTCTGTGCAGCTAGAAAATTGACCTTTAGTCACATTGTCTACAACTGTGACGTATGATACATAGCTATGAAGTATTAAAAATATAGAACATACACTGAGATCATCTTTTTGTTTTGTCATGTCTTCTAAAAGTTTGTTCAGTTCTTCAACTTGCGGGTCGGCCTTAACTTCTTTCTCTTCTGGTTCGGCAGAGGACGTCTGTTCATCCTTTATTTTGCTATCTGAGGCGGAATTGCTGCTGTACTGTCTAGCTGTTACGGTCGCCGCATACTTTTTTCCCTGAACCCTGAAAAAATAAGCGTTAAAGCATGTACAATAGTGAAAACGACTTTTCTCACCCACCGACGCAGATTAATGCCGGCGATATTCTGAGTTTCTAAAGCAACCCGACAAAGCTTGAAACACCTCGGGAAAAGAGACATTTGTGAAATTCAAAACTAACTTTTCTTATTTTTCCTGAGTTATGATGTAATCCCGGACCGAATTACCGACAATCACACATTCGTATTATCACTTTCGAGGGAGGTTATAGTTACACGCGACTTCCGATTCCTTCAAAGAACGAATGTTACTAGAATCAAAGATCACCTAAAGATTTCAATGATGCGTTCTTTTTATTTTACTTTATTAAATTTTAACACTTATTACAATAGTGTAAACCACAATTATTCTCTGTTTCCGTAGCGCTGCGTTTAAATTGTCAAGTGGCTGAAAAGTCGGAGAAAATTAATTATCATTTTCTATTTTAATTCTAAATTGTGTTATTATCGAGTTTATAATGTCTTTATTTTGATTTTAGCTATTAAAATTACATTCAGGTTTATTTTGATTTGAATGGAAGTAAAAGTTTGTGGAAACACCTTTAGAGTAGTATCACTTTATTTTACTTTTGTAGATAGCGGCAGGCGGCGCCTCCTTTTTTCCGTATTAATATATTATCTGTATGTACAAGTCTCCAAATAAATAAGTTAAAAAAGGAAAGAAAAGGAAACTGCTCTGACGTTTTGATCACTTGTTTCTAATTTTTTCCCGTACTTAATGGGTGTGGTCTGTAATCTTTAGTAGATTTGTTACTGACAAATTCCATAAGCGTTAGTAGCCTTTCGCTTGGGTCTATGAGTCAGACTCGTTTCCTTATCTGTCCTTTGTCTTCTTATCCTGTTGACGTTTTCTTAATAAGCTTATAGGAAAACTAGAGTGAAAACGGTAAGGTGTGGCTGTATGCTTCATCTTGCGTTATATTTTATTCTTTACAAATATTTCGTGCCCTTTTCTCCTGGCAGGTGAAAGGATTCTAAAAGCATATTAACACATTTTCCAGATCAGATTTTCATGATGGCTGACCATTTTGGTACCATTACGGTGAAATGGGATCCCAAAAACCTAGAGATACGTACGATGTCGGTAGAAAAAACATTGGAGCCTTTAGTATTACAGGTAATATTAAACTATATAAGCCATGTACTTTAACCTATTGACCAACGACTGTATTTCTTTAAATTATTATTTTTTTAAATATAGTTTATAATTTTTCTTATTTTATGTAAGGTTTTGGTTGAGGTGACTCAAACTCATGACCTCCGGCTCAATACACAATTGCTGTAACCACTTGAACTAAGGTGACACTTAGAAATGTGGCGTACTATGCCGGAGGTTGTGAGTTCGAATTCCGCTTGTGACACTAATTTTTTCATCTCAACCAAGACCTTACATAAAAAGAATAATTAACATGGTCAATTAGACCACTATACAAATGGATTGATATTGTATTATAATAATTTAAAACCCAATTCAGTGGTTTGGTTTAATGTGAAAAGTGTGACATACATTCCAACATCAAAATTTAACTGTTTTATTTAATAAGCCGTCAATATAGAGTTGTATAATTGAAGGAAGCAATTGGTTAACTTTAATGTTGTTTAAGGTAACTACGCTTGTAAATACCAAAGGACCAAGCAAGAAAAAGAAGGGTAGGTCTAAAAGAGCTCATGTTCTTGTGGCTGCAGTTGAGAAAGCGACAGAAAATTTCATTGAAAAAGGAGAAATGATAGCTTACGAAAATCCTGACATTAAACAAGAAATGCTTTCTGCCGTTGAGGAAGTCCGCAAAACAGGTAGGGTCTTTTTAGAGTCGTATTAATATTTCAAAAATAATATTCACACTATCACAGGAGAGGCCATGAGTGCTGCTGCTAGAGAATTTGCTGATGACCCTTGTTCTTCCCTAAAGAGAGGGAATATGGTACGTGCTGCCAGGAACCTTCTTTCAGCAGTGACTAGACTTCTTATACTTGCCGACATGGTGGATGTGCATCTTCTGTTGAAATCTCTCCGTGTCGTGGGTTTCATTTTACATACAACTTTACATGCAAAATATTTTAGTAAATTAAAAAAAAAAAAATTGTAGGTGGAAGATGACTTGGAAAAGTTAAAAAATGTGTCAAGCCAAGGTGAATTATTAGAAAACATAAAAGAATTTGGTCGCAATGCAACTGAATTGATGTCTCAAGCCGCAAAAAGACAGCTAGAACTTAAAGACACTCAGCTTAGAGATGATTTGGCTGCTGCCAGAGCTGTATTAAAAAAGCACTCCACGATGCTTTTGACTGCCTCAAAGGTTTTATTTTATTTATTTTTAATAAGGTTTAATTAAACACTTAATTTTCCTCAAAGTGCTGTATAATTTAGCTTTTTAGTTTTAAATATTTACTCATTGTCTTGTTTTATACATTTTCCTATTAATACAGAGATTTTTATCTTTACAAACTAAATAAACACGACTGAAAGGGGGTGACAAATGCCTCCCAAAATATGTTTCATTTCAAATACATAAAGAATAATGTGTAATATCATAATAATAATAATAATAATAATATTCCTAAAGTAATCTATTTAAAATAAAAACAAATGAATAAATTTTTACTTTTTGTTACCAATAGCTCTTGTTCTATGTTTATTTCCATACTATCTTCATTTTTTCTTTTTTTTTAGAAATCAGCTCTAACTGATAGATTTTTGTATAATAGTTTGTTTTATCCTGCCCCTTTCTTAAAATATGTATTTTTTTTTTATTAGGTTTATGTTAGACATCCAGAACTTGCTGCTGCCAAAGCGAACAGGGACTATGTGTTCAAGCAGGTTTGTGAAGCAGTGAATACAATTAGTGACGTAGCTCAAGGAAAGGGTCCTACGACTACAACCAACCCATACGAAGGTCCAGGTGAACTTGCTGCAGCCCTCGATGACTTTGATGTTAGTTGTATTTAATTTATTTCTGATAATACAGTTAACATATTCCAAAACTAAATGATTTGTTTGAGGATAGGAGAGAATGGTTATGGAACCACTAGCGTATAGTGAAGTCAGGACAAGACCATCCCTTGAAGAAAGGCTTGAAAGTATCATCAGTGGTGCTGCACTAATGGCCGATTCTTCCTGCACCCGAGATGAAAGAAGAGAACGAATTGTTGCTGAATGCAATGCTGTTAGACAGGCTTTACAGGACCTTTTATCTGAGTACATGGCTAATGTGAGTTACCTTTTCTCTAAAAATGTTTAAATATTATATAATGGTTAAGTGTAAATATATTTAATTAGATTGTCTTACATTTTGATTTTACAAAGAAGACAGTATGTCAACTTGGTCATTGAAAGTTTATTGTGTGGAGGAAACACCTTAATAAAATCGACACATTAACTGAAAAATATTTAAAAGCAAATTTAAAAAAAAATCACTGAGCCAATAATATCTCAAATCATAGTATAAAAGTTGGTTAATTGTGATTTTAAATCAGTATTTAATTTAAAGTAAGATTGGGAATGCAGGGATTTCTCCCCATTTCTCTTCAACCTTTAAATTTTCTGTGTTGTAAAAGACAAAAACATTTAGTAAAAACGTCAAAAAAAGCAAAATTGTGCATTCATTAAATGACCTAAAATTTGTATGTAACATGTAAAATATACAATAATCTACTTTTTTAAATTAATTTATTATATTAATGGTGGAGAACATATTAAACGTGTTAGAATTGAGTATAATATGAAAAGACTTATTTTTGTCTAAAAAAAAAATAAATAAATTGTAATGCACAAAAATTAAGTCAAAAAATGTATATCTCAAAAAAAAAAAAAAAAAAAAAAAAAACAATTAAAATAAAGGAGCATTCCATATCTACTGAAGTAATTTGGCAGTTTGTAGCTGACAATAATGGAAGGTTCATGTTGAATGGTATCACTTTTAATCTCTTTCTTTTTCCTTAATCCATCCCCGTAATTGAATTGTTTTAAGAGAATATAGCCTTTAATTATTTCATAAAGACATATTTCAAATGTTTCCCTTGTCATTCTCAATTTATTATATGCTCCCGAAAAGATTCAACTATGAATTAAATGTTAAAAGTAGAGCATTTGATTTGTTAGGTATATGCGGTTTATTAATCATTAAATTGGATGTAATTGTTTATAAAATAACTCTTATTTTTTTATAGTCGATTTAGTGACATTTTAACTTAAAGGCCATTGCACACTATTGGCCGACAGTTTAGCCTAGTTTGGCGGTTACTGTACACTGTTAGGTTGGTTGGTCGTGCGCGCACTGTACAATACAATTGGTTGATTTTATGCATGCTTCAAGTCAAAGATGCAGTAGACAACATTTGTCCATCGGTTCGACAAAATATTATCCATATATTATAAATGACAGAACTCTTAGCTAAAGAGGCTGCAATATCCTGTAATCCCAGGAAATATAAGAAGAGGGAAGTAGACTCAGAAAAACTGATACTTTTGATAATGACACTTGTGACATAGAGGGTGCATAACATTTTCTTATAAACTGAGGCAATATAGTATAGTAGTTCAGCAATAGTTTTTGGAAGAGGAAACAAACTTATTGGAAACAACGCAATATACATAGTTAAAATATTCTAAGAAAAATGCTCAATTGTCCCTAGGTTTTCACTCTCGTCAAATCAAAAAGTTCTTCAAACTAAACCCCTCATTTAAAAAAAAATATTCCAACACCTGTCTAAAACATAATTGAGAAATTTATTTATAATAGATTGTTTTTTATTTTTTCCCCGATCTAGTACATATGAATTGTGAAGGACATAGAACCAAAAAATTCCAAACAGACAAAACATCATATACTTAAATAGTAACTTACATAATTTCCAATTAATAAATGATAATAATTAGAAAGAGGACTTAGGTTTTTAGGACTTAAATAACCTGTGGGTTGATAGCCTTCAAAAAAAGTAAATAATTAATGATAAAAATAAGTTAATTTTTTATTTTAAAAAACACCACCTAAGATGGTGTAAAAAATAAAGGACAATTAAAAAAGAGGTCAATTACAACAAAGAAAAGTAGAAAAATCAATAAAGAAAGTAAAATGGTAATACAAATTTCAAATTTGGACATTTCATTCAGTTCTTCATATAGGCAAATTAAAAAAAAAAAAAGTATATACCACCTTCCCAACGAGCCAAAATTCTGAATGATCATTTATCCATTTTCCTGTTTGATAGAGAGAAAAAACTTGCAATTGGTAGTATGTAATATTATTCGCAATTTAAGTTAATACATACATTTTCACGATTTTTTTTTTTTTTTTAATAAATGAAACAAAATTGGATCTGTTAGGAAATTTGGAGCAATAAACCGAGAGATAGTTCAAAATGTGCAAATGGATAAATAAATGGTTTAGAAGATGTGAAACTCAATCAAACAAAATGCGAAATAACACAGAAATCATATCTATATAAAAATTGTGTATTTCAAGAAAATGGAAGTACACATGTCTAAATGTAAATAAATTTAGTGTGTAAAACAAAATCTATTATTTTGAGAATTTAATCAGCCTTATCAATGAACTTTGTATTGTAGAAATGTAAGTTGCTTTTAAACAGAAAGTGTTATTTTTATTTATTTATTTTATTTTTTTGGTAGCAATTGCAAATGCAGAGAGCTGGGAAAAGGGTAGGAATCTGCCTTTCTTTTGGATTTATTTTAAACATATATGCACTGTTTTATTTCATTAACTGTAATTATTGGTTTGATATTAATTGTGTATGCAGTTAGTCTCTAGATTCAATGATATAACATACCATTTATTTAACTTTGTAGGTGTGTCTGGTTTAATATGATCTTATTATAAATTCAATTATCTAAGTAAATAATACATACATATGTATATATATGTATACATTGTAAATACCTACATTGAAATCTTGATAATAAGTAGTTGTAATCTATATTTAAAAAAAAATCTATACAAATATCTATATCTATTTTGACAGGTTTGGTTCTTTAGCTAACCTAATTTGTAGAACCTCAAAGCCAGATTCACCAATGTTAAAATATTTAAGAACCTTTGTAAACCCCTAAGTAAGTTTTGTTTTGACCACTGTTTAATCCACATTAAAGTAGATTTGGTAAATGTTTTTCCAAATTGCAAATGTTGGTCAGGCATGGATTCAGATGCATGGAAAAATTGATTTCACAGTCCTTTGTTTTCCTCCTGTGATCCATTCACTTTTGCTTCCTCTAAATGTGTTTCACTTTCCAATGTTATTGCCAGTGCATGACCAGATTGTTAGAGGATCGAATGTATTCATACATTAAAAAATTACTTTGAACTAGGTTTATTTTTTGCATTGAAATATATTGAATATTTTTTGTTTGCATTCACCTAGGCATTTTAGATGCCTTATATAATATTATAGTAGTATAATTTGTATAATTTATTTATTAATGATTTAGATGAGTGTGAAGGAGCAGAGTGAGGGTCTTGGGCGGGCTATTGACCACATGTGCCGTAAGACTAGAGACCTAAGAAGGCAGCTTCGCAAAGCAGTAGTTGATCATGTATCAGACAGGTATTAATATCAAAAATAATATCAATTTTACCAATTATTATTACTTAAGCAAAAGTGGCATTTTATATTTTAATGAGGCTAAAAAATAAATAATTAAAGGCCACAAATTATTCATCATGGAAAAGGTGATTATAACATAAATTTTAAGACAATGAACATCGTTTGTTGCATTGATCATTTGATAAAGAGAAGTTTAATCAAAATTAATTTAGATTTAACATATCAGATCTGTGTTAAGTGTGTAAAACTTGAACTCACCAAAAAGCATACATATTTTTTATTGTTTCAGCTTTCTAGAAACAAGTGTTCCCCTTCTTGTTCTTATAGAGTCTGCCAGAGCAGGCAATGAAAAAGAAGTTGAGGAGTATGCGCTGGTTTTTACAGAGCATGCGAACAAACTTGTTGAGGTGAGTGATAGTGTTACATCTATGTAAACAACAGCTTATTATTTCAATTTATGGTTTTTAGGTAGCTAACCTTGCCTGCAGTATGTCTGGAAATGAAGATGGCGTCAAGATGGTTCGTTATGCTGCAGCACAGATTGATGCGCTGTGCCCTCAAGTAATTAATGCTGCTCGCATCCTTGCAGCAAGGCCCAGGTCAAAAGTGGCCCTTGAAAACATGGATGTTTTTAGAGATGCTTGGGAAAATCAAGTCCGTGTGTTAACAGAGGCCGTTGACGACATAACAACAATTGATGATTTTCTAGCAGTTTCTGGTATGCTTTATACTTATTTTTGTAAATATAATAATTTAATTTATGCATTTATTCCCCTACAGAAAATCATATATTGGAAGACGTAAATAAATGTGTTCTTGCATTACAAGAAGGCGATGGTGATTCTTTAGACAGAACTGCTGGTGCTATACGAGGAAGAAGTGCAAGGGTTGCAAACGTTGTTACTTCTGAAATGGACAATTATGAACCTGGAATTTACACCGAAAGGGTTTTAGAGGCTATTAAAGTATTAAGGGATCAAGGTCTGCATTTTTTGTTTCTTAAATTTCATTTAAAAATTAATTAATCTATGTTATTTGTTAAGAAATGTTATAGAAAATGATTTCCCAATTTTTTTAAATTGGGCATTCATTGGAAGCAACACTTTTGCATTAAGATATTGGAGCCTTGTGTTTAAAAGTTTATTTTTCATTTTGTTCCTTGTTATTGTCTATTTTTATAAACGAAAAATTTATTTTAGTAGGCTTTTGAGTTAAAGTTTTAAATAAAACGTAAACGTTTTTCCCATTGCAAAGGCATACACGCTAAAAACAGATTTTTGCATTTTATTTTTTAAATGTGTAACAAAATGGAAGTTAAATTATTTGTTTTTTCTGATTTTACCTAAGATTAAAAATAAAATCTGAGTTAATATGTTTCTCATATATGTTCTGTTTATATCTTGTTTGAGATTTTGTTGTATCAACCTGTAATGCTTGTGTTCATCAACAATCTGTATAGAAACAAAAAAAAACGCATTTTTGTTATTGTGTTAATATTACCATTTGTTTGTAGTGATGCCAAATTTTGCTCAAAGGGTTGAAGCAGCCGTGGATGCACTTTCATCAAATCCGCCGAAAGATGTTGATGAGAATGAATTCATTGATGCCTCGAGGTTGGTCTATGATGGTGTGAGGGAAATCCGCCGAGCTGTGCTTATGAATAGGGTAAGAAAATATATTCCTAATTGTGTATAATTACATCTCAAATTTAAAACGGATCGCAAAAAATTTAGTGATTTAAAATATAAATGTTTTACAATGCTAACAAAAGACGGATGAAGAACTTGATCCAGAAGAAGTCGAGATCGATGAGCAATATGCATTCGAGACTCGCAGCAAATGTAAGATTTAGAATGTTGCATGTTCAGTAGATCATTTAGTTTTGCACTTTTACAGACTTCGGAAGAGTTAGATACAGATACCGAATTCGAACCTTATGAAGATTTGATGATTGATAACAGGCCTAAGCAAAGTAAGACAACCAATTTTTTTTTTTTTTTTTTTTGTATGGATTTTTATTACATTTTCTTTTAATTTCTTTACTCGATTGTATATATAAATAAAAAAAACTGACTGATGCTATTATGTTATGTAACACCACAACAGGTAAACTTTGAAATTTGTAAAAAAGAAAAGCTTTTTTAACAGAAAATATTTAATCCTTAAAAAAAAGGATTGAACACCGCACCCAATCCATCATTCACCATTTCTATGAAAATATGTAATGTGATGAAATAATAATTGTCAGTGATAACAAAATTAGCTTCACCCATCATATTATAATATGATAGTGAAGCTAGTTTTGTTATTTCATTTTTATATTTATATTTTTAAAGAAACTTGGTGTTTTTAAAACATTTAAAATTTTATTGCAATTGGTGGAGGTATATTTCTTATAACACATAGATTAGAAAAAATAAAAATTTTATTTCTTCGTTTTTGTCTTCTTTCTTGTTTTATTTTCATTGATGGTTTAAGTGCTCTTTTTTCTAGATCTTTTTTAAAGGTTTTCAATAAAATTTCCAATAGGCAGGTCAGCATTGTGCGCCATTTTCAAGTACATGAATTTTAATTTCTTCACTGCAACGAAGGAAAAAAAAAAACATTTAAAGGCCTAGAAATAAGAAAAAGAACCAGTATGAAAATAAATTGTATATTACAACTAAAATATTTTTACTTGTTGCCAAATAATTGAGCAATAACATTAAATTTTTTTATAAATATCTATAATTTTAGTTTCTTGGTTGGGCTATTGTTTTACTTACAATTCTCTAAACTTGATAAATAGTTTGTTAGTTTATTTCAGGGAACTCAAGATTAACACATTTTAATTTCTGTACCTGTAGATGCATGCTTTATATCACTTTAAAGTTATGGTTTAGTTAGTGAACAATAGATTTTAATAATTGACTAATTATTATTTTATTATTTATGTGTTTTATGTTCTAAAAAGTGTTACTATATTTTTATAGCAAGCGTCCAAACTGTCGATCATGGTGTGGATGAATATCCTGATATCAGTGGAATAACAACTGCCAGGGTATTAATAAACGTTTAAAGTCAGAAAACGAGAAGAAGCTGTAAATATTTCTTATTTTAGGAAGCAATGCGAAAGATGACTGAAGAAGACAAACAGAAGATAGC
Organism: Cimex hemipterus; assembly: GCA_039619505.1. Taxonomy (NCBI): domain Eukaryota; kingdom Metazoa; phylum Arthropoda; class Insecta; order Hemiptera; family Cimicidae; genus Cimex; species Cimex hemipterus. The sequence continues at coordinate 8,057,442 of CM077104.1, forward strand.
TCAGCAGGTGGAGTATTTCCGCACTGAGAAACTTAAATTTGATCGAGAAGTGGCTAAGTGGGATGATACTGGGAATGACATCATTGTACTTGCCAAGCACATGTGTATGATTATGATGGAAATGACAGATTTTACAAGAGGTCGTGGGCCTCTGAAAACAACAATGGATGTCATTAATGCAGCTAAGAAGATTTCCGAAGCTGGTACCAAACTCGACAAGCTGACAAGGCAAATTGCAGATCAGTGTCCAGAGTCTTCGACCAAAAAGGATTTGTTGGCATATCTCCAGAGAATAGCACTCTACTGCCATCAACTTAACATTACGTCTAAGGTCAAAGCTGATGTCCAAAACATAAGTGGGGAATTAATTGTTTCGGGAGTAAGTTTACATGTTGATTAGCAAAATATAATTTTATTGATATATTTTTGTTACAATTTAGTTGGACAGCGCAACATCCTTAATTCAAGCAGCTAAAAATTTAATGAATGCAGTTGTTCTCACTGTTAAATCCTCATACGTGGCAAGCACGAAATATCCACGACAAGGAACCGTAACAGTAAGTAGCTAAAATATATGTTTTACATAATACAAATTCATTTGTGTGGGATCATTAATTTTATTTAATTTTTAATAAATGAAAACTCATAATAGTTAATAAAATTTATTAATGTCAGTAGTAATCATTTTGTGAGATTGCTCCATATAGTCTGTGGGGTGATAAATCTGTAATTTGATTGTTACTGAAGATGGCAAAATGTCAAAACACATCTGGCAGACCAAACTAGCGAGGATAGGTGAAAATGATCACTAATGACAAATTCCAGTAATAATTTTGTTATCATATAAAACTAATATAGGTAGAAATATAAGAAGAAACTATTACAGAATTGTGTGGTGATTAGTGACTGTTAGTTGATAATTAGTCGGAGATCGATACAATCTGGTGTGTGTATATTTAGAAAAACATTTTCTTTGTTGTGTTAAAGTTGCGCTACTGATATCTTCAGGGTGTGGCATTCATAAAGATTATTTAAATGTAAAATGTTTATAGATCCCAAGCCCTGAATCAGATGATCTCAATAAAGATAGAAACGTTGGCACGATAAAGAAAATGTTTTTCTCATCAGCATCATACCAGACCACATCTCGCAATCTCCAAATAATTATTAATTAATGGTCACTTCATAAAATAAATTCAGTATTTCAAAATGCTTTGGATATCAGTCAATTTTCATTGCATTGCTATCTGTTCATATTAATACATACATGCAAGCCCAATAAATGTAAAACTGTTTGAAACTAATTTAACCGTAGAATCTCGATGATCAATTGATTTGGAATATGAATTTAACAGTTTGTTTTATTGAAACTCAAATCATGTGGGTTTATTGTATTATTGATATCAAATTGACAGTATAATTAATTTAAAATTGAATTGTCATCTTAATAAATTACATACTTATTGGATAGGAAATAGCTGAGGCAGGTATCTTAAACCGAGATTCTGGATCTTTTTATTTTCCTGTTACTGATTCTACATCAATTCTCTGCAACATTGCCTTGGTAAAGAGAGAAGTTTGTTTTAAACTTTGCAATGAATTATGCTTCGTTGCAGTTGGTGTTACATTTTTTTTAACAAAGGCTTTTAATTGTAAAATTACGTACATATTGTGTTTGAACTAATTTGTTTTGTGATTTGCAAAAAGATGTACAAGACTGAGTATGTGTGAAGAGTAAGTATTACTATTCAAAATAAATTTTGAGTTAACAAGGAACAGAACAAAATGCTCAGTTTGACGGATGGGCATACATACATATTTTAATAAAATAAAGCTTATCCTTTAAATACAAAATGTAGCTTTAGAAAACTGTATTATGTTATCTCCTATTCCCAAAACCTATTTATGACTTTTAGACATATGACTAAGTAGAATTTTTTTCTTTAAAACTAATGTATACCTAAATATGTTATATACCACATATTAACCAAGAAGTTTGAGCATGTATACTGACTACATTGTTGTTATACACTCCGGTTAGATTGTCTTTAATTTGCGTCCTGCACTATACTGTTACAGTCACCGATTGTGGTGTGGAAAATGAAAGCCCCAGAAAAGAAGCCACTTGTGCGACCTGAGAAGCCTGAAGAAGTAAAAGCCAAGGTGAGAAAAGGATCACAGAAAAAGGTCCAGAACCCCATTAAAGCACTGAGTGAATTCCAGAGTCCTGCTGAATCTGTTTAATATAATGAAATAATGAATTGTTATATTCAAGATGTACTGTTTCAGTTTTTTTTTTACTTAATTTTTTTAACATAAACAAATATGTTTATACACCCACTGCTTTTGCTTTATCGTTATCCTAATTTTAAATATTGATTTTTTTCAGTGGTACAAGATCTTTGATTTATTGTAATCACTTTTATACCACCAACATTTTTTATGAACTTTATTGTTGTAAATTTTACAGTGGCATTGTTTACTTTTAAATTTCAAGACACAAAATATGAATTGGCAACTTGTAAAAGAATAATTTCTGATTTCCAACTGCAAAACAAGTTACCAGACGTATTTGAATGGCATAATCAACTAACGTGTCTTCTTTTAATATACATGAAAAATCCACAAAACATTAGTATGCAAATGGGTTAATATCTGTCCGATTGGCATGCATGCATCTTTGTTTTCCACGATGAAAATGGCAACATGCCGAAGCATGACATATTTTTTTTTCACAATTATTTACTACTTTATTTCAAAAATCTATTTTATTTTATTTAGTAAATTAGGTTTGCATTGAACTTATAGTCAGTTTGTATTTATTTCTTAATGCATACTATATTTATATTTATATTTAATAGAGCATTTATAAATTTGTTAACATTTATTTCAAGCAATTGTATTGAATTAGAATAGATAAAATTTTGTTGAGTCGACATTGTTTTAATATCACCTCAGATTGTATCTTTAATGCATTATTAAAATTTGTTTTAAAAAAATTCATTTGGGTGTCAGCTGGTGTATATACAGTATTAATCAATTAGGTATTATATTCTTAATCATTATTTTCAGGGCATTTAAAGTTCCAGTCATGAATAGTATTACATTTATGAATTGTATCTAATGTGGTAGATATTCTAGATTTAATAAATCTCTATAGAAACACTTCTTTTCTTTGTAAACTGTGCCTTATCCTTTAGTAAAGTTATTATGAAGAAAGAACTTTATTTGCATAAGAAAATGCAACATAATAATAAATAAAAAGTTTTTAAAAATCATAAAGAAATTGAAAAAGTCTTCTCGTGCGGAGGAGTTGCACTGTGAACAATTATCAACCAAATCATCAATAAATCAGAAGAAAATAAATCAGGTCATGCCTAATCACCGCTTGAAATACCACTGTGTATGACAAGGGGACAATGTTAGATTATTATTATTATTATTTATTACATTTTTCACAGCAAGGATTTGTAAAGGTACTCCTGAATATTTTGATTTAAAAATATTTCCAAAAGGTCAAATAAAAAAATAATGTTAATGTAGACAAAGTGATAAAAATCTGTGACACTGCTTTGATTCCAAAAATACACCCTCCAAGCTTAAAAGTGTGAAACTGTGAATTACGTCCGTACGAGTTTAGTGCATGGATTCAGAACGACAGCTGTAACAAATATTTTTTTTTTTTTTTTTTTACTTCATTTATTTGTATCTACAACTGTACATGCATGATATACAACCAGCAGATTGGATTTTAGACTGTGTGTTTGGCAGTATGGGCGTTATAGAGAAAGCTACCCACTGGCAGCCGCTCTGGACTAATGAAATGATATTAATCATTTAAGAGGTCTCTTATCCATACTCTTTTCAGACGTTTACGTGGTAATTGTGGGGAATGGAGTGATTGTATTTGTGTGTTGGTGTGATTTTGTAATTTACTATGAAACCGTCTGTAATATGTTTTGATGGATGAAAAAACTGTTGGGATTTGAAGATCTCTGTGAAGTGTATTATTGTTTACATAAAATGGGGCAGAAACAATTAGTCTTAAAATTTTGGATTGAAAACTTTGTAATTTTTGAATATTGGAATACTTGGCCGATCCATATACTTGGCACCCATACATCCAAATTGGTTTGAGTAGGTATATGTATGTCGAAAGTTTTGATTTTAATGGTAATTTTGATTGTCTGTTGAGTAGGTAATAAAGAATTTTAAATCGTTTGTTCAGTGTCTGTTTTTTTAATCGTGTGTGTGGATTCCAAGTTAGTCTTCTATCAAATGTAAGTCCTAAATAGTTAACTTTGTCGGATTGTGGAATAGGTTCATTGTATAAGTATATGCTAGGGCAAGTCTCACGACGGAGTGTAAAGGTGATATGTTGTGACTTTGAGGGATTAAACTTTATTTTCCAAAGATTGCTCCATTTCTCAATTGTTGATATGTGGTTTTGTAACATGAGTGAAGCTTGTGTAGAAGAGAGATGGCTTGAACAAATATGTAAAGTTAAAAAAAGCTTTTTAAATGGTCAAGTTTCTTGTGTAGCAGAGAAATCTAGTGGATCTACGGATTATTTAAAATTATTCTTTTCGTTAAGTTTTGTCTAAGAGTAATAATAAAGTCAATATTACAATTGTGGCCATTTACTTTTATATTGTGAATGATCATTTTGAACCAGGACAAGGTATTAATCACTTAGACTGCAGAAATTTTAAGTAATGCATGTTTAGGCATCAAGTTAGAGGGTTATTGAATGCAGGGCTGCTGTTTTCGAACCCAGGATATTTATCCCGTACACGGTTTCAATGCCTGAACTGGCTGCCGTGTTGATGAATTAAAATTCAGATGAAAAAAAGTCAATATTTGGACATATGTGTAGTATTTGAATCTCAATAAAGATCGAAACGGCACAATAAAGAAAATATTTTTCTAAACACACACCAAACGGCATCTCTAAATAATCATTTGGAGGTGAATAAAGTAACTTTTTTTTAATAAAAGAGTTCAATAGAAAAAAATTATAGAAAAACATAGCAATTCTATTTATCATTTCTGATTTTTTTAAAAGTGTGTGGAGCTAAAGCTTGAAAACAGATAAATAGAAAATATAAATATTAGCTTAAAGTTACATTGTTTAATACTCATCCTTACCAAAAATCAATATTTTTCCATTCAATCAGGAAAAGCAAAGTCCTTATCGAAAAACCAGTCGTTTGACTGGTTGTGGTATAAATTGGTTTATTTTAAATTTCGGTATGCTTAGTGTTAAATATTGTGCTATTAATATCAATTAGACATTTTACTGTAAATGTTAAATTTCAATTTTTGTCTTGTAAAATTTTTAAATTTGTGTGTATTTAAAACCTTTATATTTTTAAAACACAAGTTTGTGTATTGCATAGATTATTAATAACCTTTATTAATTTCAAAATGTACCTTACATGATGGTGAAACTAGATATAAAAAATTTTAGCAGACTGAAAGTCACAAAATAGTATAAAAAAATCAAACCCCAAGGAGGGCTTCTGTTGCCATTACCATTTAATATTTTTATAAATGATTTAGCTAACTGTTTTAATTTTTGTGTGTTCAGGCTCTTAAAAATTACACTCAAAAATTTTTAAACCAATTAAACCTTCAGATGAACGTAATATGTTTCAGCAATAGGTCTCAAATTTAATCAATTGGTAAATTAGTGTGATCTGAATGATACCTTAATGATATATATATATATATATAATACTTAATGATATATAATAATCTAAATATTGATGTAGTAGAAGTATGTGATACTAAATTTATGACTTTACTAAGGGCCATGGTATAGTCTTTCTTTTGTTTTGTTGACACGATTGTAAGTAAAAATTTAAAATTGTTTGGCTTCTTAAAACGAAATAGAAAAGAATTTAGAAAATTTCATTGTGAGAGTGTTTTACTTATATTTAATAAAGCCTATTCCGGAATATAACTCAGCAGTTCAGTTTATTATACAAAACATGTCCAAAGAATATAAAGTGTACACAACAGATTCCTCAGGTAGTTGAAACTTGGCCTAAATTGGGAATCTGTTTCTTATAAAAACCTTCATTTTTTGATGACCATAACATTATGTTCCTATTAGCAAAACAAATCACATGGTCAACACTCCAATTCATAGAATATGCTTTGGGGCTAAAAATATTCAATTGGATCTATTTTATAATGAACAATGTCAACTACCTCTGTGATATCCGCTTGCCAGTGAGCTTGATAATTCATTCTCATAATTACATTTCAAACTAATGATTCAATATGATACACTGGCGATCTATGGTTAAAGATAATACACTTACAATGGAGAAAAGGTGTCACTTACTTATTGTTTTTGGTTTGTATATTATATTTTGTTTTTTCCAACTAATAAGAGTATATCGATTGGTTTAATTAAAATTAATACAATCTTTTTTTTTTTTAGTTTAGTTCCATATTTCATTCATTCCATCCATAATTCATTCCAAGTGACAGCATAAACATGTCTGCTGTATTTTAAATTTACGCGGTAAGACTGGTAAGGCTAAAGCGATTTATCGAGGCCTTGTATTCGTCTAGATATGAATAAATTTTTATTTCATAATAATATGAAATTAACCCTGTTAATGCTTCAAACGTCCAAACACATTTAGTGTTAAATTGTGGTGTTCGTGTGGATGGTCAAGAAGGCAAGCGTAAGCTGGAACATCACTACTGTTGACTGTGTGTGTACTGTAGAGCGTAGACTATACTATAGTAGAGAGTACTCTGCAGGCCCGCAGGGATATTATTTGTCGCTTTTTTCAATAGGTTTTCTTTCCCCAACGAATCCATCCTTTATAACGCGCTGAATCCATTGACAGGAATACGTTCTTCGTGAGGAGTTCAACATGAAGAAGAGCCGGATTGAGTACATTGATCCGTACGTGACAAAAAACAAGAGGTTTGTGACATTTATACTAATACTTTCCATCACCCAGAACAGTTACGTTCTACCACGAGGACCACACCATTACGCCGATTACCTACCATTTTAATAGTTTCTGTTTTAAAGATAATTGTCATTTACTTTCTTTGTTTAATTTAAATGTGAATTAATTTAGGCCGATTCTTCATTTTAACATAACCTACACATTGGAACAAAGTCTCAGGCAGAATTATAATTTCTAGGTTTTCCCTGGCTTATTAAACATTGAGCCAATGAACATACAGTTGTGATTTTATGCTAAATACAAAACGACTTGAAACATGTAGTGAAAGCAAACGCCCAGCGGCGTTCCTAATTTAAATCAGATTATTAATACATTTGAAAACAATAATTAATTATTTAACAGCAATAGATACGCGTTTAGGGTGGTATGGGGTTAGAGTGTGTCTTTTATGTCGTACCTATTGCACTCTACGAGGTAAAGATTTCTTCTTTTATTTGACAAAAACGGCAAAAGGGGTCTTGTAGAACACCCATTATGAAGAACTGTCTTCTCAGTGGTTAATGGCCCGTCAGGATACCTATCAACCTCCTACTTCCTTTCCTTGAGATAGAGAATAGCCATTTCAATTCTACTGGTTTGCTCTCCTTAACAAATTCCTTCGATTGCCTGTGACCGGGGGAGAGATTCCATTCCGTAAGAATTGTTTCATCCCCCAGTTTTTGATTCTCTCTTTTGCTGTGTTTACACAGTGAGGTAATACCGGTTGTGGCTCGATAAACGCAGCATTTTGGTTTTAACATTAGGGATGTCTGAGTGTGGATAGTTCAGTTCCAAACATACCTTGAAGCATTTGTTATTAACTGGAGGAATGGTTTGCTCTCTTTGTATTGTCAGACCTAAGATTGTTATGTAAATGAAATGGATGGTTTTATCGGCGAAGAGATGTGAGATTCAGTGTGAACATTTGATACCAAGTCTGTTTTTAATGTGTTGCCTGTATTTGCTTTTGCTCCAGGTATAAAGTACAGGGGCGTCGGTGGCCGCGAGGTTTCGTCTTTGACCCGGGCTCATCACTGTAAGGTCAAGGTCCCAGGTTCGAATCCAGCGGCCCTGCATTCGAACCCGACATACTTACAAATGGGCTTTTTTTTTTTTTTTTTTCTCTTCTTTCTTCAAAAACACTGACAGCCTGAGGGTTTATATGACCTCTGCTGTGCGGACCCTCGTTAAAAAAATAAAAAATAAATAAACTCTAGATATTGCAATAGTATTATAAATAATGTGTAGAGATTAGTGACCATTAATCGATAATTATTCAGATCACCATACCGCATCTCACGATATCTGAATAATTGTAAATAATTGTATTGTAAATGGTAATTGTTATAATTCTATTGTAAATTACGAAAGCTCTCCTTGGCCATTTCATTTGTCGCCGAGAATCAGATTACTTGATATTTGAAAAATGGTAAAAAAGAAGGGAAAATTCGAGAGGTGAGGTTGATATGGGAACTTGGTGTCCGAACGGATCGACGTCACAATAGCTCAAGTATCATAGCAGCGGTGTATCTAGCCAAAGGTCATGGGTTCGAATCCCACTTGTGACACTTAACTTTTAGATCTCAACCAACACCTTTCATAAAGATTAATTCATTGAAAAAGTTAATTCGCCAATTGGTCTATGAACTGTAATGGAGTATTGTAAATGTTTCTTGTTCTTCTCTGTTCCGTTGAGGCATTGTTAAGTGAATTGGTCTACTTGTGTGTGTGTATGTGTGTTGTGTGAATTTTACTCTCCATCTTTTACACCGATTGCTGACACTTTCACAAATTTTTATAGTACGTAATGGTTTCTTTACTGGTATCTTTTCTGATGATATGGTGGCATCATCAGAAAAAGTGCAATGTGGGTAGTTTTTAAAAGTGTGTTTGTTGAGAAATCAATTGAAAAGAAAAGGTGGAGAAAAGGCCACAGTACTTAGCATTGAGGTACTGTCACTCTAATGCCAAAAGACTGTGAATAGGCTTCTCCACACTGAATATCTTTGATTTGCAAGGTAAAGTTGTATTATGCAGTACAAGGAGTAATCTATGAGAGGCTTCAGTTGTATTTTTGTCCTCGGATGTAAATAATTCTGCTTCAGTTCATGGGAGACTATATCCTGAGAACAATTGAGATGGGTTAGGCAAAAATTATGCTTGGTGATGATTTGCATGCATTTGCTTTGGATTGTCTTATACATTGCCACAAAGTACAAATTCCCCTCCTCAAAGGAAGCTATCTGATGGTCAAGTTAAGAAGCTTTGTGTGTATTATGTTTTTGTTGTAGCTTTTGAAGTGCGCAAGTTTTGAAAAAAAAAAATTTATTTCAAAAACAATTTCGTATATTTATGGCGATACATTGGTGTGTAACTTGGTAGAAAATCCTTGGTTATATTATTCATCCTGGCTTCCTCAGGTTTTGTTTTAGCAAACTCTTCCGCTATCTGCTCAAAGTTTATTTAGCTGTATTGACAAATTTTCTCCCTTTACAATTATTTAAGAAGAAAAAAGAGGTAGAGCACAGATCAGAAGAAAGAGCGAGTTGGATCTTGTTGCCAAAAATTGTTTGTGTAAAGATTTATTCTCAACTATTGAATGGTTTTTGTACACATTTTTCATAATCATTCTTATAGTTAGTTCACATTCTGAAACATAAGGTCAGCTCTTGCCAAGCAATAGGATTCACCAGTGATGGCTTATATTTTTATGTACTTTTTTCTCTCTTCACTGAATCCAAGCATAAATAAATACATAAATTGTATATGCATCATTCTTAACAGATTGCTTCTCTATGAATCGTATTTCGTAATGTGTGTTTGGTTTTAGTCATTCCTCTGGCAGTAGTTCTTCTTCCTCGTCTTCTTCTTCTTCAACGAAATCATCTTCAGTTCAACCAAAACTCCAAACCAGCCGTAACCCTTTTACAGGGTTGCCTTTCACACCTCGGTAATATTACTTAGAATTATTAAAAATATTTGGTTTTTTAAAATTTGTTTAACAACAAGAATATTTCAGGTACCATGAATTCTACCGGAAGAGGATTCAATTGCCTGTCTTTGAGTACAGACAAACATTTATGAACTATCTTCATAAAAATCAGTGCATTGTGTTAGTTGGAGAGACAGGTTCAGGAAAAACAACTCAAATACCTCAATGGTACATATTTTTGGTAGTTGTGTTTTGATTTTTATTTACTTTGTTATTATTTTATTTATCCTTTCTCTGTAGGTGTGTAGAGTATTCAGTCTGTGTTGGCACAAAAGGTGTTGCATGTACACAGCCAAGAAGAGTGGCTGCCATGTCTGTGGCACAAAGAGTTTCTGAAGAAATGGATGTTTTACTTGGGCAGGAGGTCGGTTATAGCATTAGGTTTGAAGACTGCTCATCAGGAAAAACTGTGTTAAAGTATGCTTAAAATATAAACCAATGACTGGTTCAATATTTTCTAACTTTAAAATTCTTAGGTACATGACTGATGGTATGCTACTGAGGGAAGGGATGTCAGACCCGATGCTTGAAAACTATCAAGTAATTCTTCTTGATGAGGCCCACGAAAGGACTCTAGCCACTGACATTCTCATGGGAGTTCTGAAAGAGATAATTAAACAAAGGCCTGATCTGAAATTGGTTATAATGTCGGCTACGCTTGATGCAGGAAAATTCCAGGTATTTCAGTAATCTCATTTTTAGCGCATTGAACCCAAAATCATTGAACGCATTTTCTATCAAATGTAAGATATCTTGTTAAAAGTTTTGTAAGATAATTTAAACGGTCCAGAAAAAAATCAAAAGTTTGGAAAAATATAGTTGTGGTTGGAATGCTGGAATCTACTGAAGATGATGTATCAAGGTAAAATGAAATGGTACACAATGGCGCACTATACCCAAATACTTTGTTTTGAGGGACAACCTCTGGATTCAATGTTTCAAAGTTATAAAATTATATTTATTTGATTATATGTGTTTATATAGACGTGTGTGTGTTTTTAAGCAATATTTCGACAATGCACCTCTCATGAATGTTCCTGGTAGGACTCATCCTGTTGAAATTTATTACACTCCAGAGCCAGAGAGAGATTATCTAGAAGCAGCAATAAGGACTGTCATACAGATACACATGTGTGAGGAAATAGCGGGAGATGTTTTATTATTTTTGACAGGACAAGAGGTAAAGTATATAATATATTACTTCTTTGTATAATGTCACCAGGAGTGATAGACGTGGTTTCTCTGCTCCCAATGACATCATGGTTGGGGAGAGAGTGGAAAAAGGTTATACCATGTGTATGCGATACGGCCAATAGATTGGACCTCTACAGGAATTTGATATTTTTACAGAATGAGTCAGTAAGCTCATAGTTATTTCTGTACATTGGGTGATTTGGTTAATTGTGATAGGGTGGCAATGGTACAGGATTTAGAAACTTACAGAAATAATATCTACAAGTTTTGTTGGCTCTTTCTCTTTCTTAAACAATCTCAAATTCTCAGAGAAAGAATTATCTATCCTCTATATCATGTACGCCTCTGACATCTGGTACAATCTCTTTCTTCTCTTTCTTGCTTTGAATGCGAGTAGGAGCCGTGATCATATCACTGCTGACAACAGTGGGTAATGTTAAATCTTTATAAAAAGTTCCTACTTACAGTTAGTCGTTTTCAACGATCTGGATTTTGTATTGGTTGATTTCACACTATTGAGAGACGTGGTTGTAAATTCCTTCAACAGACAATGAGCTGTAATTAGAAATCCGAACATTGAAAACAACTAACTGTGAGTAGGAATTATGTTTTTATAAAGATGTAACAACATACTCACTCCACCATTTATCATTTCTCTAAGTAATGTTATGCGTAATTTAAATTAAAAATTATGCATTTTTATTACAAGTATTTTAAACTGTTTGAAAATGTATATGTAAATATTGTGGAATAATGGATTGGATTATTTTTTTTATTAAAGGAAATTGAAGAAGCGTGTAAAAGAATTAAAAGAGAGATTGATAACTTGGGACCTGAAGTGGGTGAACTGAAATGTATCCCACTTTACTCTACACTCCCACCTAACCTGCAACAAAGAATTTTTGAACCAGCACCACCTAACAAGCCTAATGGGGCTATTGGACGCAAAGTTGTTGTTTCTACCAATATTGCTGAAACTTCCCTCACCATTGATGGAGTTGTATTTGTGATAGACCCTGGTTTTGCAAAACAGAAAGTTTATAACCCTAGAATCAGGGTTGAATCTCTGCTGGTCTCACCAATCAGCAAAGCATCTGCACAGCAACGTGCTGGTCGAGCTGGTCGTACGAGACCTGGAAAATGTTTCAGGTAAATGAAAACATTTACGGACTTAAAAACAAAACAGTAATAATAATGGTAATAAATTATTTTAGACTTTATACTGAGAAAGCATATAAAAATGAAATGCAGGAAAACACTTATCCAGAAATCTTGAGGTCTAATTTAGGATCAGTTGTGCTTCAACTTAAAAAACTTGGGATTGATGACTTGGTCCACTTTGATTTTATGGATCCCCCTGGTATGTATATTTTCTCTATTTCTGTTACTTGCCTAATTTTTAATATCAAATTATTAATTATTCATGATGGGTTTACTATTTTATTGTGATGTTTTAAAGCAGTTTATTTTTGGAAAATTAAGTACATAAGTTGTATATATCATAATAAAAATTAGTTAAAACGTTATTTGTACAGAAAAATGCACTCAGCTTATCGAATGTCGATTAAGCACAATTGCATTTTTCTCCCCCTTAACCCAAGGTGACTTAAAGAGGGACCGAGGGTTGATAAGAGCAGATTCTGTGTACACTTTCTCGAAAGTATATCGGTAAAGCTACTACTTTTTAAATAAACCTTTTTTTTTTTTTAAAGTAAGGTCTCAACTTATTATTCATAATTTATATAAATGAAAACCATTAAATAAATAATAACTGGCCACCATATGAAATTCTAGTTTTACAATTTTTAAAATTTATTATAAACTTTTCAAAAATAAAATAGTAAAGTTGATTATTTTACTCTCTTTTAAGAATGTCTTAAAAATAATGATAAAATAAAAATATCAATAGAGGGGGATGAAAATAAAAATGAAAAGAATATATAAATTTTATGTAAAATATTAAATTTTATTTCATATTAGCAGACAATAATTATATTAGTTTAAATTTTATTAATAATCCTAGCTCCTGAGACATTAATGAGAGCGTTGGAACTTCTTAACTACTTGGCAGCCTTGGATGATGATGGAAACCTTACACATTTGGGTGCAGTAATGGCTGAATTTCCTTTGGATCCACAACTGGCCAAATTGCTCATAACCAGTTGCCAATTGAACTGCTCCAATGAAATACTGTCAATTACAGCAATGCTATCAGGTATAAATAATGCTGGAATCAGCATGACTGTGTTGTTCTGACAACATAGTTAAAAATTTTCTTCATTGTCTATTTTAATTGTTCTTCTGGTTTCACTATATTAAAAAAATCAGGTGAAATGAATACAAGCCACTAGATTGTGGCTTTACAGAATCTTGCTCCAACAAATCGTTCTTACTTAAAACTTGGCTCAATTAGTAATTTTTTGTTTTATGTAGCTTTTAAAAAATACAATTTAGGAATTTTTTATCAGTACTTTTAGTAAATGTTTTTTACTTGTTTAATATATATATGGGATACAAATAATAACTGTATTACAGAAAATTTACAATATTTTGCAAATCTTGCATTACCCTTATTGCCATACCAGTTTTATTAACACAAGGGTGTTAAACCAAATTGAATATTTCATAATCTGAAGTTAAAATAGGTTATTGAAAATTCTATTTCACTGGCAAATCAAGCAAAATCAAGATTAGAAAAATTTGTATTATTATTATTTTATTTTCTACATGCTTTATTTCAAGGCTTTATGAACACATATTTGCAAGAGAATGGTATGTTTGTAAATACCATATATTTTGTAAGGGGAGAGTTTCTAGGGATAGCAGTGGGAATTAAACTCATGATTGCTGGGTCTACAAGCCAGGAGTTTATTACACTAACCACTTGGCTACTGGGGCCCTTGTCCAATTAACTTAAAATTAAAAAATAAAGGATACATTTTAAAAAGTTAAGTTTTTGTTTATAGATAATTCTCATTTGTAACATTATGTTTCAATAGGAAAATTTTATTTATTTTATAAATAAAAAAGCTATAAGTAAAAAGTCATATAAATATTTGCTATTCATGTTTATTGTCTGATAAAAAATTTCCTATAATAGACATACTCATAAATGGTAGCATTAAAAATTAAAATATGAGCCAGGGTTGAGCAGGATTCTAAGTAGGTTAGGTTGTGTAGGTTCAATTGGGAAAACTAAATGTGCGGCATGGTGGTATTCCCACTCGCCTGTCCACTGTGTTTAGTCCCTCAGTGCTTCGTGAGGCCAAATGAAGCGAAGAAAGCAGCCGACGATGCAAAAATGAGATTTGCTCATATTGATGGTGACCACCTTACTCTGCTCAACGTGTACCACGCCTTTAAACAAAGTATGTGTTTTCTCTTTCTCCATTTCTTATCCAATATCTTAAATTAAATTTGTGTTTGCATTCAGATACCGAGGATCCACAATGGTGCTATGACAACTTTGTTAACTATAGGTCCCTCAAAAGTGGGGATAATGTGAGGCAGCAACTTGCAAGAATCATGGACAGATTTGGTCTGAAGAGAACTTCTACTGAATTCAATTCGAAGGATTACTATGTCAACATTAGGAAATCTTTAGTAACTGGTTTTTTTATGCAGGTCAGTATTTTTCATTTTTGTGTGGTATTTAGTGACTACTAAATAATCATTTTTCATTTTTATTCATCACCAGGTTTAGTATTCTTAGTTCCAAATTTCATTATTATTTTATATAGATATATCTGCTCTTCTGCTAATTTTGCAATTATAGTTAATTCACAACATAAGAAATTAAACTTGTATGATTCTGGATGAAGAGATAATTACTGTTTTCAGGTTGCACATTTAGAAAAAACAGGACACTACTTGACAATCAAAGACAATCAAGTTGTGCAATTGCATCCTTCAACTTGCCTTGATCATAAACCAGATTGGGTTGTTTACAATGAATTCGTACTCACAACCAAAAATTATATTCGAACAGTCACAGATGTAAAACGTGAGATCGGAAAACTTTTTTTAAAGAGGAAATTCTATAATTATGATTTTAATTATGATAATTTTACAGCTGAATGGCTTTTGAAGTTGGCGCCCCAGTATTATGACCTCCAGAATTTCCCACAGTGTGAGGCCAAGAGACAGCTAGAAGCACTGCAGAAGAGACTGGATTCCAGGCAGTACCAAGAGGAATTTTAAAGAACTGACAGTTTGGAAAACAGGATTTATTTTTATTTCTTAAGGACTTAGATACCTGAATCTTTCCTCAGCTTTAACGTTAGTTCACCTGTGTGAGAAATAATGTGCGGGATAAATGACAAACCTAAAAATTAATTTTTAATTTATAAGTATACAATTATATTTCACTTTGTTTGTAAAATGTTGTACAACTTTGATTTTTGTTATCATTCACCCAGGCACAGTAAGCTATTAAATGGTGTATAGTTGTTTGTTTCTCATAGTAATTCATCTATTTAATGTAATGTTTATTGGAAATTGTAACATTGAAATATATATATATTGAGACATGTACATGAAATAGTGGTTAAAACAATGATATTTATTTTAAATCATTCCAATACCAATTTTACACAAGGCCAGTCCCAATGTGAACACTTCCTTTCAACAAATGTATCAAATAAATGATTTATTCATTACATTTGGTTTTATCTTCTAATGAGATTATTAACCTCTGCGAATACAATACATCTAATACAGTTTTCTGACAACAATGTTCATATTCTTCAACAATAGAAACTGAAATAAAGTTTGTTTTCTTATGTTACTCTGATATTTAATCCAGAAATAACGATGCTGTGTATTGCGACCTTTCTGATATCCTGTGAACAAAATGTTACTCTTAAGTTGGTTAAAGCGAAAAAAATATTGCATACGTAGAGTGGGTTAAGACAAATTTAAAATTAATAGACATAAATGGGGGAAAAAATAGAACTCAAAAAGGGAATTAAACTAAAATTGAAGAGTTTTAAATGAATCTTATGGTCTCAGTTATTTTTTGGTATGATTTTCAAAAACAGCAATTTGATTGTATATATGAGGCAAAATAAGTACTTTTAATAAAGAACTTGTGTATCCTCGAAAATACCGTGTCATTATGGACTGTTTGGCAAAATTCGAAAGAACACTTACAATAATTTTAGGGTGAATTAAATTATCAAAATATTTTTTAAATTATATTTCTATATTAAAAAATTAATTTATATAAAAAGAAATTGTAGGACATTCCATGTGTATATTGATGATGGATATCAGTTGTCTGTTGGCAATTGAAAACAAACTGGATTGTTTGAATTTAATTAAAATATAAACTCAGTATATAAATTGATAAAATGCTGCATTTTGACACCCTTGGTATTTTTAAAAAAAATTCATAACAAGGGAAAAAGAGAGAGATAGAGTGAGAGAGTATACTATAAATTGAAATGGATCTGCTTTTGCTTTTAACAATTAGAACTTTTTGTAATATTCCTCTAAACTTCCATGTTTTGTTTGCTTCCTTGCAGACTAAAAAGTTTCTTTAATTTTCTTTAGTTTGTTCAGTAGGAAATCATTTAGACAAAGGACACCAGAACATATTGAAACAAAAAGAGCTTCTTACATTTTTTTTAGTAATGTATAACAATGTTCACTTACGGTTGATTTATTTCTCTTTTTCATTATTTTTATTATGTACAATAATTTAATATTGTATGTAAATGTACAAAATATATGTAAAATTTAAGTAAGATTGTTTAAAAATTCATTTTAACCCTTAATCCACTTCTGTTTTAGTGGTCAATTGACCAAATTACTTCTTTCAAATAATTATTCTTTTTATGTAAGGTCTTAGTTATAAAAAAAGTCAGTCACAAGTGGGATTTGAACCCATGACCTTCGGCTAAATATGGCTAAAAACGAGGTGAGGGGAGGTGGATTGATCTCAAATAAAGTTGTACTTAGTTCTACACATCCATACTTTTTTAAAATTTTTAATACTTTTTCATCGTGGTGATTGATGTACAGGGAATAAAGAAGACAAAAAATTACTTGGGATCATAATTAAATCTGGGTTTTCTAATAGGAGAAAGGTTTCTGGAGTTTGTGTACTGTGCCAATTTATGCCACATGCACTCCTCTTGCTAAATTGGAAGTAGACTTCCATATTTTCAGAGTGATAGAATTTTTTGAATAAGGGTCTTGAAATTTTTAAAGGGCACTAAAACAGTCATAAAAATGAAATTATTGCCAATTGTTTTTAATCCTAATTGCGTGGGCTTGGTTGTTTAGGGTGTAGGCACATTCTTTCATCACCTGGGGTATTCCTGTCTTTACTTGGGGCACTACAAGTTGGTTGTGCTTCTATTTTTTCCATTAGCAAAAAGGTTCCATCGAGAAACTAGATCTAAAAGTGCACAGGTTTAGGTAGTTCATAGCCAACTAAAGCATTACTCAGTACTTGTAATTCTCACCAACCTAGGCAACTGTTGGGAACACTGAGGAACATTTTTTTTCAACCACCACCAAGGGTCATGATTATCCCAATGTCTATCTCCTTATGGATGGCTGACCCAAACATACAGGACACGGGATATATTCTAGGATATTTACTTCTTTCATTTATTTATCCACTTATTTATTTTCCCCTTTTCCTTCCCTCCTTCTAATATATTTTATCACCCAAAAAAGGGTACAAGAGAAGGACGAACAGTATGAGAAGCTCACATTTTGTTGAGTAGATTTGCTGATTTAACTCATTACATATACTATCATGGTTATCGCCTAGTATTTCTTGGGTGTTTAAAGGCAAGGAGTGCAACAGTCTACAGTTCTATGTAATGTTTATGACGAAAGTAAATGTTACATGTGGTGATGTGATTGAATTCCACAAATTGGAGGTGCCTCTTCCACCATCAAATCATCCTTAGTCCTATGGCTCATAGGAATTCATGTCCAACTAGAGCCAGTATTTGTAATTCCGGTAAATGACCCTACAGTGCCCAATACTCAATCTTACAAGAACCACATCTTTACTTCAACTATTCAGGTCAAGTATCTGCAGTCCTTCATTTCCTGTTGTTTGTTTTCATGTATATTAGTCCAGACCTGTTTCCATCGATCCTTAACTTATTGTAATCTGCAGTTTGGGGACCCCTTTGGGAAGTTCCTGATTTGAAGGCCAATAATGGTTGCTTCTTTTGCAGCTTTGTCTGCCGAATGGTTTCCCTTATTATTTATATATCCGGGAACCCAGAAGAAATAAAGGCTCCTTCCTTGCAGTTGGAAGCTCCCAAGTGACTCCCAGTACCTCCTGCACATTGGGATCATCTGGATAGAGGTGTTCCAAGGCACATAAGGCCGAGTTGTATTGCTACTTTGCTAATATCTCATTAATGATAGGCATTAATACTAGACACTAGACAGTAGACAGTAGGGGTAGCCGGGTAGGTCCATTAATGATTAACCGCCCGTTTACAGACCCTGATGTGCGTAGACTCTCGGAAAAAATTGTTTGTAAAAGTTACTTTTTAACAGCCGATATAAAAACACCGGATTAAGATATGATACTGAGGTTTATCAAACAAGTAACAACCCCAGTTTATTATATTTTGATGAGGTAGTTTTTCAAACGTCCTCAAAAAATCATAAGATTTGAACAGACTTAACTTCGAAAAGATTTTTCAATTTTTTTTTTACTTTCTTTGTTGGAAAAATTGATAATTTATTACTTAAATTTGTTGTTGTAATTTTAAGAAACTAAAGGTTTAAACGAAATAGAGGAAAATTGATTTGTAATTGAAGAACGATCGAGTTAGCAGTGAACTGTGTATTTTCTCCGAGCAAGCGTGTCCTGCGCCTACCCATTTCTTTGTGCGGATCCCAGTGACGACCATTTAACCCGTACTGGGTCTGACTCGGGGAAAAAGTACTAAATATTAATCTGGTAAGTCTATTAGTGTTCTCAATTTTCGTTCGTTTTTAATTTAACATGATTAAACAATTACAATAATAAAGCAGCATCGCGTTGTAATACTTGTAATTTGGTATGAACGTTTCCTTAGTCGTTCACCACGTGGCTGTTGGCTTTATATAACCCTACTTATATTATTAATAAATTATTTTATATTATTATTACTTATTGTAAATTAATGTTTAAATTTTGATGTATAGCAGAGTTCCCGAGGAAAAGGCCAGATAATTTATTTCTTGGAAAAGAAAATTAACGCCCCTCAGTATTTGAACCGCAGCTTTATTGTATTTCGGTTTTGGTTTCCAGTTTTTAGCCATTAGAATTTTTCCGACCAAAATGGACGTGTAAAAGAGACAGATCACAATGAACATTCACTCCTTACGCTCCTTATTATACTGTTACGCCTTTCTGCTCGTATTTTTAATTTCTCCTGAAGTGTTCGGCATTGGAAATAGTTGTTGCTTAAAAACCTAATTATTGGTCGCAATTCCATAAACTGGGAAAAGTTCAACTTACTACACCAACTCAAACAACAGCTGAAAATCATGAAACTACTCCATGGCGTACAAAAAGATAAAATAGGATAAAACTATACAAATAGTTTAAAAAAAAAAATAAATTTTCTCTAATTGTAAGTGCTTAGAAGATCCAACGATAAAAATTCGTAAATATACAAATAAATAGCAGACCAAATACATCCGAATTTACTGATAACAAACCAACTACATTTTGCTCCTTTGTGAAAGGTTTTCACTAGTTGAAAGAATTTTTAACTTAAATACAAGGGATGTCAATGGTGAATATTCCCTCAGGCAAATTTTTCTCAGTTTGACTTCCTGTACCATGCATGTTTTGTAGATTTATCGACTAACTTATGCAGATAATGCTCTCTTGGTTGCTGTGGGTGATCACAACACTACTCAATGTATGCCTCAAACTCAGCTTATTGTGGTTATTTATATAATTACATTGGGCCTAAGAATTCGTTAAGACTTTCATTTGATGCTAATTTTATGAAATAAAGAGCCAGTACCGTGGAATGATTTGTGTGTGCATGTGGGCAATTTCAAAGAGATGACGATTTTAAAAACCAGGCAAGGTTTTTTTGGCAGTGTAACTTTTAGCTTCAAAATACCTTCTGGATAGAACTTTCAGATTTAATTTTCAATGAGCACATTGGTGATTTTCTAACAATTGCTAACTATGGTATTTCATTTAACCGGCTTTCTAAAATGATATTAAATGGATTTTGTAAACATTGATATTTTTGCTGTAAATAACTTCGTTTATTCTTACAAAATTGTGAAGTATGAAGTATAATTATGTATGACCCTAAAATCAGCCAAGGTTTCCAGAGACATGTGAAAGTTTTTATTAAATGTTATTAATAATTAATTGTTCGTCAAATCCACAATTCTATGGATGTGCAACAATATCTTAAAATTTACATCAATATAATATCAAAACAGTAGTCTCTCAATCAACAGGTTCGTAAAACTAGTTTATCCCTAAACCTACGTATTAGCCTTTAATTAAATTTTAATCTTTCTGAAATCAAATGTTCCTTTTTAGGTATTGTACAAAAATATGAAATAAATTACTGAGTATGATTTACATTTAGGTTATTCTAATGATAAATTGATATATAGAATTTGGAAAACTATGAGAAATGATTAATAAATTCGTGGGAAAAAAAGACAAGGACAATTTCATAAAATATACTCTTAATTCAAACCTTCATCAGATTAAAAGCATATTTTTTGGTGATGTACAGTTGATTTGAAAGCTATCAGACAAACTTGGCCTAACTATAGGCTGTTTTATTTATATAAATTGTTTTAATTATATAAATTCATTACAATATAAACCCCTGCCTGTGCAATGCATTCAGTTTGTGTATTTATGGTAAAAAAGTTAAATTTTTTATGTGAATTTCTTATTGAGGTGTACAGAGTGATGACTTGCTTGGTTGTGATCATTTCCTGTTTTCCTATTATGTTTAAACTGTTGTTATCCATAGTCATATAATAGACAGATCAAATGAACATTGGGTAGCATTTGATAATAAAGGAGAACCATTTTGTTGCAGTGAAATATGGTTAACAGACGGGTACCGTCTGTTCACTCTAAAACCTATGTAACTCCACGGCGACCTTATGAGAAAGCTCGCCTTGAGCAAGAGTTACGAATTATAGGGGATTATGGACTGAGGAACAAGCGTGAGGTGTGGAGAGTGAAATACACTTTGGCGAAAATCCGAAAAGCTGCTCGTGAACTTCTCACTCTTGATGAGAAAGATCCCAAGAGGCTTTTTGAAGGTCAGTTTACATATAAAGAAATATTGTTGTTTTTAAATGTGATCTATGATGGGATATTTTGCCAGAAAAGAATAATATGTTTTGTCACCTTTTTATACTTTCAATACTACATTTTTATAAATTTTCATAGGTCTGAAAATTACATAATACATCATTCTTATTTTGTTTTGATAGGATCATGGGTCCCCCCCCCAAAAAAAAAAAGGAGAAAAGAGAAAAAAGATAGTTAAATTTTAGAAAGTGATTACACTTGTGATTACATTTCTTATAAGATTGTGAGTGGTTGAGTGGAAATAATGTATTTTGTAATTATCCGACAATTTGGAAAATGAGCAAAATGTTCTGTAACATAGTATACAAAGATTAAAAAAATGATGAACCACAGTTATTTATTTTCTGGATAAAAAATTCTACCCCGCATCACTCTTTTGCTTGTATTGGAAGTAAAGTAACAGTAAAAATTTTGGTTTATACTTGTAGGCAATGCTTTGTTGAGGAGGTTGGTTCGTATTGGTGTCTTGGATGAAAGCAGGATGAAGCTTGATTATGTTCTTGGTCTCAAGATTGAAGATTTCTTAGAACGTCGTCTTCAAACTCAGGTAAATACAATTAAAATATTTGTTTATATTTACTGTTTACATGCCATAGTAAATTTGTTTTAAAGGAGTTATCTAGCTGTTATACTTTTAAATAGAAGTAAAACCTATTTCAAAATATTTAAAAATCTTCATTTAATATTAAACTTTTTCTGTATTAATTTCCATGTAAATGAGTGTGGCAATGAGTGCTCGGAAGTCAGAATGATACAAGCGGGCATGTCCCACAAGGGCATTCATTTTTGGACCAGTTCTGTTCATCATTTATACTGTTGATATACCAAAACATGCCAATGCCTTTGTCTATTCAGACAGTATTATAATTTTATCCTTTAATTCATATCCTATCTAAGCTATTCCCATCCTACAAGAAGAATACTTTGAACTTACTGAAGGTGTGCAAAATGTGGTGAAAGACTGAAAGAAAAACAAATACTCAAAGTGGGGGGAAGGGGGTTGCCCTTCATTTTCTTATGCTGCAAAATAAGAGACAACAGCTTAACAGAAAAGATTTACACAACTACAAAGACTAGATGTATTTACCACGACCATTTTGGACAAGTAGAGTGAAATGGGTGTTTTGCCAGTTGAGTAATAGATGGAAAAGTTAAAAAGGAAAACTTTTAACTGTTTTTGGAATAGGTTGAAATAAAAGTAAAACAAAAAACATTAACATGTTTGTTCGATGGTAGTGTGTGTGTGCGTGCGTGTGTGTATATAATTTGTAGAATTAACCAATTTAAAGGGTGGTGTTCAGTTGTTCCATTCTATTGACGGGTTGTTTTATTTATACTTATTTGCTATATAGTGATAGTTAAGTAATAATTTCACTACCTCAGTGGTTCTATTTTGCTTGCAATGGGTTAACCGAGAGCCAAAAATAAATTATCTAGAAAAAATTCCAGTTAGGTTCTGCCCTGCAAATTTTCAACGGAAGAGCATACTAAATGGTGAGAGATAAGGGGCAATCGTTTAACAATAAATATTTTGATGAATTATTTATTTTTTTTACTGGTTATTCATCCAGATACATTAGTGATGACGTTTTTCTTTATTTAAATGCATGCACTTTTGGGTTAATTCAGATAATGAACTCCTCTTTTACTTAATTTAGTAATTCAAATTATGAATCGCAATTTGCCATAAATGTAAATTTAATAAAGAGAAAAAAGTTACCACCTAGGTGTATGGATGAATAGAATCCAGTAAAGAGTTCTCCAAAAAAGCATCACCATTGTCCAAGGTTAAATATTTTGTTTATTGTTAGAAAGATTAAGATTACATGTCATAGCATAACAGCTAGGATTTTGAACGCCACAGGTAGTCCTTCGTTTGCAATAATTGTAACATATTATCTGAGGCGAAAAGTAATACCTGACATTGCTACACTAACATTTAGTATGAATTTTAGTGTATCTGATCATGGTTACATATTTATTTTTGAAAATAATGTTGATTGTTAAAACACAAACGTATTCTTTTTATATATAAGAACAAAAGTTTATGGTCATAAAAGGCTTTCATAACCTGGTAATATCTTATTGTAGTAGTAATAGTAATCTTATTACTGTTAATGGAACACTAAACATGTTTAAGTGAAAACAAGTGAAGACGGAAAGTGGGCAGATTAGTGTCATGTAAATTCATTTGTGATTAGATTCATGTAAATAAATTTAAAAAATGAAAGTGTATTGTTGGTTGTCTCGTATGGAAAGATAGGGTAATATAATTTTTTTTTTTTTTAATTATATATTTTTCAAATAAAAATTACAATGCAGTAGATCCTTAGTTTATGTTGTTTTGTTATTATATTGCTGAGTTTTACAGTTTCCTTGATGTTAAAAAATGTTGTTTTTCAGGTTTTTAAACTTGGTTTGGCCAAATCAATACATCATGCCAGAGTCCTTATCAGACAGAGGCATATTAGGTAATGCGATTCATTTTATTCTATTTTAAATTTATGATTAATTGGTTTGATAGTAGTGTTTTTGTATGCAATCAATTGAAACCAAATTAATGATACATTCTCAAACATAAGTTTGACATCAGACATAAGTATAAACACTACCATTAACTTGTTTTAATGAGGGTTGAAATTTTTTTAAACAATTCTTAAATATCACTAGTTATCATTATTGTTTATTCAATTAATTGGTCAAATGGACCATGAAAACTAGTGAATTACTATTTATTGTTTAAACTTGATTAATATATTAAAGTTAATTTAAGTCATTGTTAGATCCATCCACTATTTTCAGTTTCATTAAAATAGTGATTTATCAATTTTAAAGTAGGTACTTCAAAAGATTTACCTTTTAAAATGTTATTTATTGATAGATATTTCATAAAGGCCAATGAGGTCAATGTTTTACCATTACCTTATGCCTGAGAGAATTTTTGTTAAATCGAATTATGGACTAATCCGCAAACTGGATCATCGGATTTTGAAATTCTATGGTATAATTAAGCTATTTGGAAAACCTACCTTGGTTGTTAAGAGTAAATTATTTTTCCAACTATTATATAAAAATTTGCAAACTAATAACTTAAGGTAATTTTTTTAAGTGCATCCTTTTTACTGAAGTTAGTAGAACGTTAAATTTATCCATTTTGTAAATTCCAGGGTGCGCAAACAAGTGGTAAATATACCTAGCTTTATTGTCCGCTTGGACTCACAGAAGCATATCGACTTCTCTCTGAAATCTTCATTTGGCGGTGGTCGCCCAGGACGTGTTAAGAGGAAGAATGCTCGCAAAGGAACCACAGCAGCAGCAGCTGATGAAGATGAAGATTAAATCTTGTTTTATTTCCAATAAATAAAGCAGATTAAATTGTTCGTTTTTCATTGCTCATAATTGTTTAATTTTTTTTAAAATATATACGCATTTCCTTTTTCAAAATTATGATTTCAACTGTAAGTCAGTGGAATTGCTTCAACTTTTTTTCTTACTGCATTAGTCAGGATTCCTTGAGAGAGTCAGCTTTTTATTGTTCCCTTCAACAGGGACAGTGAAGGGAGCTTGCGTAAACCCCTTCTCCCACAAGAGGTTGTCGAGTGTCAAGTTCAGTTTGGTTAATTTATCAGGACATGCTCTGAAGTTTTTGTTCATTCTCATACACGGCATCTACATAAGCCATACTGCTAAATTTGAAACAGCTTGATGGAAAGAACTTTATGGAAATTCAGAAAAAATATACGAATGTATCGGAAAAATTATATTCAGGCACTGGAAATAAAATAAGAAAGGATGATTGAGGCTGACTGAAAACAGCAGTGGGAAGCCTGAGGAATTGTAACGACAGCTGATGGAAATTAGATTTGATCTGAAGAAACATACATAGGTAAATTTCTTTGAAACATTCTTAACAATGTGTAGAGATTAGTGACCGTTAACGGATAATTATTCAAATATCGTGAGATGCGGTCTGGTGTGATGTAGATATCGGAAAAACATGTTTTTCTGATACCTACATCACACCAGACCGCATCTCACGATATTTGAATAATTATTCTTAACAATTACAGCAATTAGGGTATGCTTGACAAAAATCAGATAATTTTGGCTTTATTGTTTAGATATATTATTTTCATAGGTATATTTGGTATATTTATCATCACAATACATGCTTCTAATTTTTTAAGTCAATTTGGTAAAAATAACATTGATTGATGTAATGGAAGACAGCAGAGTATTGTGTTTGTCATGCAACTCCTTTAAGAACAGCTTTTGTTTTGTACATTTCCTATAAAAAAATGTCAAGGTAGTCAAACTTGTATTGTTTTATAAAACTCGAGGTAATACTTACATCCATGGGCAAGGAAAATTGAAAACAACCAATTTTTAAAACAAACATTTGAAAATACATTAATTGTGCTTCTACTGCCAAACATCCATTGACTGTTTGATTCTCCCAATGCATTTTATACACTTTAACACAGGCTCCAAGGTGTAAGGGCATGCAAATTGTCGGTGGGTTCCTAACTAAAATTGAACTTCAAAATTTTTACAATTCCTTGCTATTCGTTACGATTACCTGAGAACGTTTTATCAATACTGTATCCATTTAAGGACACAGTCAGTTTCATCCCCAAACTTTTCCTTAACAGCTTAACTTTACCACAGGCTACAATTAATAAAATATAAGAAAACGTCTTTTTGTCTTTTAAAGGGACAATTTAATGTTACCATTCAGTTTGTAATACCAGGTATTGTAACCGGTTTGACAGCATTTCCACTCATCATTTAATGTCTTACAGGTGTTGCCATAATTTAAATTAAATGCATTGCTGAAAGCAGTAGATATTAAATTTGTTAATTAAAAACAAAACAATAGTTCATATTTGTTAATTGTTTATAATTACCTAGTCCCAAGAACAGCAATTGTTAATAGAACAAAAAATTTCCACATGTTTGCAGTAATAGTGGTGAGCAGCGACTAAATTCAGTTGTTGGTCGTTCAAATCAAACCAGTTTTAATAGTTATGTACTATCACCATGATAATACCAAAACTACTATAAATTTAACAATCTTATTTTGGTGGACTAATTTAGACATTCCTCCATAAAGATACTGTTGTGAATGTATTATTATTCTTAGTTCGACTATATGACTAAGAGATTAAAAGGTTGGCCAGAGAAAAATATAGCTATTAAGGTTGTTTTGCTTTTATTGCTTTTTTATTTGTGCTACTAATTTTTTGTAAATATTTAAAGTAGGGCGCTGGATTCTAAGCCTTATGTGATGAGTGCTTTGTAAATGCCTATTACAGCCACCAATGCCCCTTCTCTATTAATTTTGTTAGTGTCAATCAACATTACATTTCATGATTGTTGTGCCATATCACTAATTGCCTTGGTATTGATAATTTTCCAGTACAATTAAAAGGTACAGGGCGTCTGGGAGTCATTCAAGGTAGCTTCAGCTAGGTAGGTTCAATTGTCCCAGAATCACAAACTCCAAAAATGGCTGTTTTATTAAAACTCAAGTTATTTGAAAGCAAATTTCAACAACTGGCTTTAAAACATGATACCTTTTATTGGTTGAGGGGGGGGGTAAACTTTTGGAAGAAGGTGAAGGTCAAACCTTCAATTGTGAATGGCAAGTATATCACCCCGGAACCCTACCGAAGACAAGACACTATCATTTGCAAGGGGGAAAAATCATGGACTTGAGAGAAATGGAAAAAAAAAATGGATTCACATAATCAAGAGTGGTCCTTAACAGCCCAGATGAATGTGAAAGAGTCTGAACAAGACAAAAAAGCCAATGCATTGTGGAAACAGAGACATTTGGAAGGGGGGTGTCTTTCATGCTCTGAAGGAGTGCCAATCCAGAGGGGAGCCTTGAACATCCTAATATAGAATGTAGAAGATGATCCTACAAGATTATGTAGTGATTTTTATGCCTTCATTTAGGCTCTAACTCTTTGCTTACGCTGACTTGAGTATCTGAACACCTCGAGTGGCCTGTAAGAAGTCTGGACAATCCCCATAAAAATGGTACAGGTTCAGTCACAGTATACAAAAATATCAAGGTGTAATTTTTAAATTTTTTGTGGAGAGTAGAGCATCAGAGAGTAATATAACTATTCATTTAATATTTGTAAAAGTCTGTTTTTAAATATAGTTACATATCAGCAAAGATCACAGTAGACTACTAAAAATATGTTTGATAATAAATGTTTTCCATTTAAAAAATATTGTTTCACAGTCACATTCCTCTGGGTCCCAGGATATATATGTATAACCCTAAAAGATGCACAGTGGTCTTATATGGGAAAAGTGTATTTATTACGTTAATAATTAATTGCACTAGTTTAAGTACTCGCTTGAAAACTGCTTTTAATTTTTAGTGTTCACATTCGTCGTGAGGATGGATCATTGTCTTGTGGGTGGAATATTCTCTTGGATCTTCTCAAATAAATTTCCAATGGAACTAAGCTTCCGGACTCAGGCAGCTGATCTCATGTTCTATCCATCTTCTCTACTAATTTTAACTCTCACCTCTCTTGTCAGGACAGTTGTAACTGTCACCACACAGATAGTTTTTTTCTCTTTTGTTTATTCCTTGAGAACAAATTTTTAGTCTTGTTTTGTTTGTTTATAAAAAATTTATAAACCATCTTTTGCACATGGTTGGTAACCATTGCTGTTATGTGCAATTTTTTCCTCTTTTGTTTATCTAATAAAGTACTTTTTAATCCATTCATCCCATTGAGCACATGTGGGATGTGTTGCAAAGAAGGCTTTTCAAGTGCCATCCACACAGGCTGCTGACCTGTAACAACTGAGTGAATTGTTATGTCTGTAGAATGAAATTCCTTATGAAATTAATGACAACCTTATTAACACTATGTCTAAGAGGTGTACAGAAGTTTTACATAAACAGAGTACATATATTCAGTATTAAATGTAAAAAAAAAGATTGTGTCCAACAAACAAAATTGTGAAATTAAACGTTTTATTTTTCAAAATCCCTTGATTAAATTTTCCTTCAATAAAAAACAAAAATTTTGAATAAATTTTAACGGGATTTATAATAATAAAAATAAAAATGCTGGGGAGAGATACTACAAAACTGGCAATATCCCTGTTCATTTTTCAACAAAACGTCTCTCACCTTTGCTATTGTGGGTCTAGTGATTAGCTATAGTAAGAATAGAGTAACCTTTTGTTTTTAAGAACCAAACAAAAGTGCAAATTATTTTTATTGATTTGATGTACAATTTCCTCAATCACCACTATGCCCATGGATGTTATTATTATTGCAAAATTCAATAAATCTCTTCCCTTTATTGTTAATCATGATATCTCTTGATACTATTTTTAAACCGAAATTATCAACAATAGGAAATTCATTTTCCTTGTGACTATCCAGTCAGCCTGACAAGGGCAACTGTTGCTGTGCAGCACTCCCTTGGAGAATTACTCCCTTGTCACATCTTGACTAAATGTTTAATGTGTTGGTCTTTTCTTATTATCAAATACAAGCCCCTTTTTTATTGTACCGAGTAAAAGTTTTGCTTTGAATTTGCAGAAGTTCATCCTGTCCCTTGACTTCATCTTAAGAGTTCTTTTAAGTAACTCGTATCCTATCTGGGATAGAATATTTCTTTGTTTCCACATTTCTTGAGTACTCATGTCCTTTTTTCCAGTTTGTTCCCCTAGGGGCACTGTTTTGTTCGAGTACTATCCACTTTTTATTATTTCCAAGGAGTGAAACTAGTAGAGGGCTATTTATGTTAAAAGTCTTTCCTAAACATTCAAATGAGACTTTTCTCTCAACTTTCAGAACTTCATAACAATTTTTTACCAATTTAAGTCATCTTGACTGTTAAATGCAGTTTCATGAGAAGGTTGTTTTTCATATTACTCACTTTATATGTGATTAGTTTCTTCAACATTGGGCATTTGTTTCTTGAGAGAGGTTTTCTTATTCCAAACTACTTTAATTTCTCAACGATTTTCTGAGTATGCTCTTCTGTTTCTAGTATAGTTGGGGACGTTAAAATAATACAAAACGACTCGACCATAGCACACCTGCATAAATTACTTTGAAAATTTTTCAGTGAAATTTATGAATAACAAAGCTGCAATAAGGAAAGTAAGTCAATAGTACTCTGTAAGAAAAACCAAAGTGATCAGTCACATAATTACAAAACTAGACATGTTCCCTGTCAGTGCAAGCAGTTAATTTCATGGAGTGTTTGTATTATTAAAATAATTTGTTTGTTTATTATTGTGGGTGAAGTTGGGTTTTAAGTAAATAAGACTAGAAGTAACATCATGAATTTATTACAATTAGTCATCTAGAAAAATAATACAAAAAGTCGATTTTATAGATCAGTATTGAGGTATCAAGTTGTTGGTTAACAATAAATAATACAGCAAATATTGAAATAAGTCATCCAAAAAATTTAACAATTATAAATGCATTGGGCCATTGTATTTATACGAAGGTGAACACAGTGCATACAACAAGAACATTTTACAAGAGCAAGCTTACGTTCTTGTATATTGTTTATGTAGATGCTCTTAGGCTATAATATATCTTCTCAGTCAGATGACTGAAACACATGAAAAGCCGATTTTACACCTTTGGTAAAATCTGTATTTATGTAATTGACAAAAATTTATATCTAATCAGACTAATATATAAATGGAAGATAATAATTTAATAACAAATTATCAATAAATAAAAATAAATAATTACATTGTGGTTGTATACCTTGTAAATAATGCAAATTTTCACCAGTGCTCTTTTTTGCTATAAGAAAACATTTTTTGAAGTTCATTTATAGTAAGAGTACGAATAAAGATGACAAATGGCATATTTTATATTAAAAAAACAATTGGTTAAAATTGGGATATTGTACAATTTTTATCCTAATATTTAAAAAAAATCTGTATCATTATAGCACACAGTGATATTTTGATAAACCACACAGATACCAGTGATTAAATTAATCAACGTGCAATATGTGTCCACGTTCCAAAATTGTTTTTGTAACAAACAATTTACATAACGTCTAAATTGAACAAAAATTTTCATTTGCCTGTACAATATTCACATTATTTTTACATATTTATTGTTTTAAATTTTTACAAATTTTATGACTAGCTTCATGCATCACTTTAAGGGGGTAATTAAAAAATAATCATAATAGGAAACAAATTGCAAATTTTGTTTAAAAAAATGCAGTTTTTTACATGTTTAGGTTTAGCTTAAATCATAAATTATCAGTCTTTCTTTGGTATCTTTTGTTGTACAGCAGGGCAGAAAAACGGGAGTAAAATTTGAACACCGCATGGTGATTGAGTCATTAGAAGAAAAGAAAAAAAAAGAAGAAGGAAAAACCAGCTGTACCTTGAAGCAAAAATAAAGATATATATTGTCAGTCCATTTATCAGTCGTCTACTGAAAAACAATTAAACATTCTTATGGAGGAGGAAATGCAGGAGTGAACACATTGAAAAGGACTGCAAATATGGTGCAAGCTGTGTATACACCGAGAGCAACCCACCAGATCAATTGTTCATGCAGCCTCTGCTCAAAGTTCTTTAGGACAAGGAGCCCAATTGTCAAACCAGCCAATGCTCCTGTCAGGTGGGCAACGTAGGAAACAGGTGGTCCCACTGTCTCTGTGTATCGGTCGTACACTGCAAAACCTACATCAGCACTTGCTGCAACAAAGTTAAGTTTTTGTAAAATTATTAAATTCACTAGTTTCATGGTCCGCTTGACCAATTAGTGTATTAGAATTGATTAAGGTTTTTAGTTGAGATAAAAAAAGTCATTGTCACGAGTGGGATTCGAATCCATGATCTTCAGCTAAATACCACTTGAGCTATCATGACATCGATCCATTCAGACACTAACTTACCATCTCAACCACACCTTTTGAATTTTTCTTCGTTTTGCCATTTTTCAATGTAAAAGTTGTAAAATGTGTAAATATAAAAAATGAGTTTTTAAGCACTAGTTTGCATTTTAATAATTTCAAATACATTCATCTGTTTTAGTATATATTAATTTTTAGGTAAATAATTTTGAGGCACTAGTGGGACTCGAACCCACTAGATCCAGATTGATACCTTGCTACTCTAGTATATAAGCGTATAAGATAAGAATTTAAAAAAAGTAAAATAAATAATCCAAAATTTGCCCTTTCAATCAAAATTGATGTTCTATTCTTAAAAGTGTACATACCAACAGTGAATATGCCGACAAGACGTACAATACCAAACTCCATATTGTTATAATTCTGAAAGCATAACAGCATTTAAAACTTTAATATTAATATGTAAATAAAGTGTACATACTAGAAGAACATTGGCTAAATGAGCTGCCAAAAGAGCGTAAACTCCTCCAGAGGCACCAACAAGACACACATCCGTGTCAAACACTGACGTTCCCAAAGATCCTGTTACGAATAAATTAAAAAAAAAAAAATGAAATTTTTGTTTTAGCAATTTACAATGTTTTATTCCATACCGGCGAGAACACCAGCCATGTAAACTGTGCCAATTCTTAAGGAACCGTGTACCATTTCCAGAGGCAATCCAACCACAACCTGTACCAGAAGGTTGAAGAGAAGGTGAAGCCATCTGCAACAAAACTTCAATTAATGTTTTGTTTATATCATGTATCTAGTTAATGATTGAATTAGTGATCTAGTTAATATTAAATTTATTGGTAACCAATTACATAATTAAAATTGTGTATTATATTTTATTTGTTGAAAAAAAGTGACATTTTAATATTTTAAATGTGACATGAATTTCCAATTGATTTTAAACGAACCGAGTTTACATAGGAAATTCTGTAGTTCTTGGCAAAAAAATTGATTCTTCAGTACTGTTAGAGTTACCAAAAATTGGACATATGATTATCATCACCAATTTAACAATATCAAGATGTGAAAGTTGATGTATAAAATTCTCACCCAGCGTGTAGAACCATATAAAAGAAGAACCTCCATATTTCAAGTCTTTTATCTGGCCGATAGATGAAAACGCTGTCAATTGGCACTGGTCCGGCTGGATTCATCTCTCCTGTCGCCACTGTATAGTATGTGAAGAATCCAAGCTGAAAATGAAGTTTATAAGCTCAAGAAAACTAGAAAAATCTGTTGATTAACCTTAATTATTGATTAAATAATTTTGAATATTTCACTTTTTTTTGTAGGTTTAAATGAAAATAGGCATGTGTAGACAGTTGAGTGATCAACTGCTGGTTCAGTTTAATACTACTATACAATCTTTTTGATCGTACATAGATGCAAAACTATATACAACTTTCTCATCCTAGGGAATTTAATCGGCTCACTCATAAGTGGCTTAATTGTGTGACTATACGCATTCATTTTAGATCTGTGTATCAATCCATCAAGATCAGTTTTTTTGCTTACAATATCACTTTTGGTGCAGAAAGATGCCAATTGTGAATCTCTACTTACAAAATGGTTTGAGCATTCCTTGTCGACAACTGAAGTATTTATTTGAATATTTTACTTGCGATATATAAAATAGAATACAATTTTATTTGCTTTGAAATTTACTTAATAGTTTTATAACATCAGAGTTGCACATTGTAATTCAATATTTTCTTTGGTGACTGAACAGCCTGCTCTGTTTAAACATTTTTTTTCCAAAAGGTAGATTGGGCCTCATCCCCTATCTACCTTTTGTTAAGAAAAGTATTGTAATTTAATAGACTCAAAGACCAAAACAAGACACATAAAATTGTGCATTTTTATTGTTGTATTGATTACTAAATTTTAATGTAAACCATTAATGTGATCAGAAATTCATGAGTTTTAATTAAAAATAAATAAATAAAACATTAAAAAAATAAAGGCTACAATGAACTGATTACAATTGAAGTTACTCCACTAAATTCCAGGAATTCTTTATGGAATAGAGTCCTATCCTCTCACTCCCTCTCCCCCTCTCGCTCCCTCCCGCACCCTCACACTCTCTCTCACTCCCTCCTTCCCTCTCTCACTCCCTCTCCCTCCCTCCCTCGCTCCCACCCTCTCTCCCTCCCTCTGGACCAAACAAACATTGCTGTGGTCCCTCTTTTTATTATTTAAAAATTATGAATTTATAGGATACTCTGATCACCGTAAGTCTCACTTTTGGAACCGTCCTTCTCGTTTTCATTTTCATTGAGCATGTATCTAGACAACCATAAATCTCTCAAATGTAATGATATAAATTCACTCAGTCCAGGTTACGCGTATCGTTATTATGAGGGAGGGAATAATTCTTTTTACAGCCCTATTTCTGGTTCAGACCCCGTCCGGTCTAACAACTATCGACCGGCTATAAATTTTTAAGGTTTCCTTTAATTATCCGAAGTCGCTGGCCTCCACCCGAAATTACTGCCCCTGAATACTTGTTTTTAGATATACCCCGACTGGCATAAGAAGAGGCATCACTCCAATTATGTAACCTTCTCGCAGTAATAATTATTACCGATCAATCACCTTTGTAGGTCTTGACGGCGAAAAAACCGACATGGACGACTGAATTGCTGATAGAAATTCCTCAAGAAGATTTGTTATGTCTTTCAAGTAACGGTGTATTATCGCTAAAACTACCTTAGGCTAGCTGAGAACTAGCTAAGACTGGGAAAAATTCAGCAGAAGATAATGTACACAATAGTAGGTCTGCGATTCGGCCGATGAACCTAAGTTTATGCTGGGTGTGTTTGTATTAAATTGAGAATTTTGCGTTTGCAATTTGTGAGTAATCAACAATTTATTATTATTACACAATTATTACCGTTGACTATGGTTCATGTTCAAAGAATAGCAGTTCAAAAAAGTGCAATAGCACGTTATGATAGAATAAACACGAGTACAAAGTTGATTTTTCACTGTCTGCAAATATCCATTTGACTATAATTGCACTTTTAAAGCCTTTGCTTTGTTAATTTTAACATAAGCATAAATAATTATATCGCTTTGTCTTTTGTTTGAACCCTTTAAAACCGTGTATTCCACCTGTTCTGACATGGAAAAGATTTTATATTTCTTGGAAAACATATCTGATAACATCCTGAGCTATTCTTTACAAACAAGCACAGTCGACAAATGTGCTCCATTGGGTTTTAATCTGGACTTCGAGCTGGCCACACCAAGCTCTATTCAACCCCGTTCAGGTAGTCAACGGCAATACGTACTCTACGGGACCTGGCATTATTCTGCATTAGTAAGAGTCTCTCACCGATGTGCAGGGAGGGGGGGGGGCAAATGGCACTTCGAATATCTTGTAAGTACCTCTGTGAAGTTCCTGAAGATATTCCTCGTACAACATCCAATTCGGTGCGAGCTTCCGAGGAAATGCCACCTGAGGAACCATACAGCACGGTTATTTTTTATGAATACCTTTCTCATAAGTTTCCATATGAAAATACGCTTATCTGAAGATTAGAGGCCAACGCTCAACTCATGAGAAACCCAAAGGGCTTGAACCAACTACCATACCAACCCATTTGAAAACCAATGGGATTTGGAGCGAGCAGAAGACCGCGCTGACCAGGATTCTCGAACCAAATTTCGACTTCATCGCTCTGTCCACACAATATCCCATAATAAGCAACTTAAAATTTTCAACGTTGTGTCCAACTTCTTCATTCACGATTACTCTCGATCAAGGCATGGCAATGAAGGAAAAAGGAATTTCAGTTGGTACTGCCAAGCTTTCGACCTACTTTAAAGCCATCATCAGGCAAAACAATTTTAAATATGTCTACAGATTGACATAGACTGACAGGCCCGCGAATTCCATCCAATTGACTTCTTTTTTCATTTTCTCGATAAGAAATTTTTGTTTTTCATTTTCTGCTCTTAATTTGTCTCAATGTTTTTATCAATATCTATTTGTTTATGCTATGTTTTAAATTGGAAATATCAATTAGAGGTAAACACACTTAATCCTTAATCCAAAACAAGGATAAGGGTTTTTCAATGTTTACTTTTTACGGAATTTAAAATGTTTATTCAGTTTCATCTGAATTCTGAAGCCATAAACTGTTTAGTTTTTATATTTGTTTTCGTAAATTAAATTGTTAAGTTTAAAAATGCCACTTAATGCTGAGGATGTTGCGTGTGGTGTGGCACGCATTGATGATGGACGTTCCATCAGGTATTCCCTACGAAACTGGGTCGTACCGTAGAAGGCCCAGTTCTGGATGCTCTAGGGTAACAGACCCACAGGATGACCGGTTTTTGTGTTTGAGAATTTTGAGAAACCGGCACTTTACTGTTGTTCAAGCAATTTATCAGCTCCAGGAAGTTCAACGTGTCCAAATTTCTGGACGCACTGCTGGAAGAACATCGTCAGTATGGACAAAGAAGGCTACAATTAACCAAAATCCACAGATGCTCCCACGCGCTCGAGAACAAAGCCATTGGACTTTGGACGACTGGTCTTTTGTACATTTTACATATGAGTGTAGATTTGCTCAACGATCTCCAGATGGGCGTGAAAGAGCTCAGTGATGGTGTGGGCGGGAATTTCAATGGAGAGTTGCACAACGCACAAAGTTGGTTGTTGTTCCCGGACGATCTTTGTCAGCCACTCGCTGTATGTATGAAATTGTGGAACATCGATATGCTCGATAAAATCAGCGACAATCCTGTTCTAAGGCAAGATAATGCCCGTCCACATGGCGCTCGCATAGTACAAACGTATCTTCAACAGCTTAACATTAGGGTCTTAGCTTGACCCGTTCTCCAGACTTGAACCCCATCGAACATTTATGAGATAAGCTCAAAAGAAGAATAGGCTAACCTCCAGCACAGAGAAATTACCAAACTGTTAGAAAGTATGCCGAGGCGTCTTCGAGATGTAATGAAAGCAAGAGGAGGAATATGCCTGACTGAAATGTTTTTTACAAACCTAAAACAAAATTAAAACAAAGTTTATCTGACCGTCTGAATCCTCAGGAATTTACATTTTTTATGTTTTTTGATAAAGACTCAATTATTAAAATTTGATGAATATATAAAAATATATACAATTCAAGTTATATTACAATGTTTTGTCAGTCTATGTGTTTAAATGTTTTACAGGCGATCTCAAATTCCACTCAGTTCTGATGTCAAGTATGAAACAAATAATCATTTAAGCCTTACAACTTAAATATTTCAATCTGTAAACATATTTAAGATTGTTTTGCCCTGATGATAACGTTAAAATCGGTCGCAAGCTTTGCTTACTGCTAGCAGTTGTAGTAACAACTGAATCTGCTTTTTAATTCAAGAGCATATCCAGTGTGTCCGTTAACTTAAAATTTCACTACAAAGAATTGTAAAAGATGTGTTGTACTTCAAATTAAAATTTCCGGGATCCGACTAATTACCTCATATGTGGAATATAACTTAGAGCCGCTTGATAAACGGAAAATATAAAAGGGGCGGGGAGAGTGCTATGGCACGCTTGGGACGTCGGAGTTCAATTATTCCTCACCCCCTCACGCAATATGGGACAGGCGTAGCTTCTTACCTAATTTTACCCCCTAAAGGCACAAGTTTTCCAAACACCATATGTGATCCTCCCCGGAACTTAATTTTCTTCCCTTTTCTGCGGCAACACATGCCGGGGAGGTGAAACAACACACCCCACATTGGGCAACGAGCGCTACTTCTGGTTAATGATTGAAAACCACATCTGGAAACGTAGGCCGCAGACAGAGAAATCAGCTCTTTTTATTAGCTTGCAAATAGCAACTAAAAGCAGTTTATTTATTATTAACCCTGACAATTATCTAGTTATATGAAAAAACTTTAGAAATGATGATAGTCACAGCACATTAGATAGATCGAGACATTTTAATTCCCATATTTTTAATCTTTAGCAAAATCTTCGAGTTTGGGTCCAACAGCCACGGAAATACGGAAGAACAGAAGAGGTGTGTGTTCTCTGTACATATAACAATCGATTGTGTGCGGAAGCTAAATTTAACGAATATTTTCTAATTTTATAAAATGGTTAGGGATGGTTAGGAAATAAAATTTAAATGTTTCAAGAACTATAGACCAGTGTTTTTTCAAATCTAAAAAATTATGCATGACAAAATACGTTTTGTTACTTTTACTGGTACAACATGCAACAACACTGAGCAAACGTACAAGGTGTTCACTGTCCTATGCAAAATCAGATAGAGCATACATGCAGGGATTTAGCAACTTATCGATTCATACAAGGAACAGTATCTTTTCACTTTATTATGCTAATAAAACGTAAAATATCCATTTTGTTTATTATAAGGAAGGATTACTGCGACGTTAATGCAGGTAAATATTTCGCATAGTTATTACACATAAATGTAATCCATTATAAAACAATCCCCCTATCTGTTGTATTTACTAAATTTATATTTGTTATAAATGTATATAACGTACAAAAATTAATGTTTGAGTTAAGCACAACTGAACGGGCTTTTACTGTATCTGATTTAAATAACGTCTTTCTACGAATAGTACAAAAGGGATCATTCTCTCTCGATTTAAAGAATAAGACATAGAAGGCTGGCAAATGGCTTTTTGGTCCGAGGCCCGCATGCTGGGCATGTAGGGAAAGGTTGCTCCCGGTTCAACTTCACAGACAGGTATCACTTCTTGGCTCCGTATTGAGAGCGAGTAGGATACCAGCCGACATGAGAATTGTGATTATGGAAGCCGAGTCTTTGGGTCTCTCGTTCGGATTTTTAAAGGAAACCAAGGTGCTCCTCTATATATAAAATTAGTCGTTATGATGGATGTAGGTTAAGTGTTTCGCAAGATTGCATTTCTGAGCGAGAATATGGAGAGTGAGGGGGACGAAGACGGAATATTTACAAACCCCATCGAATGACTTGTTACATAGTGTGTGTAAAGAAATGATCATGGAGGAATTTCGGGTATAGTATGAGGAACATCACTAGCCTACTTTAGGAAAGGTATGTAAATTAGAAAGAATGTTTTTATTGTGTGTGTTTAGGTTAAAAACTATGAGTTAAAGCCTCAAATAACGTAAATATTGATAGCCCCTAAAACCTAACTTTGATGGCGGAGCGGATTAGATCGAGGGTCTCAACCAACTGACAACCACACAGTATGTCATAAATGTTTTATTTATATTTTTATATTTATATTATTTTTTTACTGAAAATAAAAATTATTGTGAGATGTTGTTGACAGGGATGTAGAACGGAGGTAGGAGACCCAAATGATCATTATATATTATTGATTGTTCAAGATCCTTATTTTACAGAAGACGAGAAGTAACTTTCATTTAAAGATAAACTAAACTTAATAAAAGAAACTTGCAAAATGGAATGGCCATGGTAGTGTGACGTCTAGGGTACCTACTTATAAATATATAGCTGATAAAAACTTAGGTACATGTTCTGAAGAGAGAAAAGTAACATTTTTAGGAAATCAAATATAATAGGTATCAGTTTTACATAATAGAAAAAAAGCAAGTCATGCCGTCAATAAATGTTTTTCTCCGGTACAGTACTTGAACGAAAAGTGAACAGGTTCATGTCCCCACGAGGAAATAGGTAAGGCATGGTTAAATTTAAAATTCGTTAGAACTGGGAAAGGGACCTCAACCGACCCGGGACGGTGCCTTCTGCTATTTTCGTCCGTTTAACGTGGTTGGTTACCTTTCCATGTTTGGGAACAAGTTTCAGAAAACCCTCCATTTTAGACAGTGTGTGTTGGGCCAAAGTGAGATTAACCAAGTAAAACGGATTGAAAATTTATTTTTAATTGTTTCTTCACATTTGGGTTTTTTCTCTAATATAACGTACAAAAAAAAGGAATAATTGATTACTTCGTGATGTCTAGGGTAATGTCTAAAAATTAGCGTCATGATGAGGCTTGGTAAATATAAGTTTGTTGTAAAAGCAACAATGATCAAATTGTTTATATTTAGCATGTATTTTACGTAAAAACATAAAACGATATCAATACCCGTTTGCCTATCGACCAAGTTTTTGTTGGATAACATTCTACGTCCGTTTTGGAGGCCCTTAGGGTGGGTGAATACGGCTTCAGCGGCACGCTTTGACAATGGGGTTATCGAATTACAGGACGCGAGACTTCCTTGCCTCGTGCTCCGTGTCAACTGCCATAAATTTTATTTATGTACTGCTCATGTTGAAAAATAAAACTTTACGGTATGAAAACAAATTCCATTCAGCTCGAAACGCACTTGATTCTTTCTGAAAAACGGCAAACGCCTAGTTGCCTGAAAAGCGATAACCAGCGTGTGGACGTACATTACATTGACGCACATACTAAAACGGTTAATTAATTTTTCCTCCCACACGCAGTTTTCTCAAAAGAAAATCTCCAACTAGTCAAGAGATGATATTTCCTTAAGGATATTAGTCATTGGGTCTCGCATACACTATTAACTTACACAGTTCTATTATAAAATATAATTTTATCTTTTCGTATTATTTTGCTTCTAGATTATTTAAATTCATACATAAAACTTTACCGACCTTTATTGTTATAAATTCATAAATAGTAAGAACACACAAAATATTAGAATAAACAAACGAAGTTTGATTCCAATGAGATAGAAATATCTGTTTTCAAACTAAGTAATTACCAAATTATTGGTACATTAGTGAGAGTAAAAAGACCGTCTACCTCGACCAGCGTGATGAAAAGAATAAACAATGGCGGGGGGCAGCAAGTGTAGTGATCAGCGTAGTACTTCTTGTCCCTTTCTTCCGTCAGGAATTCATCCGCTATTATCTGGACCATCCTGTAAAAGCATTAGATTAAAACCTGGTATTAATAAACAACAACCCAAGGAATTGTAGTCTGGGTAAAACAGAAAAGGTGAGCTGAGTCCCGACTGCCACGATCCGACCCATCGATAGTAAAAGGAAATTGTAAACGATGTGATAAAAGATAAACGCGATACGTCCCGTGGCCGGATCGGTAGAGGTACCTTTAACAGTATAACATCTTAGCTTGGCCAGCCCCTTCTCCTGACTTGAACCCCATCGAACATTTATGAGATAACCTCAAGCACAAAGACATTGCCAGGCTAGTGGAAAATATGCCGAGAGCTTCAAAATGTATCTCCTGCAGTAAACCACAAAAATCAACTTATAGAATGGATACAAGAATAGAACCACTACATACTATAAATCCAAATCGGATTAAATGCGGTGAGTACCAGCACACCAAATTTCGGTGTGGTTTTCTGCTTAGTCCAAAGTGTTTGTGCCACACACATTGTTTGATCTAGTAATATGGATCGAGTGGGCAGAACGATGTCTAACTTTAATATATCTATATCTTAAATACCCTTCTGTGGCATAAGAACCCACACTACCAGTGAGTACCTCAGACAGAAGTGAACAGAAAGAAAATGAAGGAATAATTTGAGGAATTGAATTCACCCAAACAAACAATATAAGAATCTCCTAACAAATGTCGGAAGGAAAGAAGTGACAGATTCAAAGGAGTAGGAAAAACCGCGATTCCTCACAGGTTTCTTAATAGGACACTGTAAGCTAAATGAACATTTTAAAAAGATTATAATAACCCAAGACGGCACATGCAGGTTCTGCAAAGAGGCAGAGGAGACACCGACACACCTATTAACAAACTGTGGTGCTACACTTGATTAGCAGTCCCAGTTTCAGTCACGTTGTACATCCCAAAGCACTTCTACCTGCGGTCAAGTTCCTTGATGGAATCGGACTTACCGGTGCGCAGTTCATTGCACTCCGACCAATCTACACCTACATATCTTAAATCAATGACAGGACAAGAAAAGATTTATATATCTTTCCGTTTTATTATAAAAGTGGTGATTAGTTTGGCAAGCCTTCCGGTATCGTCTGCGGCCTTATCACCGTGAAAATTGGTGTCTTGGCCCAGATACAGGTTATACGATTAGAATGCAGCTTGATGGAGAATTAAGACTGATGTTGAGAGTTGGTTGATAAAGCTGTGGCCTGAGGAATGATCGCACATTTATTCGACCGAGCTATACCAATGTGTCTGTTTGTACATAACGAAATGTTGAACATTCTACGAATATATGCTTGCCATATTTTCTTTCAATCACGGTACGATCCTAGTTAAATATGTAGCTATAAATCGAAGAAAAACAATGAATTACCTTCCAAAAGGATAGTTCCTACTCACAGTAAGTTGTTCTGCAACGATCCGGATTTCGAGCCTCTTAGCTCATCATCAGGTTGAAGGACTTCTACAACCTGATGATGAGCTAAGAGGCTCGAAATCCGGATCGTTGCAGAACAACTTACTGTGAGTAGGAACTATCCTTTTGGAAGGTATTGAACACCACACTCACCCCATCATTTAACATTTCTAAACAATGAATTTACGGGAATAATATATCGAAACGTTTGGAAAGAATAATGCCACACTAAAACAAATAAAGAAAATATGGATAACTTTATAAGCATTAACCCATTATTCATAGGAGGAATAAGATAATGTTATTCATGTTTATACCTTTTAAAAAGAGGAGGTTCCTTGAGGATGATGTGGAAATCGTTCTCAGACGACACTTCCCTGTCCAAATGGTGGACGGCGCACTTGAAGCTACGCCGTCTCTTTCCGCTCATCTAAAAAGAAAAGAAACAACTTCATTATATCTAAAAACTTCCAAAGGACGTTAATTTTAATATTAGTTATAGGGAAGAAAGATTTCTGACGAAAAGAAAGAACAGAACTAATACTTTCATCTTTGGTCGAATGACATGGATTTTTCCCTCTTGCCCTATTGAGTTTATTGGCAACATAGGAGTGTTACGCCTGGTCTGGCCAATTTTGTACACTAGGTGTACGTGTATTGTGAACGGTTTTTATCTGCTCCCTTCTGGTTGTTAGCAAAATCTCAACCTTTAATTAAAATTGCTAAGTATATAAAGCACAAAGGAGAAAAAGTAAGTTGTGCATAGGATTCGTGGCACGGTTCGAAATTTTCATCGATTCTACATATTTGTTATAGATAAAATAATCACTGACAGGCAAAAGATTCCATCCAATTGATTTTTTTTTTTCATTTTCTAGATAAAAGAAGTTTCTGCCCTTAATTTGGCTCATTGTTTTGAACAATAATATTACAAACTTAAGCTTTAATCCAAAACAAAGATAAAGGATTTTTTGATGTTTACTTTTTACGGAATTTAAAATGTTTTATTCAGACTCATTTGATTTATGGAGCAATAAACTTATGAACCTAAAAATGTCACTTAGTGCTGAGGATGTTGCGGATCAGAATCATCCAGAACACACAGAGATGCACGGCTCTCATTTGCTCAAGAACATTGGTTTTTGGACGATTGGTCCGCTGTACTTTTTAACTTATGAATGGAGATTTGCTCTACGATCTCCAGATGGACGTGAAAGAATGACTAGAAGGCGAAATGAAAGGTAGTTAGTCTGTAGGTTTTCTCAGAGGACAATCTTTTAAACGTAGCTCAATGATGGCGAGGGCGGAAATTTCAATGTAGTGTTGCACAGAGTGGTTGTTGTTCATGGATGGTCTTTGACGGTCACTCGCTATGTGGATGAAATTGTGGAGCATCACGCGTTGCCTATGCTCGAAAACATCAGTGACAATCCTGTTCTAATGCAAGATAATGCCCCTCCACATGTCGCTCACATAGTACAAACCAAACCTTTAACTGCATAACATCAGTATCTTAGCTTGACCCGTTCTCCAGACTTAAACTCCATCGAACATTTATGGGATAACCTCAAAAGACGAATAACAGCACGTCCATCACTTTCTGATACCATTCACGATCTTGAAAAGACTCTCGTGAAGAACGACCTCATCTGCAGCAGAGAAACATTCCCAGACTGGTAGAAAGTATTCCGAGACATCTTAGAGATGTAATTAAGGAAAATGTAGGACAATGTAATTAAATGTTAATTAAAAATCTAATTAAAACATAATTTATAAGTCCGTTTTTTCTTTTTCCGTAACAATTTATATTTTTTGAACTTTTTTTTGGACAGATTCAATTATTATACGTTAAAAAACGTGAAACTTTGATTAATATATAAAAATATCAATCAAGTTATATTGCAAGTGGTAAATGTTTTTGCCTGTCAGTGTATAATTGGTACAGTACAATAATTAAAAAATACTTCTAGTCAGTATTTATTTTGCACAGTTTTCCTCGTTGGTGATACACATGCAAAGCGTATAAATAGTGTATCATTTTCTTCAAGTGGAAAGTTGAAGGCGGTTTCGAAATTTTAGGAACTAAACAAGGCGTTTATCGTTATGTGTAAAAACGAATAATTTATTTTAAAGTTTAATATGTTATAACACCGTTGTGAATGGTTTCATTCTCTAATTGAGCGTTTTTCACGACGATTAGGAGAAAGGGTGTTTTCCCGCGTGAACAGAATACGCCCTTTCATTTCTTAGAAAATTAGGAAATTAGGTCGACCCGTCTTTGTGGGATTTGTGTAAATAACGAGTACAAAACAATAGAAGCGAGTAGCGAAAGTATCCTGAGAAAGTCCTCCTGTTCTTCATTCCAAAATGCATGCGAAGTTGTACTGGTTGTCTGTTTGGACTGGTTTATAAAAAGTATAGAGCTGACATTATTATTGTACTGAACTTAATTTGTCAACAATATGTTTGAGGTATAGAATAAATACAAAAAGAAAGACGTCTAACATATGCTCTATCTTTGGCTTTTCTCTGTAGTCTAACAGATAAATCAATTACAAATTGTAATTGTTAAGTTTAACGACCCCAGTCTGTTCCATGTCATGACACGTGGTAGTATGAGAACTCCACGTGGAATTTATTTACCTACACGGGAATCCCTCGGTAGGTCGACATTTCCCCGGATTCATATCGCCGTCCGAATCTTAAAAAAATTATTTTCTTTACGATAAAAAAGGAAATTAAGTAACAACAGCGGAGTGTAAAGCAATGGTGTTATCCAACATTTGAAAGAGGTCTCTTTGATTTTGAAACCTTCGCGTTCAGCGGGCGGATGCAGATAATTGAAGGAACAACAGGAAATAAGCTGAAATACTCTAGGAGGATAATTACAGACGAGTTGACTCTTTTACTCAAACGTT
Organism: Cimex hemipterus; assembly: GCA_039619505.1. Lineage (NCBI taxonomy): Eukaryota > Metazoa > Arthropoda > Insecta > Hemiptera > Cimicidae > Cimex > Cimex hemipterus. The sequence continues at coordinate 8,102,100 of CM077104.1, forward strand.
AAGTCACGTCAATTTGCCGAGGTGCACTGGGAGAAGCGTAGACGAGTGTTGACATCCATTGAGAACTATGCTCATCTTAATTACTTTCTTATGAATCATTCAGTCATGTCTGTAAGAATAAAAAAATCTTCTCTTCTGCATAATTAACGACATATATAAAATATAAAAAATGGGTTAGTACAATACGTGTTTATAATTCTAATTGAAAAGATATCAATGGTGATGTTCATTTTTGAGGCCATGTTAAACTATTTACAGCAAAACCGTTCGTGTCTCAGAGAAAAACAAGACGGATCAGCGGAAGTAACAGTGTAAAATCATAGAACATATACATTTATTTTAAATATCCGGCCGGTGTTCACGATTTTTTCGTCTCGAAGGAAGTACGGTGTCCCAGAGAAAGTGCGACAAATGTCTTTGGGTCTTGGTACACCTATTTGCATCTCTATACCTCTTATATCTTCATTCCCAGACGAGTTATCATTTTTTGTCATTCCATGTAAACGTTACCTCACTAAGAAAAAATCTATCATCAGGGCTACTACAGTTTTGGATTCCAGCATTAAATTTTTTTTATACCCTTTGGTCTGAAATAATTTTCAATTTAGAACCTAGACATTTTCAAACTTCACGAATAGTTCATTATTTATTTATATAATATAATATTAACTTATATTATATTATCATTATACCATAATGTATATATATTATGTTATACATTTCGGTATAGCCGTAACCCATCCTGATTTTAGTAGACGAGTTAAGTAGCAATCGTTGAAAAACGTACATGAGATCAACGATCATTGCCCCGGGAATGATGAAAAATTGAACTGTTTGGTTTCAAGTATTACAATTTTCTCCACAATAAATTACTGTGGGATTATAAATGGAGTTCAACATGATGACCACGATATCTGTCACTCACATCCGTCTTTTCCTCATGGGCACCTCCTTACTCGAGTGTATAAATTGGTTCTAAGTTCAGATGCTTTAGGGAGCCATGCATCGTCAGCACTGTTCACTCAACAAGTGCGTGCCGGGTTCCTGGAGAAGTCATCCCGTGGCCATCTCTCTTTCCTGATTTTAACATCAAGGATTTCTACGTTTGGGGAGAGGCGGCACAAGACGCAAGCCGCATCGGTGGTTAAATCCAGAGTCATTTGGGATTGCATTAGTGCCCTGTCAAACATTGGAGAAAATAACAAAATTACTTTTGCCAGGGTGATAAGGCACACAGGGCGGAGGAACAACGAAGATAAATCGGCCAAGAAAGTTCAATGAGGACACCCTGAACCCTTGCGTGGCTTACCAAATTACCAAAAACGCGGATCTATTAGACAATGGATTAATAATAAGTCCTCCGCTCAATGGGAATGTAGCCTAGGAAAGATGCTTGCGAAAAATGTACCAAAGGTCCAGCGCAGAAACTAACAGCAGAACTACTAAATCTAGGACGTGCTAGGACTAGAATAATAGATGGAATGCTAATTGGACACTCCAGGCTCCGGAGGCATATGTATAGACTCGGAGTGGCAGAAACAAGCCTGTCCAGATATTCTTATTCTCTTGTCCAGAGAAGAAGAAGAAACAGCGAAACACATCCTCTTTTGGTGCGAAGACCTATATAGCTATATAGGCTGAGATTCCTAACCCTGGGAGAGGAAAAGCCAGGGCTTGAAGGATACACACGGGGGACCCCCGAAAAAGCTTTGGGGCCTGGTAATAAACCTGAGGCTTATCGAGGAGCTGTAGATTAAACAAAAAATAGAGAATAACAATACTCTAATACTGGTCGCGATGTACAGGTAAATTTGTTTGGGGTTTCCTTAACGATAGTGAGTACAATTCAGTTATAGATCCAATGGTGTCTTAATCCAAAACTATTGTCGCTCTGATGATAAATGTGTTTTTCTCAAGTAAGGTAAAGTTTCCAAGGAAAAACTAATAAAACAATCATAACTCCTCTTGGACTGACGATAGTTATAGAGACTATATGTGGGATGATGCTGCAAATAGGGTATACTATCACTCAAAAATTGTTTTCTCACCCTGTATATTAAACGTCTGTCAATGAAAAACGACGGTTGAAAGTCGACAGTGACTGACTAGTCATAGGTGTCTCCTGGCGAAGATCCAGAACGTCTAGACGTTCGATGTGGCGCGGGCGCGTCGTCCCGATAAACGTGGATTCGATGCCAATAGATGACGTCGTGAATATTAGTCATTGGAGAGCTTCCAGCCACCCCGCCCGGCCCTCCCCACAGATTCTCCCGGTCCTGGCCAGAAGACCTTCCTGCCTTCACACCGCCGTCCGATTTTAAATTAAAGGACATCCTGTCTCCTCTCGTGAATATTAAAAGGGCCCCGAATCCTTGTAGCCATAATTCATCCCTCTTTTCTTCCCTTTAACGATAGGATCGACGCTTATTTATAACACTCTATAAATTTATTCATATTTATGTTTGTAAATGATAAATTTATGCATATATATTACGGTTGAAAGATGCAAGACGAATCTTTTATTAAGTTAACTAGTAGAACAGAGTTTCCTAACTAGTGTAATTCTACTTCTTCTACTTAATAAAATATCATATATGAAGTTACGAACAAATAACCTTATTCCAAGAAAGAAGGCGAGTTCCTCATGTCTAGAGGGTGATGAATTTCTATTTTGGTATTTCAAATCATTTTATTTTGCTTATGGCTGCTTTAGTCCGTCAGCCCCAGTCACTGAAGATGGCGAAATGACAATGAGTTAGGTGACACAAACGACCACAAATTCCACTTGTATTATTATACATGTTGTAAGTATTACAGATACGTCCTATTGGTAAGTTTTGAAAATGCCTGTTTGTAATCATTTTCCAACAAGGAGCCTGTTTTTTTCATAAACAAACGGGTAAGAGGTTCAATCATAGTCAATGTTTAAATGATCAGGATAAATTGCAAGAATTTGTAAACAACATTTATTCACTACAGTCCATTATCTAGATGGGATGGAAAAATAAATAATCTTGTATCTAGTTGAACAAGTTTCGATTGGAAAATTACCACCTGAAATAGCTGAAATTATTAAAAGCGTCAAAATTAAAAAGCCACCCGAATACGATCAAATACCTGCTATAGTCATCGCCATAATGTTATTAACTAACATTTTTAATTGCTGTCTCACAATAGGGTATTTTCACACAACATGGAAACATGTTGAAATAACAGACTTCCACAAACAAGGGACATTGGTATATGGTACATACATACGTGGTGCATAGCTGCTAAGGAGATCGATTCCTTTTAACCTTCACCCTTTAATTGGCAGAACATTTAAAGTAAGTGATGTGTATAAATGTAACAGCTCATCGAAATGCTCTAGTTTTGTGTACTATAGAACACAAAAAATTAAAGAAAAATAAAATGTGGCAAAAACAATGGAATGAAAGTTATGCCGAGTACGATTCTAGGTTTAGAGGAAATCGGGTGAGGAAGGGAAGAGTGGCAAGCTATACTTATCACTGAGGTAGGTGTTTTTATGATTTAATTGCTTTTTTGAAAATTTGATCCAGTCTGTTTTATATTTTCATTTTGGTCCCAGTACCCGGGGGCAAGTACATCTCAACAAATTTTTCCTTGGTTCCTGGGGTGGTCGGGAGTTCGACTGGTTCGGCGCCTGAATGAGTACTCACATCTCCATTATCCCTCAAAGAAGCCGTACCTTAATGGTTGGGGGCCACGGTAACAATGAGCGGTAGATCGTGTCACAGGCCTGGGTGTATCATGCAAGGGTGAACGTGGGCCTCGGCATGCCCTTTTCTCTCAATCCAATTCCCGGGACTATCCAAGAATACTCCAACAAACCCTTCCCAACCCTTCGTTGCACGGGAGTTTGCAAGCACAAAATAATGGTATGCCTTGAGAACGTGACGCACTCTCTAAAGTACAAGCTACATTCATCACGCCCTCCGCGTGCATTTGGCAGATAGGAGAAAGGAACCGTATAGCACGTTAAGATGCAAAGAATACGCCTACCCAGTCTCTCGAAATGCATTAAGGAGCTTGCGACGGCGGTTGCTACATCAGAGGCACACGGTGTTAGGACTGCTTAGACGGAAGGGTGAATGAAGCTAAATGCGGAATAACACTATGTCTTTAGTTCCAAGCCCAATAGCGTACTATGTGGGGGATTCGTCGTTGGCCATAGGTGAGACTCCGGGCGGGTACGTAGAGAAGAGAATGTTGTTGGCGCTCTTATGGTCTTCTTCTAGGGTGTGGTTAGAAATTCCACTTGAAACGAAACCGCGGCCCGAACGTGAATAATAGTTTCGACACTGGCGATTCCCCCCCCTCCCATGGTGTCTTCTCTATCTAGGGGATGCGGTGAGAGATCGGCTGATGTATTTCAGCTCTTTCAGTATCCCTTTACCACGCGGCGGTTGAGTGCAAAATGTTAACCCACGGAAGAGGCAACCGGAAGAAGTCGGATGTTTATATGATTTAGCTTCTACACCGAACCTCTCACGGAATCAGCACAACGCCCTTTGAGCGGAGGTGTCTCACCAATATTTGAGAATCTAAACGTGTGATAAGGGGTCTTGTGCCAGGCGCTTAAGTGTTTCCGTGCTATGTATTGTTATTTGATTTTATTTAGTCTAATAACTTAATATTTTATTTTATTTTTTTATAAATATGTTATGTAACATCTCAGACGATCCTGACACGTACAAACGTTAGAAGTGCTGCAAAATCCAAAAACGTTTGTTTACGTTAGGTTTTTCTATTTGTGTGTACGATAAACAGGTTCGTGAAATGCGAATTTCGAAAAGGGATCCAGTTATGGGTGTTCAAATATAGAGCGACAATCAAGGATAGGGCTATAAAAAGGGGGGAAGGTCGTGTTCAGATTCAATGGCGGCGGATCCCCCTCGAAGCAACACAAATAGATGGGGGGGTCATGGGCCCCGACTCAGACAGACAGACAGTCAGCCAAACTCACAAAATGAAAAATAGAGAAAAACAAAAAGAAAGTGAGAAAATTGAAATTAACTTGGGAAGATAGCAACCGTACAGGTGTTTAAAAAGATTAATAGTATATGATCGCAAAAGATAATACAGAAACAAAACTGTTTGGAGAGAACGATGATTTGTTTTTACGGCTTTATGAACTTTGCATATTAGTCAAGGGATTATTTCTTATATGCGATGTGTGTTCTTTTCTTGGGGGGGAAGGGTTGCGTGAAAAAAAGCGACAGGGGCGATGGGCGGAATCGAACCCTCGAGCGCGCTGAGTCTTCATGCTGATCACCCGGCAACCGCGGTCCCCTGAGAGTGATGATTATTCATATAATTAAATCAAAGAGAAGTAAAAGAAAGCATCTGTTTGGATATGTAGGTATGCCGAACCTAAAGCAATTGAACATTCTGGAAAAAGATGGAAAATTAGTGTAGGGTTTATGTAGAGATCAGGACGTTTTCATATTAAGGGTGTTATAATTGCAGCCCTTATCGCCATAACTAGCGATATTAACAAATCGCATTAATTTTTCGAAGTATTTGGAAAATCATTGTCACAAGGATTGTTCAGTTAAGGAGGAGAATGCCACCTGTATATATGAGTCAATCATAACACAGAATTGTTCTCTGAAGTACAATATTAAAAACAACGCTATCAGTAGACTCCGCTCTTGTTTGAATTAAAGCTCGCAGCAAAAATATTGACTGTAATGTCAATATAAGTATAATAAATACATACGTAATAATATTATGCCGAAATGTTTACAGGGCAATTTTCGAGGGTCAAAACCTATTGCTAATCCCATTGAATAGTTGAAAATAGATTGAATTTTTATTTAAGTGCTAGTTTATCAAAATAATAATATACCAGGTTTACAAAAAAAAAGAGAAAAAAAATGCATGTGAGTATATGTACCTCTCCTCGAGTGCGGGTGGTTTTGAAAAATCTGACAATTACCTATGAATACAGTTTCAGGCTGCAGGCTGGTGGGTCAGTTCGCAAGTTCCTGATCACAATTACAACATACAAGTAAGCATAATTCGGTCATTTCCAACCATCAACAATGAAAACAATTATAACAGTACTTCTAGATATATATCTAAAAACGCAAATTTAATCTTAAACCAGATTTCTTCAATTTCCACTCTACACTATCTCTCCACTCAAACTCTTTCGCCAACCCTTATAATCCGCCATGCCGGTTAAAACGACTATGGCCTCGTGACCTCCTGTCTTAACTCCTCAAATTAACTAGAAGGAGTCCCAACATTGGCTGTTTTCTTTCCCTCTCAATCCTTCTTGTTTTAAAATGTAATTATTCGGAGATCGTGAGAAACGGTCTGGTGTGACGTAGGTTTTAGAAAAACATTTTCTTTATCGTGCAAACGTTTCGATCTTGTAGATATGTCATTCTTGTGAGTAGTGTTGAGAAAAATGACACATCTGCACGGAAAACAACCACTTTAAGCCCCGAAGATGATTTCAATAAAGATTGAAACGTTGGCGCGATAAAGAAATTGTTTTACTAAAACCTACGTCACACCAGACCGCTTCTCACGATCTCCAACTAATCATTGACTAACTGCCTCTAAATACCATGGATTCAAAAATGTATGTTTGGTGTTCAATAATAACTGTACTATTTCCTTTCTCGGCTTTTAATGTGACGTTCTTGTTACTGTTCTTTTTGTCATTAGCCCTAATTGTGGGGTGTTTAATTATTATTTATCAAATATTTCATAACTGCTATACATTTATATATTATATGATGACATTATATTACTACATACTACTATTGAACTAACTGCAAAGTCTTTCCCTCTCTAAGAAGGTCGTCTAGCAAAATTCTAAATAAAAAATGTATAATTGGACAAATCGATAAATGTGAAAATTAACAAATTTTGATCCCCTAAATTTTAATCATGTACAATAAACAATCCATAAAGGTAAAAATTAAAATAATTTAACTATTTTTCTTACAGAACAAGATCTTTTAGTATAGCATCGTCAATTTAGTTGTGTTGCATCGCGTTTTTCGCTCGTTCAAAACTAGTCGACTAAAAAACCGCTGCACTGTGGGACGTCGCGTTGGCGAGGGAAGTACAAGTCATTATGCTCTAAGTGCACAATTTACTTTAAAACATCTACGACATAGATCTCTATACAATCTGACAATGAGCATTTAAATTCTCGAAATCAGGATACTGCCGAAAGCAGTTTGAGTAGATCTATCCTTTCAACTATTCAAGTCTTTTTAGAAAACATGTTATAATCAGTACGTATTTGTGCCACAAAAAAGTCTTCTGAAGATGCTATTTTTAAGTTTTGTAAAAATGGCATAAATGATAAATAGCTGCTGATATCGCTGGATGTGCAAGGGCTTTCGATCTTGCGTCGTTGCCAAATATTAAATATCAACTGAGAAAATTAAATCGCCCGAAAATTGAGTTCATTTAGCTAGAACTATTTTGCTGCTAGATTGGGCACAATTTCACTTGCAAAGAAATACTCTAGGGATTATGACATTCGGGAGGATTTAAACAGTTGTGGTCCCGAATTTTGGATCGTTTGTTGAAATTGCGCACGGAATCTAACGTTTCCGGATGACCTCCTTATTTATATTACTTAAATAGGAGCTTGAACGGTTTTGGAAATTGAAGTGGAAGCCAATTCAATGTCGTATGAAATGCAGACAAGTTCCTAGCAAAAAATTTGTTTTAATCGTTCTAAATCGAAAATTTTACTGACAAGCAGAAACCAAGGCAATGAAAGGCTCGAGAAAGTGACGAAAAAATTTGAATAAAAGTTAACAATGAATGCACACATGGAATATATAAAGGTAAGATATACCCAAGTAAATTAGGTACGACAAGAAGAAACTGTCTTCAGAACCATATCCTATGAAATAGTATGCCATAGCCAATGATGTTTCTGCTTTCTTCTTGCTCCAATTAATTACACAATTACAAATTACAAATTCCTCTTGTTCTGCTACAAAGTAAGAAATCCCAGGGGTTGACTTTACTGGTTTAAAATATAAGGACGCATTCGCCGCATTTGTTCCGACGTGAGAGTCAAGTGTTCCGTCAAATAGTCATTTATAATTTATAGACTCTTCCAAAGCTGTGGATATGTGTTCGGGACATCCAGAAAATAAAAGAACAAACCGCGCCGTTTTAGCTGATCTTGGTGACATTTTGGTTAGAAACCCTTATTCTGAAACAATTCAAGACAAAAGTTTCAACTCGAACTTGCGTTTTGTTGATAATGTACTTCTGTATGTATCCATGTATTTAACCTACACCGTAAGATACAGCTGGAATTTTTCATTCTTGATTAGGAGAAACGTCACGTCACCGATGTCGTGGTGCATTTTCGTCAAAGCGGTCCAGCGTTAATTTCTGGTATATGCCTCCATTGTGATCCCATGCTTTAACCCTGTGATGAGCCAGGATGGGATTCAAAAATGACTCATAACGACATCGATTGGCTATTCGCAATCAGCAGAAGAGATAGCTTGTGTTTTTCATTCTTGAGCAGAAGAACCAACTGGTCATGGATACATCGTCGTGCACTATTGACAAAGCGGCTCAACGTTAATTTCTGGTTTAAGCCTTCTTTGTGATCCCAAGCTGCACCCACCCACTTATCTATCGTTGTTGTGAGCCAGGCTCGATCTCGAAAATGATCCACAACGCCATCGATTCGCAATCCTCTTTTCTAGGTTGATAAATTATATCATTCCAATAACCAGGTTATATCGACCCTTGACACTACCTTCAAAGCGGTTCAAAGTTAATTTTTGTCTTAAGCACTCATTTTGTAGACTCTAATCTATACCTGAGGTGAACCAGTATGGGACTCCGAAACGCCCATAACGTCATGGGAAAACAAAATCGTCGTCATCGATTAACAATGTTAGTTTGTTTGCTATTGACTTGCTATTCTCAATCCGTTTTCACACTTTCAAAAATCATATCATTCCAAGATTCCGACTATAGAAAGGAATTGCTCAACAGGACACTAGTTACATTAGGTTCTCATTCGCCAATTTCATTCAAGCCAAATAAATATGAAACTCATTACGTTAATTGATATATCAAATGATGGCAATTTAATGTGTATTTTTCAAAAATGACTGAACGTACGAGGCAGGCAAACCGTAAGTTTCTCCAGGGTGATCAGTAATCTAATTTAAAGTAAGTCTATTATTGGGTAACCTCAAGAGACGTGAATGCCGAGAAAAGTATGTGGTCTACATCAGGAATAATAATAATTATTATTTTAGTCAACAAAATCACAACCCTGTCAAACAAGCATTCCTCGTGATGAATTGATCACCACTCGGGTACTCTCATAAGTGAACCAACTCCGCTCAATAACCAATCTAGTCGCAATTAAAATTCCCACCTTAACGTCCACCACCTATAACTTGCATATTAATATGCCATGGCTTGCCTCAGAAAATACCGTTCTCACGCTTCATTTTTTATATATATATTTTTTTATACCTCAGACAAATCAGCGTATATGTTTTACAGAATTCCTGGGGTGTCGCTATTATCCAATTTGCCCGGCGGGAAGATAAGTGGCTAAAATAAGTAACGCTTTGCATTTTTAGTAGTTTCTACCAGGTGGACTTTTAATGGAAAGGGTCGTGTAATAAAATGAAAAATCAAGCATGTCTGCGTTAGTTTTTGTTGGGAGAGGGAGAGGGAGATCAACACCTTAATAATAAAAAAAAATTAGCTCGAGCCAAGCAGAGTATTTTTGTGTTGCTCGTCTTGAGTTTTTATCACCTGTATATTATTTTATTACGTATATTTGTTATTTAAATCGATAAATATTGTATTAGGTAAATATTTTCTATTCCTTTTGAGTCACGTTACAACCTGCCTTCACAGAGAGATTCTCGAATAAGATTGCTTTCACTTTCTAACTTTTAGCTTGCTGAAAAATATTTCTTCTATAAATCAATATTTAACAATAACAACAACTTACTACTTAGTGCACTAAACTTTTTCGTTATTGCGAACAATTAAACTCTATTGTCTATTATCTATTCCCAAGAAGTAAAGTACGAAGCAACGAAACAGTGAAAATTATAAAATTAGGTTGATTAATATTAGTTTGAAAGACTGTAGATTGAACCCAGAGTCAATGTATTTGGCTTACGCCTACACAAGGCATACCTCACAGCCTCCGCACGGAGACCGGTCGGTCTGCCCTCTCCGCTTCCGCTGAGATGACATTTATAGACAGCAATGTTAAATTTAACAAACACAATTCAAAAAAGTAGTATTTTTTAGCCTATAACGGCTAGAAAATTAGGTACTAAAAAAGAAATTACCAATTTAGTTAATCTATAACGAATCGCATTCGGACAATTTAGATTACTGTTAATTTGTCTGCCATTATTATCACCTTAATTTATTTCCTGTTCAGTTCATGACAAGTAACATTTCAATATCGCGTATTTCCTCCCCTTGCCTTAATTACATCCTCGGCAATTTCCACCTGGAATTGTCTCTTTGTTGGAGGTTAGCCTATTCTGCACGAAGCGTCCTTTCAAGATTGTGAAGTATATCAGGAAGTGATGGACATGCTCTTATTCCTCTTGTGAGGTTATCCCATAAATATTCGAGGGGGTTCAAATCCGAAAACGTTAAGGAGGAAGGGGCTGGTCAAGCTAAGAGTCTGTTATTATGCTGTTGAAGGTACGTTTGTACTAGGCGAGCGACACATGGCCGGCATTATCGTGCAGCATTAGAATAGGATTGTCGCTGATTTCCATTTTGAATGATTTCCCACAATTTCATCCACATAGCGATTGTCCGTCAAAGACCCTGCACGAACAACAACCACTCTGTGCAACACTACATTGAAATTTCCGCCCACACCATCACTGGGCTACAGAGAAAAGGGTGGCTGTGGGAAAAATTACGAACGTACCATTCATTTTGTCTTCTCTACACTATTTCACGCCCATCAGGAGAAAATCTACTCTCACCAAAGCAAAGCAATCGTTTAAAGACCAATGGATGTATTCTCGAGCTGTGCAACTCTGTGTTTTTGCCTCCCTTACGGGGCGAAAAGCCAACAGTACTGACGTAATTTTCTTCGTGCAGAGCGTTCAGAAAATTGTACACCTCAAACTTCCTGGAGCTGATGAACCGCTTGAACAACAGTAAGGTGCCAAATTTTCAAACCCAAAAAACGGTCAACCTGTGGTTCGGTTACGCTAGAACGTCCGGAACCGGGCTTTCTAGGACTCAGTTTCTCGAAGACGTCTAACTGCGCCTCGTCGAGTTTCGAAGGAACTCCAATCGCAATAGCCGCATACCCGATGGAACGTCCATCATCAATAAGTACCACGCCTCGAATACATACTCAGCATTTAGTGGCATTAAAATTGAAATTATCAAACCAAGAAGAAAACTGAACAGTTTGTTGCTTCAGAATTCAAATGAAACGGAATAAACATTTTAAATTCCGTAAGAAGTAAGTATTGAAAAATCCTCTCTCGTTGTTTTGGTTTAAGGATCAAGTGTGTTTACCTGTAATTAACATTCCATTTAAAACATAGCATAAACAATTATTTATTGGTAAAAACAATGAAAGAAATTAAGTGCTTAATTTTTTAATTGAGAAAATGAAATTTAAAAATTTGGGTGTAATTTTTTTCTGTCAGTGTAGTTACAGTTATATCATTCTATGTTGCAATTATGACAATTCACTCGTTTTCTCCCCTGGATCGAAAACATCCAGGCGCGATCATTCAAATCTGAAGGCATAGTTTCGAACCACTGCCATTGTAAATCGCCTAGGAACAGTCAGCTCTACCGTGGGACAGTCACAGTGGGTGCCGGGAGATGATGACGCAGGTGTCAGTGTCGCAGACGAGTGGGTGTCGGAGGCGCCGACCCGTAAAACTGATCACCTAACCAACAGCTGATCACAACGTTCCCGACCCTCCGATTATAATTTCAACTATTATTACAAACTTGATGATCGTATAACGTTGATTATCTATTAGCTAGCTATAGTGGAATGAATAATATATCAAACGAAATTGTTTAAAAAAATTGTATAATATTTAACTATGCCGCCTTATGCCTGACATTGTCTTTTTTTTTAATAATAAAGAAAAACATGATTTATTAATATTTACTCCGGACGTTTCGGGAATTTATCTTCAGCGATCTTGTATAGTCAATAGATTAATTTACTACATTAATATTTTGTTTTAAATATGACAATCTTACATCGACAGTCACGCGGCCAGATGGAAGAAGGAAAGATGTTTTAATTATTTGAAATAAAGGATTTATCAAAATATCCTACCAAAATAATCTTTTTGAACTTCAACAGAAAAAAAAAAATCAATTTAATCGGCCGGCAATGACATTCTTTCTTCCTACTTGAATGTCCTATGTCTACCACCATCGTGACCCCAACCCAAATATGTAAGATTTATTAAAAATACGGACACTAAACTGAATCGTTAAACACAGTTTTAAAGCTCTTTAATTAATTAATAAAATTATGCTGCCAAACGAAAACTAATGAATAATGAATAGAAAAGCATAATATTAAAATACATAACCCCCCCCCCAAAAAAAACAACAAAAAAAACAATTAAATTATCCATTGCAAACCAGCCGTCTTCGTTGCATATATCAAATTACTTTAACAATTATTAAAATAGTAGTTTAGAATCACCATACAAAGTTTTTCATCTTCGAGAAAAAAAAATTTTTTTTCTTCAAATTTTTGACTACTATAACTCTTGTGTCATGAATGTTTAAAAGTTTAGTATTGATATCTTATTGGAAATTTAACGTAGTTTTTAATGGTATCAACGGATTTGTTTAAAACCTTATAGTTTTGTTGTTATCATTGTTTATTTGAAGCAAGGCCGTGAAATCTTAAAAATCAGAAAAAGTGGAATAACTCCGAATTTACTCAGATTCGGACCGTAGTTAATTAAAACTTTTTGGTTCCATTTTGAATGTAGAATCTACCTATCTATCTGTATACGTATATACAATACTTTATTGTATAAAAATAAAAAAAAAATCGTCATAGAATATTAATGCTGTAATTATATGTGTTATTACCATTGGTCAATGCGATTATTCATTACTTCAGTTCATTGTTCTAAAATTACATCGATATTTATTGCTATAAATTATTGTTATTAAAATTATTTCCACAATTGGATTTTGGTTATCATTATAGTTATAAATACAGCCTTTATATTGCAATTTATTATAAAACTACTATTTTCACAATAAAGAAATGGTCCGTTATATACATGTAAGACTAAACATTGTACTAAGATTACATGAATGTTACTGTAGAAATTCAACTCCCTCTGTATGCCGCCAATAATTAAGATTTATTACATAAATATTACCGAAATTTAATATTACAGTATCGTCTAATCCTTTTTCCGAGTATTAGTTTAATTTTAGTGCAGATCCTTTTCGACTTTAGAAAGCAAACCGTGGGGAATTTACGTATGACTCACGGACTGAAATCTACGTAATCGCTACACTCATGTAAGACGGGCGTCTGAAATGACGAATTCAGGGTATGCTTGAAGACGAAGAATGCTTCTACCTTTCGATAAGCGGAGAATTAATTGCCAAACTGAATCATTTAGAACGCATGGGGCGATCCGAGGAGACGAACACCGTCATCGTGGAATGGACCGTCATGCTTTGGCCGACAGTACGAGGAGAGCTGTCAAAAAGATTGCTAGATTTTAAAAGTGGGCTATTCATCGAACAACGAGCGAATGTTAATTAAGCTTCCAAAGATGATAATTGTGTTTGAAAGATGCGGTTTTCCACTGTGTACTGCAGTTTTTGACCAGTGTCTTACGAAAAAGGTCTTGATATCATGTGATTGATTGATTTCATTTAGATTGAGTAGAACAATAAACATGATGATGCGTATTTGATCGCCCTGTATCTACATACATAAAATTTAACATATTTAAAATGCACTAAAATATAATTGACATACCTATTTCCTTTAAATCACATTCTTTGCATGCTCCAATATATTACCTGTTTGAACGGAAATGAAATAATTACTGGTGGTTTTTCATGTTTCTTTTTCTTCAACTATCAGTGATTATTTTTGTTATATTCGTCATTTATTAGGATCATTTTTGACTTGTTTTTATATGCATGCATAAATAATAGCTACTAATAACGGAGCAGATACAATAACTATGTGTGAAATAAGAATAATTCTGTGGAGATTAAACTTTTTTTTAATGCAGTTAATTTCTAAAATAAGAAAGAAGATCCATAGACTATGGAGGTTATTATGAAAGATTGTACAACTTAAAAATTTATCTACCAAATAATATAATAGAAATGAATAACTTTTCCAATAATCCATAACTGTTCCTGTTATATATTTTATAACTTCAATTTTTTGTACTATTACTTAACTATTAATATTTATGCGATGCGTGCCAATATGTAAAAAAGAAAAGAAAAAAAGAAAGCTGGCATATATAACTATTCGGTTGAAGTAAGAATATTTCTGTGGAGACCAAACTTTTTTTCAGATTACCTTAATTTCTAAAAAAAAGAAAGAAAGAAAGAAAATCTATAGATTGTGAAGGTGATTACAAAAGATTGTACTATTTAAATATTTATCTACCAAATAATATAATAAAAATGAATAACTACTTAATAATCCATAACTGTATCTGTTATATATTTTATCACTTTAATTTTTTGTACTATTATATAACTATTAATATTTGCGCGACGATTGCCAATATGTTTTTTTATTTATTAAATTCGGAATGTTCTTTTCAAATTATAAATTAATGATGTTTATTACGTGTACTTGATCGCAATACGTGCACTTTAAAAATAAATTTACTTTTTTAATTTTTCGTTTCTTATATATCACTATGTATCGGAATTAAATTGCAGGAATATTCAACTCGATAGAATCAATAAATTTAAGGGTGTATTCTTTGTATTTGGTCATGAGACGATGCAAAGATTGAGGTAACGTTCTAAATTCTTGGCCAAGATTTAATTTATAATTTGCAGGTTAGGATTCTGAAATGATTCAGCTGACAATACTCCAGGAGAAGGTGTGGCTAACCATGACCAATAGTCCAAATATAACACATAATAACAATACTACTTCCAATCTAACTGTACAGATAGTTTGTGAAAGGTGCATTAGAAAAACTTTGTGCCTATAAACAACCACTATTAAACCAGAGCCGGCGACAGCCTCTGTATTGATCTAGTAATTAAGGCTCGCGTGCATAAAACTCGTCTCCATAGCTACACCCGCCAACTACCCCGATCCGATTTAAAGAAGCAACTATCCATAAACTATTGTAGAGAATAAATATATAATCGTATTTACGTTGAACGAGATGGCAGTGTTAAAAAAATTGACAGGTTACACTAAATTTAAGCGAATATTCTATCACTGAGTAATGAAATAATCTAGTTGGTGGGGAATTATATATTTCTGATTTCCATTTTTGTTGTCCTTCATTTGTCGTTTATGGATTTTATTTCTTCATTGTTTTTAAAGCGGATAAAATAAAATTAACTTTATTTTATGAGTTTTCGCCGTTATTAATACAGTTTATTTCTGGCCTTATGTTGACATAAATGAAATCTACATAAATAAAAATATCGTAAAATCGGCAACGTTTCCAGATGGCTGCCTGTCTCCAGCAACAGGAAAAAAGGAAGAAACAAGCAGCCATGCGAAACGTTGACGATTTGACGTTATTTGTAACGTGATTTCTTTTATATATATTTAAATACCAGAAATAAACTGCATCAGGAGTGGCAAATATTGCTGAAATGTCGCAATAAAATAATGTTAAGTTAAATATTTTATCCGCAATTAAAATAGTTAAGTAGTAATTTTTTTTATTGTTGTTTTATATGATGACCCATGTCCCCTTA
Organism: Cimex hemipterus; assembly: GCA_039619505.1. Taxonomy (NCBI): domain Eukaryota; kingdom Metazoa; phylum Arthropoda; class Insecta; order Hemiptera; family Cimicidae; genus Cimex; species Cimex hemipterus. Next base: position 8,118,078 of record CM077104.1, read on the forward strand.
GTAATTAAGATAATTAAGAAGAAATAAAAGAAAAAATCTTTATTTATATTAAATAATTTTAAAAAGTCTAAGTAAACTCATATTTCGGGGCTTTATTATGTTTTGGTTTGAATTATTCAGAATACAATGATTGTTGTTCAAAATTAAAAATACCAGTAGAATTACACGTTTTAGAATTAAATGGTGGACGCTTGACACCATACAATTAAACGGCATGATTTAGTTTTACGTTTAGAAGTCATTTTATGCCATCAACAGTGTAAATTTGTATCGCCGAATCAACAGTAAAGGTTGGGGATTATAAATGGAAATTTTTTCATAATTACTTGCGGTTTTTTGAGATTATTTTGTTTCAACTGTCATAGATCATTTATATTATATTCATATTTTATTAGGACCATTTTTGACGTGTGTTTCTTTATGTGCAAACACAACTAATAGAAATAAAACTTATTTTTGTGGAGATCAAGTTTTTTTTTTTTTAAATTAAGTTAATTTCTAAAATAACATTGATCTACAGGAGGATCTCTGGAGGTGATTACAAAGGATTGTATTAGTATTTAAAAAAAAACCCAACGTAATCCTCAACTGTGCCTGTCATATATTGTATTATTATTACTTTTTTAAACTGTTACTTGACTGATAATATTTGTGCGAAGCGTGCCACTATGACAAAAAATAAAAAATATACCAGATACGAGCAGATACAATAATTAAATCAAGTTAATTTCTAAAATGACATCGAAGATCTATAGAATGTGTAGGTGATTACAAAAGAGTAATATTTAAAAGAAAAAATTAAAATTTTAAAAAACTAACAAATAATATTTTTATTAAATGAAGAACTACACAATAATCCATAATATTTGTGCGACGCGTGCTAAAAAAGCTACCAGATACAATAATTAGGTGTGAAAGAATTTTTTTTAAATTATATTAATTTTTAAAATAATAAAGATTTATACACTGTGGAGATGATTATAAAAGATTTCAAATAAAAAAATATAGAATAAAAAAATAAATAATAGACCTACCAAATAACACAATAAAAGTGAACAACTACTTAACAATCCATAAATGTACCGGTTTTATATTTTATTACTTTAATTTTTTGTAGCCATTACTTAACTATTAATATTTATGCGACGCGTGCCAATATGTAAAAAAAGTACACCGACAGAGACAATAATTAGGTGTGAAATAAGAATATCTCTGTGCAGATCAAACTTTTTAAAAAATTAAGTTAATTTCTCAAATAAAAAAATGAAGATCTATAGACTGCCAAGATGATTATTTACTTCTAATTCGACGTAGGGGAATTTTTAATTTCCGTTATGATATATAAAAAAGTAAAAATTAAATTAATGATTTACGTACCCATAGAAAAAAAATATCCAGAGATGAATCACTCGCGAAAAGACGCGTGTCGATGTGAGGCGAGACAACGTAACTGAGAACGATAGCAGCCGTCAAGACTGCCGTGAGGCGGGCGACTGGCGACTGGCGAGCGACAAGCCGACGATCCGTACCGTCCGTGGAGTGGGACAGGACGGGTGGCCCGGTCGTGGCGGGGTGGGAGGTTGGTGGCTGGTGGCTCCGTGTTGGAAGAGGTAGGAGGCAGGAGCGGAACAGTCGCCGGCCCGTGTCGTACTCAGTGATGAGTAATCCGTATCCAACGGAGATGGAGAAAAAAGAAACGCACGGTACGCATTCCGCGATAGGATCGAAAATCAATTCGAAACATTAAAAATATGAATGATTCAAAATGAAAATATTGAAAGCATTTACAAACCTCTAAATCTTCAAGGCACCAGTTTCTAGGCAGTGCAAAAAAGTTTATAATTCAATATGCACCTACAGACAAAAAATTTCACCCCCTTGTAGTATAACTTGGTTTGTATATATATTATAATTTAACAGAGTTGCAAATTTACTGTTCACTTCATTTTGTTATATTTTCTTATTTTGAATAATAATAATTTTGTGTACATTAACATTATTTTCGTTACTAAGATTTTAGCGTTTAACATACTAATATTGTCACCATCTAAGCCAAATTTTGTAATATTTTGATTCTACTTAAATAAGTGTTTATTAGATTTGAACATTATTATAGTTTATATGACACGCGTTAGTTTAGTAAATAAGTTCTCCCATAATAGGGTTACTATTGTGAGGAAAAAAACAACTTATCTCACTGATGTACATATTTTGGAATTGTACATTAAAAACTCATGGGTACGGTCAATTTGAAACAAAAGATAAATATTCTTACTTATAAATTATGATAAATGAATTCAATGTACAGATTTTATTATAGCGGATTTCAGGAAGCCGCTAGTTATAAAAGTGTATTTCACATGCGTATAATAAATTATAAATGTAAGGAAAGGGTTGCCTACAACCCCGCCCCGAGGAATATCGAGTACTCTGGGAGAGTGAATGTGACCCAGACTTTCATGTTTCTATCGAACGTTGTGTTTGTGTTAATTGTAATGAATGGAATTTATTGGCGTGAAAGGAAGGGGTTGCCTACAACCCCGCCCCCCCGGAATATTGAGTACTCTGGGGCGAGTGTGCGATGTCTAGAGATAAAAGTAAGTTATTAGCGACAACGGAGTGGGTTCAACCCCAGCCCGAGGAATATCGAATACACTGGGGGAATGAATGCTTGTGTGATGTAACCGTATGTGTATTGCATTTTTTGTTTCTAGCCTGTATTTGACAACCTGAGGTACAAACGTGAGACATTTCTTAGGCATATCGAAGTGGCATCGTATTTAAAAGCAGAGAGTCAGATCAAAAAGGCTGCAGTTTAAACAAAATACGCGCGAAAGAAGAGAAACTTCCCAATTTATTATTTTTAGTATAAACGCAATTAATTAAACTGTGAAAAATATTCATTGATTCACTTCATCATTAATTACCGGCGTTTTTTGAAATGTATAATAACAGGTAAACTGTTACCGCCAGTTTCAAAACAAAATCTAAATTTGGACATTTTGCAATCCATAACCATAAAAAAGCAGGGGTGTTTAATTTCACCTTGTTGGTCATTTCCACCAGACAAATTCTAAATATGTATACAAATATTTGCTCATTTGTCTTGTTTTGTGGAAAGTCCGCAAAAGTGGGACAATGAAAACACGATACTTTATTCCTTTATAGTCCGTTTCAATAAACCGCGTTCTTCCATGGAAAAAATGTCGGTATAATTCAAATAGTGTTTTTACAGTTTGAAGCGTGATACGATTATTGTGACGTGTAAAAATAGTGAAATTTTAACTTTACACTACTAAAATGAGTTGTGAGATTTTTCCATGATGGTCTACGGGGGGTGAACCAGCAATTTGGCCGCTATGATTATTTTTGGTCTGCCTATACTAGTTGGTTTAAGTGAACGGCTAATGGCCGAAACGCCGTACAGGCCAAAATGATGATAAAGACCAAATTACAAATAAAATGCAACGACGCTTAAAGCTGTAACGTCATGTAACTCCGTGAACCGCACCCGACACGTAATAACACAGGCTAGCGATGTTATTTTAAAATAGATTAATTAATTATGAGTAAAGGCCGGAATCCAGAGCGATAAGATCTTTTTAATTTCTCACTCCGATTGCAATGAAATCAGTGAAGAAATTCGGATCATGGAAAGGACGTCGTGTCGACACTATCCTTATTTTGCACGAATTGCACCTTTTTACGGTTCAATGCACAAAATTACATTTTTTCCTATTTTTGGAAATTTATTTTTCTATGCATTAAACCATCGTGAAAGTAAATCATTTTATGGGTTTACAATATTTAGAATGGGAGGAGGGTTAATTTTTTTTTTTATAATGTATGTGTACAAGTTTTTTTACAAAACTTATACAACTTGCGTTACCTACAATATTCCAAGAAATTTATTTATATTGAGTTTGTACGTATTTCTCACTTTTCATTTGTCTTGCTGCGGCTCGGGAGCAAGGCAGAACCACATAAATAGTAAAGCAGTTTTTTTTTTTTAGACTTTTGCAAAACGGTCACCAAATTTCTGAACGCACTGCTCAAAGAAGATTAAGTCAGTACAGAGCTTTTCCCCGCGTAAGAGAACCGAATTTGACCAGAACTCATGGAGTTCGCATTTACTCGAGAACACAGCCATTGTCTTTAACCTAACTAGGCCTAACTTCCTTCAACAGCAACACAGCCTGCTGGCCAGATCGTTCTCCAGACTTAAACCCGATGGAATATTTATTGGATACCACAAAAGACGAATAAGAGCACTTCATGGACTGATGATTTTTCGTCACGTGACACAGCGATTGGTCTGCTGTTTAACAGATGACTGTATATGTGCACTACCATCTTAAGATGAAAGAGTGAGGAGAAAGCGAAATGAAAGGTAGGAAGCTTAAAATTTTTCCCAGAGCCAACCTTTTCAACGTAGCCCAGTGATGGCGTGGGCGGGAATTTCAATGGAGAGTTGCACAGAGTTGGTTGTTGTTGATGGTCTTTGACGGTCACTCGCTATATGGATGAAATTGTTTGTTGTCTATGTTCGATGAAACCAGCGTCAATCCCATTCTAGTGCACGATAATGCCCGTCCACATGTCCCTCGCAAATTACCAACATATCTTCGACAACATAACATCAGGGTATTAGTCAGGCCAGCTATTTAATAAACCTTTCATTTGATCTGGGATATCTGTTTAAAAAAACTGCCGCTAAAATTTTTAAGCAAATTTTACTTCACCCAAGGTCACTCTCAACCCGTAGGTCAAGTAAATGTGGGGGGTCCGTTAAAAATTCAAAGTGTTTAAAAGAAAGCAGACAATTTTTATGATTCCAGACCATCATTTGACCAAGCAATGATATCAAAATTGGTTTGATTCTATTATCGTTAATGTTCTTGGTTAAGAAGAAAAAGTTTGGGTCATGAGCGGGTTTCGAACCCCTCAACCGAAGATCGTTAATCGAATATCTTGACGCTAACTTTTTAATTTGTATAAATGTATACTTTATATCTTCTAATGATTCAATACACTTTTTATTAACTGTCCAGTCTTGACTTCTTTTAGATCAAAATATTTCTCGCATTATACTTAAAAATGTAATATTATCGTTGATTTGAAAAACAAAACTAATATCTTTTTTATGTTCTGTATAAAAAATGTCATATTAACGTCGCCTCACAAGTTAAATTTTTTTAATATTTTTTATTATTGATTTTTTCTTTTGCTACTTTATTATATACATATTCGGATTTATATAATTTTAATATAATGTTACCGTTATTTGCAGTCCTATTTTATCTTGCTTTAATTTACATTTTATGTCGTATTAAACCAACTTCCCCTGTATGCCTTAATTGGCCGTAACAGAGTCATTAAAAATAAATAAATAAAATATCCCACGCTAACGGTTCCGGGTTCGGGTTCCGACATTGGTCTTAGACTTTTATGTGAGAATAATGAAAAAAAGAATCGCAAAGTGGTCTGAACAAACGGGTTAAGGTCAATTATTCCAACGTTAAGACCTCCTTTATTTTTAATAAAAACCTAAATCAAGTGAAGAATGGGGCCGAGACTTTATATCGTAGCTTCGTTATAATGAATAAAAATGTAATTATATAAATTTCAGTGGATGTTCGCGAAAGGCTAAGATCTAAAGGAGAGTTGGTTATACATTCACAATTGCCATTGTCGATATACAGTTAGCGAGTGAGGGCGGGAATGGAGAGTCTCGCTCCATAGTGCACCATGGCAAACAATAACAAAGGATGTACATGCTTCCGCTACGACTTCCGCCCATTCATTCAGACGGTTTACATTCCATAGCAAGACTTTCATTGTTTTTTGGTTTATTTTTTTGTTTTCCACATCTCTTTCAACTTTCCACAAAACGATTGTTCCTCACGTCCTTGGTATTATTGATATAAAATGGCTCGGACGGTAAGACGATTTTTGCTGATCACCCTTCACGGCAATAATTTGGAAAAGTTAAAATACTGATAAATATTCCCATATTTAATTGAATTTATGATTTTTTTAATTTGAAAATTTAATTTGCTATAAAGCTAAGACCCCAAACATTCACTCGTAATCTAATTTATCCTATTGCCATCCAAGCTTTAATTTTTCTTTTTAAAATTCTTAAAAATGTATGCAAGATTTTAATTCCCATTTTAAAATACATAAAATGTAATAAAATTGTAAAATTTATTTCTGTTTCTTTTTTTAATTAGAATTGTGAGTTTTTTCCATAATTTAAAAATTCCCCATAGGATTGTATGGCTAATAATATAATATGGAGTCAGACTAGCAACAGTCTCAGCATGATTATAATCTCATCTTTATCCTTTTATTTTTCCATTCAAGTATGAGAACTAATTCTACATAACAATAATAAGAAACAAAACACAAAAACATTTTTTTTTGAAGGAGCTATTTTTTTTTAATTTAAATTGCGATATTGGGCATTACAGTGCATTGCCCCGCAATTTGTATTTTCTTCCATTTCATTTTTCCGCTCTGGCAGCCTCAAAAACCTCTGAAAAAAGAAATCTTTTACGCACGACTCTTATTCAAACATTAGCAGGCATTCAATGGTATAAGATTTTGGGAAAAGGCCTAAATCGATGTTAAAATTAGATAAAAGAATAAACATTTTTGTGAGCAGAAACGATGTTATTTCAACAGTGTTTAAGTTTAACATTTTGCTAACATAAAAAGAATAATTTACTTAAATAATAACTTAAATAAAGAATCATTTTCATAAGCTGTAACAATGTTATTTTGACGTTGTTTGTGTGGAAGATCATGAAATTTATCTTTACATTTAAATAAATATCCAATTGTTAAATTTGGTATATTCTATGGTATATATAGATAATGTATATATAAAAAATTATTTAATAATAAATATATTTCAAGTGGTTAGTAGTTTGCTTCCAGTTGTTTTTGGGTTTATAGTAAGCACGGGTACTATATTTAAATAAATAAAGCGTGTTTAATAGGTTTTAATCTAATGACACTTTTTTACCCCTTATTTTAAAAGAAACATTATACAAGGTAGTCAGTACCATTTCAACTTCGAAATTTCAAATATGACTTTATACACCGTGAAACATCATTTAAAAGAATTTTATACGCTGAAAACAATGGTGTAATCGGATTTTAAATTTGTCAAAAAATGACAAAGTTCTGGCAAAAAGTTTGATCAAATGCATTTCGTTTGTTTCGTTGTTAATTCCCATATAAGGTTTCTTCCTATTAATTGCCTTTATTGTTTACATTCCGTCATTGTTTCTCAAACTCGCATTATGAGAGCAAATCTTAATTGCTGGAGGTAAATAATTTTTTAGATAGTGCCCATTCAGTATAACATTCAATTTTTTGAGCGAGGTTTTACGAAAACTATTTGAAAAAGAAAGGAAAAGACAAAGAATGATTCTCCAGCTTGACGCACGCCCGGCAGATAATTCTTTCCAGGTGAGACACGTTATTTGAGTAGTCACATCACTTCCGGGATAGGTGGTTAGGACCTCATGATCTGAACTGTTGACCTCCTCGGTCACTCGATTTAACTCAACATATTCTCACTATTTGTGCTCACTATTTTCTGTGGGTACATTTAAAAAATCATAACGGAGCAATTCCAGTTGACGAACTGAGACGAAGGATAGAAAATGCTTGTCAATCCAACTCCCCTGGCTCTATGACTCTGAGGCACCGGTGATGAGTGGTTAGAGAGAAAACCTGTGTATCTTTACGCAAGGCAAGCAGTTCGAATATAAAATGTGATTAATAAATGTCTTTTTTTTAACTGATTGCAATAACTTCGCCATTTTTCGACCAATTTAATTGTTTTCAGCATAAAAAAAATCCTTAAACATGGTTTGTCAGGATGTGTAGAGTCGGGTTTGAAATTTTGAAGTTGAACTGGGCCTGAGGTGCTTCGTATAATTTTTCACTACAAAAAAGGTAAAAATTTGAAACGCATTTTTTTATAACGTTCTTGGATCAAGAGAAACGGGCCATCTAAAAAAGGACCCCTGTACAGAACAAGAAAAAGTCTATCAGTGTAGATTATATAATACTAAAATTTAACAATTTAGATATTTATTTAAATATAGAGATCAACTTCATGATCTTACAACACCGTTTCTGCTTGTAAAAATGTTTATTCTATTATATAATTTTAACATTAGATGACGAACTTTATGGGAACACAATATTTAAGCAATGGAAACTAAAAGATAATGAAAATTTAAAATTTAATCTTTTTTATTTTAAGATTTACTCTCATGTTTTAAATTTCGAAATTGAACCGAGCCCGAGTTACCGTGGATAATTTTTCTTAAAAAAAAGGCAAAAATTTGAACCCTGGGTAAAAAATATTAAAGCCTTTTTTGTTTGCTTGATAGCGTCATTGTTTCGATAGAAATTCAGCCGGGGCATCTAAGAAAGGGCACCCTGTATATTGAGTCGTTCTTCACAAGCAACCACTTGCCTATTACAAAACGTCGTTGTTGGCTATTAATACGCTTGATCCTGTCTTGTCTAGTGGGGTCTGTTGTCTCCACCTGACTAATTTTAGGCGCAGACAAAAACCGAGATGGAGAGGGCACATCCGGATGATATATTTGTCGACTTGAAATAATTGTCTTTTTAGACACTCAGCCAGTCTTGCTGCCTGTATGGTGTATGGACGGCCCCAAATAGATCTCACCCCAAACTTCAACCTCAATTTTAAATCGTGTTCAAAAGAGTTGGAAGTCTTAATTGGTAACGTCCGAAAAGCCGATGAAAATTAGGGCCGAACCGCTCCAAGGATTTTCAATCTTCAGGCCTTAAACGAAAGCCCTGATTTTAAATTTATTCGGAAAAATTACCAAAATTTTAAATTATGAACAGTGAAGACAATAAATAGACAAAATATGAAGAGTGGGACCGGCGTCAGAATTCAATTTTTTTTGCGTTATATTAGTTGTACTAACTACAAACCTTAACAATCTCATAGTTGGAATGAATAATAAAGGACGAAGCAAGATCAGGTTCCGAACACATAATAATATAACTAAACGAAAAGCAAAGCCTAACTCCCTGTGTATACGATCTTTGACAAACTATGTTGAACGAAAGCTCCAAACCCGAGGAGAACAGTATAGTCCAATGGATGCTATGTGTCCTATGGATATGTGCACTGCCATGCTAATCACTTTGAGACTGAGAAAACCAACGATCATCTCCTGATGCCACAATAGCCTTATTTCAATTCCCAGGACCACAAATCAACTCCCAGTTAAAGCAATTTTTACTTGATTCTGCAAATTTTATGAACAATATGACATTCACCTATTTTTCTGCCACAAGGAAAAAAATTCCAGGAGGTGAACCGTACTGTTTTAAAATGTAAGGAATTTACCGATTCATATCGGTTTTGTTGCCACGAGAGAGTGGAGTTCCAGCGTACGGTAAATTATATTTTAGGCTCCTCCAAAGCTGTAGATGTGCGTTCAGGACGCCGAGTAAATAAAATAACTAAATCGCGCAGTTTTGCCAGCCCTTGGTGCATTTTGGCTAAAAAACCCTTTCTGATGACAAGACTGAGCCTGAAACAATTCAAGACGAAAGTTTCAAATGGAACTTGGGTTTGTTGATAGTGTGTGGATGTGCATAGACTTAACCTGCAGGAAAAAGAAATAGCCTTGAGAAGGAGATCCGTCGTTAATTTCTGGTTTAAGCCTTCATTGCAATCTCATGCTGTACATTTATGTATATGCTATATTTCGAATAGCATCAACATTTTTTGAAACGTCGTCTAGCACTGAATGGCATGTACAAAGGGTTTTTTTATTTAGAACTTCTGGTCAGATGCTATCGGCAAAAATCTATTTCAAAACAGTATTCTCAAACAGTATCTCCAACTTGGTCAACCAAAGCTCAATTTATTTATTTATCGTTTTAGGTCTCAAAGAGGAAATTAATGAATATGGGAGTGTATTCTGATCGGGAAAAAATTACAGACCTCGTATCTTCCATTTCGCCTTTTCCACACCTCTTTCACGCCAATCCGGAGAGAGATTACAGCAAATCTACACTCAACTCTTAAAAAGTAAGGCAGACCAATCGTCCAAAGGCCAATGGCTGTGTTCTCGAGTAAATGTTAGCTGTACAACTCTGTGTGTTCTGGACACTCTGAAGAAGCGAAAAACCATCAGCCGATATTGATTGATTTCATCTTCTTCGAGCAGTGCGTTCAGAAATTTGGACACCCCGAATTTTCTGGAGCTGATACTTGAACAAACTAAGTGCCATTTTTAAGATTAAAAATTGAAAATAAGAAAACTAATCAGTTTATTGCTTTAGAATTTAAATAAAACTGAATAAACATTTTAAATTCCGTAAGAACTAACCATTAAAACTTCTTTCTCTTTGTTTTGGTTTAAGGATCAAGAGTGTTTACCTCTAATTGAAAAAAAAAAAAAAATAATGGGATAAATTAAAGGCAGAATTTTCTTTATCGAGGAAATGAAAAAATTCATTGGGTGAACCTTTTTGCTCGTCTGTGTATTTGTAAGCAAGAAACCTAATTCCATAAAAGACAAAGTCTTCGCGGGAAAATTTTCTTTTTGTTTCCTTCAATAAACTGCTGAAACTCAGGTTCCCATCTGTGTGGATTAATGAACTAAACATGTAAAAGATTAGATACCTTCATGAAGTTCGTTTTCAACATAAATTATAGTGATTTAGAGTTATATCATTGTATAATATATGTATATATAACATATATCATCAGCAACATTTCACGAGATAGTTAGTAGGGCGTTTGTGCGAATTTTCAATTTTGGAAATAGCAAAAAGTGTGTGTAGTCATATTTCCGGGAATTACGAATTAACTTATCAAAGGATTGCATTAGGCGGAGTGATTTTTTTACGTCACTTATATCTGACGAGATAGGTAACTTAGTAGTTTCCGACAAACAAAAATTATTGCGTCCGTCAGGCCATTCTGTCAACTTTCTGGCAACCAGATTATTTCTGCTTTTAATTCTAATTAACGATTTTTGCATAAGCATTGTCGGTGCCCGGTATTTCTTTTGAAAGGCTCTCGCTGATCGCTTTCCGGTTAAGGAAATCGGCCAAAATAGTCTTTCAAGAACAGAAAAACAATTGTTCGTCAGTCGGGGTAAATTTTAAGCCATCATCACAATTTATGACTGGTAATTTCTGCTTGCCGAATTTGGAAAAGTTTATAAAAGACGACTGCGCCCACCAACGCAAAACAACTGATTATAATTATTAAAGTAGAAGCCATTTGTTGATTTGTATTATGTAAGCCAATTGTGAAAACCAATATGAAATATAAAACAAGAGTTGGTACACGAATGAAATGGCGTAAACATAATACCTAAGCAAGGAACTAAGGGGTGCAGTTTCCTCTTGTGCCAAGGCACTGGTTCAGCGGCATATGACGGAATCACCTGCCACCGACATGTGGAACCAATCCAGAAGACAGTTTCCCTACTTAGAGCGGTGCTACGATTTATTTCTATTCTGCCTCGGCAGAGTAAGCATTTCTTTTATCTGTACAATAATGAATATTTTATTATCGTGGTTCGTCAGTTTCCCATTAATTCTCGAGGCGATGATCACACTAGTTTTAATTGAGACTGATTCTTTCTTATACGCATGGATGTCAATTCTGGAAGAACCTAATAAAAAGATTTTTTTTTCTATAATGGAAAATAATATTTTATATTCTTACTCTCAAAAAGTACTTATTTATGTTCACACCCAACGCGCATACAAATAAATCATGCTTAATGATATAATATAAAAAGATGGACAATTTTAGCACGACAGAACATACACATAAATTTGTCGAATTAAGTAGAAAGGCAAATAAAAAGAAAGAAAGACCGAATAAAAACAATGTAAAATACACAAGTTAATTGAAAATTAGAGAGATAAATGTACGTTAATGTAATGTTGGTAAGTGATTACTTATATTATCGTATTATTAAAACAAATGAAACACAATTCTTTGTATTATCTATAGGACATAAAGCACGTGGAAAATGTCCAGAAAGTATATCACATATTTTTAGAAAACAGTTGGTGTATGTACGGTAAAAAACTTCAATCAAGCGAAATAATTTATATTGAAGGCAAAACCTCATGATTATTAAAATATGTAAAGCGAGGTCATTATAAAACGATGAAAGCAATTCCTGTCATGCAGGTTCTCTCGGTGTGATAAAAAACTTTATAATGTATAAAGCGATAACAAATGATTATTTGGAGATCGTGGCATGCGGTCCTATGTGATGTAGATGTAGAAAAATGTTTTTTTATTGTGAACGTTTCAATCTTTAATTAGATCATCTTCAGGGCTCAAAGTGTGTTTTTTTTAGTAGATGAGTCTGTGGTGTTGGGAGCGTGAGTGAGACAGAAAAATGTAGGCACACACACGCACGCGCGCGCTTTGATAACAAAGGTGTCTGGTTGTTAAATTAAACCAGACAGGCTGTATAAGTGTTGTAGCATACTACTTCCGAATTTTCTCTTCGTTTAGGAAAAGAAGACACTCCCACATCCTAGAGAAGTGCAATTAGCCATTTGTTGGAGTCGGGGTGTTTTGTTGCCGAATAGCGCAGATGTGATGTCCAGGTGTTCGCTAAACCCTGCGTAGACGCGGTTTCTGAAATAGTCATCTGCGGGACTACTCTTGTAAAAGGTGTAATTTGACACCCTTATTTGCCCAGATTTCTGCGATAGTCCCGTTTGTCGCTAATACAACTGTTTTCATTGTCATTGTGCCATCTTATTTCTTTAGAATAAAAACGAATTTTTGCAACGTGATAGTTTAGTATTAACATTTTTTTGAGAATATACTATAAATTGCTACCATAGCTACTCACGTGTTTCTATACTTACAGGCAAAAAATTCCAGCCAATTTATTTTTTTTTTAATTTTCTAGATAAAAGAAAATTCACCACTTTGTCTCCTTGTTTTTACCAATAGTTGATTGTGCTATGTTATAAATTGGGAATATAAATCGAGTTAATCACACTCAACCCTCAATCCAAAACAAGAATAAAAAAAAATCAATGTTTACTTTTTACGACATTTAAAATTTTTGTTTTGTTTTATTTGAAGCAATAAACCGTTTAGATTTTGTTTTCTTAATTTCAATTTTTAAACTTAAAAATGCCACTTAGTGCTGAGGATGTTGCGTGTGGCACGTATTGATGATGGACGTTCCATCAGGTATGCGGTTATTCCGATTGGAGTTTCCTACTGGGTCCTTCCATAGAAGGCCCGTTTTTGGACGCCCTAGTGCAACAGAACCATAGGATGACAGTTTTTTTGACTTTGAGAATTTTCCAAAACCGGCACCTTACCGTGTATTGATCACCTCACTCGTCAGTAAGTTCGAGATTTCAAAATTTCTGAACGCACTACTCACGATTAAATCAATGAGGACTGTGTTCAGGTCTAGAATTGACCAGAACACACATAGTTGCACGGCTCACATTTGCTCGAGAACACAACCATTGGTATTTAACCTAATCATGCCTAACCTCCTTCAACAGGATAACTTAGCCAGTTCTCCAGGCTTGAACCCCATCCAACATTTATGGGATAACCTCAAAGGGCGAAAAAAGCACGTCCATCACTTCCTTATTCCCTCTACGATCTTAAAAGGTTTCATCGTGAATAATGGGCTAAACTCCGGCGAAGACACATTTCCAGACTGGTAGAAAGTATGTCGAGCAGCCTACGAGACCCCTAACGCATGAGGAGGGCATACGTAATGTTGAAATGTTAATTAAAAATATAAAAGAAAATTATGTCCGTCTTTTTTTATATTTTCCTTAGCAATACACATTTGTGACATGACGAATATTCATTAAAATTATCAAATACTACAAAAGTGAAACATTGATTAATATATAAAAATATGTACAAATCAAATTATATTACAACTGAGTGAAATGCTTTGCCAGTCAGTGTGTTTATTATTTTAGAATCAATTTTCATCAACAGATCAAATCGTTAAAACTAAAAATAACATTCTAATAGCAATAATAAAATAACATTCTAAGGATGTAGAGAGAAACGTTGTAGTTACGGTAGGGATGTGGCAAGAAAGTAGGATGTGGGGAAGTCGCGATGCCAGAAACGGAGTTAGCGGTGGTTTGTGAACTAGAGCGTTGCGTTTTCTTTTTGTAATTAGCGACCGCAAATTTTTGTAACGCTCCTATGGTGATTGCCTAGTTAATCCCAATACAGTATCCTCGGCACTTTGCACGTTTTCATCCCGCTGGAATAATGGCAAACAACAAAGTACCACCGACTTTCAGTTCATTTTAAATCAGTGATTTTTTTCCCACCATTTGGAAGTATACTTTGAATTCGAATTCGGGACAGTTGAGTCTTGCAAGCGTGGATTGGGACGCCCCCCACAGTTTAGGCTAAAATCATATTCGGAGTTAGCAATAGATCTGCAGCAGCTGGGTAATGCTTTGCTTCCGTCCTCCGTGTTAAGACCCTGGCGTTGTCACACAATCCGGGAAGCCTAGCCATGTTCTACTTGCAGAGAAATAAACGAGAACCCACGGTAGCGTTTAAAGAAACTTTTCTTATTAATCAACTGGCTTTACACTGGCACAGACTCGATCCAGAACGGAATCACAATGACACGAATAGACATAGCTTGCAACACAGCAGAAACTTTAACCCCCATCTACGTCTCCTCTTGAGATTCGACAATTATTAAAATGGTGATGACTCTTTTCGGTGGCAGTGCATAGCTTTTCGTCTAAAAGGTTGGGTCCACAATCTTGTCGTGACAACCGAGAGCTTTTTTCTCAATTCTGTTACCCTGAACTGAGGCCGTTTCAGGCCTTCTTCTCTTCCCTACAAAGATTATAGACCGTTCATACAATATTAATAGTATCAACACTTTACAATCATTTTTCTAATTACACTCTTAAAACAAATGCAAAATGAATATAGCTCCTAACAAAGGCCCGGATCGGGCATTTTCTGTGCAAGCCCAAAATGTGAGCAATCAAACTCATTAGGAAAGCATACTTCCGTCTTTCAAGCAAAAATACATGCCATCAATTTTTTTGCTCTGGATAACCTTAAAAGAGGTTACACTGGCAAAAAAAAAATTCAAAAGATCTGACAGCCAAGCAGCCATTAAAGCGTTAACATGTAAAACAATCACTCAAAATTAGTCAGTGTGAACATCCAAAATCTGTAAAACCTGGGGAAACTTAACTACCTGATTATATCTTGGGAGCCAGGGTGCAGGGGAATTTCGGTTAACGAGAAAGCAGACAGTCTGGCCAGAGGAGGATCTGCAAGACCACATAGGCCCCGAACCTATTCTTGGCGTAACAAAAACAAAGAATCCTCCACGGCAGAATGGATCTAAGCAAAACAAAAGGAGAATTGGATAAACTCTAGCTGTGCTAGACAAAGTAAATTTATGATGAAACAACCTTCACATAGACTGGCAAAAACATTGCTACAATTAGAGAGGGCCAAACTCAGAGGAGTGGTAGGACTACTAACCGGTCACTGGCATCTCAGACAACATTTACACCACATGTGCATATACAACGATGATCCCATTTGCAGATTATGTGATGAGGAGGAAGAAACAACCACCCATATCAGCTCCGAATGCGAATCAAGAACTCCATGGAGATTTAACCTAACATACGAAAAAATTTAGGGAATGAAATTGTAGCAGCGACATTAAATGACCTGATACTTCTAAGGAGAATGATTGAGTCTATTGCATTGAACTAGGAAGGTATAATAAGCCAGAAGGCAGCAGAGCCTGGGGAGCACAAACCCCGCTTCCTAGTAGCTTTCGATAAGGCATGGTGACCAGCAATACTGATGCAAATAAGACATCAATCTCGCCCTAAGAATTGATATAAATTGATACCTTTAATGATAAGAAAGCTCACCTAAGAACCTAGACAACGAGGATAACAAAGGAAGTAGAAAAGATTGTCCTGAAGGATCGTGCACTGGCCAAGATTATGTAATATTATGTAAAAATCGATTCTGGAGATGAAGTATCCCAAACGAGTGTAAAGACAATGACATTCGCCGATGATTTTCATTAATCAGCTCAAAATCACAGCCCGAGAGTGTTTCAGGGCGACGATATCTC
Organism: Cimex hemipterus; assembly: GCA_039619505.1. Lineage (NCBI taxonomy): Eukaryota > Metazoa > Arthropoda > Insecta > Hemiptera > Cimicidae > Cimex > Cimex hemipterus. Next base: position 8,134,274 of record CM077104.1, read on the forward strand.
ATACTCAGATCTCCTGTCTCGCCTTGCCAGTTCTCCCTTCGGAGCCGGTTTTCGTACTAGTACATTCTCTGAGTGTACAGCTAGCTAAAAGTGGAATGCCGAAGTGTTCTATTCGCTACGCCGGATGGTCGTGATTCAGGAAGGTGGTGTTTCCTTCTTCCTTCTGCACAAGTCGATCGTCCTGTCGTCTCTCCCCATAACGGAGTAAATGTTTAAAGTATTAATGCGGTCTGAACTTTTCAATAAAACCAAAGCAACATCGTCGTAGAGTGGGTTCATCACGGGGTTCTACTCTCCACGATACGGTTGAAAGCAATAGCTACGAGCGTAACCGAACGGTCGTGGACTCTCATTGCTTTCTACAACTCTCATTTTCGTCCAGAGTCTTATAATTGTAAAAATATTAATAAAGATCAAATTTTATCACAGTAAAATTAACAAAAAACAAGGCGGAAACAGGATGTCTGTTTTTTTAAATGACTTTTAGATAGTAATTACCAAACAAAAATTCCATGGATTTAACAAACTAAAATCAAAGACATAAAAACCGTACTCCAGAATTATTTTGTTGTTTATTTCGATCTGTTGTTTTATCGTTATATTACTTACAACAAACTTATTTTATTGCAACCAATTTATCAAGCCTTGATAATTAAATAATTTTTATGAAAACTCATGAATTTCTGATCTCGTTTTATTTGTTATACATTAGTAAGTATTCAATTAATTAAGTTTTTAGTTGAGATAAAAAGTCAGTGTCGCGAGCAGGATTCGAACCCACGACCTTCGGCTTGATACGCAGCTACTCAACCGCAGACAAAGTGCTGGATTTCAATGTGTACCATAAAAATTTTTAATTGTTAATATTGTTGCAATTATTTTTATGTTTCTGTGTTGATTTATATTTAACTACTAACTTTTACTTCCAACAGCAAAACTTGGGATATCAACATTCTATTGTACCAAACAACGAAAATAAAACGAATAAATAATAATTAATAGAAACTAACTAATAAATCATAATGAACGAAATCATTAATTATACATATTATTGACTATGGATTAACTTTTAACTTGCAGACGAAATTTTTGGTTCTTAAGCCCGTTATAATTTAAAAACATTCACCACGAACACAAAAATTTTTGTCAATATTAACAAATTATTTTACATATTACTATTTTATCCGATGCCTAATTATGACCGTTGGAAAATATTTTGCAAGACGGACGATGCAATGATTAGACCCGAATTATTTACTTACTAAAAATTATACATTACAATTTAAGAAAGTGACTGACGTAAAGACTGACAGAAAGTAACTAATAATTGCCTTTCAAATAGTAAATAAAAAAATGTGTTCTCAAATAAAATATTTTATTATGGATTACAAAAAAATGAAATAGCGCAAGAACAAAATATTCATTGCAAGAATTGAAAAATCGGAAATAAAATCAAGGGGGGAAACTTGTGAATGTTCTTGTTTCGCTCCAATGCTGGAACGGACAAGGTCCGATGCTAACCAATGGATTAAGCTCCTTATCCACTTCCACTCCGATAACATAAAGTAATTCTTTTCATTTTAATACATTCAAAGAGATCCCTTATGCCTTTGTAGAAAAGACTCTTTTTCATATACGAATAAACTGAAATGTAGTAATAAATTGATATCGTTTTATATCGGACATAAATGTTTGCCGTTGATTCCTTGATTTTCGATAGAAGTGATGTTTATTACACCTTCTGTATTATGAGCGACATATTTATACTTGACGTAAGTGAATATTATATGCTAACGACATATATTTACAAGCCCAATGTTGGAAGAGGGATGGATTGACTTTTCTCAAAGTTTGGTTGAGTCATCGGAGGTTTACCTACTCTCAGATAGTCAGGCAATTATAAAGGCACTAATTGCGTATGCTTTCAACTTCAAAATAATCTAGGTAGGCCAATATTAACTAATGGCTCTAGGAAAATATAAAATTATTCTGTAGTAGTTTTGGGACATACAGGAAATGACCAACTGACCAAAAAAGGGACAGCCCTCTCATCCTGGGACCAGAACCATAAATATGTGAACCGCAGTGTGTGCTGGAGATTTAATTAGAATAATTAGTTGCAAATCTTTCACTATATCTTCTACATCAAGGCGCATTAGTAACTTTGCTATATTTTATTTTCCCAATGTTTCTATGATCTCTCTTTGTAAATCTGGCACGTTCAATATATAAATTATCCAACAGTGCCAAGAGGAACTGAGCGTTTCCGCAGTTTTCGAGAAGTAGTCTATCTCTGTTGCGAAAGAAAAACTCAAAGCACGGAACAAAACATCTGACAGGAGGGAGGCAAAGAGACTTGTAAACCCTGCAAGAAGGAAAGAGGAAATGCTTTCTCCCTGTCAGCAAGCAGGATTTGAGGATATCTCTCAATACCGGTCACTGCCCTCTTAATTACACAAAAAGAAGAGAAGCGCAAAGAAGTCAGAGGGAAGCGTGTGGAAGTTTTATACAAAAGCGCACTTTGGGAGGTATAGTATAATTTATTAGAACTATGTAGGTCGCAATGGAGAAAAGGATCCTTATTCGACCCCATCCTCCAAAAAAATTTGTCATAGAAAGATATTAATTAAGAGTGATTTTCACCAACAAACACTACCACGGTTGCCACTGGATATATTTTCGTTCCAATTAGTGGTAATTCTGGGCTAGCCATACATACACACACAGGTGAAACGAGTCATGAAAGCGGAACGTCCTAGTCCTAAAGTCTCAACATCATACTTATTTCCACCTGGAGAAGCCAATTAACATATACCATATTACATCATTTGTGGAACACAAAAATATAAAGTTGAAGAAATAAATATATAGAATTAGTGTATTTCTTTTAAAGTTTGTACCTCTTTGCGGCGGAACCTCATTATGTATTATTGATTGCTTAGTTAAATTCAAAAAGCTTTTAGTTCCCAGCAGATTTTCTATATTTACTCTCTACATCTTGATTATAGATGCTGACAGTATGAAAAGAACAGTTCGTTTTTTTTTTTTTTTTTTTTTTTCTATTCGTTTTGTTTAACTAAGGTAGATTGTCAAACGATTATTAATACCTACTACAATATTTACTTTTATTAATAAATTCCTTTATAAATGGACATTGAATTACATTGTTTGAATTGCTTCAAAACCTTGTTTATCATGTTTAATTTTTTTTTAATTTTAAAATGTGCAGCTTTCTGTAAGTAAAGTTTTATGTGGTAATTTACAAAAAAAAGTAACTGTATTCGAAAATGTGCAAACCCATGGTGGAATAGGGGAGTACCCGATATAGGTCGATGATTTAGAAAGAAAATAGGACGGAGAGAGAATCGATCAGAATTGGCTTTTCTTACGAGTACACCATTGGGGCGATGATCATATCGTTTGAAAACAACGTTTGTTACCTACTTAAAATCCACAAAGAAGGATCTATGCCGAACCCAGAACAAAGGAAGTTCCATAAAAATCTAACGAAGGTCTAACCCACTTTTCTCTGTTACCAGCGCAACTGATACTGCATTCTTCGTCGTGGCATTATTATCCTCTGGTTTCGCTATAATTTTTTTGTTCAAAAAATTATTCATTGGTTGAGCTTTACTTTCGATGACACTGGAGCGTATAAAGTACACAATCTGTTACTTCGATTTTTAAATACATTCATACTAGACTTTTCATTTCCTCTTTGACTTTTAAAATTCCAATTGTTCAATACAATATAATAATAATCTTTATCCAATTAATTACTAATTAGTTTCACGACTACTTAGCTATACAAAGAAATAGTCTTCACCCGACAAAGATATGTGCATAGAGGGTGATGGATGAATATAAAGTACTCCACTTGTACTTGAGAACTCTTAATAATTACGAATAGATCATCCACATATTTCTTATCTAATTTAATATCAAAATCTAAACTTAGGTGCATCTAATCCAGACGATCGTTCATGATCAAGTCTACAAGAATAAGTGAGAGGCTCCCTCCTATCACATCCAACCATTCAACTGTTCAAAGAACTTCTCACAGTATTTAAAATATCCACAGAATGCAGAGAAGTAGATTAGGCCTAAACATTTTCGTAAATTGCGAAATTTCATTCTGTCCTTCAGCTAATATATAAGTAATTATACCTAGGGATTAGTGAACAGTAACTACTTGTTTTGAGGAACGTATACCTGATCTCAAACTTACTATTGATATCCTGATGGTCGATTCATCCTTCCTTCGTTTTTGTCTCAACCAAAAACTTTAGATAAAAAGAATAATCAATTTGGTCAATTATGACCACTAAACCAATATGGATTATAAACATTTAAAATAAAGTGTGAAATTAACTGGAAATGTTTAAACAAAATGCATTGAAGATTGATTATACCTAATGCAACGATGGATTATCATATCATTAAGAGATCGACTCGCTAATCTTAAAACATAATTAATTACCTACTAAAATGAACTGAAAACTGAAAAACTCCAAAGGGAAAGTAGTTGGGATGGCAGTGATTCAATGAAGAAGACAAATCTTTCTGAATCACTGTTTACACGGTTGAGGCGACAGCCTGCTTTTTTGTTGCGTCTCGGGCGTCCTATTGAAAGTTTAAATTTAGAATTTAATATTAAAAACAATAAAAAAATCGTGACTTTTTTTCTAAACAAGCTGTCCAATACGAAAAGTGAAATCGGTTGGATCTGTCCGACAGACGGGAATGGGAAAAAAAATATTTTCCGACCGGGAAGAATGTAAAAGTGTTTGCGGTTATCATTAGTTCCAGATAAGTCTTTGACAGATTGAGAAATATGAATTCTGGCTTCTTTTTGTCCTTCTTACTCTTCTATTTCTTTTCTTTTCTTTGATTCTAGGCTATACCGATCCTGGAGACAGATGAGCACATCTCGGAACTTGTAAATGAAACCACGAACGTTTTTTGATTAGACCACACAATGATGACTACGGTTTGCAAACACAATACTAACTGGAAAGTGATTATACATTCCGGTTTTATTAGTATATACATATCTTAAGTCTTCTATTTGCTGTTTTACTTAATATAATATTTTTTAGAATAAATTATAATATTAAATTGATTATTGAATATTTCCTTTTCATTTATATATCTAATTATAACTTCTACATTGCTACATCCATCACAGTTCCTGGTCCGATTGAACCATTAACTTTTTTTTCAATTAATTAATCTTTATGAAAGGTATTGGTAGCCATAAAAAAGCCAGCGTCTCATGCGGGACCCGAACTCACGATCATCGGCTACATATACCGTTGCTCTACCACTTGAGCTATCGTGACTTCTAAAAATGGCAAAAGGAAAATTCGAGAGGTGAGGTTGTGATGAGAGTTGGTGTCCGAGTGGATCGAAGTCACAATTCCCTAGAGCAGCGGTGTATTTAGCCGAAGATCGTGGGTTCGAGTCCCGCTGTTGACGCTGACTTTTTTATCTCAACCAACACCTTCTACATTACGTTTATATTGACTATTTTTTAATATTACTTTATTATAATTAAATTTCATTTTTTAATATGCCCCTCTTATAAATATGCTTCACTTATGTTCAAAACCACATATCAACAATTGAAAAATCAATCATTTTTTGAAAAACCCCTGAAAGTATATCACCTTTACTCTCCGTCGGAAACCTTATTCTAGCATATACTTATACAATGAACCTATTAAGTATTCAAAAATCGCGCGATGAGGTCTGGTGTGATGTAGGTTTCAGAAAAGCATTTTCTTTATCGAGCCAACGTTTCGATCTTTATTGAGATCATCTTCAGGGCTCAAAGTGTTGTCTTCCGTGTAATTGTGTCATTCTTGCGTGTCATATAGAGACTCTCAACACGACGTTGGCACGATAAAGAATTTTTTTTGAAACCTACATCACACCAAACCCTTCTCACGATTTCTGAATAATATCGATTAACGGTGACTAGCCACCACAAATAAACCTTTCCTCAATACGACAATGTTTAGGGCTTACATTTGATAGAAGAGTAACGTAGAAACCGCACGATTAAAAAGACACTCAACAAACGATTTAAAATGCTTTTTTACCTATTCCACCGATAATCAAAGTAACCATTAAAATCAAAACTTTCTACATACACATACCTACCAAACGTATTTGGATGTACGGGTGCGAAGTTTGTGGATTCGCCAAATATTCCAATATTCAGTTTTCAATCCAAAATTTTAAGATTTGACCAATTGTTCCTGTCCTTTTTACGTAAACAATAACACTCCACACAGATCTTCAAATGGGGACAGTTTTTTCATCCATCAGAACATATTACACACGTTTTCATAGTTAATTAGTAAAGTTCTTCATAATTTATGTTATTTTTTATTAAGAGGTTAATTTCATCCAGTTTTTCTCATTATCATTTTTTTAAAATCTGTTTATGATAGTTCCGTCTTTTATTGTAGGGTGTCCCATGAAAGGTCGTCAATATTGCAATTCTGCAATTCTTCTACATGTCAAAGAGAGTGCATGCAACTAAAATGTCCCTATGGGCCCGAGTTGAAATGTGTAACACTTTAAGTGTAAAAGAAATTGATTCATCCATTTCATAGTAGCTATAGAGTTTTCAGAATCATTCATCAGTGATCTAAAAGGTGTGCAATCGGTGTACACTTTTATTACATCAATGAAAGTAGCGTTAAAACGGCTACAAGATCCACTTTGTTTGTATTTTAATTGTATATTTAAGCAAAAAAAAAAGGATATAATTCACAAAAGACAAAAGAAAAGAACATTCCAACAGTTTCCGATGTTCTTGTCTAACATACATACTGACTTCTTCTAGTAATACTGCCTACTAATGAGCTTATCCAATTGTCAGTGTAAAATTAACGTTAATGCTTGCAAATATTTGATTTTTCAGTTATAAATGGTTTAATAATTGGTAATAACGCAGACAGACTCGTTCCAAAATCGTAGAAAAATATGCGAATCACACAGACCAAGTACTGTAGATTTCCAAAAACTGGAACACGTCTGTTATACTGAAATATACAAAACGAAGAAACTACAGATTGATAATGTCTGAAACTACTTAAATCTTTGTAAACAATCCAACTTCTCGTAGCTAGCTAGATTAATTATAGCTTTGGGATAATTTAGATGTTTAAGTGAGCAGGGTTTTGTTGCGAATTGGTGCTTCATTTTTTTAAATTCTGAATCTTTATTCCCCCTGTTCATTTTTATAGAAAACAATTCTTTCCTGTCTTTCATACCAGCTTTTTAACCAGCCGTGAAGCACTCCTATCTTCCAAGTATTATATCATCAAAGAAAAAATTAAAGGCGACATATATACCTATTTACGTTTTTTTGCTCGAGAATAGTTGGTTGTCTACAGATTCATTCATTTTTAGCTCATATTTAATGAAAATGGGATAATTACGAAGTACGAATGGCGTTTCGTCAATTGTGTGCAATCCCCGGAAAAAGGCAGTGACCTCCGTCACTGCCGGTCGTATCAAGCGAGGAGAGTCGAATGAAGGTCTATACCCTTCTATGCTTCCTGCCAACAGCGGATGCCGACTTACCTGACCGGAGCTAATGACACTCCCTGATAACTACTTCCATTCATGATGACTACAAACCTCATCCTTTTTTTTAGTATTCACTGAAATACATTGCAATCGGTTTCGTTCATAACGATAAACGCGTACAAAAATCATCTTGCATTGTGATAATTTATTTGAGTTGGACTATCACTGATGATCATCCATCACCTTTCTTCCGCTTACATTAGCTCTCGAATAATTAAGAATACTGTAAACAAGCTTAATACATAGAAGGTGGTCGCAATAAGATGCAAAAAATAATGGAGTAGAATGCCGAAAAGTGGGTTTTCTATCTCATTCCTTCAAATTTTAACTTAACCTTTTTCGGGAACAAAACGTTAAATCCAAATTAAATTGGTTAAAGAATTAGTGAAACTGAACCCTTTCAGTCCAAGCAATAACCAGTTCGCTAGCAGTTGGCTACCCCTAAAATATAAATACTGAAAGATCATTGAAAATTTAAAAAAAATCCTCTGCTGTGTCCAAACTTTCTAAATAATGACGAATTTCAGTACCAAATGTACTTTTCGGATCGGTATAAGTTTTTTTTCAATTAGTTCGTAATTATTAACCGTACAATTAAATTCTTATTGATGAGAGAAATGTTTCATTAAAGAAAAAAGAATACTATAAATTAAAATTATATGTAAAAAAATTAAATTTTGTCGCAAACTAAAATAAAAAATAACCAATTTAGTATAAATAATATCTTTAGTTTAATCTGTTTGTGTTTGAATAGACGAATTAAACTTTTCCCACTGTTTTCGAACACTAAGCTTAATAAGTTTTGCAACGAAAGGTGAAAAAGCTAAACCAAGACTTCGGCTCAAACGCCGCTGGTCTAACCACTTGAGATATCGCAATTTGAAGCCAACAGCGCCGAATTGAACCGAAGGTCGTGGGTTCGAATCCCGTCGTGACACATCTTTTTCACCTCGGCCAAGACATTAGATACACGTATAATTAATTGAAATAATTAATGCGGTTAACTATGACTACTCTATTTTCAGATTTGTTTGGGTTTGGAGGTTTGGCGGAAAGTAAATGCATACAAATAAAATGACAGACTTGTCTATAATTTTGTCGTGTTGTCAAAAGCACTTTATTGCCTACGTACTATATGTCACACATACACAGACATAAATCTGCAACGCTAATTCCTCACATTACCACGTAGTGCACCATAGGAAATGCTCGTCAATCCGCCATGCTATACTGAGAACGGCAAGCACGAAGGAATTAGAGTAGTCCAACCCTTTCGTCATATTCGGATCAAATAACTACGTCGAGTTCCATTGATTTTCTACCCTAACCATGGGCCGGTCAGACAAATAAAAACCTTCAACTATTAGACTATTCAAAGTGTCTGGATTGAGTACGGTCTTAAAGAAAAAACAAATTCAGTTGGTTTACTGCTACGCTTTCGACCTATTTTAAGGTCATCATCAAGGCAAAACAATCTTAAATATGTGTACAGATTGGCATTTGTATTTACGATTTTTTCCAGGCGATTTTAAATTTCATTGGAGTCAGTCCTAAGATTTCCAAGGACTGTATTGCCAACCGAAAGAGGCGGTTGTAAAAGCCAAAAGGCAATACAACATTCCTTGGCAATAGGACTGAGCCTGTATTGAATGGAAATTTGAGATCGCCTGTAAAAAACTTAAATATGTCCATCTGTAGACATTAAGATTTTGCCCAGATGATGGCCTTGAAATAGATGGAAAGCTTGGCAGTAAGAAATAAATTTTTTTCTGCAAGACCATACCTTGATCAAGTATCTTGGAATGAAAAGATGTCGAGCATGTTGTGAGACCAGAATGTCTCATTGGCAATGAGATTCCCAAAATAATTTTCTGCTCTGGCTTAATGAACTATTTCTCGTGAGGCCCAATGATGATCATATGTGGACAGGAGAAATCAGACGAAGACAGGCTAATAATCGACTTCCTATTTCAAAAGAAATAGATCCCAGCACTTCTATCATTTTCATTAACAATATTTCGTCACACTTTGTACCTTCAATTAATAAAAAACTGAAACAATTCAAACTAATCCTAACACAAGCAACCTGTGAAAGAAATAAAAACAAGAGGTCTCTTTAGACTCAATGGACATTCGAAGATCTGCATCAATGATGTCGGAATCTGTAGATTGCATAAACGGGCGGAAAGTATGCCAGATAATAAACAATCTGCGTACGGGAAATGTTTCAGGACCGATAATGCAGCCATGTAGGAAATAATACCGTTACAAACAGGGAAACGGGTTGCCGTGAGAAATATAATTCCAGTAACTTTTGAAGGGCCACGGGGTATGGTATTTAACGCAAAACTTTGTGAAATGAATGAGGATATATTATTATTTAAAACAATTTGTTGCACTAGTACAAATAAATGCAATAGTAAAAACACATCCCTGGTTTCTCTTCAGAGATCACCATTTAGCTAAATAGAAGTAATATAATAACTAACAACTAACTAGTTCTTCAACTAAATAGAGGCCTCTGAAGAGGGACCAGAGACGTGGCCCGAATTGAATTAGTAATTAAATGTATGGCATAAACATAAATGGTGTATTTAGGGGAAAAACATTCTAAATTCAATTGTAATGCAAAAATGAACTTTTCTTACTTTTTAGCATATACCACCGTTCCGCAATTGCTGGACCTCGACTAATGACCAAAAACTACCAAGCAAATCTAATAAGCGCAATAGAGGGTAATAATTGGAATATCAAAGAACAAAAAACACGATTTAGATCATCAATTAAATTGTTACAAACAATTAGTAAGTGCTCAAAACTGATTGCAAGGGAGGGTTACAATACATGATTTATAAACAGTGCAATTTTATCAATTTTTTTTAATCTGTGGTACGTTACATCTACCATCACTTTCTTGGAGGCCTAGATTTTGCGAGGAAATTTTTTTGCAAGAGGCGAATACTTCGTTTCTGGACTTGATGCGGTCAAAGCATGCATATTTCCCAATTTGTATTAATGTATTTACAACATAACCTTGGGGTAGACATTTTTTATGGAAATAAGAAGGACACGCTGCGCAAGCCTATTTGGTTTTGTGGGGAAAACTTAGTTTATTCGGTCGGACTCTCTTTGTCAATGTGCAATATAGCGAAGATTGTGAATAGAAAAAATTCTTGACTTGCACTTTGTAGATTTATCAATATGTCAACCAGGTGGAAATTTTACATTTCGATAAGGTGTGGCCAGAGTAACATTACCATTGATGCCAAGTATTTTCTTTTCTTTTTTATCAATTAATCTAATAGATAGTAAAAAACAGAAATAAGATTTGTACAAATTTCCTCGTAAAGTCCGAAATACGGTCGGCATTGCTCAAATTTTTACTAAAAAATTCTTCAGTTGCCCATTTCGTTTCCGCATCATTTTCTACTTCGGTATCTAAGTCGAAGAAAGAAGTTTCTATTGCTCGACGTTAAGACAGGCATATTCAAACTCCTTCAACAATTCATCGTTTCGATTTTTCAACCCATCTTTACTACCACCCTGATCACTTTGACAGTCAGTAAAATTATTTTACAAACAACACCCCTTCACCGAATTCACCTTTCGGGTAAACGTCCAGCTTTGAAAAGGCCCAAAGACTGGGACCGACAAAACTTTCGATTCTAGATCGGAGGTTTGCTGGTCAAAAGTGACCCGTCCCTCTCCTCAACAGTACCCTTTTGAACCTTCCATTAAAGACCTTGAATAGTTTGTTCGTGCTCATTCCGATCTGTTGAAGACTTTGTTCCGTTTTTCCCACAAAACCATAGCATTAGCCAGGGTTCGTTACCTCCGTTTGCTTATAATAACAATGGGCCCTACTCAAGCCAGTTAGTCAGTTTTTTACTGACGATTATCAATAGCATAAATAATAATTTAATATTTCTTAGTTACAACCAACTTTTAGATCGATGTTTTAAAGTTGGTACGTACCCAAACGAACAACAATAATCTGTACAAGTAACATTGACCTTCAATCAATTGTATGAATACACTAGAATGGACGGACATATCACCTCATGCTTGGATCAGTGTTTATATTATTATCATTTTTTTATAAAGGGTCGAAGGTCATTATTCTATTATAAAAATACACATAAAATTATTTTCCTCCGAAATATGTTTACAAAGTAAAACCAATCGATGGTACTACAAACACAACAAAAAGATTCTTTTAAAAACATTATTCGAAATATCAGGACAATGTAATCAACTGAAACTAGAACGATTTGTATAAAATAAAAAACGTTAATAAATTCTGACGAATAATCATGATATGATATGATGGTCATGATAATCAACATTTCTATCAATAACTTCAAAATTACATTAAAAAAGAAAAACAACAAAAAACCGAAACCTCGTTGTGCTCTTCTTTGAGAGATACCATCAACTGGAGCCTCGCTAAAACGGTAGTGGTTGTCTGTGTCTCTGGACATATAGGTCTGGAAGGTGAGCCAAAACAGAAGATGCGGCTATAAGCCCAGGACACCCTGCATACGGAACTTAACCACCGTGTGCCAGCCCTCTGAAGCTAAACATTTATTAAAAGTAAGTAGGAGTGTCGGTGGGCCTGGACAGAGAAGTCATCTCTTATCAATACTGTCGAATGATCCGTCTCGTAAAAGGAAGGATCTTACCAGATTAAGAATAGGCCACACAAGGTTGACATACAATCGGTCTAAAACCCGTGTATGTACCTAGAAGATAAAAAAGTAGCTCGATTGTGCTACTTAATTGAAGACTGCCATTCCCTGGCTCCATATAGAGAGCCTGTAAGAATATCCTCGATATGAGAATTGTGCATGAGCACGACAGCGTGTATTTTGGTCAGCTGATCCGATTTCTGCTCGATACTGGGCTGTTTTATTGTATAGTATTTTGTATTTTTTCCTATTCCTTAATTTTTCATCAAAGTAATTTTTGATGATTTTTCAATGTTTACTTCTTATGGATTTTAAAATGTTTATTCAGCCTTATTTGAATTCTAGAGCAACTATCGTTTTCATAATTCCAATTTTTAAACTTAAAAATGCCACTTTGCGCTGAGGATGTTGTGCGTGGTGAGGCACTTATGGATGATGGAAATCCCATCAGGTTATGACATCGGAGTTCCCTACGAAACTGATAGACGTCGTTAGACGTTTTCCAGAAACTGGGACCTCCACACAGAGTTGCACGGCTCGAGAAGACAGCCATTGGTCTTTAAACGATTGCTGTACTTTTTACAGATTAGTGTATATTTGCTCTACGATAAAATCTCTCCATATAGAAATGTATGCAAATCAAATTATATTACAAATGGGAGGAAGTTTTTGCTTATCAGTGTATTAAAGTTTACCAATTATGAATTATATGTGAAATTATTTCGGTATTTTTGTAGGATTTTCTTTTAATTTAGGTAGTTGGGCTCTATAATTTATCGACACGTTTTAAAACAAAATTTACGTCGATGTCATAATTTTATAAAAGTTCGGTATTTTAGGCAAACAGTTCATAACATATAATTTTATCTTTGCAACAAATGCACATTATCAAACTGTAATGAAAAAACTTAAGTTTGAAAGCAGTTACAAGTTCCTCATGACATGATTGACCTTCAAGGCTGAAACGTCGAACTATTTGTGCTTATCTGCTCGCAAGTCAAAACATGAGCAATTTCTTGAATGCACAATAATATGCGACTCAAAATGGATAAAGCATAACAATCGACGCCGTTCAGGTCAGTGGCTAAATGTCATCAGCCGCCTGGTCACTCACCTTCATTTCCTCTTCCAACGTTTTTACTTGATTTTTGTAAAACATCCCAATTATTTTTTAGCTGTATGCTTATTTAAACATAAAATGTAACATGGAAATTTAAGAATTAGGTATTAATAGCATTTTTGATTAAATATGTTAACCATGGACAATAGTTGAAAATTGCAGGTTTGAACCGAGGGCTTTATAAAAGGAGCCGGATAATATTGGTCATGAACTATTAACTGCTCAATGTCTTCTTGTGGACCGTTGTAAAGGTAGACAAAAAAAAACATCTCCTGTACGAGGTGCGTTCTATCGTGTGGAAACGGGGGAACCATATGGTTCATGTACCACGTTCCACCTGCCCAAACACTCAAACGCTTCCTCCCACTTCTTCCGCTCATTTTTTCAATTGTTTAAAATGCTAATTCTTCCTAGTTATTTTATTATATCAAGAGGTAGCAAGAAGTTATACAAACGAGTCAAATTTCTCTGTTGTATTGGCAGTTAATAATTGTTTTATCCGGATAATAAAATTCGGATAAAACAAGAAACGGATACACTTTACAATGAGAGAAAAGAACTGAGATATAAATAAACTGTATTAATACGCCATTATAACACACAACATGAATGTAATGTTCAACATTCTTTTTTTTAATGTATGAAGTTTAATAACGAATGATTTAAATGTTGGGTTCTTTCATATGAAATTCTTCAAAGGTAAAGGTTTTTTTTAGTAAAATCACTATATAACATCAAAATTATTTTATTTTCTACATATTTTTATCAACGAGTGACCAACTGTTTTATGCCGGAACTAAAGGATTCTGAGCATTGATGAAAAAAAAATCGGAAAACACTTTTTGGATTTGAACATCATTTTCACAAAAATTTTCTTTGACGAAGTAGTATAAATTCCTAAATAGGTTAAAATCTGTTGGGGACATGTCTGGTGAATAAGGTGGATGCTGAAGAATTTCATAGCCAAAGCTCTTTCAATTTGTTTAAAGTATGTTTTGAAACATGAGGCCTGGCTTTGTCTTGGAAGAGTATAGGAACGTTCCGATTTACCAACGCAGGTTGCTTTTCTGAATAAGTTTTATGCATTTCGTTAAATTTCATTGCAGTACGATGTAGAGGTCTCACCTCTAGGCGAAAAGGAGTAGTGAATAAATACAGCCAAGCAACACCATGCGGTCACCCATCGATTGTTTGGATGTAAATTTGGTTTTGGTATGTGATTTTTAACAACTGACCTGACCGACGCGGTCATATGAAATCCACTTTTCATCGCAAGTAATTATACTTTCATGTAAAGGTTCGGTTTTTCTGCCATGCAAGCAATGATACGCTTGTCTCAAGGCGTTTTAATTGCTATGGCTCGGTTAGCTCACCAAAGAGGGGCCCCATAAATCAAGCTTTTTGACTTTTCCTATGTCATTTAATTGTCTTTACACGGTAGCTGCACTTGCATTTAGTTGTGCTGCGAGTCCTCTGATCGTTTGATAGTGGTTTTCTTCCACCTGAAGCTTACGGGCAACGTTCACAATTAAAGTGAGGTCTTCCGCCGTGCTCTGTTTTTAATTTGGTATTTCAAATGGCAACAAAATACAAATGTACTAATCATAAAAATTAAATAAGTTAGCAATTATTTATCTGATTAAGTACTTACTTCATTAAAAATAAATTTATAAAGAAAAGATATTTAGTTAGGTATAATCATAGGTCGGGCAATGGTTTTGTACATGAAAGTTTTACTGTTTCACTACGAGATTTTCGATTGAGAAGTAGAATTAAAAGTAACTTTTATATTCACTAGTTTTCATGGTCCGCTTGACCATTTAAATAAGGCGAATAAGATTGCCTCCGAGTTATTTGTATTTGTTTTTATTTTCCACTTTGCGCAATATTTACCCAACCGACGATTTTTTTAGATAAGAATTTATTTAGCAAATACGGTAGAAACTTGTAGGGAATTAGATTATAAAATAGTACCATTATGCCAAGCGGTGTCAAAATTATTATTTTTTTATGCCAAACACAACTATCCCAATACCTTATCCGTCTCCGCAATTGGGCTCTAGTGGATAGAAAGGGGAAATGTAAATTGCTAAGCCAAAAGCCAAAGAATTCAAATTCGTTGAAAACACAGGTTAGAAATAAATACTACAGCTTCTGTAGATTTTTGTGTGATCCAGAGGATTTCTTATTTGTTCTTTTTAAAAATAAATAATTATATGAGGATCGTATGGTCTGGTGTTACGCAGGTTTTAGAAAGAAAAAATGTTTTTTTATCTTTCCAGCGTTTCGATCTTTACTTTGATCATCTTCTAGGCCGAGGATTTATAAAATTGTTTAAATTTTAGAAATACATGTAGGATGTGGAAAAAAACAATATTTATAAATCCCAGACGCTGAAGATAATGTCAACAAAGATCGAAACGTTGGCATGATAAGAAAATGTTTTTCTAAAACCTACGACACACCAGACAGCATCGACGATATTTCAATAATTATGATCTAACGGTCTCTAAATACCACACATTTAAAAATAAATTTTTTTTTATGAGGGTTTGCACCAGCAGAGTCTCACAAATCTCAAGGTGACGGTGTTTTTGAAAAAAAAAAGCCTTTTTTGTAAGTATGTCGGGTTCGAATGCATGGCCGCTGGTTTCGAACCCGGAATCTTTACGTTACAGTGATGAGCGCTGTGTCAACGCCTAAACAGCTGAAGCCACCGACGTTCACATGTTTTATTTCTTGGGGACAGCAAGTTTGCAATCCGAATTGTTGTATTGTACGTCTCGAGCTTTATAAATTAATAGTTTATATATTAATGTGCGAATAATATTATTGAAGTGTTGGAAATTGGAGGATTATCGATTAAATAATCTATAAATATAAGTGCACTAGGCACCTAAACAATTGGTACATTGTCAGTTATTAATTACCGACCGATTCGTGGTTAAACAAACAAAATCAAAACCAATTTCATTGCATAACATTTCATTTTCGCCTGCAAAATTAGGCACACACTCCAAAGTTAGTTCGGGACATGTGCTGGATTTTAGGTACGTGCATTTATGTAAAATAACGCAATGGAAGGAAGATGCAAAGTAATGAATGGAGAAGTCTCTTCCTTCGTACACCCACATTGTCAACTTCCGGTGGGACCTGGGAAACGGCTTTGTATAAAACACCGGATTAATGGGATTTCCTAGTTCAGATTCTCATGCTCCTCTTCTTTACGTCACAATAACCCTTCAGTACACCCAACACACAATTACGGAAGTGAATTGACATATGTACTGCGAGGCAAGCGACTTTTTTCGAAAGAATTTCGGTATGTTTCTTTATCAGTTTAATACCAAATTAATGACAAAAGGGTCATAAAAAGTGACTCGCTGCCTTCTGGAGCGTTGTCGTTCTTTATGAACTGTATACACATCCCTTGTACTGGGTTATCCGGAAAATAATTGAGGTTTATGGTTGTAAAATAAAAATATTTAAATATTTTTTAGTAATTATAATACCTCTCTCCATCCATTTCTCCCATCGCAACTTCCCTATAATCTCTGAATAGAATTTTAAACAAATTCTGCCGAAAGTATTTTCTAGTGACTGTTAACCAATAAATTGTTTATGTTGTGAAACGTTTTCCATATTTATGAAAAAATGGCAGTCCGAGGAGAGTAGGGAAGAGACACTACCTGATAAGAAAGGTCCAAAGTAATCACATGTGATACAGAATTGTCGTGTAGCAGAATCTTTTTTTTCCGATTACCAAAGATAGCTTCAATAGTGCCATTTTCTAAGACATTGGGAACAATAAATGTCGGCATTAATTGTTTCGCCAGGATTCAAAAAGCTGTAATAAATCAGCCTAAATGAAGCCCACCAAAGAATCACTAACACCTTTTTTGAGAGATGGAAGCTTTGGAAAATGTGGTGGTGCTTCTCCTTTGTTGCTGGAAGCTCCTTGACCCAGCTTTCGAACTTTTTCGCCTTTCCAATTATCCTAAGGTGGTGAGCGACGGTGGATTTGAACTGAAAGATTCTCTGCAAGTTCTCGAACAGTTTTCTGCTATTTTCTTCGACAAAGCTCGCATCATCTAGGAAGAAATTCTTCAACTACATCCTTTGTCTTCAAGGCTAATAATAATTTTTAAAACCACTTCTGAACGGTGCACTCAGTCACACTGCCGTCGCCCCAGACTTCATTAATGTTTTTGGTCGTTTGGGCACGTTCAGACCGAGTTGAAACTCATAAAAACTCACATGTTGACATCCCAGTAAAGACTGAATTATGCCAAAGTAACGAAACACTACAGATGTAAACAAACGTTTTGTATGGAAGATAATTAAAAAGTGCCGACATTCGTGCAAAAGAACAATCAATCCATTAATGGTAAACAGTTTATAACTAACGGGTAACTGAGAGGAAACAAAACCGCCTGCATTACTTTACCATTATTTGGGATAACGAAATAGTTTACGCCATTGCAAAGCGCACATAGTAGGAAATAATCTGGGAAGGTGCAACACTTTTTGGGCTTTACTATTTCCTTCCACTTTCCTGTAGGTGCTTTCTTAAAAGGCACAGCAGAGCTTTTGGCTAGTTAGTCTTTATTCTCTTAAACTGTTGCCCGTTGAATTGTTGCCTATAAAGCTGCCCTCTTCTTCATTTTAGATGGCCTGTTATTGTCCACTATTTAATTACAAAGAGAACAATAAAAAATATAGTATACAATTTAAAAAATGAACTGGTATTAACTTAAAATTTTTGTTTTACACGTTAGATATGTTGTTCAAGAAAAATATGAATTCCAGGAGATCGCCCTACTAATATTGTAGAGCCTAAATAGTATTAACAGAAAAATTGATTTTTGTTAAATAAAATTTAATTTGCTTATAGAACGCATTACTTAAGATCCAATGTTCAATAATCCTAAATCACCCGATTCAAGAATTGAGACGAATTTTGCATTCGACAGTCTTCGAAATCGGTCGATATAAATCAACAGAATTAATCAAATATGTTTAACTTAAGCACGATTAATAATATAAAATTCAAACGGAAAACCCTTTAAAACTTTCATTAAACTGACATTGAAATGAAACGTGCGTTCTGCAATACAAAACTTCAATGCTGTTTTGTCAATTATGTGAATTTTAGGGAAATCGAAATTAACTTAAATGTGTCAGACAAGTATGCTCCAATGTGACGAAAGCCAAGTCGGACATCAAGACCCACGGTGTTGTCATTAGTCAACAGTTGTACGTAAAATGATCCATTTATATGACCAGTGATAATACAATTACTTTTTCACATCAGAAACTATACACATTTTATTATAATTCTATCAATATTATTTACATTTTTTTAACTAACATTTCTGAACTTATGTCCCCTCACGTAAAAAAAAGAGTTTTAACATGTTTGCCAGGTTCCGTGCGTTTGTTGTAGATTTGAACATTTCCGGAACCCGTATTAACCGGATGGGGGCATTTATCGCAATTTTATCGCAAGTTTTAGAAACAAAAGATATTAAACCTTTGTGACAGCAATAAAAAATAAACCCCCTTCTATGATGAAGAGTACCACGACATTTAATATGTTCAAGTAATCCTGTAAAACACCTCGGGATTTTCTAAAAATTTAACTGAAGAGATATTAGTGACTTTAAAGATTTGGGATATTTTTAAGAATATATAAATCGCTTTTTGAAATACTCAAAGGGGCCAAAAAACTAAGCCACCCTTAATATTTTTAATTATCTCTTAAACAATTAACTTATAACAATATTTGGTCCGTTTTAAACGCTTAGAGATAAATAAAACAAGGATAAAATCTCCCACTTGACTTTCCAATTGGATTTTGTAAAAAAATATTTGAATAATCAATCCCTTCTTTGTTGGTTTTTCACTAAAGATTGATTTTAACGTTCTGGTGGTTTGGTTTTCAAAATTGTTTGAGTGATGGTTTTAAGTGATATAGGTTCGTCTAGAACCGTAGCAATATTGGAAAATGGAAAAAGTCAAGCGTATGTTGGCTGTTTAACATTCCTAGAACAACTGTCCGACGGGTCTTCCTTCCATCGTTGGCAAGAATGGAACTGGAGGTTACTCAAGAAGGCATGGAATAGATCGCCATCCTATCAAAGAGATGATAGTTTTACCATTTCGAATGTACTCTGTTTATGTTACTTTGTAATATAGCCGCTGATGAGATTAAGCAAGTTAGAAATGTTAATGTCAGTTTATGCACTGTAAGGCGAAGACTTTCAGAAGTCGGATTACAATTACGAGAAAGCCTGCAACTAATCAGAACTTCTGACAAAAGCTTCAGGTCGTTTAAGTTCCGCAAGAAATCACATCAGTAGGTGGACTTACTTTTGGATGAGACAAGGTTTTGTTTTGGATCTTCTGACGGCCGAGAGAGGGTTTCCAAAGATTATTTTTTGTGACAGGTAAAGACAATTAGATCGTCGCGATTTTCGTTCAGCAACCCATCCATTCTTAGAGATTTTTCCATATCCTGAGGAGATGAGAGGTAAATAGAAATTAATCCGGAGATCGTGTAGGCATTAGCAGGTGAAAGCGTAAGTAATTTCGAAGTATGCTGTGATAACATATAGGATACCATAAATAAGGGGTCAGTGTGCGCGGCCTTATATTATTTATCTTGCTTATTTATGGGACAAAAGAACATTACTATTTAATTATTGTCATAACATATGTGAACACTATTATTTAATAAATTGGGAGAGGGAAACAGCTCGGTTGGTACCTCCATCAAGTACATCATAACTGTAATGTTCATAGAACAACAAAGTTGACTAACAAAAAAACAGACAAAAAAAAATTAGTACAAAAGATGGCTAAGAAACCATTCTTGGGTCTACATGTGAATGGTGGTTCTTATTAAGAGCTTAACTATACACCACATGAACTTCCGGTCACGGGGGAACGGATCACCTGCTTCCTCCGCACGTGCCTACTATTTACCTTTATACAATGATTAGAGGGTCATATTGTTCTTAGAAGCCTTCCTGAACACTCGGGATATTAACCTTCGCCATCATTAATTGCTGGACACGAGAGCCTTCCATAACTAAAATAATTCTGAATAATTAATTAATTATGTTAACAGATTCCGTGGCTACTCGACTAGTCACCAAGTCCACGGTGTTGTCGACACCATCGCCACCTCCATCTACCTTAAATAATTCTGCCCTGGTGTTTTCCTTGACACATCCCAGTCGTTGATCGGGTATGGCACGAGGGCTTAGTGAGGAAGGTAAATATCATCCTTCCTTTACATACTAACTTATAATCAAATCCTTTTTAACAAACCTAAATTCCAAATAACCCAAGACACCTATACCTCTTTTATTTTTCTCATTTTAGCCAGCGTCCCCCAGGAAAGCACACTAGCTTCCATTATAATCCGACACCTTGACCTTGAAATACGCTGATGATACGGCGATCCTCACACCATACTCGTAACAAACTACAAATCTGTGGTTGTAACTTCGGTAGTTCGAGGGACTGCTGTTGACTTCACGCCGTACTGGCTAATTACGGTCACTTTCACTGGATTCAAAAGAACCACGTCAGACATGTACACGTGCGTATAATATTTTATATGTACATATCACTGAAAATAATATCATCTTTGCGCGTTGCATTTCGAAGATGTATATTTGAAAAATAAATGAAAAGATTCTGAGTAGATTTATTGAAATCACATCCATTGGTTCTCCGAGTATAAATTCCAAATGCTTCAAAATAAGCACATGCTTTCCACTGATGTTATAGTAGTACTAAGGCATAATAAATTGTTGCTTTAAAAATCCTCTGTCAAGAGAAGTGTTTAAGACAACACGTATTTCAATTTCACATGTATCCTCACATAACAGTTATCTATCGTTTAGGTATATAGTGGAATCTTGTTAATTCGAACTCATCAGCTGGTCACTTTAGTAAATTGAAAAAATAATATATGTTGATAATCTCGGTAATGGGTCATTTTCACAGGAAGTTCCTAACACTGTCTAAACAGGTTTCTGTCTTCCTATTAATGAATAGGTTGATTTATAAAATTGTCTCATGCTTTTCAACGATGGGCACGTAGTTTGAACTTAATAAAGCCTGTAAGAGGCGTCGGTGGCCGCAACGGTTAAGGCATTGACACGGCGCTCATCGCTGTAAGGTAAAAGTCCCGTGTTCGAATCCATTGGCCCTGCATTCGAACCCGACATACTTACAAATGAGTTATTTTTCAAATACACCGGCACCCCCACCTCTGTTGTTGGGAACACTCGTAAAAAATGTAAAGCCTGTATTTTATTAGGCAAAATTCACTGAAACAGCAAAATGTCAACTCACCCAACTCCAGTCACTCATGACTTTCCCAACTTCGATGCCATTACTAATTACAATAACTAATCTTCCTAGAACAGCAAAGTTGACTATAAAAAAATTAAATTCATGTGTTTCAGTGTTCAAGCCTTTAGCAAATAAGTCAAATTAAATTTAAAGATAAATTGATGAATAACAAAAACTGTTGAGTTTATTATAAGTTAATGTTACGCTGGTGTAAGAGAGAATAATTAATTTTCCGCAGTTCATGGTTGGCTAGTGACTTGTTCGCAGCCGTTCGTAGGAACGATCCCACCTGATTTGTATCCGTAAAGTTCTCCCAACATAACACAATATTTCCGACAAACAAGTCTTGCCCAATGGATGGGGATTGACTCATCTTCACGTGCTTGGATAGTTAGTTTTCATAAATATTCGGACGAACTCGAATTCGCAGGTTTCTGCTCCAATTGGACTCGAAGCCTAACGAATGGTTGTCCATACACGTAAAAGAAAACCACGATTCAAAAACTATCGGACTTATTTTCTGCAAATATATCTGAATAAATTGCACTAAAATAGAAGTATTAGGCCAATAAGGTAAATTTATCACCGGTTTGACGGTGTTTCATCAACCTGTGGCACGACAACAGGTGAAATCGATCGGCAGCTGGGTACGTGGATTTCGGTGGACACATCTGCTCTAAGCAGGTGCCGAGAACAATCACTGTTCACCACGGGACTATAACTCAACCCCTTGACCGTGCTTGAGGAAATCCGTTGGAATATCACATTTACAAACATCTGGAGTTTGACAATAGTTTCTTTATAAGTACAGCTTGCGAAAATTTGAATAACAAATATTTCGGTAATATGATCCTGCAAATCATATTTTATATGTGAATTTATTTAAATTAAATTATTAAAACTTAAGTTATTTCTTATGTTCTATGACATGTTGGATAGAGCAGTGATAGCAGCGAAATTGATTTAAAGTGATTATAACTCCCTTTATAAAAGTGGTCCATTTTTGGTTAAAAACTATAGTTATCATTTACAGACAATAACGTAATTATACTACGTAATTATATCTTGCAAAAATACTGCATGAACATACGGGTTTGGTTTGTTGGGCAAATTACAGGCCTGTTTTTGTGCCCGCTTTTCTAATATTGTAATTTTGTCGTCCATTATTTTAACATTGATTGACAGATGAGCGTTGTTTGTTAATGAACTTTAATCAACAAAAACACTGAGGTTGAGGTTCAGAGCTACTCACGGAACTTACCCCTAAAAAGCCACGGCCCAGAAATGAGGGCAGTAGTTACAAGGGTGATGCACACGAATTTTCAGCATACTAAGGGCTGCTTAAGCAAACATGGAATTAGGGACAGCACAAAAATCAACAGTTGAGGTGGTCTCCTTTACACCTCATTACTGGAGAAGGTTAAGAACAGCCAAAACCGACCTCGTCACCCGTAAAAGGATAGAGGTTACCCTAGGCCATAGACATGGTGTCGAATACATTACGAATTGACATTGACTACTATTACAAAACTAACTGTTTACTTTTTTAATAAACAAAAATCCGTATACAACGAAATTCGGTTATAAACATCTGATTCTCAAGGTCCCTTGAAGGTCTTTATAAGCGAATTCCACAGTATGGAGAGGTGTTTGCTATGCGACGTTAATAATACGCTTTGGAAATTAAGAAAATGCCGTAGTATTTATTTTTGCGGAATTAAAATGTTAATTCATTGTTCGGCCTTTAAATTATTTACAGACAAGGCAAACACTCGCAAGCGGAAAATGTAAAAGCCAGGAGAGGTACCGTTGACTAGGGGAAAACTGGTTAGATTCTAAAACGGATGTCGTTAGTTTACATTCCTTATTAATGTACGGTTCGTTATGGCGCACTGGAGCTCATGAGCGAGCATTTTCTCACACTGTCCAACTTTTTTTATAACAAATTATAATTTTTAAAAAATTATTAATTAAAAAATAATACTCGGTAAATTGCATGGGCCATTTCTACACCAATTGTAGGACAGGGGGAGTTAACTGAAATAATTATAACGTTTTATTTGATTTAACGTTTTAATTTATAAATACAGAAAGCGAAAACAAGCGCCTATATGACAATAGTCCTTGGATAGTCTGCCAGGGCCAATATGTAGGAGAATATTAACTGTTTGATTATTATAACAAACAAATACTTATGTTACATATTTCACCACAAAATCGATGAAAAACGTTAACTGAAATATTTCTAAATCTCTCCTAGAGTTTATATTAGAATATATAAATTTATCTTTCAATTTCGGTCGACAGCACATTTAAGATTTTTGTTCCATTGTAATTTGGGTCAGGAACTCAATGAAATCGAAACGAAATGACTGAGGAAGGAATAATGCAGCTTTATCGGGATCAACAACGAAAAGAGATGTCAATTTCTGTAAAAAAATGGCATTAACTAATATTTTAAATCAAAAATAGATACTCAATCATAGAAAATTCAACTCCACCCGTTCATTCTACCATAAAAACTGTCCCGAATCCCCACATCCCCAACGATTTGAGCAAACTTAAGTAAATTGTGATTATAAAATTAAATGTTAAATTTAGGAGTATGCAAATATGTAGACAAGCCGGTAGGGATCTCGCACGTATTGTACAAAGGGCAATTACAAAGTCGCACAATGGAGTCTACCTTTTTATACAATTTTTCTAAAATGCTCTCGCATTATTTTAATTTGTCTATATCCTAGTTGGGTTACCTACTATAACCTATTCCAAGCCTAACTATTAATTTTACAAGCTAATTTAAAATTGAGTTTTCGAAGTTGCTTAGATCGAATTAAAAATCTTCTTAGTTTCCGCTCCAACGAGAAGACGGTAGAAAAGCGGATAACGAAAAGCGACAATTCTTCACGCCAATGATCAGGGACATCCTGGGGTCATGGCAGTTACAGAACCGTCTACGAATCAAACTGGATCGATTAAAAACAATCGTTAAATTCCGTCCGAAACCTAAAACTAGTACCTGTCGAACCAATTATTTTACTGGCAAAATAGTTTTAATTTCTGCATATTCGACCTTTCATTTTATATCAGTAAAATAAATAAAATAAATAAATAAATAAAATAAATAAGTACAATAAAATATAAAATGTTACGATATGCTAAACAATAAACGGCATCAGAACATTAATATTAGAATACGGACAGTTTTCATAAGTCTATGAATATATAAGCAAAAACTTTCAATCCGAAAAGTAAAGACACACAAAAATAAAATTCAAAATGCCTTTTGGAGATCGTGACATGCGGTCATGGTTGTGTGTCGTGTTGCAAGTATTAACACAACCGTTATACATCTACTCAGAAATCACACACTTTGAGCCCTGAAGATGATCTAAATAAAGATCGAAACGTTGGCACGATAAAGAAAATGTTTTTTTCTAAGCCTACATCATACAAGACCGCATCTTACGATCTGCAAACCTTTAATTAACGGCCACTAAATACTACAAATTTAAAATGTGAAATATTCCTAGAATAAATTTTTTTTAACGATTCCGTAACGATCAAAATTAATTTTCGGCCGAAATTTCAATATAATTCGAAACTTATTTTTAACACTATAGTTCAGATACAAGGCCCGCAATCACACCTAAGCATTAAGCCTGACAATCACATATTCTAGAACATAGCATGTAGCACATGGGCAGATATTAAATATTAAATATATAAAAAACTGTATTTTTAATGGACCACCCTAAAGAACCCCCTTCTCCTACTTCAATTTAACAAATGTAGAACAATTGAACTCCTTGATTTAATCATGCGGAAAAATAATATAAAAATCCTTATAGACAACATGGAGAACAATTTCTTTTATACATTCAAACAAACATGAAACGTACAACAGTAAAAATTTTAAATCAGACAACTTTAAAGTAAATTCTCCTCAAAGTTTTATCATAATTCAACTATCACGTAGTAAGTAAATTCTGCCTGTTGGGAATCTCGTCAATCTACAACGAATAACAGCGCTAATTGATTATAATAATTACCCCAAAAATTAATTTACGTGATACTCAACATACTGAAAATTTAAAGGTCGAAAATCACAGAAATGATAGTGAAAGTAAAATGCTAGTTAAATTAAAATTTAAAAATAAAGCATCGAAAAAACGAGGAAGAGATTTTAAAATATATCAAAATAAAACCTATTTTTAACAGAAACGTACGAGAATTATCCGAGCTCAGTGAAGACAAACCGACTCACCTCTGGCGAAGCTTCAGGAAAAGTAAAATTCAAATTACGATGACTGACAATACCACGTTTATCATCGCAATAAAATTAAGACCTTTTAATCATAGTTATAACAAAATTTTCATTCCATTGAAAATAATTACGCTGTTTGATAGTAGAACTTGGCAGTTAGTAAAATTATCAGAAGAAAGCTCTGCAAATGATAATCATCTTTGTTAAGGACCACAGGCAAAATTTTACGGATAAAAAAGGTAAAATTGTTCTAAAGCTTTTTATTAGGTTTCGTAGTCTGCTTGACTAAATAAATTCTTTTAATTTAATTAAGGTTTTGGTTAAAAGTCGGTTGATTGGATAAAAAGTCAGTGTCGCAACCGGGATTCGAACCCAAGACCTTCGGCTAAATACGCCGCTGATCTACCGGTTGAGGCTTTGATGACTTTGACCCACTCGGACACCGACTCCCCATCTCAAGCAAAACCTTAATTAATTGAAAATTATAATGTAAAGGTAAAACATGCGGTTTATTTCGAGGATGAAGTCTGACGACCTCGTGACAAGAATAATGACAACCCACAAATTAAGGAAATCATATTGGAAAAAAAATAACCCACGGAAGCTTCACCCACTTATTGAAGTGTTACCCTTGGCTCTTTATAGGGAGCAAACAATAATGCTACTCCGATATGAGTATTGTATTAAAATTAATACGGCAGCGAATCTCAGGTCCCTTATTTCTGTTTTTTGTGCAAACTGCCACCACATCATTCTGTATATAGATTTTTATTGCAGGTAATGTTATTATATAACCGTTTAATGATATGGTGGTCTTTGTTAACTGTTTCGGGAGAATGTATTTAGACACAGAGAATGATTCTAATTCAAAAGTTGATATGACAACAGATGCTTACCGGATTCGGACAGAAATACATGTAATGATCTAATTAATAATGAATAAGAGAACAAAACGCGTTATATGTAAAACAAAAATTCCTTAATCGTCAATTTAAAACTGCCGATATCGAACTATGGCATCACAGACAAAACATAAAATTCTTTTGCCAAACATCACCACTTAACTAGTGGTCCTGCTCCAGGTCCTCGCTATTCTCCAGGATTCAACTCAACAACGATGTCAAACATAATACAGACTCCGAGATAGTTATTTACCTAAGGCTTGTTAATATTAAGCTCTTTATTAAAAATTAAATCATTTGTTTAACCAAAGTGTATGTTTAAACAAATTTTATGAAAATAATGTTTTCCTGAACAAGAAGTGTTAATAAACGTTGAAATATTCTAAACTATTTAATATTTATTAATTATATATTATTATTATATATTTTACACAGAACTAGGGCCTTTGGTTTGGAGTCAATAGCAAACTTTAGTGTGCAAAAGCTCGATGCCCTTGTGGGTAAATGCTATGAAAACTATTTCAATGAATTGAGACGTAAGAAAGAAACAGCAAGAAATGAATGGTATTCCTCCACGAGGTAAGATCGAGCGTTTGTGAATTCTGGGAACCAATGGTCGGTGGTCCTGATGATCCTCGGGCTGTAGACCCTGACACGTACAGACTATCACGTCGACTATACCGGCAGGTATTAGCATTTCTGTATGATTTTCCCACACCTGTAGGTCTTACAAAGACCTAGGTTTTCAAAAACGGCCCATTTAGGATTTATGTTTCGACCGTTTTTTTTTATTCTTCCTTTAGACCAATAAATTCTAATAAACAACTTGTGCATTTTAAATTACTAAAGAATGTGTTTTATAAGAAAAATTGTATCTATTATATGGAAACCATAAGCAGGGCTATAGAGATACTTTTTAATTGGCTTTTTAAAATATACTGGTTTCATTTGATCTTTAATCGATTGTACCAAGCTAATTAGAAAATTAAAATACAATAATCCCCCTCCTAATTTGATTAAGAGATACTCGTCTGTTATATACGATTTTTATAATTTTATTGTAATCTAATTGACACTATTTACCTGACACAACCACCTGATAGTGAATTTCGTGCTAGTCTAGTTTGTTTTCTCGTACACTTGAGGAAAAAGTGTCTCAAAACATTTCAAATTGCTAAGTATTGAATATTATAATTAGTTAATATATAATCTGCGTCACATTTGGTGGATTAGATTTTTCCAGTTATTTGTGTAAGCATTTTTTTAAGTTTATTTATTATGATTTTAGCCAAATATTCGGGAGGAGTTGAAGTTACTAGATTTCTATGTTTGTGGTCATTTATACATTACAAATATTTACGTTTTGCATCTATTCTAGGCTAGCGTTTTATATTATTAGATATTTCATAAAATATAGAGAATAAGAAACATATCGAGACGCTTAAATGGCCCCAGGTTGAAAAATGCGCGTGAAAGACCAGGGAAAGTAGTACAAACAGGGTCGGTGATACCTCACCTGTTTGTCGGCCCCTAAACTATTACAACCACATTATACATATATTTTATTTTGCATATTAATAAGGACGTCCATTAAACAATTTATCAACAATATTCCCAAATAAGATGCCTCGGTAATCTTCGGTACTTTAGGGGTATAATAGTTTTTCTTTTTTTGTAAATTAGAAAGGTTCTTATATTCCTCCTCTTTGCTTCTTATGTCCATTTTGACAGTTTTAGTATGATAAACAATTAGAAAGAGGTGGTGCAATTAAAAACACCATATGGTGTGCTTGAAAATGCAAATTACTTCTTTAAAAAAAAAGTATTGTAATATGCATAGTTTTTGGTATTATTTTTATGCCCTTGTAATACCTCTTGCCAAAAATAATTAATTAGGCATTTGTCGAAAGTTTTCGAACAATCTATGAATATTTAATTTCCACTGAGGATTTTCCAAATAGATCGAAATGTACCTCCTGAGGGTTCTCACAACCAATATTCACGAAACGGTTTTTTCTTCTCATTTTGAGTTTTATGTCTTCCTAGGTTTAAAAAATAAACAAATCAAATAAAAATTTTGTTGTTTATATAATTCACAACTACGTTAGAAAAAAAGAGGGCGCACAATACTCGAAAAATGTTAGAACGAAGTACGCAATTGATTTCGCCACTTTGAGCAAAAATAAATGCTTATTCGACCTCAAAATCATACAAAGAATATTAATCCTGTCATTTTGTGACTTCAAAGTCACCACTGTCTGGGCAATGGAACTACTGTTTTTATAATTAGTGTCTACACCGTAATGTAACCATATAGTTGAAAAGGAATTTTATCATGTACCCCCTTATGTACCTACTATTTCTTTATGTACTTGTTTGCTCATTCATAAGTTCTGATATCATTATTTACTTTTCAACATACAAAAGGTTGTAATAAATCGTACAATTTATAAAAATCAAAACGTGAAATGTACAAAACACCTAATACTATGATTCCAGAATAGATACGTGCAAACTCAGACTTAGCTCCGCCCAACATGATAAAAGAAGTAACCTATCAAACCTAATTTTTGTATTTCCCTTTCCTTCGTTATCGTCCTTAACAATTAACTAATTATTCCTTATAAACAACTTAATTCCTTTCCAATATTGAATAACTCCGAATCACAAATCCAATCAAGTACATCCTCATTCTCGACTTTATTTGAGTTAAATAAAATCCGGGCCTACGATCAAAGATAATTTCCCAGATTTACCGCGTCCTCCTCCCTGTCACAATCATTTAAAAACAGCAGAATACAAATCACGTTTCACACTTTCACACAAAACCAACATGACTCTACAAGAATGCATCGCAGTTTATGTGAGTATGAAATCCATGGTTCCAAATTTATATTTACATCTTAAATTGTATTTTTTCAATCAACATGTTTTATAATTTACCCAGGCGCTGAAGATGACACGAATAAAGGTCGAAACGCGGCACAGAAAAAAAAAGTGTTTGTCTACCTCATTATTTATCGCTCCTCACTTTACCAAATTATAATTATGAAAACAATTTATTTATTTGTTTTCTTTACGAGAGTTCGCAACAGCAGAGGCTATATAAGACCTCGGGGTGCCTGTGTTTAAAAAAAAAAAAAACATTTCTAAGTATGACGTGTTCGAACGCAGGGCCGCTGGATTCGAACCCGGGACCTTTACCTTACAGTGATGGGCGCCGTGTCAACGCCTAAAGCGTTGCGGGTGCGTCAGCTATTTACTTTTTACGTATGCGCCCATACTATTTTACAATTTTTATTCTGTCTCATTTGAATTCTAAAGCAATAATCTGTTTAGTTTTCTTGTTTTTTTTTAATTTCAATTTTTAACCTCAAAAATGCCACTTAGTACTGAGGGTGTTGCGCGTGGTGCGGCACGTATTGTGAAGACGAAGGAGGTTCCATCAGGTATGCGGCTATTGCCATCGGAGTTCCCTACGAAACTCTGCGAGACACAGATTGACTGTTTTTTGCGAAACCGGCACCTTACTATTGTTCAGCGATTGATTCATCTACTCCAGGAAATTCGAAGTGTCCAAATATCTGTACGCACTGCTCGGAGAGCATTAAGCCAGTATGGTCTGATGGCTTTTCGTCCCGTAAGAGGACCAGAATCATCCAGAACACACAGAGTTACACGGCTACCATTTGCTCGAGAACACAACCATTGGTCTTTGGACGATTGTTCTGCTGAACTTCTTACAGATGAGTGTAGATGTATGTACTTTATTATCTCAAGATGGGTGTGAAAGAGTGAGGAGAAGGCGAAATGAAAGGTAGGATGCTTATAATTTTTCCCAGAGCCAACCTTTTCACCGTAGCCCAATGACGGCGTGGGCGGGATTTTCAATGGAGCGTCGCACAGAGTTGGTTATTTATTGTTCTTAGAGGGATTTTGACGGCCCCTCGCCATTTGGATGAAATTTTGGAACATCACGCGTTGCCTATCTTCGATAAAATCAGCGACAATCCTATTCTAATGCACGATAATGCCCGTACACATGTCGCGCGCATAGTACCAACGTACCTTCAACAGCATAACATCAATGTCTTACTCTGGACACCCCGTTCTCCAGACTTAAACTCCATCGAACATTTATGGGATAACCTCAAAAGAAGAATAAGAGCAGGTCCATCACTTCCTGATATACTTCACGATCTTATAGAAAGTATGCCGAGGCGTCTTCATAATGTAATTAAGGCAAGAATATGAAATAACGATATTTGGAATGATTATGAAAAATTAAAGACAAATTTTATCTGTCTGGCTTTTTTCCCATTATCCTTAACATTTTTCTTTTTACTTTTTTAGACAGACTCAATAAACGTGAAACTTTGATTAATATATAAAAATATAAAAAAATCAAGTTATTTTACAAATGGGTGGAATTTTTTTTGTCATGTATATTATTGATAGTTCGACCCTAGCAATCTTGCATTAAATTGTTTTTGAGGTTGACTTAAAGTTCCATCTCCTTATCAGCGTTATCCGTAATGGCCTACATTTCCAGTATAAAGACATGTGCACCCCTTATTGATGAGTAATCATGAAATTATCACGATTTGATTTATGATGTCACCACCATGAAGTTGTAGACGCTATTTATAATCGCTCAAAGAATGGATTATTTCTAATTTAACTTTTCTAGTAACTACAGTAAAACAATAAGACATATTTCCGATTGTTATATTAACGGAACTAAGTCCGAAATAAAATCTTCCTCAATATATTTCTTTTCATATATTTTTTACGTATGTTTCCGTAAAAGCAGAATATTTAATTGTTTGTTTAAAAGATTCGTCTCTATTAAGGAGCCAGGATGTCACGGGGTTTCAGGCGGGACAATAAACCGGGGTCGTAATGCGTTTTTTTGTCCGAGGGGGGAAGAGAAGCCCAGCCGCTTTGGCGAGTGGGTGGCCCCTGTTTTTACACTAAACTTCTACATCTAATTCCGTTCAGGAAATATTTCCCACGAGCTTAAGCGAAGGTGGCAACTCTTTTATACTAGGGTCAAATCGATTATGGATAAAACAATTAGTGCGGTAGCAATGAGATATTTTTCCCACCATTTATTTGCCTTTGGGAAAATTTCTGACAGGCACACGTTGACGACTCGGTGATACCGACAGTTTTAATTGAAAGTGATATAATTTTTTTGAAGTCATGAGGAGCGGTCAAGAATGAGCTTATTTGGAAAAATACCTTTTTCAATTTATTGCCGACGTCGATCTCTACGCGGGCCATCTTCAGAGCCTGGGTAAATTGCAAAACAAATGTTGTTTGGAAAAAATACATGTAAATATGCCTTATGCTTCTGATATTCCCACAAATGAAAATACTCTTACCGCCACATACGCAGATGACACGCCATATAACAAGTCATCCCTCTCACATCTCACAACCTTCACTCTTGTTACAAAACCACAACTGAAACAAAAAAAACTTTCGAAAATAAAGTTTAACCCGACAAACCTATTGTCTTTACACTTCCTCGTGAGACTTGCCCTATCGTATACTTATACAATGAACTTGTTCCTGATTCCGATAAAGTTAACTATTTAGGACTTATATTTGATAGAACTAACTTTGACTCCAGACACCTGATTAAAAAATCAACCACTCAACGAACGATTTAAATTGTTTTATTACCTACTCAACCGATAATCAAAATTATCATTAAAATCAAAACTTTCGACATACACTTACCTAATCAAACTTAATGGCCACATATTCCAATTCTCAAAGATTATAGTTTACAACTAAAAAAATTTAATTGTTTCTGCCCCCTTTACGTAAACAATAACACACTCCTCGGTGATCTTAACATGCCAACAGTTTCTTCATCCACCGAAACATAAACAGATGTTTTCATAGTAAATTAGAAAATCACACTAATACGATTACTCCATTCGCCACAATTACCACGTAAACGACGAAAAGAATATAGATAAAAATCTCTACACTGATTAATACCATTTGATTAATCCAAAGCGGTTGCCAATGAGTAGCTTTCTATATTACTCCCCTAATCCCACAAGTATAAATTATACAATCTGCTGGTAGTATAGTTAATAATAGTTGTTGATACAAATAAATGAAAAAAAAAGATGCAAATTTAAATTTTTAACGAAGTATTTCATACTCACATGAACTGTGGTCCTATTCTTGTGGGGTCAGGTTGGTTTTCTTTGGAAGTGTTGTGAAACGTGAATTTGTATTCTGCTGTTTTTAAATGATAGTGGCAGGGTGGAGGACGCGGTAAATCTGGGAAATTCTCTTTGATCACAGGCGGTTTTATTTTACTCAAAGGAAATCGAGAATTTTTTTCTCGGTTGGATTTGTAATTCGGCAGTCGATATTGGAAAATAATTAATTATTAAGAACGATAACGAAGGAAGGGGAAATATAAAATTAAATTTTAATACTTTATTTCCTTTATGGTGTCGGCGTAGCTACGTCTACTTTCTTATGGCAAAAATTGAGATGCAATTCGGATCTATTCAAAATAAACATATTAGAAAATAAATAAAATAATAATCGCAAGAAAAGAAATAACTAGTAATTATTCGCTGTCTCGCCAAATAATTAATTCCTTTAATAATTTCCACATAAGAATTTGAAACAGCCTCGACATCCCTTTGAACTTCGATTTAAACATGGGTCGAAATTCATTGCTTGTTTTAATATGTTGGCCCCTCAAAGTTAAAATTTCCCTGAACTGTTTTGAAGAAAATCTGCCTTGCATAAAAAGTCCAAAAATTTGTTCCATTTAGAAGAGGAGGCATTTTGCGACATTACTTCCTCCAAAAAATAAAACAAACTACTAGCATAATTATGCCATTGCTATACTACTATCGCCTTAAAAAATTAAATACCAGTACAAAGAAGAAATCGAAATTTCGAGGGAAATCTCCAGGTATTATTAAATTAAGACTGTTGTTTTAATAAATACCTAGAAAGTACACATAATTTATGTTGGATACAGGTATATTTGTTAAATCGCTTTATTTTTTTATTTCTTTTCTGAATTTATAGGACATAGCCAAATTGGAAAAATCTGAATGAATTTATTTCCAATTCATCTTTTACTTAACGTTAAGAGGAACATCAAAACTTTTAACGCTATAAAGAACTGTACTGTTCCTATTTTAGATGTGATGTATTTGTTTAATTGTTTAAAGTAAAATAGTTTGAAATAGATCAGATGTTTGTTGGGCCTATTCTGGAGCCGCAGTCGTACACGGGGCAAACGATTTCAGTGAACTGTGAAAACTTATGAAAATATACTCCTGCAACAAACTTTGCCAGTAGAAAATGGAACCAAAAAGGCCTAATTAACTATGGTCCGAATCTTAACAGTTTCGAAGTTACTTCCCCTTTTATGATTTTTTAAAATTTTAGACCTTAATAAATTAAATTTCCAATCATATTTGATGAATACTAAACTTGTAAACGTTGTTGACATAAGGGTTTTAGTAGCCAGAACCTTGAAAAACATTTTTTTTAGTCAAAGTTTAAAAACTACTATGGGAATTCTAAACTAAGACTTCTAAGCCTAGAGACCAGCAAATTTCAGAAAACATACTCCATTTAATATCATTTAATATTTAATAATAATAATATAGTGGTGAAATTATTTATTTATTTTACAATTGATGAAGGAAAGGAAAAAAACCATGATTGACGGATTGCTAAGGTGAAAAAATTTTAAAAAATGCTTAAGGAAATTTTTAATGAATTTATTAAACGTTTTTTTTTAATTTATGTTCGAAACCGAAATAGTGCAAGCCATTACTTATTTACCAACACGACTTCTACTTTGATTATAGGTTTATTGTATAATTATATAGTTTTAAGATTTAAAACGTTTTTAGTTCATTCAATCAAAATTTCCTTAAGTTTTTTTAATTATTATTAATCTAATACCCTACCAATCCGTCAACACAGTTTTTCCTTTCTTCCGTCAATTTCTTCATCACTGAAAAAAGGAATTACACCACTAAAGACATTAAATGGAGTACGTTTTCTGAAATTTGCTGGTTGTCTCTAGGTTTGGAAATAGTAGAATCAACATATTAAGTTTTTCAACTTGGAAAAAAAATGTCGAAGTTCTGACTACTAAAACTCTTATCACCAACGTTTACAAGGGTAGTATTGATAAAAAATTTTGGTATTGCATATCTATGATGAAACATTATGACACAAACTCAGCTTTTGTAAATCAATTCGAATCTGAGAAATAAATCAAAACGCTTTAGTAATTTTTATTTTCATCCTTATTTTTTCTTACTTATAATTGTGTATTTACGTTATTTATACATAAAAGTTGTCATGAAATCCAGAAGTGCTTGGACAAATTACATCGGTTCACATCATAGAAGTGAACACCGGACATCGGTAAAAGATAATTGCCCGGACGAAACCGGCAAAAAAGTCTTCCAAGTGGGTGGGCAGTATAGCTTCTGTAAAGCTTTGTTGTAAAATTCATAGAGAACCATCAGAAAAGAAATACGCATTATTTCTGAAAATTTCAAAAAGATTGGTCCCATGGTTTCGGAGTCTAGCCGGTTACAAAGAAATGACCACAGAGAGACAGGCAAGAAACTAAATTTGTTCAGAAAGGCCCAAAACACAAAACGCTAATTGAAAATGTTTTTCAACTTCCGTAGTTTGGAAGCAAAATCTTATTATGACGACAAATCAGTTTTAAAGGGTCATTAAAATGAGAATTTTTTTAAATAAAAATATTATTTGGACTTTTTTTTACAA
Organism: Cimex hemipterus; assembly: GCA_039619505.1. Classification (NCBI taxonomy): domain Eukaryota; kingdom Metazoa; phylum Arthropoda; class Insecta; order Hemiptera; family Cimicidae; genus Cimex; species Cimex hemipterus. The sequence goes on from CM077104.1 coordinate 8,170,037, forward strand.
GCGTTCACAATAGTAGAGATCGTACCTACGTTTTATTATATTTTTATGGAGTAGTCGGGTTTTTAAATGAAGGGCCGCTGGATTCGAACCCAGGATCTTTAGATAAGTCGTGCCAAGGCCTGAACCATGTGACCTCCGACGGCCTCCGGTATAAAGTTGAAATTGATAAATATTTTACCTACTAATTTAGTTGTAATATTCAGAATAAAAGAGATCTCGTTCTGTAAACTATATATTGAATAATTAAATGTCTACCTGTAATGAATTTATCAGTTTAAAAAACTGAGATAAATGGTTGAAAAGTTGACTTAAAACTGTGGTTAATATAGAAGGTATGCTTTCAGAACCATAGATTTTGTTGAATATTAGAGAAAGTTGGGAAAAGTTTGTTTGCAATAGCAGATGAGATAAATAGACCGTTTCGGTTAAAAGTTCTTTCATAAGTTTGTATGGTAAAGAAGAGTAATTTGTGTAACAGACAAGAAAATAGAAAATAAAGACGCAAGCAAATAATTTCATTAGTATAACTCGCATTATTATTAAGATTTTAAATACATGTAAGAAGCCATCAAGGTTTGTGACAATGCAACAAGAATGAAAATTTCGGTAGTACTTAGCATTATGTGGTATTAGACAAAATTTAAACAAAGTAGGATTTTTTTTCAATGTTTACGAGAAGTACAGAAATTGAGGTATATAGTAACAGCTTTGTAAGGTGAATTAATGAAGCAATCAAGAATGTTTGATGCTTGGACAAATAATAACAAAAGGCAGATCAGCTGGATAAAATAGTGTAGATCACCTAAGGCCTGCTCACACAGCAAATCTGGTCACAAGCTCCTGACAACAAGGAAAGTGATTGGATGACTCTAGTAGCTCTTCACCTTGATACAGTCACAACTCGAGTAGCCTGTATTGTCAAGTTGTTGTGGTTTGAACAGAAAAGAAAGTTAAAGAATTTTATATTGACCTGACATGGAAGTACATTTCTAGTGTCCTTCATTGTGTACTCAATTCTTGTTTAGGGATGGTTAGGGGTTATTCTTGTTGTTGTTATATCATAATCCATAATTGTTATGACCACCAGAACAGAACAAGAAAAATTAAAAATTCTGGACTCTCCTTTGTCACAACCTTCTTTGAATACCCTTTCCACTTGTAATTGTTTGAACACAGAATTTAAATTGGACACTTGTTCATTCATTGCATACACCAGTAGTATGAATGCAACTGAGAGGCTGGAAGACTTGGAAACCAATATGTCATGTCCCCTAGAATTGGGTGGTGACTCTGAGTCTGAAGTACCACCGTCTGATTAACACCACCTAATATGCATCACTATTCTCTTATCACCGAGTATCTCAGCCAGTTTAGTATACCTGTATGAGTAGGGCAATAGAAAACAGTACATCATAAAATGTATGTATTATTGTCCATTCCTTATAATGCAAGATATCCATAACTTATGAACATCGGATTGTACTAATAAAATAAAAATTTCATTAAGTTTTAAATTAATATTCTGGCCTGTGTTTATGTTGAAATTAATGCTGAATACTTTTACTTCTTGAAAGGTATTTCAAAAATAGTAAACTTAAGTAAATTCTGATATTGACGGAATGATGGACCGGAAGTTTTAAGAAAAAAAAAAAAGCACAAAACAAGGATGTTATATATTTATCAAAATTCCCAATACACAACATAAAAACCCAATTACATGTCAATCATCTGATTAGGCAGTTGGCTATAGCAGGATCTAAAGAAGTTGCGTATGTGCAACATTGAATTCAACAAAAATAATTGAACAAAAGGACATTACAGACATAATCACAGTACTTGGTAAAAGTAGTAATCTAATGAAATACGCCAAATAAATATTAATTTAATGGTCCAATTAGAACATAACAAATAAAATTTATAAAGTCTTACAGAAACTGCTTGCAGTTAATGTGTAACTATTTTTCACTATCTTTGATTAAACAATATGGTAACTTATATTGCACATATGTACTGTAATTATATTAGCTAAGTTTCATCACAACCTAAGCCAGATGCCATCAAATCCATGATTGATGACTGCATATGTCCAAACATTGACTGAACACAGATTCTTAACTCTGTTTGAACACTTTTTTTCCAATCTCACTCCGAATGTTTTTCCAACAGTCGTCAATAAATTGTGAAATGGCCAAGTGAGAAAGAAAATATATCAGTACCAAAAGGCATTCCAAATGAAATTTCAGCAATAGATGGTTGCTACATGAAAGTTGACAAGCTTGAGAACAATTGTGACTCATTAAAGCCAAAATGGTATTACTCCATACAGGAGTTTAATATTTCTTCAAAACAAAAATAATTTTAATAAATTTATAGATTGGTATTTTTAATTTTTCCAGATGCAAATAGTCGGCCACAAACAAAGATTATAGATGTTTTGAGGGCTAACCTAGCTCTGTTCACCATAGTAGTGCATTTCAAAACTCTCCTGTTTTTCAAAATATCTAATAAACATATGGCTCATATTTTTTACTTAGTGGGGATAGTGGCTACCCATTATTATTAAAAAAAATAAATAAAAAAAAAATAAAGAAAGAAAGACTATTTGGAGATCATTTGATGCAGTCTGGTCTTTCACAATCTCCAAATAATCATTAACTAACTTTTCACCATTAACTGATTTTTTATTATTAATGTGTTAAATATTATTATTATCAGCTGCCAATAATGATTTGTCCAACTACAGATATTCTATATAAGCCATTAAAAATTATATTTCAGTGAGAAGAATATTTATTGCAGTGCATTGTGTTCCAAGCCTTCAAGGACCTGACTTTGGCATATAAAAAATAAATAAATATATATACATACATACATACATACATACATACATATATATATATATATATATATATATTATATACATATATGTA